>OZ012735.1:12800685-14000685 GCA_963859935.3 Lathyrus sativus | reverse complement strand
TTTTATAACATGGTTCAAGGAGCATATTTTTTCAAAGTTTTATTCTGATCCCGCTTCAATAACAGAAAGGTTGAGATGTTTAGCATATGGTCCAAGTTTGCATGTGTTTTCTTATAGCGCATACGCAATTAATGGATACACATTTTATACCAAGGAACAAGATGATAAAAGTACAATGCAAAATAGTGGTGTCGCCGTGCTTGCCGAAGCAATGCACATTTCCTCGTATTATGGGGTTATCGAGCGCATTTGGGTGTTTGATTATGAGAAGTTTCAGATTCCTATCTTTGGATGCAAGTGGGTTGAAAATAATAGTGGCATACAAATGGATAAATCAGTTTTTTTAAAAATGGATCTTAATAAGGTGGGGTACAAAGATGAGCCTTTTATTCTAGCCACGCAAGTTAAACAAGTGTTCTATGTCACTGATCCAACAAGTACGAAATGGTCTATAGTTCTTTTTTCCAACAAAGTAATCGATGATAACATCGGAGAAAAGGGGGATGTTGATGTTGAGAATGAATCTTATATTATAGATGATCCAGATGAGAATGTTAGAGCGGACGAATCATATATTAGAAATGATCATAACGAGGGAATTTGGATCAATCCATCTGTCCGTGTTGTTAAGAGACAAGTAAACCCCGTTACAACGAAAAAAAGAAAGAGATGTTAAAGGTACCTGTAACATATTATTTCTTATTTATACCATGTTTTTCTTATTTACACATTTCTTATGTATATATTTGTTATTTACATATTTGCATGTCATTCATTTGATACTTTGGTTTTTCTGAATTACAGGTATATATATTATGGCCAGCAACGAGGAAACATCACATGATGGAAAACAAACAACAAAAGACGTGGAAGGCGATATTAAAAGAGGCATAACAATTATGAAAAAAATCATCCGTGCGAGAGATAAAGGAGTAAAGTATGATGTCCATTGGAATGAAAGAGATCAGTTAGTTAAGCCTAACGGTGCGTTGCTAACAAGTTACATCGGAGCACTTGTACATTCGCAAGTTCCGATTACTTGCGATAATTGGAGAATTGTTTCATTACAACCGGCTAAAGATAAGATTTGGACCGAGATTCAGGTATGATATTTGATTATTTTTAATTATGTTGACAGTTACGTCTTTAAATTAATTATACTAACATGTTATATGTATGTGTGTTTATTTGCAGAGATCTTTTAATATTGAAGATCGTAGGAGAAAATATTGTATTCAATTGGCCGGAAAACGCTTGAGGGGATTTAGAGCGTTTTTAACAAACAAGTTTTTAAAAGATTCTGAAGGAAACTTTGTTGACTCGGAGCGTCCAATGAAGTACGCGGATTTGATTTCGGAGGAAGAATGGGAGACGTTTGTTGAAAAGCGAAGAACAAAAGAATTTGAAGTAAGTACAACTTATCATGAACTATGTATAGTATATATACTTCTTCCACAAGAGTTCTGATAAACTTGTTTTTTCAGGTTGTTAGTGGCGTAAATCGTCAACGAGCATTAAATCCCGCATATCCATACAGAAAGGGTCGTTTGGGATATGCACGATTAGAACAAAAAATAGTAAGTACATATAAATGCTTTAATATGATATATTTACAAAAAATAGTAAGTATATATAATAGGATATAATGCTTTATTATCCGTCTTAATGCGTAGTTGGAAGAGGAGAAGAGTGATGCGACATCTCTTCCGGACCATGTTGTATGGAAGGCTGCCCGTGTGGGACGAGATGTAGTCGTTCAGGAAGAAGTTCAACAAGTCTTTGAAAAATGTGTAAGTACAACATTATCTTTGTTAGTAACTGATCAAAAGTGTATAATATATTTATATATGTTTTTATCTATATTTCAGGAGACTCTATCTCAGACCATAACTCCCGCTGAGGACGATGATTGCAGGAGCTTACTGAGCCGGGTGCTGAATATTCCTGAGTATTCTGGGCGTGTGAGGGGTAAGGGATTTGGTGTCACTCCATCCAAACTGTATAAGCAGCCAAAGAAAAAAAATCCAACCAATAAAAAAGTGATGGATACTTTAGAGGAATTGAAAGCGCAAATCCGTGAATTACAGAAGGATAAGGAGAGATACATGTCGGAAAGACACGCTCTAGAGGGTAAAGCTACTAGTGACAAAGATAGTATCGGTTGTCCGCAGAAGTTTCCAGAGGTAATTGTATATATTACATTGAAATTAATTTAGCACAGTTTACTTAATTGACACATTAACTGATCATTATTTGTTTAGGGCATTTCACTTTGCCGACTATATTTATCGTCACCTACTCATCGAATGGTTTGCAAGGGAAAGGTGCATAACTTTCTGGGAGACTTACTTCACCACAAACCGCTCCCTTCTGGATTTTTGAAAGTATCTGTTGATATTGCATTAGAGGGGAGTGCGTTGTTGCCTATACCAGATGATATTTCAGGCGCAACAGTGGTGAGAGACGCAATAGGAGCGTATGTGGCATGGCCGACAAATCTGATTTGCATAGATGATGAGGTAGGTTGAACCTTTTAATACTCAAATGTTTTATGATCCATACATGAAAGTTATTCTTACATCTACATTTTCTTATTTACATGATGATCTTAGACTCCTACAAAATCCAAATCAAAAGATGATAGAATTATTGTGCGGGATACCGATTCAGCTGCATCAAAGAAACAAGTACTACTACAGTTACATGACTATCTTGTTATACATTAATTACTGAACTTATATATGACTTTTAGGTTCATGATCAGCAGTCGCAACAAGTCAGCAAGGGTAAGATGCCTGAAACTTCCAAGGTTCCCAGAAAAACATTTGTTCCTCGATTTAGGATGTGCCTTGAAACATATGTCGGAACATCAGATGTGCCTGAGGGTGGCATCCGTCAAATACACATGGAGGCAGGTATTTTCGGTTTTGAATATCCCGAAACAATTGCTAAGGAGGATTTTGATCAGGTTTTCAACCATTCTGAATTGGGCGTCGGTGTTATGCATTCATACATCAGGTACTTCGATCCATTTTAATTAAATAATTGAACATTTTAAAATTTGCTCGTTTAACTGAATATTCTAATGTTGATTATGTTTTTTTAGGTTCTTGTATGACAAGTTATTGGTCCCGAATGAATTGACTTCAGTATTCGCATTCTTATCTGCTAGCTGTGTCAACTCACGTATAATAGACCAGACACCGGATACAGTCAAAGAGTACACAATGCAGAGATTTATGGCGCGCGACTACGGAGAAGTTGTTCTTGTTGCCATATAATACTGGCCATGGGTTAGATTTTATTCTAAATTCATTTATTATAATTGTTCGATTTTTCCCTTTCTATATAACATTTCCGTCTAAATTGTTGTCTTATTTTATAGTGGACATTGGTTGTTGATCGCGGTTAATTCGACAAAAGAAATAGTGTATTATATAGATTCATTGGATGGCGATACAACAAAATATGAAAATCTGAGGAACTTTGTTGATACGTAAGTGATGAGATATACTGTTGTCTTTAATTATATATTTTTATTTATTATGTGACATTGTTCTAAATATGCGTTTATATTATGTTAGAGTTTGTAATACCCCAAATTTTACCCTTACATTTAGTCAGGCATTTCGCATATTCATCTCATATGAACATTTGCTAACCACTAACAAGTCACGGAGGTGTCTGTTTTGCAGATTTGGTCCCAGGGGTATTTTGGTCGTTTCACGCAAATTCTGCTAATTTCTTGAAAACGGGCTGTTATTACGTTCTGAGGCATTTATTTGCCATTTGGGTCAAGGTGCCAGTATGTTTTGTCAGAAATATGATTGGACTCGGGGGCCGTGCTTTGTTTGATTCTGAAACACTTCCAAACAGTTTTGTTTCCTTTTATAAAGTTGGGTTGAAAAGGAAGTGGATACTGTTAAGGTTATTTTGAGAAGTGATATGATCAACGAGGTTTTAATGTGAATTTGTTTGGATATAATCATATGGCGGGATATCATTTATAAAAGGCCAAGGAGAGGTTAAGTTTTAATAGTTGTGAAGCTTTTATTCATGAATGTTCATAAGCTACAAATCAAAGTTGAATTTAAATAATTTATGGATGATTATTCATGGATATTTAAATTCATAATTGAGAAAATAGAAATGAATATTTACTGGATTTTATTTCATAAACATCTAGAATTACAAGTTGAAATGGAAGTAATTTTTGAATTTTATTCATGATGATCTTTCATTTACAAAAGGATTATACATTTACAATGAGTATCTACTCTAGGTCCTAAAGTCCTAAAAAGAGAAAAAACTACAAGTTTCTTCATTGGTCCTCCCTTGAGTTCTTCACGCAACTCTTGATCACCTGCACATCAAAGCAAAACAAACCACAGGAAAAGAGGTTAGAAGATTGTTTGACACTCTCAGAACATTATCATCATCGAGTGTCGGGAGGGCACGACTAAAGCCGCATCCTACTCCCGTTACCAATCTGAGCCACCGGCGTCAGATCAGGTAGTTATTGTTCTTATCATAAGGGACATCCGAGAGATAGAGAAAATAAAAGAAGTGGGGCTGATTCGTTTTGCCGCGATTGGATTTCCAGACTGATACGAGAATAAGGCAACATAGGCAAGTTTTGACTCAGACCCGGAGGCCGGCAGGTCTGAGTCACCTTGGTTTCAAAACTTCCAACATCTGAAAAAACATAAGCATCATCAGAACTCAAAGCATAAAACAAAACTAGGAAGGGGTTCGCGCCAATACAGGTATGAATAGCCACCCAAGGAAACAAATCTGTACCAAACAGAATGAAAATCAAGTCCACAGCAGAACAAGAGAAACCAAAATATGGTATCAAGCTGCATCAGTTCAAACAGAACAGAGAAATGAGACACAAAACAAGCTACGTCGAAATTACATAGGACAAGGTATCAAAAAGTCTCGGCAGCATCAGTAAAGGTAAGGCCCCGTCCGAACCAGTTTCAACACATAAAACCCTGTTATCAGACAACAATAGCCAACAACAATAATCTGAATGTCAGGCCATCAAACTTGGTTCAAGATCAAAGCAGATAAGTTATAATGTTAGCAGCAGCTCTGAGGTCAAACAAGTAAGAAAAGCCCATCAAACCAAATCAGAGCTAAACTGCATCAAGCAATTAGTGTCTCAACACAAACTATCGATCATCAGAAAAGTACACCAGCAACATCAACATCTGCAAAGCAATATCAAGAGGGTTCAGTATCAGGCATCACGAAAAACATAAGAATGGGGCTACTGCTAAAATGTCACAGAAAAATCTATCTGCTGGAAATCTAAACTAAGCCATCAAGATGGGTCACAAACATCATAGAAAAACAGACGTTTGCAAGCTAAGAATCATCAGCAGTTGAAACAACTCAAAGAGAATAAACGATAAACCCCACGCGAAGATCCTCAGAAAGCAATCGCAGCATCATCGAAGAATGCAAGCGTCGAAGGCTCAGATAAACATCATTGCCGTATACCTTCCTCGGCCATCCCGACTCAACCAAAGTCGTAGCATCAACCCTCTCTGAAAGAAGAAGAGGAAAAGGATCTGAGCTGCATCAAAAAGCAAACCATATCAGAAAAATAGAGAGATTTTGACTTGATAATGAATCCCAAAACAGATCAAAGCAAATCAGTTCAGACTACTAAAATTGAATCAAATCGAAAACGCATCAGCATAGTCCAGATTGAATTCAAGTAGAACAAATGAACTAATCCAGATATCAATCAGATCAAATAAATTCAGAGGTAATCCAAATGATCAAACAAAGCCGAAGCTGGAAATGGAAAGTTTCGAGTCAAATGCATCAGGGAATATCTCCATTGGAACCAATCTGAATCAATTTGAGACAATCTGAATCAATCAGACAAGTCAATAAAGCAAGTCAGCCAAAAACGAATCAGTAGAGAGCAATTAAACAAATTAACGAAATCCCAATCGTATCAGAAAGCCCTTATTGGAACTCAATCTGAAAACCAAATGATCAAATCAAATCGAATCCCCATTTGCACTTAACCTGAATCAATCAAACAAATCAGTTCAGATTGCATTCAATCACAAAGTTCTGAAGATAGAAATCTTTGAACCGAATCAGAATAATCATATCAGCTAGGATCGATTAAACCCTAAAAAGGGAAACAGAGTTCAATCAGCATCCAATCGTAATCCAATCAATATCTGAGAAAATCACAACAAAATCAAATAATATCAACATAAAATCGAATCTCAGAAGTAACGCAAATCCAAGGCCCAGAAGTTAGTTATAAAAAGGAATGTACAACCTGATGAAAAGGAGGAGCCGTGAGAGAGAGAGGATCATAGAAACCCTAACGAACGAACGAGAGAGAAACCACCATCGCAAACCCTAAGCGACCGCGAGAAAAAGGAGGAGATTTTCGAGCACTCATCGAGAGGTTGGGGAAGGTCCACCAGCGCCGCCTCCATCTACGACGGGCAAACCCTCCACAGAGGCTCAGTCCACCATCATCGCCTCCCTTCATCACCGATTGCGAACGAGAATGTAAGCCAGGAACATAATATCTTCACTTTTAACAGTGTTCGGGTTGATTTCAGGGTTTTCCATATGATTGAAGAAAGAATCACAGAGAGAAAGGCGAGAGGAAGAGGAAGAGAGCGCCGTTCGCGAATGGGGGGGCATGAAACCCTAGCAGCGAATTGGTGATTAGCTTGGTGTGGGTTATGAGGGTTGGGTCTGGGGTTTGATCACTCAGCCCAACCCGGTTTTTTTTTCTTATTCTTATTTTTATTATTTTTATTTTCTATTTATTTAGTTATATTTTGTTAAAATTTTTAATTAAAATTGTTCTTTTTTCAAGAATAAATAAAAAAAAACTTCTTTTTCATAATAAAAAACTCTTTTAAATTAAAATAAATAACATAAAGCTTTTATATATATAATAAAAAACCTTTTCCAAATAAATAATTTAAAGGTCATTTTAAAAATATGTAAGTTAGTTTTTAGATTAAGTTTAAAATATTTTAAAGGTTAAAACATCATTTTTTTTCTTTTATAATTTTAATTAATATCTTTTCTTTAAAAACCATAAAAATCTTCAATATTACACTTTTTCTCCTGGCTTGTCCAATTACTGTCTAATTTTGCTTATTAACAGTGTTCATCGTTTGCAGCTCTTACGGTGTGTTTGGCTTATTTGAATTTCATAACTATATTGTAACTGCTTCTCATATGTAACCTCGCGAATCTAATAATCGCGCTTTAATTCCTGCTCTTTAAGTTTTCGCTTGCATAGTTAAATTAGGTCATTGTTCTCTGTCTGCATAATTCAATTATCTCACACACTCATCGAATATTCCAATCACACTACACACATCCGAAGGTTAGGTCTAGCTTTTGGCCGCCGCGCCAATAGTCCTCAACTTCAACCCTTACACCTTTTCAACCCTAAATTTTCACAAATGCCTCGCCGCAGGCAAAATTATAACTTTACCCCTAGCATTAGGTCAAAGAGCCGCCGCGCTCATTTTAGGGTTTCCCGCCGCGGAATCCCTAACCTAATTTAACCCTAATTGCAACTTAATAATTCAATGTAGAGATTTGGAGTTTCTACACTCCGCGTAAGCGTGTCCTTAAGACATGTTTATTCCCCTTGAGACCTTGACCACAGTCAAGAAGTCTCTAACCTCCCTTTTGAGGGGAACTACGATTACTCTGATTCCACTCCCGTAAGGATACGTAGGCACAAGATGCGATGTCTTGCCGAGTAAACTTAGAATTAACCCCTTAGGTCTCTTTTCTCACTTTTAATTCCTTTGTACATATACCTTAAGCAAATAAATAAAGCAAATAGTAAACATCTGAACAAAAGGTTCCTGTAGAGTACTACAGAAGTTTAGGGTGCTAATACCTTCCCTAAATTTAACCAACCCCCGAACCCTAGATCTTTCCCCGCATTGTGTTTACGATGCAAAAATAGGTTTTCCCTTTTTGACCTTTTCCTTCGGATAAATCAAAGAGCGGTTGTGAATTGAATTGCGATTCAAACTAATTAATAGTTTGATATCCTATTTCCACCGCAACAGAAAATGGCGACTTCACTGGGGACTTCTCTTAACTTTTGAGGGTTATCCCTAACTTGTTCATATTTATTACTATCTGTGTTATTATTCATTTGCATGTATATATTTGCGCTTTGATTGTGGGACTGTTCCTTGTGCTGTGAGATAGGTCCTAACCCGGATCTAGTGTACCTTAGGTAAATGGCAATAGACCAAGGAAACTGTACGACGTATATCGATGCGGTTGATCTGGTGGCCATAGTTAGTGCGACTTCTTGGTTGGTGCTTATATTCCTTAAGTCAAGTTGAGGATAATATTGAGGCTGCCATATGTTGTCAATGCACTAACTGACTTTTAGAACCCTAGTTAACTCATCTTGGCCTTTAGAAAGTAGTGAGGTAACCGGCTTTGGTGCAGACTGAAGTTGGTTGACACTCGATACTACGCTCATTGAGATCTTAAACTTGGAGGGTTTTGGTTGGCAAGTAAGTTGCCTTCTGAACAACCGCCCTTGTAAAGGATCAATGATATTGAGACCCCTTAGAACCTGGTTACTTTTGTAGGACAGGATGAACCATCTAACTTCAGGGGAGGGTACTTGCCTTTGAACCTCATGCAAGCTTTTAACCTAGGACTTTGTGTGTTTTCATGCATTGCATCCATAAAGCATCTCATTGCATTGTATTTCATGGAGTTCAAACATCATTTATGGATATCGCGGGATACCATAAATAAAAAAAATAAAATAAAATGAAAAAACAAGAAAAAGATTTCCTTGGTACCCCACGACATTAGTAAATGTGTTGAATTCCAGGAAATTTTCATTTACATTCACATTTTAGCATCATACTTTTGCATTGCATGTGTCTCCCGATTTCTCACACTCGGTTCTCTCACCTTCTAGTTTCGTCACCCTGAGTTCTCGGCACCAATACAACACCAGAGCTCAAACTCGGAAAAGAATGGAGGATCAGGCAAAAGAGATTGATCGCCTTAGCAATGAACTTGAAGACCTTCGAGGAGGTATGGGGCGTATGATGGAATTGTTACATGTCATGAATGCTAAGATGGATACCCAGCCCACTATTGTTTCTGAGATTACCGGCGTTACTGTGGACCCTCCACCAAGTGTGACCATAGCAAGGGACCCACCTTATGGTCTTGCTCCCGGTTTTGTGCCTCCTCAAGCCACTGTTCCGATTAATCAACCTGTTCAGCAAGCCGTGCCCTTGTTTTCTGAAGTTTCTAGGGGGGCTCCTATCTTTGCACCACCTGTTGTACACACTCGTGCGCAACCGTACTTCAATGAGACAGTTTTTGATGATCTTGATGAGAATGTTGAGGGTTATGAGAAACATGATAAGCTTCGTGAGGAGGTAAACACTATCGTCCAGAGATTGAAAAAGGTAGAGGGTGATCAAATTTTTGGGACTGCTGCGAGGGATGTTTGTTTGGTCTCAGGTTTGGTTATTCCCCCGAAGTTCAAAACTCCGAACTTCGATCGTTATGAAGGTGCCACCTGTCCTAAGAGTCATTTGATCATGTATTATCGCAAAATGGCTGCCCATGTTGAGAATGATAAACTGATGATTCATTGCTTCCAAGACAGTTTGAAGGGTGCTTCTTCCAAGTGGTATTTAACTTTAGACCAGTCTCGCGTTAAGAGTTTTCAAGATTTATCTGACGCTTTCATCATACACTACAAGTACAATATGGATCTGGCTCCTGACAGAAGACAGTTGCTGAGTATGTCACAAAAGAATTCTGAGTCATTCAAAGAGTATGCTCAAAGGTGGAGAGAGACTGCTTCGCAGGTAGAACCTCCTTTGACCGAGAAAGAGTTAGCTGATTGGTTTGTCGACACAGTCCGTCCGGAATTTTACGAGAGAATGGTGGGAAGTGTGACTTCAAATTTCTCCGACATCGTTGCTGTGGGTGTCAAGATTGAATTGGGTATGAAGAATGGTAAAATGACGAATAATCATGGCGCTTCTAAGGATCAGCCGAAGAAACCTCCGTATAGCTCCCAGAAAAAGAAGGAGAGTGAGACTAATGCTATATCCTCTGGTAGACCAAGGGAACGCTTTTATCGGCATCCGCAAGGTTATGCTCAAACTCAAGGGTACCCAGTCCAATATGCTCAACAACCCTATGTGGCAGCTATTACTCCTTCTTTCAATCAACAGGTTCCTATGTATCAACCTATGCAACAACCTCCTGTTTATCCGCCTCCTGTCAACTACCTACAGGCGCCCAACGCTCCTGCTCCTCAACAGCCAAAGAGTCCGGCTCCTCGCCAGAATGTTCCGAACAGAAGAACGTATAAGCCTTGTCCGCCGATTCCGATGACCTTCACCGAGTTGTATCCCTCTTTGGTCAAGCAAGGTCTAATCACTACTCGGGCTTTGGGTCCGCCTCCTAATCCTCTACCCGCCAATTACAACGCCGCTGCTCATTGTTTATTTCATGAGGGTGCGCCTGGCCACGATCTGGAAAATTGTTATGCTCTCAAAAATATTGTCAGGGATTTATTGGAAAAGAAAATTTTGTCATTTGAAGATCCTCAACCAAATGTTAAGAAGAACCCTTTTCCTAACCATGAGAGTGTCAATGCCGTTAGTATTGATTCGGGGGATGGTTATGCCCTTGATGTTGAACAGATTAAGACTCCTCTCAAAATGTTCCATTCGAAACTGTTTGAAGCTGGTTTAGTAGATACTTCCCACGTTGCATGTGTAAGTTGTGAAGCCAGTACTAAGGGTTGTGTGTTAGTTCAGAATGATGTTCAGAGGTTAATTAATGAGGGTGTTTTACAAGTGACAAGCCAAGCCAAGAAGGATGTAGTCGCTGTGGTTGAGCCTGTCTTCCATCAGCCTGAATCAAAGGGTAAGGTACCAGTGTTTAATCTATCAGGGGCAGGCTCCGCCAACCTCGTGTTCGATATACCAAGGTCGCATATCCCTGAAGTGAATCAGCCTAAGCCTATAGTTATTCGAAGACCGAGTCCATTTCCTTTCAGTGATCCTAAAGCTGTGCCTTGGAAATATGACGTGACGATGATTGACAAGGAATCCGGGAAGGTTATTCCAAATGAAGAGGTTAAGGGCACGGTGACCAATATCGCAGAGGTAAGCAGGATGACTCGCAGTGGCCGTGTGTATACTCCCCATTCCAATGAGGTCCCACCTAAGGAAACGACTAATATCCCAGTGCCTGCCAAAGACAAAGGTAAGGGAGTCGTCACGAATGATGAAGACGCCGAATTTTTGAGGATCATCAAGAAAAGTGACTATAAAGTTATCGATCAACTTCATCAGACTCCTTCCAAGATCTCAATTCTATCTCTGTTAATGAATTCACCCGCTCATAGGATGGCCTTGCAGAAGGTTTTGACTCAAGCACATGTGGATCAAGATATTAGCACCAGTCGGTTTGATAGTGTGATTGCCAATTTAACCGCTTGTAACACCCTCAGTTTCAGCAATGAAGAGTTACCGAAGGAGGGTCCGAACCATAATCGTGCTTTACATATATCGGTAAAATGTCAAGAGGACAATTTAGCGAGAGTGCTAGTGGACACCGGCTCTTCTCTGAATGTTCTACCCAAGAGGGTTCTTGATAAGTTGGCTTGTAAAGAGACTGGGTTGAAACCTACTCCTTTGGTCGTCAAGGCTTTCGATGGCTCTCGCCGATCGGTAATGGGGGAGGTTGAGCTTCCTATCCTGATTGGTCCGCAAGTTTTTAATATCACGTTTCAAGTCATGGACATTAATCCCAACTACAATTGTTTACTCGGAAGGCCGTGGATTCATGCCGCTGGGGCAGTGACCTCAACGTTACATCAAAGGATGAAATTCGTGATCGATGGAAAGTTGGTTATTATGCACGGTGAGGAGGATCTGATGGTCAGTAACCTGTCCTCTTTCCGTTACATCGAGGCCGACGAGAATGCTTTAGACATTTCCTTTCAAGCACTTGAGATTGCCAGTGCTGTTCTGCTGGAGGTCGAAGAGACAGTGGGTCAGGGTAATCCATCTTTTGCATCTCTGAAGAGTACCAAATCAACAATTGACAGGGGCATTCCTGAAGGTTGGGGAGAGGTAATTGATGTCAAGACCAAGACTGATCGCTCTGGGTTGGGTTACAAACCAACTCAGAATGGAGCGGCCACCACTGTCGAAGGGCGTCCGAAGGTTATCCAAGAAGTATTTGTCAGCGGAGGTTTCCAAGTCAATGCCATCAGTGAATGTGAGAAAAATGAAGAGCTGAGCAACCTGGTGTTTAAGGGTGATGCAGTTTTGAACAACTGGGAGGCCGTAGAGATCCCTGTTATTTTTCCCTTGTCAAAGTAATTGTTTTTTTTAAGTTTCATTTACATTTTCAAATAAAAGTCTGTAGCTCTGCCCAAGGCTATAGGGTCGTTTTGTCGGGCCACCTTTCATTTCTAAAAGGATATTAATAAAAGCATTTTGTTCAATTCCGCTTTGGTTCATTTGCGTTTTTCGTTTTCACCTTTAAAAATGAAATTGGCAACCTTTCTTCAAAAAAATAAAAAAAACAGCATTTCATTCTTACATGTCTTCGAGCATTTTAATTAAGTAAGCCTTCCATCATGCAGAGATATCGTAAACCTTGTTGGATCCAATGACTTTACTGACACTCCTGACTGGGATGCACCCATCAATCAAGCTGAGGACGAGGGTGAAGAAGATCTTGAAGTACCCGCTGAACTAACAAGATTGATTGAGTACGAGTACACAGAGCTTCAACCGCATAAAGAGCAGGTGGACCTAATTAATCTCGGTACAGATGAGAACAAGAAAGAGGTCAAGATTGGTGCAATGCTTGGGACAGAGGTTAGGCCGAGGTTGATTGAGTTGTTAAAAGGGTATGTTGATGTGTTTGCGTGGTCGTATCAAGATATGCCGGGCCTAGACACGGATATTGTTGTTCACAAGTTGCCACTTAAGCCAGATTGTCCACCTATCAAGCAGAAACTCCGAAGAACGAGACCCGACATGGCTTTGAAGATTCGAGATGAGGTTAAAAAGCAGTTGGATGCAGGTTTCTTGGCAGTCGCGAAATATCCAGATTGGGTTGCCAACATTGTGCCAGTGCCCAAGAAGGACGGTAAAGTTAGGATGTGTGTAGACTACAGGGATCTGAACAAAGCAAGTCCAAAGGACGACTTCCCACTGCCGCATATTGACACACTTGTAGACAATACAGCCAGTTTTGCGTTGTTTTCATTTATGGATGGTTTCTCCGGCTATAATCAGATCAAGATGGATCCCGACGATCGAGAGAAGACTACTTTCATTACTCCTTGGGGAACCTTCTGCTACAAAGTCATGCCCTTCGGTTTAAAGAATGCAGGGGCAACTTACCAACGTGCTATGACCACTCTTTTTCATGATATGATGCACAAAGAGATTGAGGTGTATGTGGATGATATGATAGCCAAATCTCAAAGTGAAGGGGAGCATTTAGACCATTTGGTGAAGTTGTTTGAACGACTCAGGAAATACCAGTTGAAATTGAATCCTGCAAAATGTACCTTCGGTGTCAGATCCGGAAAATTGCTTGGTTTCATTGTTAGCCAGCGAGGGATTGAGGTAGATCCTGACAAAGTCCGAGCCATTCAAGATATGCCGGCTCCGCAAACCGAGACGCAAGTTAGGGGTTTTCTGGGACGTCTGAATTACATTTCCAGGTTTATCTTTAATATGACCGCTACTTGTGAGCCGATATTCAAGTTGCTTTGCAAGGGGCAGACAGTTGAGTGGAACCCTGATTGTCAAAAAGCGTTTGAGAAGATTAAGGGTTATTTGCAAGATCCCCCTATTCTGATCCCGCCCGTACCGGGAAGACCGTTGTTTATGTACCTTACTGTTCTCGAGAAGTCTATGGGTTGTGTGCTTGGACAACATGATGAGACTGGAAAAAAGGAACATGCGATTTATTACCTGAGCAAGAAGTTTACTGATTGCGAGAACAGATACTCACCATTGGAGAAAACTTGTTGTGCATTGGCATGGGCCGCTAAGCGCCTTCGGCAGTATATGGTCTGTCATACCACGTTATTGATTTCTAAAATGGATCCGATCAAGTATATTTTTGAAAAACCTGCTCAAACCGGGAGGCTAGCCCGTTGGCACATGTTGTTATCCGAATATGACATCCAGTATGTACCCCAGAAAGCGATTAAGGGTAGTATTTTATCCGATTATCTTGCAGACCAGCCAGTTGAAGATTATGAACCTCTTAAGCTCGATTTTACGGATGAGGATATTTTGTTGATTAAAAGAGATTGCGAAGAGCCAGATCCGAGCGAAGGTCCAGAACCAGGTCTTTGGTGGAAGATGATGTTTGATGGTTCCTCAAATTTCAATGGGCATGGTATAGGCGCCGTTTTGATGAACCCAAAGGGTGGATTTACTCCATTTACCGCAAGGTTGGACTTTGAGTGTACTAATAACGTCGCAGAGTATGAAGCGTGTATCCTCGGCCTCGAAGCGGCGATTCACCTCCGAATTAAACTTCTTAAAGTAAGTGGTGACTCAGCCTTGGTTATTTACCAAGTACAGGGCAAATGGGAAACGAAGAATGAAAAGTTAATCCCTTATAAAGACTATATTATTGAGCTGATCAAGTATTTCGACGAGATAGAGTTCGAGCATGTTCCTAGATCCGAGAATCACGTAGCTGATGCATTAGCCATGTTAGCATCCATGTGGAAAGTTAAGTTTGTTAATGAAGCACCTCTTATCCATATTGAGCGCAAGGTTGAGCCCGCTTATTGTCAGATGGTCGAAGAAGTTGAGGTGGATGAAAAGCCTTGGTTTCATGATATCAAGAACTACCTCGCCAAGCAAGAGTACCCCGATGGTGCTACGGGTCTGGACAAAAAGACATTGAGAAGATTGGCGTCCAAATTCTTTATCAGTAACGGTGTGCTATACAAGAGAAATCATGACATGGTCCCGCTCAGATGTGTTGATAAACGGGAAGCAGACATGTTACTACAGGAAATTCATGAGGGGACCTTCGGAACCCATGCCAATGGTTATGCTATGTCCAAGAAGATGTTAAGGGCTGGGTATTACTGGTTAACCATGGAAGCCGATTGCATCCGATACGCTAGGAACTGCCATAAGTGCCAAATTTATGCTGATAAAATGCACGTACCTCCGTCACCGTTGAATGTTTTGTCTTCACCATGGCCGTTCTCTATGTGGGGCATCGACATGATTGGGGCAATTGAGCCGAAAGCTTCTAATGGACATCGTTTTATCCTTGTTGCCATTGATTATTTCACCAAGTGGGTAGAGGCTGCCTCCTACACTAACGTGACCAAGCAAGTGGTTACCCGATTCATCAGAAAAGAGATTATCTGCCGTTATGGAGTCCCAAGCCGGATAATAACTGACAATGGCACCAATCTGAATAATAAGACTATGAAAGAGCTGTGTGATAGTTTCAAGATCACTCACCATAACTCTTCTCCGTACCGTCCTAAGATGAATGGAGCCGTTGAAGCTGCGAATAAGAATATCAAGAAGATCCTGCAAAAGATGGTTGTGACTTACAAAGATTGGCATGAGATGTTACCGTTTGCTTTGCATGGATACAGAACCTCAGTGAGAACTTCGACAGGGGCAACACCTTTCTCACTGGTATATGGAATGGACGTCGTGCTCCCCATCGAAGTAGAGATACCTTCTTTAAGAGTGTTAATGGAAGCTGAACTTGAAGAAGCTGAGTGGGTTCAAGACAGATTGGATCAGTTGAATCTCATTGACGAGAAGCGTTTGACAGCCATGTGCCATGGGCAATTATATCAGAAACGGATGAAAAGAGCGTTTGATAAGAAGATTCGTATCCGTGAGTTCCGTCAAGGAGAGCTCGTACTCAAAAAGATCTTGCCAGTACACAAAGATATGCGTGGAAAGTGGATGCCCAATTATGAAGGCCCTTTCGTTGTAAAGACTGTCTTCTCCGGAGGGTCTCTAATACTTACGACAATGGACGGTGAAGAACTAGCACATCCCGTGAATTCTGATGCAGTCCGAAAATATTATGCCTAAAAACCCGCTAAGTCGAAAACCTGCAAAAGGCGACTTAGGCAAAAGTAAGGGTTGAAAAAAAAAAGAAATAATAATAAAAGCTCGCTAAGTTGAAAACCCGAAAGGGCGGCTTAGGCAAAAAAGAGCGTCCCGGTGGATTGAAAACCCGAAAGGGCGGTCCAGGCAAAAGTTAGGGACAAAGGCATTTCATTGCATCAGAAGACACTGATTATCTCGAACACACTTTCCGCATGAGAGCCATGTTTCAGTTATTTCATCCTTGCCCAAAGCAAGATTCTGGATTAGTCCTAGTTATTAGTGTCAGTAGGTGTTATTGGATTCAATGTAACCCTTTTCCCATGTTGCCAATTTCAAAATGTAATCATCTGTGGAGCTATGCCTTCAGCAAGCAGCCACCCTTTAATAAAAGATACCATCTCGTTACTTACATTCCTTGGTGCATTGCTCTTTATTTTCTATTTGCTATGCAAAATGCGTTTATTCCTAAAATTTGAAAATGAAGGGTGCATTGTAGATTTTTCAAAACTGTTTTTCAAAAAAAAAAAAAAAAAACAAATTTGAAATGTAATAAATTACTTTGACTAGTGGAAATCCCAAAAGGATCTCTTCATTCCCCGGAAATATCATTATTGCAGAAACACTTTCAAACCATTGCTCTAACACATCCCCAGGGGGACTATAAGCTGACAACTTCTTCTTGGGGTAACTTAAAAGTGTCCCTCAGGTTTTCTTCTCCCCATATGAAGACGTGATACTGTACACCCAAGCAGATTACCTTCTCCCCAGAGAATTCAGAATTTTAAAACCAGATTCGGTTCTACCATTGATCTTTCCTACCCATGATTGACGTATTGGTTGCAGAGAACGCAGGGTATTTCCGTCGAGATGTTTATTTCATCTCTCGTCCCGTCTCTAGCCTGTTTCGTCAGCATACGTAAGGGCATAAGCATCACATGCCTATTTCATACACATACTCATTTCATAACATCTTGCATACATAGACATTAACATACATTCACAATAACATATGCATTAACATATGCATTAGCATTCACAGGTTCATTGCGTTTCACCGTCATTGGTTGTTATCGCCGAGTAATTGAGTTTGTCCATTCTCTTCAAATAGATTGTCAGCCCTAAGCATAAAATACTTACTTGTTCCCAGTTTCCCTACGGAGCTCGATCCTCGTGGATGACGGTTACTTCAGCTATCTTTCCTCACCAGGATAAGATATTTACCCTCCGAGATCATTCCCTCGATGGAGTTTTGATTACCAGTTTTCTTTCTAGCTCGATCCTAGATCGAATCTCAGTCTTGTTGGTCGTCAATCCCAACCGGACGTGCATTTATTTTGCACCATCTAAAGATTTTCACCATACCATGGCAGATACGCGACCATCTCGCTGGAGAAGTTTATCACTGTACCCGGATGTGCATTTATTTTGCACTATCTTTCAAGAAAACCAACTACAATCCTTTACAGATACACGCCAGTTCACGCCTGGAAAATATATCAGTACAACACTTTACAATCCTACATGTTACAACCCTTTACACTTTACATTTTACAGCATCAACACACGGCATTTCTCACCTAAGAAGTCGATCATACCCTCGTTACGACTCGCAGCAAATGGCCATCTCCATGGAGCAGTTGGGCTTCCATTTACCTGCCGTCTTGAGGTACGAACCAATTCGTATTCAGGAGAGCACGATTCTGAGTTATGAAGAAGTTCATTTATCCTTTAGTAAAAGAAGGAACGAAATCATATTCAGGAGAGCACGATTCTGAGTTATGAGGAAGTTCGATTATCCAGTTTCATATTCAGGAGAGCACGATTCTGAAGTATGGAAAATTCGTTTACAACCAAATCATATTCAGGAGAGCACGATTCTGAAATATGAGTATATTCAGTCATCCAGTTTCATATTCAGGAGAGCACGATTCTGAAATATGAGTATATTCAGTCATCCAGTTTCATATTCAGGAGAGCACGGTTCTGAAATATGAGTATATCCAGTCATCCAGTTTCATATTCAGGAGAGCACGATTCTGAAGTATGAGTATATTCAGTTTCATATTCAGGAGAGCACGATTCTGAAGTATGAAGAAGTTCAGTTTATCCAGTTTCATATTCAGGAGAGCACGATTCTGAAGTATGAAGAAGTTCAGTTTACCCGTTTCACGTTCAAGAGAGCACGATCTTGAAGCAGTTTATTTATCCTTCAGTAAAAGAAAAATCAGGATCGTATTCCAGGCGCCGACTTTAAAATACGAGAAGATTTATTTATCAGATAAGCAGCAGCCTCTTTATTTGAGTGCTTATCCATTTTTGCACATAAGTCCATCCCAACGATAAGTGACAGTTCTCCCGAGAAGCTTATCAGGGCATTTCCCATTAAAGTCCATTTATTTTGGGCATACAGTCGGTCTTTACCCTATATATTTGATACGGATTTCCGAGAAGTTCGTTTGATCCTGTCACGAGAGATAGTTTACAGAAGCTTGGATGTTATTCTTTGCTCAATGCTCCAGCATTCTGTAATCGATCTTACAATCGTACGTGATCCAGCCTTATTTTTAGATTCCCCAGTGGAGGCCGTCTCATAGGTACCATCTCCATCCGAGGATCTCGTTCCTTTTCTAAATGTGACAATTGGTCATTCGCACCAGTTGACTATCATTTTTAGAATTCCCCAGTGTTGTACCGTATCTCAGCGCGTCATTTTCCCCAGTGAGTTCTTCTCATGGCGTATGTCTCAGTGTCGTCATGTTCGTCAGCATTTTCGCATTCATTATTCCAGCATACGCATCATATCATAGTCATGGCATCGTCTGCATTAAGTCGTTCCAGTTTTGTCCATAGCATTGCATATCGTCGCATATAAGGGCAAAATTTTCGGTTATCTATATTTAAATCTCTCCACCACGATTCCCCGAGTCTCTGTCACTCAAATCGTTCGGTGTAGCTATTTAAATAGGGGCAACTGTAATACCCCAAATTTTACCCTTACATTTAGTCAGGCATTTCGCATATTCATCTCATATGAACATTTGCTAACCACTAACAAGTCACGGAGGTGTCTGTTTTGCAGATTTGGTCCCAGGGGTATTTTGGTCGTTTCACGCAAATTCTGCTAATTTCTTGAAAACGGGCTGTTATTACGTTCTGAGGCATTTATTTGCCATTTGGGTCAAGGTGCCAGTATGTTTTGTCAGAAATATGATTGGACTCGGGGGCCGTGCTTTGTTTGATTCTGAAACACTTCCAAACAGTTTTGTTTCCTTTTATAAAGTTGGGTTGAAAAGGAAGTGGATACTGTTAAGGTTATTTTGAGAAGTGATATGATCAACGAGGTTTTAATGTGAATTTGTTTGGATATAATCATATGGCGGGATATCATTTATAAAAGGCCAAGGAGAGGTTAAGTTTTAATAGTTGTGAAGCTTTTATTCATGAATGTTCATAAGCTACAAATCAAAGTTGAATTTAAATAATTTATGGATGATTATTCATGGATATTTAAATTCATAATTGAGAAAATAGAAATGAATATTTACTGGATTTTATTTCATAAACATCTAGAATTACAAGTTGAAATGGAAGTAATTTTTGAATTTTATTCATGATGATCTTTCATTTACAAAAGGATTATACATTTACAATGAGTATCTACTCTAGGTCCTAAAGTCCTAAAAAGAGAAAAAACTACAAGTTTCTTCATTGGTCCTCCCTTGAGTTCTTCACGCAACTCTTGATCACCTGCACATCAAAGCAAAACAAACCACAGGAAAAGAGGTTAGAAGATTGTTTGACACTCTCAGAACATTATCATCATCGAGTGTCGGGAGGGCACGACTAAAGCCGCATCCTACTCCCGTTACCAATCTGAGCCACCGGCGTCAGATCAGGTAGTTATTGTTCTTATCATAAGGGACATCCGAGAGATAGAGAAAATAAAAGAAGTGGGGCTGATTCGTTTTGCCGCGATTGGATTTCCAGACTGATACAAGAATAAGGCAACATAGGCAAGTTTTGACTCAGACCCGGAGGCCGGCAGGTCTGAGTCACCTTGGTTTCAAAACTTCCAACATCTGAAAAAACATAAGCATCATCAGAACTCAAAGCATAAAACAAAACTAGGAAGGGGTTCGCGCCAATACAGGTATGAATAGCCACCCAAGGAAACAAATCTGTACCAAACAGAATGAAAATCAAGTCCACAGCAGAACAAGAGAAACCAAAATATGGTATCAAGCTGCATCAGTTCAAACAGAACAGAGAAATGAGACACAAAACAAGCTACGTCGAAATTACATAGGACAAGGTATCAAAAAGTCTCGGCAGCATCAGTAAAGGTAAGGCCCCGTCCGAACCAGTTTCAACACATAAAACCCTGTTATCAGACAACAATAGCCAACAACAATAATCTGAATGTCAGGCCATCAAACTTGGTTCAAGATCAAAGCAGATAAGTTATAATGTTAGCAGCAGCTCTGAGGTCAAACAAGTAAGAAAAGCCCATCAAACCAAATCAGAGCTAAACTGCATCAAGCAATTAGTGTCTCAACACAAACTATCGATCATCAGAAAAGTACACCAGCAACATCAACATCTGCAAAGCAATATCAAGAGGGTTCAGTATCAGGCATCACGAAAAACATAAGAATGGGGCTACTGCTAAAATGTCACAGAAAAATCTATCTGCTGGAAATCTAAACTAAGCCATCAAGATGGGTCACAAACATCATAGAAAAACAGACGTTTGCAAGCTAAGAATCATCAGCAGTTGAAACAACTCAAAGAGAATAAACGATAAACCCCACGCGAAGATCCTCAGAAAGCAATCGCAGCATCATCGAAGAATGCAAGCGTCGAAGGCTCAGATAAACATCATTGCCGTATACCTTCCTCGGCCATCCCGACTCAACCAAAGTCGTAGCATCAACCCTCTCTGAAAGAAGAAGAGGAAAAGGATCTGAGCTGCATCAAAAAGCAAACCATATCAGAAAAATAGAGAGATTTTGACTTGATAATGAATCCCAAAACAGATCAAAGCAAATCAGTTCAGACTACTAAAATTGAATCAAATCAAAAACGCATCAGCATAGTCCAGATTGAATTCAAGTAGAACAAATGAACTAATCCAGATATCAATCAGATCAAATAAATTCAGAGGTAATCCAAATGATCAAACAAAGCCGAAGCTGGAAATGGAAAGTTTCGAGTCAAATGCATCAGGGAATATCTCCATTGGAACCAATCTGAATCAATTTGAGACAATCTGAATCAATCAGACAAGTCAATAAAGCAAGTCAGCCAAAAACGAATCAGTAGAGAGCAATTAAACAAATTAACGAAATCCCAATCGTATCAGAAAGCCCTTATTGGAACTCAATCTGAAAACCAAATGATCAAATCAAATCGAATCCCCATTTGCACTTAACCTGAATCAATCAAACAAATCAGTTCAGATTGCATTCAATCACAAAGTTCTGAAGATAGAAATCTTTGAACCGAATCAGAATAATCATATCAGCTAGGATCGATTAAACCCTAAAAAGGGAAACAGAGTTCAATCAGCATCCAATCGTAATCCAATCAATATCTGAGAAAATCACAA
The DNA here is from genome assembly GCA_963859935.3 of Lathyrus sativus. Classification (NCBI taxonomy): domain Eukaryota; kingdom Viridiplantae; phylum Streptophyta; class Magnoliopsida; order Fabales; family Fabaceae; genus Lathyrus; species Lathyrus sativus. Next base: position 13,978,902 of record OZ012735.1, on the reverse strand, counting down.
CAAAATCAAATAATATCAACATAAAATCGAATCTCAGAAGTAACGCAAATCCAAGGCCCAGAAGTTAGTTATAAAAAGGAATGTACAACCTGATGAAAAGGAGGAGCCGTGAGAGAGAGAGGATCATAGAAACCCTAACGAACGAACGAGAGAGAAACCACCATCGCAAACCCTAAGCGACCGCGAGAAAAAGGAGGAGATTTTCGAGCACTCATCGAGAGGTTGGGGAAGGTCCACCAACGCCGCCTCCATCTACGACGGGCAAACCCTCCACAGAGGCTCAGTCCACCATCATCGCCTCCCTTCATCACCGATTGCGAACGAGAATGTAAGCCAGGAACATAATATCTTCACTTTTAACAGTGTTCGGGTTGATTTCAGGGTTTTCCATATGATTGAAGAAAGAATCACAGAGAGAAAGGCGAGAGGAAGAGGAAGAGAGCGCCGTTCGCGAATGGGGGGGCATGAAACCCTAGCAGCGAATTGGTGATTAGCTTGGTGTGGGTTATGAGGGTTGGGTCTGGGGTTTGATCACTCAGCCCAACCCGGTTTTTTTTTCTTATTCTTATTTTTATTATTTTTATTTTCTATTTATTTAGTTATATTTTGTTAAAATTTTTAATTAAAATTGTTCTTTTTTCAAGAATAAATAAAAAAAAACTTCTTTTTCATAATAAAAAACTCTTTTAAATTAAAATAAATAACATAAAGCTTTTATATATATAATAAAAAAACCTTTTCCAAATAAATAATTTAAAGGTCATTTTAAAAATATGTAAGTTAGTTTTTAGATTAAGTTTAAAATATTTTAAAGGTTAAAACATCATTTTTTTTCTTTTATAATTTTAATTAATATCTTTTCTTTAAAAACCATAAAAATCTTCAATATTACACTTTTTCTCCTGGCTTGTCCAATTACTGTCTAATTTTGCTTATTAACAATGTTCATCGTTTGCAGCTCTTACGGTGTGTTTGGCTTATTTGAATTTCATAACTATATTGTAACTGCTTCTCATATGTAACCTCGCGAATCTAATAATCGCGCTTTAATTCCTGCTCTTTAAGTTTCCGCTTGCATAGTTAAATTAGGTCATTGTTCTCTGTCTGCATAATTCAATTATCTCACACACTCATCGAATATTCCAATCACACTACACACATCCAAAGGTTAGGTCTAGCTTTTGGCCGCCGCGCCAATAGTCCTCAACTTCAACCCTTACACCTTTTCAACCCTAAATTTTCACAAATGCCTCGCCGCAGGCAAAATTATAACTTTACCCCTAGCATTAGGTCAAAGAGCCGCCGCGCTCATTTTAGGGTTTCCCGCCGCGGAATCCCTAACCTAATTTAACCCTAATTGCAACTTAATAATTCAATGTAGAGATTTGGAGTTTCTACACTCCGCGTAAGCGTGTCCTTAAGACATGTTTATTCCCCTTGAGACCTTGACCACAGTCAAGAAGTCTCTAACCTCCCTTTTGAGGGGAACTACGATTACTCTGATTCCACTCCCGTAAGGATACGTAGGCACAAGATGCGATGTCTTGCCGAGTAAACTTAGAATTAACCCCTTAGGTCTCTTTTCTCACTTTTAATTCCTTTGTACATATACCTTAAGCAAATAAATAAAGCAAATAGTAAACATCTGAACAAAAGGTTCCTGTAGAGTACTACAGAAGTTTAGGGTGCTAATACCTTCCCTAAATTTAACCAACCCCCGAACCCTAGATCTTTCCCCGCATTGTGTTTATGATGCAAAAATAGGTTTTCCCTTTTTGACCTTTTCCTTCGGATAAATCAAAGAGCGGTTGTGAATTGAATTGCGATTCAAACTAATTAATAGTTTGATATCCTATTTCCACCGCAACAGAGTTATACAAATATTCAGAGCACAAAGAGATGCAACGGTGCCAAAAAGCAAGGCTAACAACATCAACTGGATCAGAGTGAAGATATATTTTCGCATGTTTGACTGTTATAGTGGTTCTACTTGATAAAACTATTTAAACTATATATCCTGATAAATGTTCGTTTATTTTTTCCATTTACAGTGTCCTCGACAACGCAATGCTATTGACTGTGGATATTTTGTATTGCGCTTTATGAGGGAAATTATTCTTTCTGGTCAACTTGAGATTCTAGTCATGGTATGGATCAATTTATTATATAAGTTATATGATTCATTTTGATAATTATCCGATACTTCATATGAGTAATTAGTTTTAAAATTAAATCTTATTCGATCTGTTATATTATGTAGTATTTTGATGAATTCAAGTGCGCTACTTACACGAAAGCAAAATTGGAAGAAATTAAAGAGGAATGATGTCAATTTATTCTTGGGTTGAGAATTGTATAGAGTTATCAGATTGAAAGAATTGTAATTATATGTAAATTGAATGTATTTGTGTTGTTGTAATTCTGAGGATCGAATTTTGTTGTAACATATTTAAACAGGTTTATGTGTATGTTAAAATGTTTATGAACAAAGTGATGAGTTACAATGTATCCAAAGTTTTGAATTGTATATATAAGGCCAAAGTTTTGAATTGTATATTTAAGGCCAAAGTTTTGAATTGTATATATAAGGCCAAAGTTTTGAATTGTATATATAAGGCCAAAGTGTTGAAATAAAGGCTTGAATTATAAGCAGGTTTGTGTAATATAAGCAGGTTGTTGGTAAATATACAAAACACGGTGAATATTTTAAATTTTTTTTAAAATCTGGGACATTAGACAACGCTTTTACAAAAAAACGCTGCTAAAGGTCACAAACATTGCGCTACAAAAGCGCTGATATAGGTTTGGAAGGGGGGGGGGGTCTAAGACAACGCTTCTAAAAAGCGCTGCTAAAGGGGGGGCTATGGCAGCGCTTTGTAAAAGCGCTGCTAAAGGTGGGCTCTAAGACAACGCTTTGTGAAAGCACTGCTAAAGGGGGGATGGTTGGGGGGAATATGCAGCGCTTACGAAAGCGCTACTAAAAGTGCTGCTGAAGGGAGCCTTTAGCAGCGCTTTTTCCATAAAAAAAAACGCTGCTTTTTCCTTCAGCAGCACCACTTTTGGCAGCGCTTTAAAGCGCTGCTAAAGGTCTTTTTTGGCATAGTGGTTTCACAGATAATAAGTAATAGATAAACTTTGAATTTATACCTTATCATCTAGCAAGATCATATGAAAACTTCCTATATCTGTAGAGTTGTAGCGTTTAGAAAGTGTCCAATAGTGAATCACACGAACCCTTAGACGAAACTCAAACTTGCCAGAAACAATTGCAGAAACTGCAGTGATTTTGGGTGGTACGGAAGTTACAACTGCATTTTTTATAAGAAATGATCAATTAGTAAAAATATATGAACTAAAAATATATAAACTGATTAGCATCAAACGAAAATACTTTTGACACCTTTTGTAGACATCCTTGAACTCAACTAAGTATAACAACCTTAACTTCAGTATTATTTTTAAACTTGCGATGTAGGAGTATTTGTTTGATAGCAACCACTATTTATAATAATAGCTTATGAAGAATAATGGATATGTGGGATTGTGCATTTATTAATTGAGAGGCTCAGACTCATGATAACCATTATGTATTGGATGTATACCTAAAGTAATTTTTTAGATTTACAAAGAATGTACGGTACATGTAAGAAGTTAGTGAAAATGTTTATTATATAAAACTTTGCATTGAGTGTATACATTGGAGTTTAATGCAACTTTTCATATCCACAAAGAATTAATATGTGTGAAGTTAATACAATTTTTAAAATGATTCATACTAATTTCTATATCAACAAATCAATAATAAATTTAAAATATAAATAAATACTGTAATTAATAACTAAAATTATAGTTGGAGCATAAATGAAAAAAAAGAAGAAGACGGAATTAGAATTTCATAGGCTTCCATTTTATATAATAAATATATTAGGTAAATATTAAAAGTTTCTAGTAATAATACTACCCATAATACCAGACAGAGAAGGATTGAGGTTAAGTATAAAGGAAATAATAAACCATCAACAGTTACGTATCATTCTCTATCTCTCACACACCACTTTTATTTTACCGTTATTATTACAGAGAACGAGAAATGGCTATGGCTTCTGCAACCCTAATCGGGTTCGCACCTTCCCTTTCCACATCACACCACCGTCTCCAACGCAGATCCATCATCGTTTCCAGTTCTTCACAACCTTCAAAGTCAACTGCAACAACTTCCCAATCAATATCGACGACCACCGCATGGAAGATTGACAGTTGGAAAACAAAGAAAGCACTTCAACTTCCTGAATATCCAGATCAGAATGAGGTTGATCAAGTTCTTCAAACGCTTTCGTCTTTTCCACCGATTGTGTTTGCCGGTGAGGCTAGACATCTCGAGGATAAGCTCGCTCAAGCTTCTATGGGGAACGCGTTTCTTCTTATGGGTGGGGATTGTGCTGAGAGTTTCAAGGAGTTTAGTGCGAATAATATTCGGGATACTTTCCGTGTTATTCTTCAAATGGGTGTTGTGCTTATGTTTGGGGCTCAAATGCCTGTTATCAAGGTTTCATCTTTATCCTCTTTCACTTTTTTGTCTTTGATTATCAAATGATAAAATTGACTCATTTGTTTTTTTGGTTTTTTTGAATTGGAATTTGTAATCAGATTCTATACTATTTGCTCTAACTATTTGGATTTGGAACCCTAATTAGGGTTTTAAACTCCTACCTTTTGCTGGTTTAGAATTGAGAAGGGATTATATTGGACTAAATTTAGAGTCCGGTTGAATTGACTTATTTGAGCTTATTTACGGGCCTAAGTAGTTTTGTGACGCCAATTGGCAGACCTTATCAAAAACATCTTATGATATTTTTTATAAACTTTTTTGTAAGCTTATTTTTTTAAGTTTTCTGAGATAATTTATGAAAACAACTTATATCATATATAAGAAGTAAAAACCATTTAAATTTATTTTATCTTTTGTTATAAAAATGACTTATACAAGGTTAATCATAAGTGCTTATTGTGATAAAATCTTGTGCTATAAGTTGCTAATAAGTTGTTTGTCCAAACAGACCCTATACAACTTTTGTTCTCAAATAGATGGTTAATTATGTTTAGGTGTCGAAACTCATTAACCACCTACCTTACTTCAATAAACACAAGTTTAGATGTGGTTAGACTTTCAAGTGTTCAACTATAGTATATGTAGATTTTAACATCTGGAAATTTTGATTAATCATATTCAAATTCATGGTTTATATAATTAGGTTGGTGATTAATGAGTTAAGCCACTTATTTGATCTGTGTTAATCATATAGATTGTTGTTGGAAAAGTTGTTAAATTTTAGTTCAAATAACACAACTGTTAAGAGTTTTATGAATGGTCCATGAGAATGAAATGTTTCTACCGTGTGTTTGATTGGATGTGTGCTGAATGAATTAGGTGGGGAGAATGGCAGGTCAGTTTGCAAAGCCAAGATCAGATTCATTTGAAGAGAAAAATGGAGTCAAGCTGCCGAGTTACAGGGGTGACAATGTGAATGGGGATGCATTTGATGCAGTATCTAGAACTCCAGATCCACAGAGAATGGTGAGGGCCTACTGTCAGTCTGTGGCTACTCTCAACCTCTTGCGGGCGTTTGCCACCGGAGGTTATGCTGCCATGCAAAGGGTCAACGAGTGGAATCTTGATTTCATGAAGCGTAGTGAACAGGGAGACAGGTACCACTTCTAAACTTTATTTTGGGATTTTGACACTTCAGTGTCTGTTCATTTTTTATTCTAGTTGTACTACATTAAAATGGTTTGGATGGATCATGTGTGTGTTGTAAAATTGTACTGATTATTTCTATGTTGCTCAAAAGATAGTGGTTGACAAGTGTGTACCAAAAGAGGGAACGGAAATTGAGAATAATTTTATTTGCTTTCAAATTTCTAGATGCTTTATGAAGAAATAAGTAAGGGGAAAATCATAAAGAGTAGAAAGGATATTAGGATAAGGACCTGACCTAGTTTGGATTAGCTTTTAAATTAGGAGAGCTTTTCTACCAAGCATTTATAAGGCATTGTAGTGATATTGAGAATAACTTATTGTTGCCTGCAAATACTTGTTGAAAGGTTTATCTAAATTAACACTTTATTATGTTTAGTTAGTTGCATTGTATGAACTGAATGTGAGATACTATTATAACTTAATAAGAGATGTTCTCCCTGCCATATCTCTCACCACTCAAGCTGTTTGGAATAATCATAACATGACAGCGAAAAAAATGGAATGGTATTTTATTTATAATATTGCGTTCTTGCTTTATTTTCTCTTCAAAGCAGTCTTAAAATTCAAATGCTCCAATTTATCTATAGTGACCCTTTACAACTTTAAATACTAGTTGATATGCTTTAGCAATTTCTTTTGTGCTTTCTGCAAGTGATATGCTTATTCGTGAAATTATTTTAGTAATTTCTTTTGGATGTGGGCCAACAGGTATCGTGAATTGGCGCATCGAGTGGATGAGGCTCTTGGTTTCATGAGTTGTGCTGGACTTACAGCTGACCACCCAATCATGACTACAACAGACTTTTGGACCTCTCATGAGTGTTTGCTTCTTCCTTATGAACAGTCACTTACCAGGGAGGATTCTACTTCCGGGTTTCATTACGATTGCTCTGCTCACATGTTATGGGTTGGGGAACGTACCCGCCAACTTGATGGTGCACATGTTGAATTCTTGAGAGGAATTGCTAATCCACTTGGCATCAAGGTGCATATAAAGTGTTATTTGCCTATAACTTGAATAAATTGATATGTTTGCCTATGCTGCTATTTTGCTTTAGTCACCACATTACTTTTCATATGATTTTATTATTATGTTTCACATTGCTTGTGCTCTGATTTTGTCAAAATCATTACTTCGCATATGCTTGACCAGGCTAAGTAATTAATTATAGTTATGTATTAACATGCTCTTCAAAGACCTAAACTACAATCCTGTTTCGGTCTTCTTGGCAATACATAATGCATTTCTGATGAAAAATATGCAGCTACTAAATGGCTACTTGGTTTTCAGGCTAGTGATAAGATGGATCCAAATGAACTTGTTAAGCTGGTAGATATTCTTAACCCCAAAAATAAGCCTGGAAGAATTACAGTTATTGTAAGAATGGGAGCTGAGAATATGCGAGTGAAGCTTCCACATCTTATCAGAGCAGTTCGTAGTGCTGGTCAAATTGTCACTTGGGTTAGTGATCCCATGCATGGGAACACCATTAAAGCTCCATCTGGACTTAAAACCCGCTCATTTGATTCAATAAGGGTAATTCTCACTTATACTTGGTTATTCGTCTTCATCTATCTGCATAATATATGAATGAATGATTCCCTGAATGTTTTTTGTTGATGATAGGCTGAACTGAGGGCATTCTTTGATGTCCACGACCAAGAAGGAAGCTACCCCGGAGGTGTTCATTTGGAAATGACAGGGCAGAACGTGACAGAATGTGTTGGAGGGTCGCGGACTATTACTTTTGATGACTTGAGTTCACGCTACCACACTCATTGTGATCCAAGACTTAATGCTTCTCAATCTCTTGAGCTTGCATTTGCTATCGCAGAGAGACTGCGCAAGAGAAGGCTTAACTCAACTCAATCTCTGCCTTCTTCATTCACAATTTAAAGAAAAAGAGTTATTACTTTGCCCTTGGATTAGAAATGATAGTGTAAAATATATAATTAAGTAAGCAATGGACACAGACCAAATCTTGTAGCACAACTTAAATTGTGCTATTTGAGTGTAACTCTGTATGTGTGAGTTTGGTTGTTCTTGCAAGTTTTGTTCTGAAGATGTGAGATATTGTGTCTATTTGTGTTTGAGAAATAATTAGTAACGAATAAAAATTCTTAGATATATTGCTATCAAAAATGTGTATTTTTTCTACTCTAATTCTGAATTCTGGCTTTAAAATGAAATATATATCCTCAAACGTAAAGACCAAAATACTCTTTCTTATTAACATAATTTCTAATTGGTCTTTTGATCACTAAATATGTTTTTTAATGCATTAAATTCTTCTTTATCTTATTAAGCCTATATTAATTTTAACTATATTATAAATATCATATGTTCTTTGCAAAATGACTAAAATATTCTTTATAGTAAAATAACAATTTTGCTCTCCACTTGAATTAGTGTAATTTCACATATGTCCTTTTGGCTCGATCTTTATTTAAATAAAGTGACAATTGATTAACCGTAATTAACTAATAATGTGTCTTAGATGATACATTGGTTCTTGTAAAATGACACAATTACTTTTATATAGTAAAGTCCATTTACTATTTATCAACCCAATTTTAATAATTATGAAATAATTGAAACTTTAAGTGGTCAATTAGGTTAGGATGGTAAGTTGTGTGTCTTTTGGAGATGTTCTGCCATGACAGTCAGACATCATGTTCAGTATGATGTTGTGACATGTGTCATATGTTATACCTGAAAGTTAGGGCATGACTATTTTGGTAATTTTAGTGTGATTTTTGAGTGTGTTCTGATTCACACATTTGCTTTTTCATGGGAGTATATTGTGCGAATTTTTGTTTTGACAGATTATGTTAGTTTTCTTAAAAAGGCTGGATCTTTTTTAGGAAACTTTGTATTTTGTTTCTATTATTGTGCAGGAGATTATGCTTCATTTTAAAGGTGGTTCCTGGTGGTTTTGCGCCTCAAGAAGCCCAATTCCAAGTGGACACAAGGTTATTTAAAGAGAAGACCTAACCCTATTATTGCTTGGATATCACGTGAAGTTTGAAGCATAAGGATTGGTCGTGTCTTGGTAGGTTTTTAGGGTTTAGCGTGTTTTTGCTTGTATGCCACTCTTGTATCAGGTTTGTTGCATTGAGTTGACTGATTGTTCATTGTTGATTTTTCACTCTAAAGCTTTTAAGCAAAAATGTACTATTTTTGGTTGAAACTTTTAAGCAAAATCAAGTATTGTACTTGGAAGGGTTGATACTTCTATTTTGGGTAGTTGTTGTATTGTCACTGAGATTATGATTGATTAGGAAGTCAGAGGGGAATCTCATATCTAGAGAGTTTCTAGGTAGAAGTTGCACAAGGTAGTGATTAGGCGAGAAGTTGTAAACGAGGGAGTTTAGCTTTGAACTAATATTATCATAAAGGATTTCCTTCTTGGTTTGATAGCCCTCAGATGTAGGTGAGTTGCACTGAACTGAGTTAACAATTACTGGTGTTATTTTTTACTTTTATGTCATTTAAGATTCTGCATTTGTACTTGTGTGATCGAGCTCTTTTGATCCTAGTGTTGTAACATTTGTCCCGACATCTGATATCTACGTGCCAGAGTTTCAATTGGCATTAGAGCAGCTTGCCCTGTTCTGTTTTTGGGTGATTTTAAAGTGGATGAACATGGTGCATTGAAATTCCGAGGTAGGATCTGTGTACCTGATAATTCAGAGTTAAAGAACATGATTTTAGAAGAAGGTCATAAAAGTAGCTTGAGTATCCACCCAGGAGCTACTAAGATGTACCAGAATCTGAAAAAGATCTTTTGGTGGCCTGGACAGAAGCGTGATATGGCGCAGTTTGTGTATACGTGTTTGACTTGCCAAAAGTCAAAGGTTCAACACCGGAAGCCTGCAAGATTGATGCAACTGTTAGACATTCTAGAGTGGAAATTGGATAACACTTCGATGGACTTTATGACGGGATTACCGAATACTCATAGAGGGCATGACGCGATTTGGGTGGCAGTTTATAGATTGACGAAATCAATGTATTGTATTCTCATTAACATCAGTTTTTCTTTGCAGAAGTTGGAAGAGATATACATACAAGTAATTGTAAAGCTCCACGGAGTTCCGTTGAGTATTATTTCTGATAGAGACTCGAGGTTTACATCCAAATTTTGGAAGAGTTTGTAGGAAGCTTTGAGTTCTAAGATGAGGTTGAGTTTTGCCTATCATCCACAAACAGATGGTTAGACAGAAAGAACTATTCAGTCCTTGGAGGATTTGTTGAGAGCTTGTGTCCTTGAGCAAATAGGTGCTTGGGATAATCATTTGACAATGATAGAGTTCACTTATAACAATAGTTTCTATTCTAGCATTGGAATGACACCCTTTGAGGCATTGTATGGTTGGAGGTGTATGACACCTTTATTTTGGCATGAATCTGGTGAAAATGTAGTGCTTGGGTCAGTCCAACAAATTACTAAAAAGGTGAAGTTAATTCAAGAAAAGATGAAAGTTTTGCATAATAGAAAAAAGAGTTAATATGATAAGATAAGGAAGGATCTGAAGTTTAAAGAAGGAGACCATGTATTCTTGAGGATCACTCCGGTGACCGATGTCGAACGTGCTTTGAGATCGAGAAAGCTTACTCCTCGATTTTTTCGGTCCATATCAGATTTCTGAGAGGATTGAAGTGGTTGCTTATAGAGTGGCGTTGCCACCTAATATTTCGAATTTGCATGATGTATTTCATGTCTCACAACTTCGAAAGTATATTTCAGATTTTTTTTATGTGATTCCGATGGATGATGTACAAGTAAGGGATAATCTTATAGTTGAAGCTTTACATGTGAGAATCGAATGTCGTGAATTGAAAAGGTTGAGAGACAAAAAGATTGCTCTCGTGAAGGTAGTTTGGGGAGGCGCTGCCAGAGGAAACATGACGTGAGAATTGGAGAGTGGGATGCGAGAGTCGTATCCAGAATTGTCCGCATAAGGTAAATTTTTTAGGACGCAAATATTATAAATGGGGGAGAGTTGTAACATCTCAAGTTATTTAATTAATTTTCGTAAATAATTGTGTGATTGTATGTGTTGTTTGAATGATTTGATAGTTTAGAGGAACCCTTGAGTGTAGGGTGGTAGCCTTAAAGATTAAGATTTAAGGTGTTGAGGATGTGTGAGCAAAAGTGTGAGGACATAAGGGTGGTGGGAGAAGTATCAATTGTTACTATTATTTAATTAGGACTATTTAAATAAAATAATAGTGATAATGACAATTAAATAATTATTTTAATTATTATTGTTATAAGGATATAGTAAAATAAATATTTATTTTTATTTAGTGGAAATAATATTTATTTTATTTTATTGGAATAAGGTTTTAATTAGAAATAATAAAAGAATAAAATAAAGAAAAAGAAGGAATTAGGAACAGAACCGTGAGAACGTGAAAAAGGGAGAGAAAGAGAAGAGAGAGTTAGGGCATAAGAGAAGAAGAATCTCCATTAGACAAGTTTTGGAATTTTTTATCTAATGTAAGAGTGGAACTTACTATTGTATAAGAGATTGTATGATAGTATGTAGGTGGGTGAATTGGTATCTTTTTTATTCCATTTTCTTCTCTATGTTATGAACCATGTAATTTGTGTGATGATGCTATTAAGAATGTATGTTTGCATGAATTTTGTGATGGTGAATAATTTTGATATTGTGTGTTGTTGGAAATGAGAATGTAAAATTCGAATATATGATCTCCATAAAAAATTGGGGTTTTTTTTGGAGTTTTTGAAACTGATGTTTCGTAACTCAGATAAATTGTGAAGTAGATATGAGGAATAAAGAAAGTTGAAAAGTTCCTTGATCTACCATAAATTGGACAAAATCGAAGACGAAGGAACAAAATAAACAATTGTTAAGACTTAACCGATAGAGGGATCCTAACTGCTTCAACGACTATAACACCTTGTCGTTGAATGGCGGAACGAGTAACTTCAAAAGCTGCCATTATTAAAAAATATGATGGAAGAAAACTTAACTTTAAATTTAATAGAATCAATAAGATGGAGATCACTAATCACCAAATTATATATATATATATATATATATATATATATATATATATATATATATATATATATATATATATATATATATATATATATATATATATATATATATATGTTAAATGGACATTTAAAACGTAGTATTACACACAACCATACAAAGTTTAAAAAGTATAAGTACAAAGTTTAAAATATATAAGTATTTAGTCATCTAATTATAAAGTATTTTTTAAATTAAGGATTTATTAAAAAATTCTTAAAGTAATAAATGAACTTAAAATTAATTAAACCAAAAAAATTAATTTTAATATAAAATTTAAAATATAAAAAATGAAACGTTCTATAAAATGAAATTCTTAAAGTAATTAAATGAACCTAAAATTAATTAAACCAAAAAAAAGTATTCTCAATTCTTAAATTCCATTTTTATTTTATTCCAAAATCCATAAAATTGAAAAACAAAAACAATCACTAAAACAATCACTAAAGAATTTAATTGATATAGACAGTAATTTTACACTCTTAACCTTATAACCAATTATTTTCACATATCTCGCACATCAAATTATAAATTTTAAATTAATTATATAAAATGAAAAAATAACATGGCAATTAACCTCGTTACTAAAACAGAAAACAAGAAGAAAAACACCAGTCAAAGTAAAAGTAAAATGAGAAAAACAAAAAGAAGAATTTATGCTAAATATTCTGTAAAAAATAAAATAAAAATAGTTTCTGCTAAAAACTGTGCTGAGTTGAAGAAGAAGAAGCATTTTCAATTTTCAGAAGATGAAGGAGGAAGAAGAATCAACGGTGAAGATGGAGTGGTTATCTTCCATTGATTCAACCACTCTCTCACATTCTGAACTTCACGCGCTTTCTCTCTCTTCACTCTCCGCTTTCGACCTCAAATCCACGCGCGATATCATCACTCCCAAAATCGATCCCTCCACCTTCAACCACAGCGCCGGTTCCCACCGTCAAACCTACTCCCGACCTCGCCGTCTATGTCGCGTTGCGCCGCTTCTTCCTACTCCCGCTCTCCCCTCCGACCACCGCATCATCGTCGATTACCTCAAGCAGTTTATCAGAGAGGATCCGAAGTTCGACATGGTGGAGCTTCTTCCGCCGGCAGTTCCTTCGCCGCCGGTTATGTTTACCGGTGAAGTGAGGAAGAGGAAGAGAGGGAGGAAACCTAAACTGAAGATGCATTTGGATGAGAGAGGGATGGGGATTCTGAACAAGAATGGCGTTGCTATTGATCTTGCTGCGTTGTTTAATGTGGAGCATCCGTTTGCGGCGGAGCTGGCGAGACGGACGGAGGGGATGAACAGTGAGGAAGAGTTGTTAGGGTTTTTGAGTGATTTGGTTGGTCAATGGGGGAGCAGGAGGAGGAAGAGGAGGATCGTTGATGCTGCGGATTTTGGAGACGTGTTGCCTCTTGATTGGAAGCTGCTTCTTAGTTTGAAGAGAAAAGATGGCCGTGCTTGGATCTATTGCCGCAGATATATAAGGTTTAATCCATTATTTTGTTTTCTTCAACCTTAGGATCTGATAATACATTTATATCATTTGCATCACAATATTGCAAAATTCACATGTATTTACGAGTAATGTGATTTGTTGACTGAGTCAATAAAGTTTATCGAGAAATGGAAGGCAAACAGGCAACAAACTGCGCCGCCACCCTTTTTGTATGGCAGTTTTAAAAAACATTAATGTGCCAATGTGTAATGAGTGAGGACTCTTCCTCCGGTGTAAGCCTTGTTTGGATAAATAGTTTAATAAATTAAGCACTTATAGCATAATCAATCATCATATGAGTGCTTATGTATAAGCTATTTCTATAACAAAAGATAAAATGAAATCAAAATGTTTTTATATATAGTATAAATTGTTTTTATAAGCTATTTTGGAGACTTTATAGAAATAAGTTGAAAACAACTTATGAACATATCATAAGCGGTTTCCTTAAGCTCTTTCAATGAAACTCATGGCTGCTTCTGCTTATGGAGTAGTCAATAGGTAAGGCCAAATAAGTCGATCAAAACACACCCTTAATGTGTCTGCTTGTGTTTGTTTGTTTTAGTTTCGCTTTTGGACCTTATTTCTTCTCTTGTTTGATATTCTCCAGCCCTAGTGGACAGCAGTTTGTGTCTTGCAAAGAAGTTTCTTCCTATTTGCAGTCTCGCTTTGGCCACTCTGATTTACAGTTACAAATCAGTCACAAGAGTGAAAACATACTTCAGGAACAGAGAGTTACTACTGATAATGTAAGCAACCCCGCTGGTGTTGATCTTTTTGTGATATTATTCTGGAGGCTGATGGGTTGTGTTGCAGTCTGCAGGTGTTGCTCGCGAGGAGCAGGATCAACGGCAGATTGTTGCCACTAACTCAGATGTTTCTGCTTTGTCTATCTCTAATGAACGATTGAAAGAAGTGTCCTTGTTGGAGACGGAGAACCTTGCAGATGTGCAAATACATGATTTGTTTGAATGTCACAAGTGCAGCATGACCTTTGATGAGAAGGATGCGTATTTGCAGCACCTGTTGTCTATTCATCAAAGGACAACAAAACGGTATCGAGTTGGTGCATCTGTTTCAGATGGAGTTATAATTAAAGATGGGAAATTTGAGTGCCAGTTCTGTCATAAAGTATTTTTGGAAAGGCGTCGCTACAATAGTCATGTTGGGATACATGTTAGGAATTATGTGAGGAGAGTTGAAAATTTGCCGAGTCAGCCTAATGTCATGAGCGCAGACAAATCTCCAGTCACGGATGAGATGCCCTCTAGGATCTCTAAGATGGATGCCCTCGTTGAGATTGCTCAAAACTCTATTTTGGAGGATTCCGTCATGGAACCAGATTGTTCTTCTAAACTAAATACAATCCCTCTTTCAGAAATTGCGGTCGGTGACTTAGATGAAAACATAAACATTGAGTCTTCGATTAATGAACAACAAATGGAAGAGAGCTTGATTGGCACAAATGTAGTTCACAATTCAAACCAGCAAGGTAGTCCTCCTTTACCCATGGATGGAGCAGTAGAGAAGATTGACTACAATAACCAAGTTATTGATGCAAAGATGTTTAGTTTTCAAGATAACATGGGCTTATTATCTGTAAATAAGAAAAATGTGGATGCACCTGATACTTCTACAGGAAAAGGTGATGTTCCGCTGACTGTTGAGGGGTTTGATCATTCTGGGATTAATCTGCAAGGAGTTTCTCAAAGCCTGCTGTTTCCTTCATCTGGTAATCACATGAAACCTGAGAAGAGTGAAAATTCTGGTTGCACCAATACCCAAGGGGATCTTAAACTTGATGAAGACAATAGTAACAAGAGTAACTTGAAAATTGGTTTAGATGGCTGCAAAGATGCACCTGGTGTTGCTAATGTTCAAGTGACAGCAATTTCAACTTCTAAAGAAAATGTGGTCCAATCTAGGGTTTCTAACACCTCTATATCCCCAGAACAATCTTTGTATTCTTTTTCTGCATTCAGCTCAGACAAGGTATAATGCATAACTTATGCTTGCCAGGGTTTCATATATGTTGCATAATAGAAGGATTGTTCCTGCATGTAATATATCCGGGTCATCTTAGAAAGTGGTTAATTCAAAGCCCTCTATGTATGTCCTGTGGTCTACTGTGCTTACCTCCGTCTGTTTCTAATGTATTCAGATTTTATTTTATATTGGTTTGTTGCTGTAAATTTTCATTATTTACAAAGCCTTTGTTGAACCAACGATTAAAGCTCTTCTTGAATGCTTTCAAAATATAATATTTTAGAAAGAAAAAATCTCTTTATTTGGGCATGCTTGTTTTTGTGGCGATGAAGAAATTGTAGGTGTTGTCCCTCTTTATTTATATAGAGATTAAAAATGCTTTCATGGTGATGGTATCTTACTTGGTCATCAACCTTGCACATTTTTCCTACTCTTGAATTCAGTGTCTTGGAGGTTTGAATAGTGCTAGCTGCTAGATTATGATTATGTGTCTGTACTTTTTTAATGTTGAAAAACTATGTGCTTGTGTACTTGGAACAAACATGTCGTATACGTTTCTTATTTGATAGTTTATTATATCTTCATTTGACTCCTTGCTTAAGTTATGATTATTGGAATCTAGCAAACGTGGACATCAATTTCTTGTATGCAGCTACAAAGTTATACCCACCCATGATGCACTTAACTGATTGGTATTTCTGATGTTACCCTGAAAAATTATTCTTGTTATTGCTCATTGACAGGGGTTCCAGGAATTGAAGTTAGAAGATATAGGTTCTCTCGAGTACGATTTTGCAAGTGTTCAAGGCTCTCTTGACGTGTCAGCTGAATTAGCAAATCACCTAGTGGTGCAAGGGACATGTGCATCCTCAGCTCAGTCTGCATCACAAGAAGTTATGTTAAATGTGGATGACAATAATCTACTCACAACCGCATGTGTATGGTGTGGAATAGAGTTTAACCATGATGCTGTTAATTCTGAAATACAATCAGATTCTGTTGGATTCATGTGTCCAGTTTGCAAGGCAAAAATATCTGGTCAAATCAATATGCTGGACAGCGGTTCACCACATGCTGGCCATCTTTAGACTGGTAATTGTTCATTCTCTATAAATTGATGAATTGATAAAAATGGTTTCTGTTATCTTGTCTGTAACTATTATCTTGTCTTCCTAACTGAAAGACGTTGTAGCGACTACTTTGTTTTAGCTAGAGTGTATTGTTACGAGATTTCAATATCTCGAAATATGTACCAGTATCTGAATTGGCGACCTTTGATAAACTGCATGCATTTTGGATATCATATTCAGCGTGATCTCAACTTTAATATTTTATTTTGCTTTAAACTTTGGCAGCTGAAAATCAGTAGCACGAGTTAATCTAGAAGAGAAAATCCAGCTTACAGGGTTGATAGAGTGCTCAATTATGGTGTCTGCATAGATTTATCGTAGCTTGGTATCAACTAATTTCTGCTTGACTTGCTGTATGTTGTATTATTATTATTATTATTATCATCATCCACCATCCTTTTTATTCGCAAGGGAACCAATTTTATCATGTAGTATTGTTTTTTTCAGTTTGTATCAATGTTTTAATTGTGTTAAGGTCTTTCAATTGAACTCCATTACACAATTAGTAGTGTTTAGTGAGTGTATTCCATAGCTAGCTACATGCATACATCAAAGCGAAAACACGAACAAGGCAAAGAATATAGTGACAGTTTAAATAGCACATTGGTAGTGATTGCCAAATAAAAAAGTGCCTACTAATGACATGTATTTTATTAGAAGAGCTTACTAATTATTTTAGAGTATCTTGTAATTGAAACTGAGAGATGATAATTAGTTTTTTAATTAAAAGATAAAACAAATGGAGAGTAGTTAAGGTTGTTTTTTTTTTTAAATTAATTTTATTTATTTAATAAAAATGGAAGTTTTTATAAGTAAAAAACCAAGCATAATTCAGGTGAAAAAGGAAATAAGCCCTTGATCATGAATGTTACCACCTGGAGGGAAGAATAGAGAAGAATTTCAAGATTTGTGCTCACGACTTATAATAAGTCAAAAAAACACCGGGAGGGAAGAATAGGAAAGAATTTCAAGATTTGTGCTCATGCCAAAACTAGAACACCTTCATGTAAGTCTAGGACCCTAGATGAATTTGGGAGGGAGCAACCTTAAAGTGTTTTACGATGGCCATCTCAAATTCAGAAAAGGACACATGTCCTATTTTGGTGAAATACATTCATAAAAGAGAACTGACTACATATATATATATATATATATATATATATATATATATATATATATATATATATATATATATATATATATATATATATATATATATCTTTCTATCTCTCAAGATCATTTACCATTAGCAAAGCATTGGGTGGTCACATGAAAGCTCATTTAGCCAGCGTCCTTCACCACCGTTTCTTCCACCTTATTATTACTTTTATCTTTTCACTAAAATTTAGATGAAAAAAGTATAATTAGATTTATCAATCGTGATCATTGCTATTTGGGGGCAGTTCAGCAGGGGCGGCCAACCACCGCGCGAGAAGGAGGGTGCAGTTGCGCCAATGAAATAGCAAGCAATTTCTCCGCTACATCAAACAACTGGTTATACTCGGATGGAGAAAAAGGAGGAGAAGATATAGAGTAACACTTTTCAAAAAGAAAGAAGCTGAAAAGATAGAGAATAAAAGTTTGGATTATTTTTTACTAATAAAAAAAGAGTTGAAAAGTAAAAAAGTAATTAATTTATTGAGTTTCGTACCACAACATTTACATTCAGTTGTAAAAAGTTGAATAGGCAATTTAATTGAAGGAAACAGATAAGTCTAGCTACATAACATACATAGTTTATCATATCCGCATAATATATATTTATAAATTTTAATTTAAATAAAAATATATGTCTATCAATTTTAAAAGTATATCAATATTAAATCATTACTTATATAATATAAGTATTTGTTTATTTCAATAATAATTTTTTTAAATTTTTTTTAATGTTTTAAAAAATATAAAATGATATGATATGATATTTTATAATTGATCGATTTATTTTTAATAAAAATGCATGTAATATGTATGAGTACTTACATGTCCGTAGGACACGGGTACGAGTGCTAATTTTGGCGCCTAAATAAATATCAAGTACGAGAATTTTTTTAAATTCGTAAATATTGAGATGTGTACTATAGTATCCTGCTTAAACTCTATCCATTATCATTTCTAAATTTATACCTAATTGTAGTTCTAGAGGAGCAATATTTATATGTTTAAAATTATTTACATTTAAACATTTTAAAACATTTCAAGAATTAGGTTATTATTTTCACTAAATCTAATCAAAAACCACATGTGCACTAAAGTCAGAAAAATATATCAACATGAAAAAAATTTAGCATTTAATATATTCTAGCGTGTTCGAGTTTATGATTTTCTTTTCCAACCATGAGTTTTGCCACTAATTAATTAAAAAATAATAAAATAAAAAGAACATATACCAAATTTAAGAGCATCTCGTTCTTGATTATTTAATGTGTGAATAATGAATAAAAGCATATATACTACATATCTCTTTAACACAAATATTCTTCTTATTTAATTATAAATAAACCCCTTCTCCCATTGAGGTATTGGATTCCACTTTGACATTATTTTAATAATACAAAAAAAAAAAAATTCTTAACTTTGTTTATGTAAACTTCACAATTTTCAACTCATCAAAAGTAAATGCGTTTCCGAATACCAGCTTGGTTGATAGCTGTACAGATACATCAGAAATAATGTTTGTTTTTTTTACGTTGGAGCTGATGACACCTCAAACTCAATGAAACGTTTGTTTTGAAAGCTTCTATATATATATATATATTCTTGATGCACATGCTGGTTGCATATATAAGTCTCACCAAACAATGAATGATAGATCAAAAGCCAAACAAAGCAAAAACAGTGTTGCTTCATCTACAAGTTACCATAACTTCTTTAGTTCAAAGCATTTGATGGAAAAGAAACTTTCCTGCAATGGTTGTAAACAAGAGTTTGTAGTACCAACAAAAACAACTACGTACCGTTGCTACCAATGCAAAGGTGTTAGTAAATCGAGAGAAAACAGTTCAGGAGCCAAATTAGTCTTCCAGAAGCAACTAGACCGTGCTAGCCGAATTCTATCAAGAGAAAACAGTTTAGGCGCCAAATTAGTCAACCAGAAGAAACTAGACCATGCTAGCAGAATTGGATCAGGTTATTCATCGTCTTCGTTTTCCACAACTATAATCGGCAACAAACGCGCGGTTCTATGTGGAGTTTCTTACAGCAGAAGAAGTCGATATAGGCTTGAGGGAACCATTAATGATGTTGTTAACATGAAATCTCTACTGGTTGATAATTTTGCATTCCCAATTCAATCCATACGCGTCCTCACAGGTATCTGCTATACAAACTTTTACTATGATACGATTTTATTTTCATGCACGACCTCACCACTTATCAGTAAACTATGAATCACACTGACAAATTTTGTGAATTGCAGAAGAACAGAAGGATCCTAATTTCACTCCGACAAGGAAGAATATAATGGAATCGTTAAAATGGTTGGTGAAAGACTGCAAATTAGGAGACTCATTGGTGTTCTACTTCTCTGGACATGGTATGCAACAACCGGCACATGATAAAGAAGATGAAATTGATGGACTAGACGAAACTATTTGCCCTGTTGATTTTATTAGATCAGGAATGATCACTGATGATGAAATCAACTCTACCATTGTTGGACCTCTCAAAAGAGGTGTTAAACTTCATGCTTTTATTGATGCTTGTCACAGCGGAACTACTCTTGATCTCATGTATGTCTATAAAAAAGTCATGTAAGTACATATTTTCTTCCCTTTGATTTTATGTTTATCATCTAAACCGTTGAATAGAAACCAGACGACTTTAGCCCCGGGGGTTAGTTTGCTGATGAAGGTTTGTGACCTAAGAACCTGCTCCTGTTAAGATCTCAGATTCGAATCCTGTTGGGGTTAACAATTTTTGTGTTAGGTCAATCCATACAGAGCTTTCAATTGGATCTTCGCTAGTGGACACTGGAATTGGTTCCCCGAATTGGTCGATCGTAGGGCCGGATATTGAAAGCTAACTAATGATTGTATGCATATATGCTTGCAGTGGAAATTGGAAATGGATGGATAACTGTCCCAATAACACGCAATCTGTTACTAAATCTACAAATGGTGGAATGGCTATTTGCATCAGTGCTTGTGAAGATTATCAGATAGCTGCCGATACTGCGGTAAGAGTTTTGATCTGTTTTTGCAATGCAATAGACATATTTGTTGTTCATTTCTTTTCTTGAGTTTTGACGAATTTCCGCAGGCTTTTGGAGGAAAACAGATGAACGGTGTTATGACCTATCTTTTAACAAAAATAATCAGAGAACATTCTGGAATTACATATGCCGGTTTGCTAGAAAAACTGCACGACGAAATTGGGAAGATTCACCAAAGCAAACACTTTAACAGGATCTTGAAACGTATTTTTCGAAGTAAAATTGATCAGGTAAGTGCTTCCATAGTCTTTTACATGATATTTCTTTTAAGGAAATGGGATACATACATTCATGAAGTGTTTGGAACATTGCATTTCAGGACCCTCTTTTATCGTCATCGGCGATATTTGACATTAATACGAGGATATCACTTTGAGCAATTACGCCGGAATAAAACAAAGGCCTGATAACCATTTGTTCAATGAGATGCACTCTGCAACTCATTAGGCTAAACCGCAGAAGTTTGAAGTTCGAACCGAAAAGCCAAAAGCTTACTAGGGACACTTGGAATGGAAGCACTATATATCAGTTCCCATATTACATTGTTATACAAAATTCTTATCAATATAATTGATTTATAATACAGTGTATTTTTCTACAACATGCCATAATATACATGAAGTTGTTTCGAAATGCATTTTCACAACAAGTAACTTTTGATTTGATTTGAAGAGAAATCTAGAATACTCTTTGGAATATTCAAGTTAAAAAACCTCTTTTCAATCGCATATAAACCGATTCAAACACTCTTTGCAATTCCAGAAATCATGTATATATATGTTTCAACTAAAACTACAAGAATAGCTGCAATCATGTAAATAGGAATTGATCAAGAATGAATATGTAAATAAGATTCAATGATCATGGCTCAAATGCAATTCAGACGGCGCTGCAAGAGGAAATCTTGGAGTGCAAGCAAGCGGTTGCGTTGTCAGAGACTCTGACTTCTTTCATGGGATGTTTCACTCATCACAATTGTTTTAACTTTGATGGTGCAATCTATTATGTTGAAGTTGGTTTTAAAGTTAGGCGGTTTAAGCTCTATATCAAACTTAGAAATATTGCATGTCTCGTCATCTTTGCTATGCATAGCCGATCCCAAACTCGAATAAAAGGATTGTGTTAGGCAGCCGACAACCAACGTGAAACTTTTCTGAATCTCAATCACATAAATCAACTACGAAATAATATGAATTCTAGGTCGTTGCACGTAAGCAACATGTTGTATGATTCAAGTACATTGTCAAAAGAGTAAAGGTCACTCCATCGCTGACTGGATGAGTGAAAAATTCTGAATAGAATATTATAGCAAAAGTTGATCCGTGTAGCCGATTTCTCTTAGTGGAAAAAGGCTCTGTGTTTTTCTTTTTCCGGTGCCGACCTAGTTGGATTCATTAGAATGAACAATGATGTCTCTAGGATCTACTCGATTTTTTTTAAAAAAGAAAAGTTTTTTTAACATTATCAATTAGTAAATATTAGATTGAAAGTATATAATTTCAATTTCGAATAGCATGAAAAGCTATAATAAAATCTCATCCATTGATATCAGTGATAAAGGTGAGTGAGAAGTTGAAAAAGAAGAAATGAAGAATACAGTATGACACAATCACATCTACACAACATGACATTTTTCACACCAGATTCTTCTCTATCTCATATCCTGCCATATGATTAGGAATCAAAATTTGCCATGATTTTCAATTTCAAGTTGCATACAAAGA
Organism: Lathyrus sativus; assembly: GCA_963859935.3. Taxonomy (NCBI): domain Eukaryota; kingdom Viridiplantae; phylum Streptophyta; class Magnoliopsida; order Fabales; family Fabaceae; genus Lathyrus; species Lathyrus sativus. The sequence goes on along the minus strand of OZ012735.1, from coordinate 13,956,535 downwards.
ATATAGTCTTCCTTCCCTTTAACTGAATAGAGAATAAAGAAGGTTGCAACATCTAGTTCCTCATGATAAGTGATCATTATTGAAAGACTTGCTTAAGTCTTACCTTAGACGCAATTGAAAGATTCTCCTTCCTTCACTGTCTTTGGCTGCGAAACAGGTGCGGTTTAAGAACAGTTTTACTTCAGCTCGGTTTCACATTCACTATATCAAGGTATCATTCAGGTCCTTGAAAAAACTAGAATGAAAAACGCGAGGTTGAATAGCATATATCAGCAAAAGCAAGATAATGATATTGCTATGTACACTAACACAAAACAAGAGTTGGTTAGTGTGGAATTGCAGTCTATTATATCCGCTAATCACGGATTAAAGGACAGCGATGAAGTAAAATACGAAGAAAAATCTTTGATAAATAATTCACCTGGGAGCTTTTCAGGAAATGGAAACGGCTCAATTTTCATTAGCCTCTATAACTACAATTACAGAATACAATATCCTGCTACTACTACCTATGGAACACCGGTTCGTCCCTGTTATCCTCCTTCGAGGCCTCCTTCTGTATTTGGTAACAAGAGGGCTGTGTTATTTGGAATCAGTTATGCTAACACAGCGGCACCGAAGAAGCTTAGAGGTTCTGCAAACAATGCTAAGTGCATGAAACAGTTTCTGATTGACAAGTTGGGATTTCCGAGCAATTCCATTTGCATGCTCACAGGTACTTTTTGTTCAACTTTTGTTACATTTTAGTACTAATGCATATTTATATATTTAACGTTAACACCATTTATAAATAACCTGCAGATGATTCGGAGGAGAAAAACACGATCCCGACAAAAAGTAACATGCGAGTGGCGATGAAGTGGTTGGTCGAGGGCTGCAAACCAGGAGACTCGTTGGTGTTTTACTTCTGCGGACACGGATCAAGGGTTAGAGATCGTAACCGAGATGAGGCTGATGGGTATGATGAAGCGATATGTCCTGCTGATTATGAGCACGAGGGGATGATACTCGACGACGAAATCAATGCTACGATTGTTAGGCCTCTACCTCATGGTGCCAAACTTCATGCCCTTGTTGATGCATCCTTTAGCGGGACAGTTCTCGACTTATCATTCATGTGCAAGACAAACTGGTTAGTCAGTTAGTTACAAAATATTGATATTTAGTTTAAGATTTCCTGATTCAATAGACTTCGTTGGGTTGATGCAGGTTTGGTTCTTTTGGATGGAAAGATCAAAGACACCGGAGAGCTGGCTACAAAGGTACAAGAGGAGGGCTAGCAGTTTGTATTTCAGCGTGCGAGGATGATGGAAATGCAGCCAGCAAATCGGTTAGTAGTAGCTGGTTTAATCTTAACAAATTTAAGGTCTTGTCCGATAGTCCACCTTAAACACCCTCAAAACGACCCTGATTATGCATCACTCTTTTTTCCTATTCTAATGATTACTGAAAACAAAAACTTTTTATGGTTGATTAGGCTTTGACTTACAGTTTCCTCCAAGTCATGCAAGATGTACCGAAACTGACATATGGACGATTGCTCAATGCGATGTTCTTTACAATCCATTGGGCTAAAGCAGGAAAGTATGAACTAAAAGGCCAAGATCTTGCCGAAAACACTTGGCAACAACAGTATGCTCATGTAATGTATCAGTTATATACAAGGCCAAAACTCTCATCGATTTACCTGAAGTTGATTCTAAATGTATTTTTTTATTTGCAGGAGGCGCAGCTTTCGTCTTCTGAGAAGTTTGATGTTTCTACCAAGATATTTCTAATATGACACATAAATTACATCCCTGATGAAGAAAATGGGTGTAGGAATTGGTGAGGTTAGTCCTGTTGATAGAAAAAGACTAATGTCCAGTTAAGAATAAGGGAAGTACTTTTCTGTACCTACTCATTTGTTCTGTCCAACCACTAGTTGTTCCTAAACTAAACATTGATGTACATTAAGACATTCCTGATAATACTTACTCTCTTTTATTTATGTGTTTATGATTTATTTCATGTTATGATATCTTGTTTCACCTTGTTGAATGACAAGAACTACTCAGCCTTGGCATTTCAGTTTCATATATTTGTCACTGGTAAGGACTTTAAGGGTCTTGTTGACAGCAACAAGCCTACTCTTGACAAAGAGAAACAGAAGGACAAACATGCCAAGTTGGTATTCAAAGATGCTCAAGTCATGATATGGATCATAGGCTCTGCTGACCCTACCATTGCTCTCAATCTTAGGCCATTTAAAACTGCAACAAAGATGCGGGCCTATCTAAAGAAAGTATACTGGCAAAATAACACAGCTCGCAGATTCTAACTAAAACACGACACTTTCATATTTCAACATGATAATCTCGCAATTTCTGAATTTTATTCTCATTACATCAATCTTTGTGCTGAAGACACTGACATTATCTATGAAGATTTGTCAGCTACATATCAATTTGTAGTGTGAAAAGTTCATGAAACTAATCAAAGACATCAATTTCTTATGACATTGACATATGATTTTGAAGGTATCTGATCCAATCTCATGAGTAAAGCTATGCATGCTTTTACGAGCTTATTCACATAGAACAACACCTCCTAACTCAAACAACCATGGAACAACATAAATCTTCTTCTATTCCAGTTGCATGTGTTGTACAAGGATAGCCTAGAGAACGGGATATGAGTTCTCTCCAATGATTCTGCTGCAAAAGACTTGGACATTTTGCTTCACACTGTCCTAAAAGTTTTTGTAACTACTGCAAAAAATGTTCACATTGTTAAAGAATGCCCTATAAGACTACCAAAGAAAAGTGTACCCGCATATATTGTCTTTGTTGGATCTTCTTGTGCTACTGTGTGTATGGATCAGATTACTTCCACCAATGTCAACTCTTGAAATGGTTCAATAAATGATAACATCAGCTTTTTCTGCTTTAGGAATTTTAGATAAACCCTTTCCTCTCTATTCTCCTTGGTATCTTGACTTGGGGGCATCCAATTATATGATCAACACTGTTGATACTTTAAGCACGAAGGGGCCTAAAGTTGGACTCCGTTTTCCTCTCTATTTATCTTTGTCTTCATGTTCTTTGTTACATTGAGTTTCTTATAATTCTGTTACTGTTGATTTTTCAAATATGGCATAAGTGTCTTCGTCACTCAAACTTATATGTAGACTGAGATCTGGTGTTCTTGGTAATAAATATTCTCCCTCTCTTGTTCAATTCGATTGCAATTCTTGTAAACTTGGTAAAAATAAAATTCTATCATTTCTGATTCATCAATCAAATATAAATCAACCTTTTAATATGATTCATAGTGATATATGGAGAATATCACATGTTATATCTCATGCAAATACAAATATTTTATCACTACTAACGTCATTTCACACATGTCTGCTTGTGTTCAAGCTCGATTTTATTCTAAAATTAAAATTTAATACGGGAATACACATTTCATTTATTTCAAGATTTCATGCAAGTGAATGATTATTTCATGTTGTTCGTATTTTCAGGTTGGAATCCTTTGTGCCACCACAATTTTGAAAAAAATGAATAAATAAAATGTAATCATAGATATAAAACCGATCAATATAATAACATTTTCAAACTAGAAAAATGAATGTAAGCATGAATTAAGAAGATTTTCTAGTTCTCAAAAGAATACTTGTCATTCTAATTCCAATAAAAGTAACATTACTAGAAGTAACAAACCTAGAATTCCTAAACAAACGAACAACATCTCTAACCTCATGGGACCCACACTCCCCAACAAGAACAAAACAAACACCACCAGGCCTAACGACCCGCTCCATCTCAGCCGCGAATCTCGCCGGAAACAGCGCCTCGTCAAACCTCGCAGTGAATCCAAAATCAAAAGCACCGTCAAAGAACGGCAAATTATGCGGATCAGCACGGCTCACGAGAGGCTGAGAGTCAAAAAGCTCAACTCCGGTAACATCATCGACACCGAGTCGCTGTAACGCGGCCACTTCGTGACCGGCACCGGCGGATATGCAGAGGATTTTGGAGTGGTTAGGGAGAAGACCTAGATCGCGAATTGGGAGGAAGATGAGGGAGATGGAGTGGAGTTTGTTGTTCCAGTCGCGGGAGGACCAGAGACGGTCGTTTTTCTTGTCGGAGGAGAGGTGAGGGCGGGTGGAGGAGAAGTCGCAGGAGGATTTGGGGAAGCGGAGGTGGGGCTTGGGTGGGGCTTCTGGGGGGACGCAGGTGTCTGGGGTTCGGAGGAAGAGAGAGAAGAGTGTTAGTGAAGCTATGGCTATGGCGCCGTATGAAAGTTTCTTTAAGAATGCGTCTACTTCGTTTTTCATCGTCGTTCTCATGGGAGGGTCACAATTAGATCCAACAATTATCCATCCAATCTATCAGTTAAAAATTCATCCAATCTATCAACTAAAAAGTTAATATATTTTATAATGAATAAGAATACATTTTGAAATTAATTTATATTAAATATTATTATATTAAAAAAGGTCTTGATAATACTCATTCAGCTTGCTCATTTTCTTTAACAGTCACAAATTATGTTGTATGGTGTGGGTGTGAAATGCTTTTTGGTGTCACATTTCTTTTAATAAATGTAAATTTATATGCTACTGCCTTTTTAATTTTTAATGTTTTCACCTATTTTATGATTAATTTGTTCTGATACACGTTTTATTATTGACATGCACGTGTAATTATGCAATAAATTAATATATGCGTTTAGTTTAATTTTTAAAATTGAGTAAAGCCGATGATTTAATGGATATTTACCAACAAAATTTGTCACATATATAAAGCGGATGATTTAATGGATATTTACCGATAAAATAAATATATATTTAAATATTTGTTTATTAATGAATATGGATATAAGTTTAATAATATCTGTGCTTGGAGATATTCATATCCGTTAATAAATTATAAAAATCATTAGTTTATTATACGTTATCTTTTTATCTTTTAAAAAAAATTAGTCTTTATATATATATATATATATATATATATATATATATATATATATATATATATATATATATATATATATATATATATATATATATATATATATATATATATATATATATATATTGAAATTTTCTTTGAAAAAAACCTTTTAAATTTCATTCAAATTCTATTAGGCATTTCATATTTAAACTCTTCAATACTCCATACATCACTTCAACAATTTCACATTTCAACCAACGTGTCGTCATTCCTCTGTCGAATCAGTGTCTCCCTTCATATTTCTTCGCAGGTCCACTCTTTCATCATAACTCACAATCACAATATCTTTTATTTGTTTGGTTAAAAATGAAATGTATGAATATTATGTTTGGATCTAATTATGTTTTGTTGAATAAGAAAAAAATCAATGTGATAAAATCTTATTGTTAAATTAAGAGCGAAATGTATGAATGTTATGTGGTAATAACTTTTTGTATCTTTAAAAGAAGTTAAAAATATTTTTTTCCAAAAAATAATTTTTATAAATAATATATTATCCATGGATATCTGTAAATATCCGCGGATATTGTAAAACTCGCGAATTACTTGCTTAACAGATACTCGCATGGATGTGGAGCGAATATGGATATCGTATTTATCCAATGAGGCGGATACAAATATAATAGTATCCATTCCCATAGATATCCATTTACATCTCTACTTACTAGTAGAGAAATTCATCAATTCAGTTGATAGTATGGAGGAGAGAGACGGGAGAGATATTTTCAAAAACTATATTTTTAAAATTAAAAAATTGCTATAAAATAATTTTATTTAAGAAAAATAGATTTAAAAGAAAAACATTTTTTTTTGGAAAATTTAAAAAATAAAATAAAATATAAAAAATAATATAATTAGTTAAATTTTTTTTGGACGGATGAATATCCATCCACTAAAAAATTGTTAATGGATGAATTGAATGAATTATATCTTTTAATAGATGGATTGAATTGGATTTTTTAAAGTAACTTTTAGTGGATGGTTAATGGATTAATAGATTGTTTTGATCCATCAATTAATAATCCAATTCATATCCATCAAATTCATCCATTTTGTCACTCCTAGATCTAACAACAATAGAGGTTCTTTAGTAAATTTTACAAGATAAAAAATTAACTTTTGTAACCACATTGAACGAATAATTAAAATCCTGTGTACAAGTTTTTTTTTTCATGAGTGTTTGGCAATTCATCTTAAACTCTTTCAATTGTCTACAATAGGATTACAAACACATCTACACAACATGGCATTTTTCATACCAGATTCCTCTCTATCTCATATCCTACCATATGATTAGGAATCAAAAATTGCCATGATATCCAATTTCAAGTTGCATACAAAGAATATAGTTTTCTTTCTCTTTAACCGAGTAGAGAATAAAGAAGGTTGTAGCATCTATTCCCTCATGATAAGTGATCATTATTGAAAGACTTGCTTAAATCTTACCTTAGACACAATTGAAAGATTCTTCTTCCTTCATTGTCTTTGGTTGCCAAACAGGCGCAGTTTAAGAATAATTTTACTTCAGCCCGGTTTCACATTCACTATATCAAGGTATCATTCAAGTCCTTAAAAAAACTAGAATGAAAAACACGATGTTGAATAACATTTATCAGCAAAAGCAAGATAATGATATTGCTATGTACACTAACACAAAACAAGAGTTGGTTAGTGTGGAATTGCAGTCTATTATATCTGCTAATCATGGATTAAAGGATGGTGATGAAGGAAAATACGAAGAAAAATCATTAATAAATAATTCACCCGAGCCTTTCAGGAAATAAAAACGGCTCAATTTTCATTAGCCTCTACAACTACAACTACATAATACAATATCTGTTAGAATAAGATTTGGTTCTTTCAGATATCTCTAAGTTGTGATAATAACAAAGTAGTATTTGCGTGAGAACAATCTTGGTACTCTAACGTGTATTCTTCTGAAGAATTAACAAACAGATTCTGACTCTGATAGAGACCATGTGCAATGTCACTTTGATTTGACCAAAGTCACTTCTGCGCTATAAGAAGCAATTCTGCTTCTGATCTACTCACATTCAGAAAGTTTCTGAGAAGACAATATGTTGTTGCTGCAATGTTCTCTTGGTTTACACCTTTGAGCATGACTTTGATATTTTACTTCTGAAGGATTTCTAGCGACTGAAGTCATTATCTTTTGAAGACTAAGTGTTGAAGACTCTAAAGACAAGGTTCTACTGAACAAAGTTCTGAAAGACTCTGAAGACTTGAGTTTTTGAAGATTAAGTACTGAAGACTCTGAAGACAAAGTTCTGCTGAACGACGTTCTGAAGACTTAAGTTACTAATGACAAAGGATTTTGAAGACTGAGTGTTTAAAGTTCTGAAGACAAGGTTTTGGTGAACAAGTTTTGAAGACTCTGAAGACTCATGACTCTGAAGACCCACTGATCAACTCTTTTACTCATGCTTCAATCATTTCTATTCAGAAGCCTTTGATGTACAGAAGATAAGCTCAAATGTTTACGAGGTAAAATAGTACATTGTATGTTTCAACTTTCCATTTCACTTCCATTTCACTATCCTGATTTGGTGGTACAAAGGATAACTTTTGTGTATGATTTTCATCCCTGCGTAACGATATTATTTCAAGTTGCCAGCTATCTAAAAGGATATTCCTGATTTGCCCTCCAACGGATATTTTTCTGGCTATATAAGAACTTGATGACTTGAAGAGAAAAAGAGCGTGATACAATGATTGATATAACGATAGTACAACGATTATCAAAGAAGAATGAATGGTTTATGAATAACTAAAACAACAGTATTGAAGCACCACAATACAAAGAAAGACCATTGTTTATACTGTGAAAGTTTCTTTAAGTCATTAGAGCTATTAACGGTTTTATATCTGCTTGTGTATAAGCAATTCATTGTAAACATTTTTGTTCAAATTGTTGTTTGTAAATCCTTAAGGGACCAGTTAGGTCAGAATCCTTAAGAAGAGACAATTACTCTTTGTTGTTAGTCATCATCGGTTGCTAGTGCAGATTGTAATTCCTTAAGGAATCAGTTGGGTCAGAATCATTAAGAAGAGATAATTTTTTATGTTGTTAGTCACCAGCGGGTGCTAGTGCAGTGTAATAAGTTGATTATAGTGGATTAAGTCCTTGTGTATAAGACGAAATCACCTTGGCGGATGGACTGGATTAGATTGATAGTTTTAAAGTGAATCAAGATATATCGTCTGTCTTTCTCTCTTGTTAGTTTATTTGTGATCTTTGTTTGAGTTTCACAAAAAGCTTTCATTTTTGAAAACCCAATTCAAACCCCACTTTCTTGTGTTTTCTCACACCTTCAATTAGCATCAGAGCTCCGATTCTGATTGTGATAAAAGTTTTATCAACACTTCACCGTGTTCAGTATCAATCCAGTATTTGTGTGAGATATCATGGCTGCAGCTAATGCTAATCCTATTCCAGATGAGAAAGATCACTACAGTGCCAAACCACCAGTATTTGATGGTGAAAAGTTTGACTACTGGAAAGATAGAATTGAAAGTTTCTTTCTTGGTTATGATGTAAATCTTTGAGACCTTATTGTTGATGGCTATACTCACCCAATTGATGCTAAAGGATTAAAAGTATCAAAAAGTGCTACAATAAACCAACAAAAGAAAGATTACAAGAATCATCACAAGGCAAGAACTATATTGCTAAATACTATCTCTTATACTGAGTATAAGAAGATAACAAATAGAGATACTGCCAAGTCTATTTTTGATTCTCTAAGAATGACTCGTGAAGGAAAATAACAAAAAGAGAGAACAACACCAATTTGTTGAGGCAGTTCCCCCGCCGTCCTCGCTTGGGGTACGTCTGCCCTCAATTCTAAAATTAGAATTGAGACCTGTATATAGAACCTATTGCAAATTGTTTTTATAAGAGAAGCAGTAGAAATTAAACACTCAATCCTAATCGTTGATGCTGAACCTATGCCTTCTTTTCCCTTGATTCAAGATGAATCAAGTCCTTCGAATGTGATGAGTAAATCTCCGATTACGACACCACATTTGAACCACCCAACGGTCTTCAAATCTTTGCCCGACTGATTTTAAATACCCATAATTCGAACCTAAACCTTCCTTCCACAATCCTCCAGTTAAAGCTACTAAATTGACAGAACCTTCCGTTCTTCAATTATCTTTGCTCGGCTGAATCTGTGAAGGAACGATTTGTGCAAAACCTCCAAAATCCAAGATTCTTGGAGGACAAAACCCTAACGGTTTTATTCAAGAAAAACCCACTGATCTCTCAATCCAAACCCGATACAATGATCCTATGTTTGGATGTTATCACCTCAATGATGCATAATGCACAACAAAAATGATTACGTGTATTTGTTGAGAAAATGCAAGAAAGAGGATGAAGATGATGAGAGCAAAGTCAGTGTCTATTTTCACTTTTCTTGTTGTTGTGTGAAGAATGAGCTAAAAAATATATATGTGAAGCTTGGACCAAATAACCAACATAACAGACATTTTGAAAGACAAATTTAACAGAAAAATAGTGTGAAATGAGTGAACGATCAACCTAAAGAATAAGGGGGTCGACTTGATCTCTCCCGATTACAAAATTATGCAGAAAATATCTCTTTGCATCAACCGGAACGTGTCCATGTGTCGACGCAAAACAATCCAGTTTTGACAAATAGAAATACAAACAATATGAGTCGACATGAGAGTTGACGCGAGCTCTCCTGAGAGCAAATCACAAAAGTTCACTCTGTATGAGTCGACCTAAGCAGACTTTGAGTCGACTCAAAGACTCAAAACTTACAAAAATGCTGATTTGATATGACTTGCTATTTCTAAGTGCTTCTAATACATATCTAAGTCAACCAACATGATCAAACTCACATAAAACACATATAATGCTTTTCTATATGAACAAACACATGTTTTTGATAAATGCTTGACACGAGAGAACAACGAATGCATATGCGACTCGATGATACCGTCCAAAGTACAAATTACTAACTAGATATGTTTTGACATCATTAAAACAAATATTGAGACAACTTTCCCTCACATGACACATGCTAGAACATGCTTTGACTATAATACGCACATCATCGAATCATGCATGTTTGAACAAATTTCGGCTACAACATACACAACTCTATCGAAACATAAAGTTATCCTTGTTGAGACTAGAGTTTAATCCAAAATACCACAACTTAAAAATCACAGTCTGATGTGGTGGGATAGATGATGGTGATTGATTAACAATATAAAGTTATTTTACACTGCCAGTGCATGTCCCATTTTCTCTTTTAAATATGACAAAATCACTTGTGTTATTATTTATCCTATCAAAAAGTTATAGTTTGATAAAAAAAATTCGTTGTCAAAGAAATAGTAAAAAAAATTGGTAGTCTATTTAAAATTTTTGGTAGATCTTTACTGATCCAGACAAAAAATTTGCATTTTTATCGAATTTTTAAAAACTGATATGATTTTTTACCAGATTTTTAAAAAATCAGTGTGAGTTTTTATCAAAATTTTAAAATAAATCCAATACATTTCGCTATTTTTTAAAATATTTTGAAAATTCGATATACCAGATTTAAAAATCTAGTATACTGGAATTTTATCCCACCCCTAAAAAATCCAGTAGTTCAATTTAGCATGCTCTCCTTATGCGCCCATAGAGTGAATTGTTTTTCTACATAGTTTACCCAGTTCTTCACCACTGACTTTGAATGTTTTACTTAAATGTTTTATGTGAACTCTTGAAATATCGAGTTATGTTATTTACGACTAATTCATTTATTATATATTTTAATTGATAGACATTTCCCTTTCGAACAAATGTGTTATCATAGGCACAATCTATTGGAAGACAACATGATATTGTTATTGTTATTGTTCGTTCTAATACAACAAATGGGAAAAGAAGGAGGAAAGAAAAATTGATCATGGATTGTGAGATGGAATGAAACTATAAGAACTAGAACTCCTCTCAAGTCACTTATAGTAGAAAAGTTAAATGTCAATTTATGTTGAGACATATGACAAGCACAATTGGTTGGAAGGCAACACTTAAATGTGATATTCACAACCATGGTCTACTTAATGATTTCGTGGGTTATGACATATTAGATCGTCTGAAACTCGAAGAACGATTGTTTGTGAATGATATGACAAAATAACGCATGTTGTTGAGTTACATAGTGACCGTTTTGAAAGATGGAGATCTTGATAACCTGACGAGTACAACACATGTCTATAAGACAAGATCTACATACACGTCTACCATCAGATGTCCATTTACAGAAATACAACATTTGTTGAAACTAATTCATAATAAAAATACATGTGTTGAACTAGAAACAAGGAGGAATCAAATGTTATTACTGATTTATTCTGAACACAATTATTTATCAATTTATTGGTTACATATTTCTCTATAATATGTTTTATAACATTGAGTTTTCTCATTAGAGACTCGAAAACACGGTGAGTACTAGTCAAAGAGATTTGTGCAGATGTTGGGATGTTGTAAACGCCATATTGAAGCTGCAATTAGGTGTAATCCGAAGATTTTTCCAATGTGTTCTTTGACACAACCTCAGAAGTTAAGAATTCATTGCGAATATCTAACTTAGGAGTTCAAGATCATGAGAAATTGATGATGACGATTTCTGATATGGGTTATCCTACTGTTTCTAGATATAATGTGATATTGATCTTGTTGTCCAATAATTTTAATATCACTTTCTTTTCGCTTGTGGTTTCTCCATCTATGTCTACAAGTAGACATAAAATAATTGCAGTTGATTTTGTTAACAACAATCATTTGGTTCAGGTAAAGTTGAAATCTATTCATTGCTCCCATCATTGACTGTTGGAGACAGAATTGTAGTGAAAGTGCAAGAGTATGTGAAACAACATATGCTAAGTTATATTAAGAAATGCATAAGACATTGGGAAGAAAAAAATCAAGAAGTCAACATAATTTATTTTGTATTGATATTGTTGTATTTGTAATTATATGTATATATTTTGTCGGATTGTGATTGTTCTGACACTTTTGTATGTCATGTCAGTTATGTTAAGTTATATTAAGCTATGTTAAGATATTTAAGTTATGTTTACACTATAGTATTATGATGTTAATAATGTCAAAAAATAATTTAAAAAAAAACACCCTATTAACTATTAGATATAAAAAATCCAAATATATCCGATAACTCAATTGAAAATCTTACTGGATTTTTTAATAATCTGGTAGACCTCCATACTTCTATACCAAATTTTTGAAAAATGAAATAAAAAAGTATTCAAACAATGAGGTTATTTGGATTTTTCTAAAAATCCAGAATAACCTCATAATTTTGGTGTCGAAATTTTTGAAAATTTAATCAAACTTCATGAATTATTAGAAAAATTCGATGACTTAATTGTAATTTTTGTCCCTCCGTTTTTATTTATTTTGAATTTTGATTCTCCTCTTTTAAAATTTGAAATTTTTGTCCCTCTATTTTTAGTTCTTTTGTGTTTTGGTCTTCCTATTTTAAAATCTAAACTTTTTGTCCCTCTATTTTCATTTTTTTTAGTTTTGGTCCCCTATTTTAAATTTTGTTTTGGATTTTGGTCTCCCTTTTCAATTTGGATTAAATTTAATAGGAAACCGAAAGTTTAAGAAAATGAAAATAAGGGGACCAAAACTAAAAAAAATTAAAATGGAGACACAAAAGTTTTGGATTTTAAAATAGGGTGATCAAAACTTAAAATAGAGGGGCAAAAATTCTAGATTTTAAAATAGGAAGATCAAAACTCAAAAAAATTAAAAATAAAGAAATCAAAATTGCAATTAAGCCGAACCCGATATTTTAGAAAAATATTCAATAAAAATTCAAAATTAACTTGTAAACAGGAATTATTTGTAAAATTTCAGTATTTTGAATCAAATATTTTAACAAATACCATTTTTTTTAAAATTTAAAAAGATATTTTATTGATTTAGAGGTAACATGAGGTAAAGTTCTCTAAATATAACAATGCATGAACCTTCAATGTTTTCAAATTCAACAAATTCAACTGCAAAAATGATCCAAATACTCCCTCCGTTTCATATTATAAATTAATTTTATTTTTTTAAATACATTGAATAATTAATGTCTCTTGTCTATATATAGATCGGTTATAGTAAAATTTGTTTAGAGCATGTAACTAGAGAGTCAATAGAGGATATGCAAGAGCTTAATAATTATAGTCTAGTTAATGAGTGTCCTAAGAGCATTGTTTAAGAATTTTAAATAAATCAAAATTATTTATTAAAAAAAGTTAATTATTTCAATTCCTAACAATGAATTCACAATGTTCCATAAAATCTTTTTGTTTTACACACAACGCCCTTAAGGCACTCATTAGTTAGCATTTTGATTCATTAAATCAAATAGCATGCTTGGTTTTGGCCTAAGCCTTTAAGCCCAGACCATCCTACAAAAGAAGATTATCTGCAATGCTAGTGACAGCAAATAACAGCAGCAAACATAAAGCAGTGCGCGGTGTATCGACAAACAATTTAATACTCAAGTCGAGTTGTGAGCTTCTAACTGAGAAACCGTTTTCGTTTATCTCTGATGAGACAGTAATGACCTCTAACGGCCTAACTGTTTTCAGTTGGCCGTTGACGATGTTAGCTTGGAAGACACTCTCAATACGACAGTAAGGCTTGAGCCTGAGAGTGGGCCGATCTATTGGTGTTTAATATTGGGCAACGATAGGCCGCCTAAAAAATATAAACTTGGTTTATATCAGTTTATAATCATAAAAAAAACTAACTATTGTTATTTGTAACTAATGATCTTTAATACTGAACCATATTATAAAAAATCTACCCTCAAATGTAATCATTATGTCATCTTCATCTCAGCAATCAATTAGGGACTTTATAAAAAAATATAAAAAAAAGAAGCAATCAATCAGAGAAGAATATGCAATAGAAGCATTTTCTGAATTTTTATCAAAAAGAAAAGATGTATATTCTGAAAATTTTGTTAGTGACCGTTGGTTTTGATATATTCCTTGTCCACCAAGAAAGACAAATAGAATGTGATTCAGTATGTTCATAATATTTAATCCAAAAAAGGTTCCAACACACTCGATTTAAGGGTCACGCCTGCAACTCAATCTCATCACCAACACATTTCTCAGTTTATTTTCCTTCTTGACTAATCATTTATCAAACAAAACATTCCCCAAAAGATGGCAACCAGAAGAGGAAGATGCAGTCAGTGTGGAAGGGCTATACAAGTAGAAGCCTATAGCTATGCCAATTCCATGGCCATGATGTGTTCTGGTTGCCACTCTCAAGGTTTCTCCCAGCAACCTAATTACCCTTTTGTCAATAACAACAACAACAACTCACCTCCTCCGGCCGCCTATGGGCGACGTCCGTCTTGGCCACATACACTGATGGGCCCACAAGTTTCAATGACACCTCCTTCTCCATATGGTAACAAGAGGGCTGTGTTATTTGGCATTAGCTATGGTAATAGTGCTAACAGCCTTAAAGGTTCTCTCAATGATGTTCACAGCATGAAGTACTTTCTCACTCAAAAGTTAGGTTTTCCTACCGATTGCGTTCGCATGTTCACAGGTGCTACTACAAACTAGCTAGCCGATTAACCTTTCATTCTATCATATTTCTATCTATAATTTTATACAATAACATTGAAAAATGACCTGCAGATGAACCTGGGGAGAGAAACCCGACCAGAATCCCAACAAAATATAACATGCGAATGGCAATGAAGTGGTTGGTTGAAGGCTGCCAAGCAGGGGACTCATTGGTGCTTCACTTCTCAGGACATGGATCAAGACAAGTGGACCACGGCATGGATGAGGTTGATGGCTATGACGAAGCTATATGCCCTGTTGATTATGAGCGCGAAGGGAAGATTCTTGACGACGAAATCAATGCTACAATTGTTAGGCCTTTACCTTATGGTGCCAAACTTCATGCTGTCACCGATACATGCTTTAGCGGAACAGTTCTTGATTTACCATTCATGTGCAGGATGAACAGGTTAGTTAAGAATCAAAGATGTAATTAAAAGTTAAAACAGGACGTAAAAAGTTAACTCAAAATAAATGAACCATAATAAACCTAATGTGATTTTTCTTTGGAGTAAATAAAACAGAAAAGGTTACTATGGATGGGAAGATCATAGAAGCCACAGAGCTGGTTACAAAGGAACCAGAGGCGGGCTAGCAGTTTGCATTTCCGCTTGTGACGATGATGGAAGTGCAGCAGACACATCGGTTAGTAGTAATAACGCTGCATCTTTTTTCTCGACTTCTGATTTATGTGAATCAGAGAATATAATTTTCCTCTGATCGGATTATTTTAGGCCTTCAGCGGCATGGAAAGTGCTGGTGCATTAACTTACAGTTTCATCCAAGCCATGCAAGTTGAACGTAAACTGACTTACGGTCAATTGCTTAATTCCATGCGTTCTTCGATCCGTGGCGCTAGAGAAGGAATGTTTGGCCCGAATCAGCAACAGAATGTCATGGACAACCGGCAGCAGTATGCTCATGTATTACACTAGTTCTCATACAAACAAACATATTGATATTATCACTATAATAATAATAATAATAATAATAATAATAATAATAATAATAATAACCTATAAGAAACTGATTCACAATGAATTTTGTTTGCAGGATCCACAACTGTCATCTTCTGAGAAGTTCGATATTTATTCGAAGACTATTGCAATATGATGCGACACATAATCGGAAGTGGCATTGAATAATAAAATGAATAAGAATAACCGGCGATGTCGGTAGAAAATCAAATAGTGTCAATTTGGGAAAGGAAAATAAAGGTTTGTTGTAATTTTGTAGATGTTTGGCTTCAAACATGGGAAGTACTGTAATAATACTACCTCACTGTGCCAAAATAGCACACTGAAAGAGAGTAGCCCATATGATATGACAGCTAGCTCTGCTCAATAATTGCTATCGACGGTTACCGCCGCCACATCTGATGCACTTATGAATAATCATTTTCTCTTACATATCATGAATTACATTATCATCTATTTATGTTTAATTTTTACATCATTAATCAAGACTCTTAAGTGGCATGGAACTATTGAAAACTACTAGAGCTGAAGTAAAATAACTATAACTGGTTCTACATGAAAAGCAAAGTGTATAAACACATCAATTTTCATTCGAAAGCAACAACTGCTTGCGAGATTTGCAGCACCAACGCGCATAACATGAATGGAGATTCGGCCAATCAGAGGACGAGCAATGTGTAAAATGATGGAGCCAAAGAGAAAGAACCTGTTCTTGCTTCTCTTGTTCTAACGCCTCTATAATGCTTTCCAACACGCTCTCTAACTCAGCCCTCTCAGTGATGCTCAATGATGGGGCGTCGGCGCCATTACTAGCCCTGCACAACAATGGAAGCCATGTCTGTAACATCTTTAGCTTTACCTGCATGCATTGCTTCATCTTGCTTTCCTCGATTTCGTCTATGCCAAAGTCTCTGGCTTCTTTGAATAGGAATGCTGATGAAAATTCAAAGCAGGTGTTAGAAATCATATGTGAACTCATAGAAAAATATTTTATTCTACACTCTTCGATTCTCTGTCAATTATTCTATTCTAATTGATTTAAAATGTATAAATTTTACAATGTACTATATCTTATTTGTATACACAACAAAGACTCTCTCTCTCACATTTTGTAATTAAGGTAAAATTTAATATAAATTAAATATTAATATATAAAATAAAGTTATAGGATTTCAATGTAACTTTTCTAAAACTGCACGATTGAAAACAAGACACGTGTCCTTGTTTGAACTACAATTTGGATGATAACATTGTTGTCTCTTAGCATTACAAGCCATCATATCAACCACAAATAGTTTTGACAGAATGTTTGCAAAAATCATGGTCATATCATCTTTCTGATTTTTGTCTTAGAATTTTCAATATCTACGTTCACATTCTCAAGGTTTTTCCTTCTCCATAATTATTCTAATCCCATGATTTTGTCACTTTGTTGTATACTTTTCTTTAATATCTTATAGTACGATAAATAAATATGTAAAAAAATGTATTTGTTACGGTAATTATCTATTTTGAGACAAAATATATGTATTAAAAAAATAATAATGAATATGGTACCAGTAAGTTTGACAAGCGAAGTCTGTAAACGAGGGTCAGCCGAAAGAGCCAAAACTCCCAAATTAGAGGCGGCCGCCCATCTCCGAATCGCTTCATCAACACAACCGCAATCCACCATCTTCTTAACCATCCAAACCAACTCCGCCGCCAACTTCTCCGCCGGAACACCATCCAAACCTCCCTCTCCTCCTCTCACCCTCCATCTCACCATCCTCACCACCCACCATATCCTACGCTTCATCACCATATAGTACTGTCTTCCATCTCTATCACCTTCCCCTTCAACCTCTCCTTCTCTCTCCACCACCTTCCTTTCCAACTGCCTCAACGCCCTCCCAAAACCTCCGGACAAAGCAACTCGATTAACTTCCCGCAACGAATGGACGCCGTCGAGATGATTATCGTCGATAATCTTCTCCGTTAACGATCGAACAACTTCGTATTTTCTTGAACTGACCGGAATATCGTTTAACGCAGAGAGAAGCTGAGAAAGAGCGCGTCCTATTGCGGTGTCGTTTCGTTTATTAGTATGAGACTTATGGTTGTTGAATTTAACGGTGTCTTCGTTATTGTCGATGAAGAAAATAGAAGGAATGAAACGAAGGAGAAAAAGGTAGAAGGTGAGGATTATGAAACGAAGGGTTTGCAGTAGTTTGAAGCTAAGAGGGGGTAAGAAGGAGGAGTTTTCAGAGGCGATGCTGAATAGGGAAGATAGTAGGGTTCGGAGAAACGGCGGAAGTGAAAGCGGCGTGGTGGCGCCGCCGTCTGTATTTGCGGCGTTCTTCCTCTTCCCCATTCTCAGTTTTTCTGTTTTGTTTTATTTTTTAGAATAATGAAAATTTTTAAGCGTACAACTATTGCTGCATCTTATTTGAGTTCTTTCCGCTTTTTATTTAATTTTATTTATTTGACAATATTAATTTATTAAGGGTAATATTAATTTATATCTTTGAGTTATAAGTTAAGAAATAAATATAAAGAATAATTTTTGAAATTTGTGTAATAAATTTAATATAATTTTATGATTAATGATTTTATTATTTTTTTTATATATTTTTTTTATTTGTAAATTTTTTAACCTTTTCTAAAGACACAAATTAACCTTACTCATTTATTAATTAATATTTAAATAGTGTGAAAAT
Source organism: Lathyrus sativus (assembly GCA_963859935.3). Classification (NCBI taxonomy): domain Eukaryota; kingdom Viridiplantae; phylum Streptophyta; class Magnoliopsida; order Fabales; family Fabaceae; genus Lathyrus; species Lathyrus sativus. Next base: position 13,938,190 of record OZ012735.1, on the reverse strand, counting down.
TAATGAATATTCTTATTACTATTTACTATGGGGTTATAATAGAAACGGTATGAGATTATGAGGTAGTGTACAAGTACTAGAAAAAGATAAGTACGATGATTTGGACTACTATTATTCAATGTAGATATCCTATATTGTTGGATTTTTGTGACTTGTTGTGACTATTTTTATCCATAAACAGAAAGAATATTCCTTACAAAAAATAGAAAGAATATACTTTGCTGATTCCTTCCCTTATTGTTTGGTGCTAGATAAGTTCAACAAAGATACTAAAATATTGTGATATTTAAAAATGGAAAAATACTAATGAGTAGGTACGGCAACGTAATTCGTATGAGTGGATACTATATTAAATTTGTTTTGAAATTGATCGGAAAAATCTGTTTTGATTGAACTTGAGTTTAAATTTAGATTTTTTTGATTATAAAATATAGAGAAGAGTCGAATAATGAAAACACTAGTACTTACTATAAACTCGTCTCGTTCATTTGATTATGTACATTATTGTTTATTTTTGATAATTTAGAACATTAAATATGTGATCAATGTTTTGCTATTTTGATTTGTATTTATTATTTAAAATATTTGAAATGTATGTATGAAGTTTTTTGAGATTGTTTTATTTTATTATTTGTAATATAATTTGATTTTGGAAAAATAAAACAATCTCAAAAAAAACTTCATACATGCATTTCACATCGTAGATAAATGGGGGGGTTTTGTTATCGTCTCCACAGGAATTGCAGATATTTTGATACTTACCGCTCAACAGTTTATTGTTTTAAGAAAAAGGGTTTTCAAAGTTTTGTTCATAAAATTGTCACGTTTTTAGTAACAAAGCTTATAAATTTTAAAGAGTTTGATTAACAAAGTATATCAAAATTTCTTTTCATCTACCCTAACTTATACGTATTCTTTCAACCTTGCATGTAAAGTCAGATCTGATTAATATCATCGCGCATTCTCCCAACACCGTCTATCTCTAGAGTGGCGTCGTGAGAAATACCGTTTTAAGTTCAACACAAAGCATATCGATCATTGACCGATTTCTTCAATCTATAAACCTATACATGAATACTTTAGGTCAAGTTTCACAGAATCTATGTCTAGAGTTTTGCAACACAAGATTAAGAACAAAAATATTCATCATATATTAATCATCACTTGTTCACATACAAGGGCAATCAAAAGAAATACATACAAGCTAATCATAAACTACCTCTACCTTTGATATAAAGGAAATTAGTTATCCATAACCATGGTAGCTTGCTTTACAAGTTTTGAAAGAAGATGAATGAACATCCACGTCGAAGAATCGAACTCTGATGCGAATCCAACTTCTAGTTGCAAAATATCATATTTTTATGAAGAAATGCTGACAAATGAAGGTTTGGTGTGAAAAATGGGTTATAATCCTCAATAATTGTGAAAAGTACTTATATAGTACTTTTGAAATATGTCATGTTCGCACTGCAAACCGTTTCTTCGCCTAGCGAACACACTTTTAGGCACCTGGAGTGCCTCTGAACAGTTAAACCTACCTTGAGAAATACCTGAAGCTCGCTGTGTGAGCAATTCTTTGCACTAAGAACTACCCCGCTACAAGTTTGCACAGTGAACTTATGGTCTTTTAGCTACTGCCTCAAACCTGAGATGGTTTGCCGGTCCTTCGCTGAGACCTCACCACAGCTAACATTCGCTACTAGTTCACCCAACAAACTTTTTACCCTTTTCTTACTGCCTCTATTTTGAAATGGTTCGTTGAGGCTTCCCCATGAGTTCGACCAGCGAACATTCACTGCTACTCCTCACTGGCTATTCACACAACGAACATGACGAATCTCTTATTTTCCTTTAGCTTCCTTGTCTAATTACTTGTGTTTTACACTTTGATGTTTTTAGGCCTAATTTCTTTAACATACAAATCAAAGCAACCAAAGGTATTTTCAACAATGTTGATGAATAACATGATATCATGGAGTAAATCCAACAAAACATAACAATTAGGGCAAAATGGGGCATCCCGACGATCCACAAAAAAGGAAAAGGTTCGGGCAAAAATTAGGGATAAAATAAAAAGAATGAACCCGCAAGGTTGAAAACCTGAAAAGGCGACCTTGGCAAAAATGGGTATCTCGGTGGATTGAAAACTCGAAAGGGAGATCCAGGCAAAAGTTAGGGATTTGAAAGCAAATGGCCGCAGTCTGCGTTCGATCTATGAACTTAGTCAACACATGGTTGTTTCAAAGGAAAGGAATTAGTCCAATCAGTCTTTTCTAGAAGGAAAAACATCAGGGAACATCGAAGACATACATGTCATATCTGAATCTACACATGGTGGTTGTCTGTTTCCACATTACCGACATTTATGCATATTTCTCTTTGCTTTTTGCGCAATTACCTCTTTTCAGGAATTGCACCCGAATTGTAAATTTCCTATTTACAGGCCTTTCATCAATAAAGTATTCATTTCAGTCAAAGAGTTTTTCATTTCTTGTTTTTACTTTTACTGTTTTGTTTGCAAAAAACGTATGATATTTTTGATGAACATCATAGGTGAAAACATAAGGCTTTATAGAGCATAATGAAAGCAATGAATTTACTTGAACGATAAGTGTTATGAATGGTAACCGAGGTAGCCATTTCACACATGGGGTATCCTAGTGTTTCTTGTTTGTTGCAGGATGGCATGATCCTCTCCCCAGTAATGAAGTTCTAACAATAGTGCACGACGAATTATTCCTCCCCTAGCAAGAGTTCGGAGTTGTATTCCCCAGGCGAAGTTGATTCCTACTACCTAGAGATTTTTCGAAGGGTGTCTACTTCTGGTAGAATGCAGTCAGACATTTGTTCAGCAAGGGTAGTTATTTTCCCACTGCAAAAATTTTGTCTTCCCCACAGAATCCTATTATTGAATCATAAGCGTTATCACCAGCGAGGGTGTATAACGTATCTTCAGCGGAGCAGAGTTCTGTCTCCCCATACAGACTAATCCCGAGCAGGATGGATTTACTCTCAGCATATTCCCAACAAAGTAAGGTTGAAGGATTTTCCCTCAGCAGCAAGGAGGATTGCAACTCAGTATTGCTCTCAAACAGAGTCGACGTTCTAGACGTCTCTCCTTAGAAATATCAGTATTCATGAACTTCTTCCCCAGGAAGAGTTTAATGCTGATCAATAATCACAATGTAAATCCTTGGCTTTTGATGCTCTTTGATCCATTTTGTTGATTTTGATTTTTGAGATTGGTGATATCAATGCTTGATTGTGTTTACATGATGCTTGATTACTGTTTCTTGATGTTAATTTCTTTCTTGATTGATATCATGTTCATATGGATAATTGGAAAAACCATTTGATGTAGAAAACTGATTTTAAAAGCTGATATTCTGTTTTTTGTTCAGTGGTAACCGGTTACCACTATAGGGTAACCGGTTACCCTCATAAATTTTCATGTCCAGGTTGTTTTTACCGCAGGTAACCGGTTACTTGATTAGGGTAACCGATTACCACTGAGCAGAATGCATAGTTTTTGTAATTTTCTTGCTTGTTTGGTATCCTTTTCACATGAAAACTTCATGGATTGATATGATGCATTTATGTGGATTGTTTTTGACATATTTCACCATTCTTGAATGCTTGATCTCGATTTTTTGACTCATAACTTTTGGTTTCCGTTTTGAATGTTCAACATGTTCATGTGATTTACTTGATGATTGATCATATTCCTTGATTGCTTGCATCGTGTTATTTGATTATCATTGGTGATTGTGTTGTTGGGTATTGTGACGCATGATTGCATTTGTTTTCAATTCCGCTTTGTTGCACATTGGTTTGATCGTTCAATCGTTTGATTTTGGTTTGAAAGCATGTTGATCTTGTTGATTATTGTTTATGCAATGTTGTTGATCAAGATACCAATGATTTGAAGAGGTCTTCAAGCATACCTACAAAAAAGAGTTAAGTTTTATTGGGTACCCAAATTGCCTTGGGTCCTTCAAAGTTACTTCCTTTCTTTACCCATACATAATGGCCTTAAGCAACATCAAAATTTCTAACATAACATGCATTTGGAGTATGACCTTTTATACCACAATAGAAACACGTAGGCTCAAATTTGCTTTTATATCTAAGGGGATAAGATTTCTTCTTATTTTTTCTTTTCTTTTTGTCATATTGATGAATCATTTTATGATTGTCACCTTTTTCCATAGGAATTTGTTCTTTAGCTTTGACAAAGATGGTCTTGTTAGAAGTTTGTTTAGAAAATTTTGAGTAACCAAGACCACTTTTATCATTTGATTATCTTTGATTACTAAGAACACATTCCAATCCAATTTTCCTTTTTCATATCTTTCTAGGACCCTTTTTAATTGGACTATTTGAAAAGAAAGCGACTCACATTTAGTGCATGCAAATTCTTAATTAATTCTTCTTTTTCATCTTTAAAATTATTTTCCATTTTCTCAATATTTTCTTCTGAAGTTGATATTTGTTTCTTTTGAGAGGAAATAGTTTTATATAGAATTTTGCATTCACTTAAAAGTTCATCAATTGCTCCTTGAGCATCACTATCAAAAATTGAAAATCACTACTAACCTTATTGTCTTTATCGTCGAAATGATGTGATGCCATCAATCCTAGATTTGTGCTTTGATGACTATCAGAGTCCTATGAAGAACTTATTTCGTTGTCATCCCAAGCAATGTAGGCCTTCTTTTTGTAATCCTTCCTTCCTTTGTGGTCACAATTCTTTGTGAGTTTAGAACATTTCGGTTTGATGTGGCCTTTCTTTCCACATTCATAGCATATAATGTCTCCATTTGATGTTGATGTTTCTTTTTATTTGTTCTTTGAAAACTTCTTTCTTCTCATATAACTAGAGTTTCTAACATTATTTTTTGCACCAAAATGTTTTCCTAGTCTTTTTACAAGAAGCATAATATTTTCGTCCTCTTCGGGATTGTCTTTTTTCTCCACTTCTTTGGATTCAACTTTTAAGGTAATGCTCTTGGATTTCTTCTCTTGAATTTCATATTTCTCCAATTGTCCAAGTTCCGTCTCATATTCTTGGAGCTTTCAGAATAAAGTAGCGGATGTCATTGTTGATAGACTTTTCTCTTCGGAAATCGCCGTCACTTTGGGTTGCCATTATCTTGATAAAGACCTAAGCACTTTAAGATTAAGTTCATCATTTGTTAGTGTCTTACCAAGTGCATTCAAGTGATTTGTCAAATGCACGAATATTTTCTGCAAGTCTAGGATTGATTCTCCTGGTTGCATTCTGAATAACTCGTACTCTTGACTTAATGTATTTAATCTAGATCGTTTGACTTTGGCGGTTCCTTCGCGAGTTTCAACAAGAGTGTCCCATATTTGCTTGGCCGTTGTACATGTTGAGATGCGGAAGAACTCATCCATTCCAAGTGCACTTTGTAAGATATTTATCGCCTTTTTGTCATAGAGAACCTTTTTTTTATCATCATCATCCCATGATCCTTGCTGTTTGCTGAACCAACTTTGTTGACAACCGTTGTAGGAATAAAAGGACCATTTTGAACAGCCTCCCATATTTCACTTCCTTGTGCTTCTAAATGTGCCTTCATGCGGATCTTCGAGAAGTCGAAATATTCGCCAGAAAACAAAGGAGGCTTATTGCTACTACCACCATCTCTGAATACTAGATTTTTATTTTCGAAAGCCATCTAGATCGAATAGGAATAGGTTACCTATTGTTGCACCCTAAAATTTGACCAACCGGGTCCCGTATCTGGCTCAATGTTTCGACGCATTTCGCATTTCGCATTCACATACTGCGTATAGCGCATTTCATCAATCATGGTGATTTTATCGGGATTACAGCCTTGCTGTCGCATTTCAGGTATCTCAGACCGGTTCGGATAATCGGAATTTATTTTGAGAAGTCGCGCGCTTCCTGGGTGTTTTCAGTTCGCAGTGTTTTTTTTGAGATTCTTGGTGTCTGGATTTACCGTTTGCTTCGATCTGGTCTCGCGCTCTTTTTTATGTTGGTTATTTGCCTTTGTTTGCATTTTTGGAATTTAATAGCCTCTTGTAGATTTTAAATAGGCTTTATAGATTTTTCAGAATTTAAATAGATTTTTTTTTATATTTTTAATAGGCTTTATAGATTTTTTAGATTTTAGATAGATTTCTTTTAATATTTTTAATAGTTTTAAGTCTTTTTTAGAATTTTTAAATTGTTTTTAAATAGATTTTAGAATAAAACTTTTCTTTTTTTAGATATTAAATCATTTTTAGAATTTTATAGAGTTTAATAGGTTTTAATAGTTTTTTTTAATAGTTTTTAATATAATAATAGAATTTCTTTTAAATAAATAGTATAGGTTCTATTAGAGATTTAATAGAAATTTAATAAAATTTTAAATAGAGAATTATTAGAGTTTTTTTTTCTATTGTCATCAGTCTAGTGATTAGTATAGAGTTAATAGTTAATTCTTCTTTTTAGGTTTAATTAGGATTTTAATCTTTTGTTTAGATCTTAATTAGGGTTTGTTAGATTTAATTAGGGTTAGATTAATTTAATTGTCATTTGTCATCTAATTGTAGTTTTAATTTTTAGTTAATTAGGTTTAAGGCTTTAATCAGTTTTTAATTGTAGTTCAGCTTTAATTAATATTAATCATTTTCATTAATCATTTTTAATTCAGTTTTTTTTTTTTGGGTTTATTGTATCATCTTCGTTTGGGCCCAGTTGTGGTTTTTGGAGGCCCAGATCTTTCAAGTCCATTTTTCTTCAGTCCAGAAAAGTGACATGTGTCACTATATAACCCAGCCACGCGTTCAACTTCAAAGCTGGCCACCTCATAACTTCACTACCCCAGAATCACGCCACATCACATTCTCCCATCTCTCTCTCACTCTGCCACACAACCCCACACGTGGCACGCATGCGTTCTCCCTCTGCCACCCAGCCATGACACGCGTCTACCACTGAGCATCACCGGTTGCATGGCCGGCGGCCATGCAACCACCGCAACCCCCAATCGCCGGCCACCACCAACCAACTCCGACCACCACAACCGTTCGCCGGAAAATCTAAACTTCACCAGAAAATCCCCAGTCTTCATCTTCTCCGTTCGCACTTCATCAACCAACCGCCGGAAAATTCATCCTACCCGCCGGAAACTTCAACGGTGTTCATCATCCTCTTGAAGGTTCTTTCCAGTTTTTTCCAGAAAACCTTCTAAAATTCATACGAATCTTCATCCAACCAGCAATTTTCCAGAATATACTTCCTCCGATTAATCATCCACATGGCTTCAGAAATTCATTAGAGGACACACCATCGTCATCATTTTTCTAATGGAGCATCGTCCACAATCATCGAACCACAACGAACATGCATCAGCGGATCTTCATCGTTGTGATGTTCTTCGTCAAGATTTTTCAAGTTTCCAGATCCACAAAGGCCTTCATCTCCTCCGATCACACTTCAGAATGTTTCCAGTTGTTCATAGATCTTCGTCCGCTCCCAACAACTTCAAGATCTGCGAAGATCTTTGAAGATCTTCATCTGCGGCGCCTTTTTCCCGGAACTTCATCAAATCTCCAAACGCATCCAAGATCCAATTCGTGTTGTAATCTCCATCGCGTTCATCCGTTCCAGAAAACTCCAACGAACTCCAAGAATGTTCGTCAAATTCATCCGATCCTAATCATCAAGATTCTCCAAAGATCTTCGAACAACCTTCTAGTTTCGTTCGTCCAAGATTCACCACCATCAACATTCTTCAGAAAACTTCAAAAAAAAAACTGCTTCAAGAATCATCATCAAAGATCGTTTTCGAGGACGTCAGGAGAGTGGATGATTCGTCTCCAGATCATGATTCTGTTTGCGGTTTTGCTTTTTCCTGGTGTGAAGCTCGTTAGAAAGAAGGATGGAGAAGAGAAGCGCTGAGATGAGAGATCTTCAGAAAGATTGAGGGAGGAAGTGGAGACGGAGGTTTGAGCGAGAGAGGGGAAGCGGCGGCGCAAGAATTCTGTGAACAGTGGAAGGGAAAGGGAAGAGGAGATTAGGGTTTCGCTGAGGATAGAAGGAATGGGCTCCGAATTGAGTCTGGGCCCAAAGCCCAACGTGCATGCCATTCACCCCCAGTTTTTTTGTTTTTTTGAAGTCTTCTTATTGGGCCAAGTCCAACGCCCTTCTGCTAATCACACGCCTCTGTTTCTATTTCTCACCCCCCCCCCCCCCCCTGCGTGTGTGTGTCTGTTGAGATTTTGGGCTGGGCCCATGTTGCTGTCTGTTTTTGTTTTTTTACTTAACACATCCCTTGTAACAAACTGTACCCCCTCCCCATTATATTTCTTTTTATTATTTTCTTTTGTAATTTTGTCTTAGTTTTTAGATAAAATGAAAGGAGAGAAAAGAAAAAGAGTGAAAAATATATTTGAAAAAGAATATGAAAAAAAAGAGAATAAAAAGAGTATTGAAAAAGAAAAATAGTTTGAAAAAGAAAAGAGTGAAAAATATATTAAAAAAGAAGAGAAAATAGTAAAAAAGAATATTGAAAAAATATTTTGAAAAAAAGAAATATGAAAAGAATAGAAGAAAAAAGTAAAAAAGGAGTATAAAAATATTAGTTTGTAGATTTAATATTTTTCTTTAGGTATACCATTTTTCATAGAATTTGTTTTACACTTTTAGAAGTAGGTTTAGAAGTCCACTTGTTAGGGGACTATTTTTCATTAGAGCTTCCATAATCGATGGATAGGATTTTTAGGAGTTTATTTTCCAGTATTCAATCATTGTAACCTTTTTCAGAATATTAATAAAACGAGATTTGAGCTGTGGTCCCGAAAGTAGCCGAACTACAGCTGCTCTGATTTCTCGTACCAGACGAGAATATGTAGGCATAGGATGCGATATCCTAGCGAGCACAATAACAACTGACCTTTTGTTCTCTCGCTGCTGTGCGATCGAGACTTTCCCGCTGACGACTGATGTTATCCTTTTCTCTTGCCCTAGCGCATTTGAGACCAGACCGTAGTTTTTCCCAGAGGTTCCCGTACCTTTAAAACCAGATTGATTTCTCACTCCTGTGTGAGAACGCTCAGCCTAGCCGTAGTTAGCCTGAACTACGTAAGCTCTGATCTTCCATGCTGTGTGGAAGTACGTAGGCACAAGACGCGAAGTCTTGGCGAGCCAATTCCTTGTAGTTTCCCGAACTACGTTGACTCTGACTTTCTCTCTTGAGAATACGTAGGCATAGAGTGCGACGCTCTATCGAGTCAATTCCCTTCCGTTTAGATTTAGCAGCCGTAGATAGATTGTTTTGCATCCTTTAGACAAACCAAGCAAGCGTGGATCCCGTCGAGTACGACGGACGTGAGGCGTGCTAATACCTTCCCCTTGCGTAACCGACTCCCGAACCCAGGTTTTGGTTGCGACGACCATACCTTTCCCGTCTTTGCAGTAGGTTTACTCTGAGCGTTTCCTTTCCCTCCGTTGGGATAAATAACGCACGGTGGCGACTCTTCTGTTCAGCCGGCGCCGATTTTCGCAGTAGCGACAGCTGGCGACTCTGCTGGGGATCCAACGTCCCCTGGCTGCTAAGGACTGCGATAGTTCCTTATGCATGTGGGATCCAACGTCCCCTAAGAGAGTCAATCCTAGCGCTTGTTTGCTTGTCTATTGGTGTTTATTTATTGATATTATTTGTTGCTGTTGTGCTATTAGGGTGTGACGGGTGTTCTATGATTGAGAGATAAGCAGGACCTGGGCTTGAGTGCACCTTAGACTTAGAGTAGAAATTAGTGGGCGCGTACCGACTTTGCTTGTATTAGTGTCCCGCGAAATCTACACTCAGACGAGGTTCTTCTGGTTGGCCTCTTGTCCTACCCTTTGGGTGGCTCGGGTTGCTGGTTAGTTGGATTATCGACTCTGGGAACCGATCATTTGGAAGTTAGCTAAGTGAGGCCTCTTCAAGACTTGATGATGCCACTCCTTCTGGGAATCGTATCGTCAGTTTTGAAAGTCTGTGACGCTGACGACCGCATAGGATGTCGTACCTTGACAGATTTAGGTCCATACCTGTGAGTGGGAGGGTTTTTGCAGGAAACTTGACTTCCAACCTACCCGTTATTTTGGTCTTCTCTTCAGAGCGAACGTACTCCGTCAGCAGCGCAGCAGTGTTCAGATTTATGTGGGGGCTGTGGTCCCGTTGTTTGCTGCATCTTGCATATCATGTGCATAACAGTGTTGCATCATATTGCATATCATCCTCCAGTTAGCCAGAGTTCTGATCCAGCCTTTGTTTCCTGAAGGTGATTACCTGGAGTTTGGAGTGAGCAACTGTTGATTGTCAGAAGACGACCTAGGGGTTGAGTAGATTTGAGCAGAATCGAGCAGTGAAGTCAGCTGAAGATTATTGGTAGCCATGTCTGAAGGCAATTTCCAGTCTCCTAACACCTTGGCAGGGTTCACTACGACGTCCAACCCTCTGTATGATTCTATGGAAGACTTCCCGCAAGCGAACAACGTTACTGCAGACCAAGTTGTACAGCCTTCTGTTGAGAATCGAGATCGACATGAGCAGTTTGTTGCCCGAAATGAACGGCCTCCTCCTGTTAACAATCAAGGTGTTGTTTTCCCTGTGATGAATTACCGAAGAGATATTCCAATAGCCAGGACCGTAGATCCAAGAGCTCTTGAGACGAATAGAAAAATCCGAGCGTTGGAAGAAGGAATGAAAGCTTTGAAAATGAAAGATGCTGTTAACCTGAATGCTGCAGACATGTGTTTGGTTCCTGACCTGGTGTTGCCTTATAAGTTCAAAGTGCCGAAATTTGAGAAGTACAAGGGAGATAGCTGTCTGAAGCAACATTTGATGATGTTCTATCGAAGAATGACTTCGTTTGTGCGAGATGAAAAATTGATGATCCATTGATTTCAAGATAGTCTGACTGGGGCATCTTTGAGGTGGTATATGCAGTTAGAGAGAGATCAGATTCGATCATGGGTGGATTTAGCCAGGGCTTTTCTGAAGCAGTACGATTATAACCTAGACATAGCTCCCCATCGCATGCAGTTGCAAGAATTGTCTCAAGAGAACAATGAACCTATCCGGAGGTATGCTCAGAGATGGAGAGAATTTGCTGCTAGAGTGCAACCACTGCTTCAAGACCGAGAGTTGAAAGGCATGTTCGTAAACTCCTTGCAGAGTTCGTACTTTGAAAGAATGCTTGGAGTTGCACCAAATTTCTCTGAATTGGTAAAGGCAGGAGAGCGCATCGAGTATGGTGGAAGAATCCAGAATGTTTCAAGCGGTCAGGCTAGCGAAACAGAATCTTTCTATAGCTTTCAAACTGAAGAAGGAATTGTGGTCAGTGCAATCATGAATGATGTGGGGTATCCTCAAGTCGAATCGGTAAAATCTGTTGGGTCTCCGTCTTCTCAGCGGTCAGTATCTTCTGTGTCTTGTTATTCTGGACAGACAATTGTGCCTAGGGCATCCCATCGGGAACTTTATGTCGCTCCTCATGCTAATCAGCGAACTCGCGGCCGAGGTTATCAGAATCAGCGTCAGAATCAGAATCGACCTCGCAATAATTTGGAACGAAGGAAAGCTCCTTCTCACCCAGTCCCTATGTCGTATAGCCAGCTGCTACCATCTTTGATCCAGAGTTCTTTGGTGGAACCTAAAGCTCTTAAGCCCGTGCCAGAGCCTTACCCTCCAGGGTACAATCCCTATGCTCAGTGTGGTTACCATGGTGGATCTCCGGGGCATTCAACCGAAGATTGCAAAGCTTTTCAGGAGAAAGTGCAGCAGTTGATCGACAAAGGGTGCATTTCCTTTCCAGAAGGAGTTTTGTTTGTTCATGCCAACCTTTCAGCTGTCTAAGCTCGTAGATTCAGAGGGTCCTTTACAAAAAGCCAGTGGTCCAGACAGGCAGGCACCCTCAGCATTGGCAGTCCTCAGACTTTTTATCATTTGCATTTGTAGTTTCTTTTTTGTTAATTACTTGCTGTTAAACATTGTATGTTTCGAATGGTAATGTTAATAAAGTGACTATGCATTTTTCTGAATTAATCATGTCGTTGTCACTCATTTACTGCATTGCACTGACACTTGCATTTTATTTACTCCACTTTATCACTGTGATTAGCAAAGATTGGAGGGAGGATGACGAAACTGAATACTCATAACCGATGATCGTATGCTTTCAGATAAAACCTTGTCGATGACGTACAAGGCATTGTTTCAAATCCCCAAACACTGGAGATATAAGGAGTTAGTCCCTTGTTAACCACTTCGAGCCAAGAAGTAGAAGTTTTTCGGACTTTTAAACCCTCACATCTTAACCCGGGGCAGGGTAGTTGTCAGTTAGCTTGACCGAGTGTTCAAATCCTACAGAGGAGTGTTGCCTTTCGAGGACCAATCAGTCTATACCTCTCAAGAGGTCGCATCTCGCCAACCACAATGGTTAAACCTCACCAACCAGGAGTGAGATAGTTACAATCCTTTCGGAGCAATTAAGACAATCAGTGTCACACGACTGCGTTCCAAGAAAAAAAAAATATAAGAGAGCTCGCTAAGTAAAAAGAAAAAGAAAAGCTGGAAAGCTAATACTTAGGCAAAAATTAGGGCATCCCGCTGGACTTCAAAAGAAAAATCGAAAAGAACTCAAAAGGAGCCAGTCCAGGCAAAAATTAGGGAATCAAAAGAACGAAAAAGAAAGGATATCAAAAGAAAAATCCTCGAACAAGGACAAGGTCGTGTGGATACAGACACCGAAAATGAAAAGGAGTAACTGTTACTCCGAAAACCTTGTGAGAGTTCCTTAACTATGGTTCTTACCATTCAACATACCTCTCGAAGAGGCGAGCGCTTGTGCCAAGTTAATTGAACTTTAGGATCGGAGATCATCACGTAGAAGAGGTGGGTACAAAACATGATTTGAGCCAAATATCCTTTGTTTCACGAACCGTGAACCCGACCACGATACAACCCTTAAAAGACCTAATTGAGGCAGGGTTTATTCTGAAAGCGCACTACGATAAGGGAGTAACCCGACTCCTTCTTGATTTGCTAATCATATCCCTGTTGTATTTTTCAATGACCATGTAAGCACTACGTTTGACCTTTGGTTCATTCGTCACTCACAATCATGACACGTAAATGAGTGACAACACATTTTTTTCAAAATTTGCATGAACACTGCATTAAAATTACCATTTGGGACTGAACAATTTTACCTGTAGGTTAGTAGTTGACAGGAAAGAAATTCCAACAGGGAATAATCGAACAGGATTGAATAATTCAACAGTCTGGATCAGAATGGTGTATGTTGTGAAACCCTGTAAATCTGGGGCATTGACTTCCAGTGAGTTCGGAATCAATTAGTCTGAGGAAAAGTCCCGAAGCATCAGTTGATTATGGGGCAGAAGTTGATAAGAATCGAATCTTCTCGAGAGCCAATCAGGGGCAGCTATCCAGAATGCTATGTTTGATCAGGGCAGGTTAAGTCGCTCAACGCTCGTTCAGGGGCAAGTCACGATGTTGATAGTTGTTGAATTGAGGGAAACACCGGGGTAAGCCACCGCAAGGTCGTATTGTAGCAAGGTGCTTTCGGTTCAGAGTGGGTTTTTTCGAGAACCAGATTAAGGCAAAGTCATTGCAGACAGGGGCATATCTTTATTCGAGAGATGTTCGATTCGAAGCATCTCGCTGAAGTTCAGAATGCTGGGGCATTTCATATCAAACCATCAGGGTACAGGTTTTCAGACTATCCCCACAGAGGTTCCTGCAGGCCGGGGCATAGCAGAGGCGAAAGAATTGTTCTTCTACAACAGAGTTAATCAGAGCTACTGAAGCGGATTCAACCAATATTCAAGTTTGAGACGAATGGCGGGAAATCGTGACCCTTCTACTAGAAGCCGTGAATTCAGACAGGATATTGTCCAGCATCTGGCGTGTATGACCCACCACGGATGTACAGAAGTCCAACCATATTTGGCATGTTCATTTGTCCCCAGTAAAGTCATACATTCAAGAAGCAGTTCATCTGGGGCAATTAGGTCGAGATTTGGCAAATCTCTCGCGGCTATGGGCACTGCTCCACGAATCAGTCGATCAGGGGCAAAAGATTATCGCAAGACCGAGGCAGAACACTCTAAAAACAAAAGATGTTGTTGGGACATTCTTTTGGGGTTTGACGTACAAAAACAGTTCAGATCTAACCGTCAGGGTACAGAGATCGAAGAGTCCTAACCAGAAGCTCGTAACGAAAAGACTTGATCGTTATGTGAAGTGAATCCCCATGCAGGTTACGCTTCTGAGATGACAATGTCCCTTACTAAAGAAGGATCAAATTCCCCAGCTAGTCGTAGCTTATCCAAAGGACATTCTCCAGCAAGGGCGTTCACCCTCAGCAGAATTGACGATTCCAAGATCGAAGGCTGTATTCAGACAGTGTGGTGTCCCCCAAAAGGATCCCTCATCCCGAGCAGAGTGGTTTAGCCTCAGAAGATTAATATTCCCAACTTGTGAGCTGTACCCAGACAGTCTACTCTTCCCAGTAGAGATCCCCCTCTCAGTAGGATCATTTACTCTCCCCTAGCGGAGTCAGTTGAGTTTCCCCAAGAGAGTCGTTTCGTCCCCAGCGGAGTTCTCTCTTTTCAGCAAGTGTTCTTTTTCCTCCCAGTGGAACTCGAAGGTTAAAACTCTTCCCGACAGAGTTGGTTGTGTGTCCTGGCATTTATTCTGCCGGAATACCGTGTGATACCCGTTCACTCCCCAGCAAAAGTCCAATTTTCATTGGCACGGGTAAGCTCCCCAGCAAAAGTCCAATTTTCATTGGCACGGGTAAGCTCCCCAGCAAAAGTCCAATTTTCATTGGCACGGGTAAGCTCCCCAGCAGAAGTCCAATCATGATTGGCACATTCAGCTATTCCTCAGCGAAGCGGGCTTCACTCTTCCAGCATTTATTTTGCTGGAATAATTCTGTGGCCCCTGGTTACCCCCAGCGGAGTTGGCATTATCTTCAGCATTTATTTTGCTGAACCAGTTTTCTGTATCCCAGCAGTTCGAGTCTGCATTTGCATCGGCATATAGTGTCATATTTGCATCTACCAATTAAAAACGCATAACATTTCCATGTCGAATGGAGCATTGCGTCATTGTCAAACATATGCATTTTGAAACATAAACCAGGTTGGTTAACCATTTGTTTCCAAGTATTGTTTCCCATGCAGGCGGAGAGAGCTCTTGCTCAAATTAATTACCAAACATTCAAGATCTCGGCGTGAGACATTCAACGATAATGCCAGTCGTGGCATTATTCCTTACATAGTTGCTTGTTTAAAGTTTCTCTTACCCCTCCAGCGGAGTATTTCTTCAAGATTGCTGTTATAACAATATCAAGAGATTTCGTGAATCGACTTTGGGAGGTTGTCTGGCAGTATGGATTCAGAAAACCCCCAGTAGAGTCCTTCTCAAATTTGCTGCCGTGTCAGCACTGGAAATTGGAAGATTAGACTCAGATTGTGTTACCCACGTGATTGATAGAGCTAGCTGCTGCAAGATAGGCAGAAAAGATGTACCAGGGTATTACCCGTATGAACAGGCGGATGAAGTTTCCTGTGTTCAGGCAGACGATGTTCCCGCATGAACAGGCGGATGAAGTTTCCTGTGTTCAGGCAGATGATGTTCCCGTATGAACAGGCGGATGAAGTTTCCTGTGTTCAGACAAATGATGTTCCCGTATGAACAGGCGGATGAAGTTTCCTGTGTTCAGGCAGATGATGTTCCCGTATGAACAGGCGGATGAAGTTTCCTGTGTTCAGGCAGATGATGTTCCCGTATGAACAGGCGGATGAAGTTTCCTGTGTTCAGGCAGATGATGTTCCCGTATGAACAGGCGGATGAAGTTTCCTGTGTTCAGGCAGATGATGTTCCCGTATGAACAGGCGGATGAAGTTTCCTGTGTTCAGGCAGATGATTTTCCCGTATGAATAGGCGGATGAAGTTTCCTGTGTTCAGGCAGATGATTTTCCCGTATGAATAGGCGGATGAAGTTTCCTGTGTTCAGGCAGATGATGTTCCCGTATGAACAGGCGGATGAAGTTTCCTGTGTTCAGGCAGATGATGTTCCCGTAGCCTAGGCGGATGAAGTTTCCTGTGTTCAGACAGATGATTTTCCCGTATGAATAGGCGGATGAAGTTTCCTGTGTTCAGGCAGATGATTTTCCCGTATGAATAGGCGGATGAAGTTTCCTGTGTTCAGGCAGATGATGTTCCCGTATGAACAGGCGAATGAAGTTTCCTGTGTTCAGGCAGATGATGTTCCCGTATGAACAGGCGGATGAAGTTTCCTGTGTTCAGGCAGATGATGTTCCCGTATGAACAGGCGGATGAAGTTTCCTGTGTTCAGGCAGATGATGTTCCCGTATGAATAGACGGATGAAGTTTCCTGTGTTCAGGCAGATGATGTTCCCGTAGCCTAGGCGGATGAAGTTTCCTGTGTTCAGGCAGATGATGTTCCCGTAGCCTAGGCGGATGAAGTTTCCTGTGTTCAGACAGATGATTTTCCCGTATGAATAGGCGGATGAAGTTTCCTGTGTTCAGGCAGATGATTTTCCTGTATGAATAGGCGGATGAAGTTTCCTGTGTTCAGGCAGATGATGTTCCCGTATGAATAGGCGGATGAAGTTTCCTGTGTTCAGACAGATGATGTTCCCGTATGCATAGGCGGATGAAGTTTCCTGTGTTCAGACAGATGATGTTCCCGTATGAACAGGCGGATGAAGTTTCCTGTGTTCAGGCAGATGATGTTCCCGTATGAACAGGCGGATGAAGTTTCCTGTGTTCAGGCAGATGATGTTCCCGTATGAACAGGCGGATGAAGTTTCCTGTGTTCAGGCAGATGATTTTCCCGTATGAACAGGCGGATGAAGTTTCCTGTGTTCAGGCAGATGATATTCCCGTATGAACAGGCGAATGAAGTTTCCTGTGTTCAGGCAGATGATATTCCCGTATGAACAGGCGCATGAAGTTTCTTGTGTTCAGGCAGATGATGTTCCCGTATGAACAGGCGGATGAAGTTTCCTGTGTTCAGGCAGATGATGTTCCCGTATGAACAGGCGGATGAAGTTTCCTGTGTTCAGGCAGATGATGTTCCCGTATGAATAGGAGGATGAAGTTTCCTGTGTTCAGGCAGATGATGTTCCCGTATGAACAGGCGGATGAGGTTTCCTGTGTTCAGGTATGAACAGGCGGATGAGGTTTCCTGTGTTCAGGCAGATGATGTTCCCGTATGAATAGGCGGATGAAGTTTCCTGTGTTCAGGCAGATGATGTTCCCGTATGAACAGGCGGATGAAGTTTCCTGTGTTCAGGCAGATGATGTTCCCGTATGGATAGGCGGATGAAGTTTCCTGTGTTTAGACAGATGGTTTGCCCGTATGGATAGACGGATGGAGTTTCCTGTGATTAGACAAAAATGTTTCCCCAGCGAAAGCGCCGGGATTTTTCCGTGATGTGAGTCCTGACGTGGACAGATTTGTGTTTATTCGTGATTTGGCGAAATTTGGGTCCAGATGTGGACAAGGTTACTCCTGTGACAACATAATTTCTATTCGTGTTGACGAATTTGTCTCTCCTCTTGTGTTGATAAGGTTAGTCCAGTGGTGGACAGAGGTGTTTTATGAAAAGTGTTCAGTATCTGTGGCGTCACACAGGTGATTGATGTTGAAAAGAAACAAGCAGAAAATTTATCAGATAATTGACAGTTGTTGCCGTGACAACCAGACTTCAGTTTATTAGGCGCTATTTCTCAAGCAGTTTTCCATTTTATTTTGCGGTTGGCAAATTTCAGGTTTCATTTATATTCAACCATCTTCTACCTTTGAATGATTAAAGGTTGGGCGCTCTTCAACCATCCAGGTCCAAGCTGCTTGAATAGGGGCAGCTGTTGCACCCTAAAATTTGACCAACCGGGTCCCGTATCTGGCTCGATGTTTTGACGCATTTCGCATTTCGCATTCACATACTGCGTATAGCGCATTTCATCAATCATGGTGATTTTATCGGGATTACAGCCTTGCTGTCGCATTTCAGGTATCTCAGACCGGTTCGGATAATCGGAATTTATTTTGAGAAGTCGCGCGCTTCCTGGGTGTTTTCAGTTCGCAGTGTTTTTTTTTGAGATTCTTGGTGTCTGGATTTACCGTTTGCTTCGATCTGGTCTCGCGCTCTTTTTTATGTTGGTTATTTGCCTTTGTTTGCATTTTTGGAATTTAATAGCCTCTTGTAGATTTTAAATAGGCTTTATAGATTTTTCAGAATTTAAATAGATTTTTTTTATATTTTTAATAGGCTTTATAGATTTTTTAGATTTTAGATAGATTTATTTTAATATTTTTAATAGTTTTAAGTCTTTTTTAGAATTTTTAAATTGTTTTTAAATAGATTTTAGAATAAAACTTTTCTTTTTTTAGATATTAAATCATTTTTAGAATTTTATAGAGTTTAATAGGTTTTAATAGTTTTTTTTAATAGTTTTTAATATAATAATAGAATTTCTTTTAAATAAATAGTATAGGTTCTATTAGAGATTTAATAGAAATTTAATAAAATTTTAAATAGAGAATTATTAGAGTTTTTTTTTCTATTGTCATTAGTCTAGTGATTAGTATAGAGTTAATAGTTAATTCTTCTTTTTAGGTTTAATTAGAATTTTAATCTTTTGTTTAGATCTTAATTAGGGTTTGTTAGATTTAATTAGGGTTAGATTAATTTAATTGTCATTTGTCATCTAATTGTAGTTTTAATTTTTAGTTAATTAGGTTTAAGGCTTTAATCAGTTTTTAATTGTAGTTCAGCTTTAATTAATATTAATCATTTTCATTAATCATTTTTAATTCAGTTTTTTTTTTGGGTTTATTGTATCATTTTCGTTTGGGCCCAGTTGTGGTTTTTGGAGGCCCAGATCTTTCAAGTCCATTTTTCTTCAGTCCAGAAAAGTGACATGTGTCACTATATAACCCAGCCACGCGTTCAGCTTCAAAGCTGGCCACCTCATAACTTCACTACCCCAGAATCACGCCACATCACATTCTCCCATCTCTCTCTCACTCTGCCACACAACCCCACACGTGGCACGCATGCGTTCTCCCTCTGCCACCCAGCCATGACACGCGTCTACCACTGAGCATCACCGGTTGCATGGCCGGCGGCCATGCAACAACCGCAACCCCCAATCGCCGGTCACCACCAACCAACTCCGGCCACCACAACCGTTCGCCGGAAAATCTAAACTTCACCAGAAAATCCCCAGTCTTCATCTTCTCCGTTCGCACTTCATCAACCAACCGCCGGAAAATTTATCCTACCCGCCGGAAACTTCAACGGTGTTCATCATCCTCTTGAAGGTTCTTTCCAGTTTTTTTCAGAAAACCTTCTAAAATTCATACGAATCTTCATCCAACCAGCAATTTTCCAGAATATACTTCCTCCGATTAATCATCCACATGGCTTCAGAAATTCATTAGAGGACACACCATCATCATCATTTTTCTAATGGAGCATCATCCACAATCATCGAACCACAACGAACATGCATCAGCGGATCTTCATCGTTGTGATGTTCTTCGTCAAGATTTTTCAAGTTTCCAGATCCACAAAGGCCTTCATCTCCTCCGATCACACTTCAGAATGTTTCCATTTGTTCATAGACCTTCGTCCGCTCCCAACAACTTCAATATCTGCGAAGATCTTTGAAGATCTTCATCTGCGGCGCCTTTTTTCCGGAACTTCATCAAATCTCCAAACGCATCCAAGATCCAATTCGTGTTGTAATCTCCATCGCGTTCATCCGTTCCAGAAAACTCCAACGAACTCCAAGAATGTTCGTCAAATTCATCCGATCCTAGTCATCAAGATTCTCCAAAGATCTTCGAACAACCTTTTAGTTTCGTTCGTCCAAGATTCACCACCATCAACATTCTTCAGAAAACTTCAAAAAAAAAACTGCTTCAAGAATCGTCATCAAAGATCGTTTTCGAGGACGTCAGGAGAGTGGATGATTCGTCTCCAGATCATGATTCTGTTTGCGGTTTTGCTTTTTCCTGGTGTGAAGTTCGTTAGAAAGAAGGATGGAGAAGAGAAGCGCTGAGATGAGAGATCTTCAGAAAGATTGAGGGAGGAAGTGGAGACGGAGGTTTGATCGAGAGAGGGGAAGCGGCGGCGCAAGAATTCTGTGAACAGTGGAAGGGAAAGGGAAGAGGAGATTAGGGTTTCGCTGAGGATAGAAGGAATGGGCTCCGAATTGAGTCTGGGCCCAAAGCCCAACGTGCATGCCATTCACCCCCTGTTTTTTTGTTTTTTTTGAAGTCTTCTTATTGGGCCAAGTCCAACGCCCTTCTGCTAACCACACGCCTCTGTTTCTGTTTCTCACCCCCCCTGCGTGTGTGTGTCTGTTGAGATTTTGGGCTGGGCCCATGTTGCTGTCTGTTTTTGTTTTTTACTTAACACATCCCTTGTAACAAACTGTACCCCCTCCCCATTATATTTCTTTTTATTATTTTCATTTGTAATTTTTTCTTAGTTTTTAGATAAAATGAAAGGAGAGAAAAGAAAAAGAGTGAAAAATATATTTGAAAAAGAATATGAAAAAAAAGAGAATAAAAAGAGTATTGAAAAAGAAAAATAGTTTGAAAAAGAAAAGAGTGAAAAATATATTAAAAAAGAAGAGAAAATAGTAAAAAAGAATATTGAAAAAATATTTTGAAAAAAAGAAATATGAAAAGAATAGAAGAAAAAAGTAAAAAAGGAGTATAAAAATATTAGTTTGTAGATTTAATATTTTTCTTTAGGTATACCATTTTTCATAGAATTTGTTTTACACTTTTAGAAGTAGGTTTAGAAGTCCACTTGTTAGGGGACTATTTTTCATTAGAGCTTCCATAATCGATGGATAGGATTTTTAGGAGTTTATTTTCCAGTATTCAATCATTGTAACCTTTTTCAGAATATTAATAAAACGAGATTTGAGCTGTGGTCCCGAAAGTAGCCGAACTACAACTGCTCTGATTTCTCGTACCAGACGAGAATATGTAGGCATAGGATGCGATATCCTAGCGAGCACAATAACAACTGACCTTTTGTTCTCTCGCTGCTGTGCGATCGAGACTTTCCCGCTGACGACTGATGTTATCCTTTTCTCTTGCCCTAGCGCATTTGAGACCAGACCGTAGTTTTTCCCAGAGGTTCCCGTACCTTTAAAACCAGATTGATTTCTCACTCCTGTGTGAGAACGCCCAGCCTAGCCGTAGTTAGCCTGAACTACGTAAGCTCTGATCTTCCATGCTGTGTGGAAGTACGTAGGCACAAGACGCGAAGTCTTGGCGAGCCAATTCCTTGTAGTTTCCCGAACTATGTTGACTCTGACTTTCTCTCTTGAGAATACGTAGGCATAGAGTGCGACGCTCTATCGAGTCAATTCCCTTCCGTTTAGATTTAGCAGCCGTAGATAGATTGTTTTGCATCCTTTAGACAAACCAAGCAAGCGTGGATCCCGTCGAGTACGACGGACGTGAGGGGTGCTAATACCTTCCCCTTGCGTAACCGACTCCCGAACCCAGGTTTTGGTTGCGACGACCATACCTTTCCCGTCTTTGCGGTAGGTTTACTCTGAGCGTTTCCTTTCCCTCCGTGGGATAAATAACGCACGGTGGCGACTCTTCTGTTCAGCCGGCGCCGATTTTCGCAGTAGCGACACCTATCACCTGCTCTGATGCCAATTGTAACTTGTAAATGCGCCTAAGAGGGGGGAGGGGTGAATTAGGTTCTCAAAAATTATCATCAATCTTTTTCTGATTATTGATTCTTTTTCGGTTAAGATGTTAAGGACTTGAAAGTAAAGTGCGGAAAGGAAAAAGTGACACAAGAGACTTATAGTGGTTCCCCTCACACTCCGAGAGTACTCCACTCCCCTTTTGACTCGAAAGAGATTTCACTATAGTTTAGAATGATTGTACAGTCTAATCACACCAAAGGTGAAGCCTACTATCTAATCTATAGGTAACTAAAGTGTAGTAAGAACAATCCTCTTCAAATACTCACTTGTTTCCAACAATCCTGGACAACAAGGTAATACAAAAGATAATCTTGATATAAATTTGATGTCTTAAGAGTATAATGTTATCAATCTTCACTATCGATCTTCTCCTTGAAACAAATATCACTCAAAAGAAATATAAAAGTGTTCTTTGAAAAGTATGAGATGAAACTGTGATAATATGTGAAATTTATTCAAAAGTTTCTCTTAAAAATCTGTTTGTGTGAACACTTTAAGAAATATTAAAAGATGAAGAGAATGAGTGAATTTGATGATTAAGTTTCTTGAAGGTAAATTGAAATTTGAAAACTGATATGTATTTATACAGTACAAAACACCTCTACAGAGGGGTATAGTTTTATGCAACAAAATTGTCATAAAACAAATGAAAACAATGCATATTTTCATGAAAAGCTGTCATTTTTCGCTTACTACTTCAGGGTTAATCGGTTAACCATATAGGTTAATCGGTTAACACCCCTTTAATGTTAGAAAATATTCAAAAACAACAACTGTTAACCGGTTAACCATATAGGTTAATCAGTTAATGTTGTAAGTAATTCAGCAAAAAATTAATTTTAGAATCCGTTAACCGGTTAACCATAGGGGTTAATCGGTTAACACTGAAAGTTTTTCAAAACAAAATTAATTTTAAAAAGAGTGAGCTACTAAAAATGTTTTAAAAAGTCTTATGATATATGTGAAGTGAGAGATGAATAATTGAACACTTGTATAAGTATTTTAAATGATATTTGGTATACCTTTGAGTTGTTGTTCGATATTCTATCTTCAATACTTAAAACTTGATTAGTATGTATGTGAAGCTTTGATCCATTTGACATATGCTAGAACACCATCTTGAAACTTGATGTCATTTGAGTCTCTTACTTTTTGCATACACATGTTGCATAGAAAACTTGTTGTCTTCATCAAAACTTTTATGCGCTTGAAGCTCGCTTCTCCACCAATAACTAGATATTTAGAAACTATCTTGTTTAGAAAGTCAAAATTAACATGCGTTAAATGTCTATGCCACAACCATGAGTCTTCACTCATAGTGACGAGACATTTGTCGCTACTCAATGATACTTCACTCAAATCCAGCATATACACATTATTTACCCTCAAGCCATTAAACACATCCCTCTTTTTATCATTATTTTCAATCATGCAACAATCCTTTGAAAAATATACTTTGTATCCCTTGTCACACAATTGACTAATGCTTATGAGGTTGTGTTTAATGCCCTCAACTAGCAATACATCAGAGATAGTAGTAGACGAGGAATTACCTAGACTACCTTTTCCAAGTATTGATCCCTTGTTGTTGTCTCCATAGGTTACAAATCCCTTCTTCTTTGCCACAAAGTCAATGAAGAGAGAAATGTCTCCTGTCATATGTCTTGAGTATCCACTATCAAAAACCCATCTTTTCTCTGTAGGCTCAAGACTTTGTACCTATAAAAACCACCAATGAAAATAGGTACCCAATTTTTTATTGGGTCCTTGGTTATGAGTGAAATCTTGGTTGCATTTAGGAAACCATTGATAACCCCTTTAGGAACTAAAAATCCCCTAAAGCAACATTTAGCAATGGTATGACCCCTTTTACAACAATACAAGTAAGTGAGGTTAACCTTTGTATCACTTTTGTTATCTTGATTTTTGATCACATATGTATATTTTTGATAAGGATTAATCATGCTTTTTCTAAAGTATGATCTATCAATAGAAAAAGTGATCTATGGTTCTAGAGCCGTGTCAAGTTTGGTTTTAAGAGTTCTAACCTCTTTTTGCCAAATATGACAAGTATCACACCTAAAGTTTAACAATTTACTTCTTTCTTCCTCAACATCTACCTTTGTTACTTCCACCATGGATGCCTTGAGAACCTCCAATTCCCTTTCGGAATCAGAGATCTTTTTCTCCAAGTGAGTAAAAATTTGTTTGTTTGAGGCCAACCGTTTAAAGGCTTCCTTGGCTTCATGGTGTAAGGTGTCAAAGACATGTTGTAATTCAGAATGAGACAATTTAGTAGAGTTTTCGTATTTAGCATGTTGTACCTTTTTATTTTTCTTCTTTTGATGAGCAGAGAGGCAAAGATTGATGAACTCTTCTTCTTCACTTGAACTATCATCCACAGATGACTCACTATCGCTTTCCCAAGCAATGTAAACTCTTCTAGGCTTACCTTGTTTCTTTTGTGAGCGATTACTTTCCTATCCTTTGTCCTTCTTCATCAATGGACAATCCGACTTATAGTGTCAGAATTTTCCATAATTAAAGCATGACCCTCTTTCTTTACTCCCCTTATTGCCTTCATCCTTGGAAGACCTTGATTGTCTTCTAAAATTGACGAGATTCTTTTTGGAATATTGGATATCATTCTTTTTTACATAGCGATTGTATCGCTTCGCCAACAGCTCCATATCCTTATTCGTTTCTTCATCATCGTCATTACTTGAGTTGTAATCACTTAGCTCTTTTGCGGAGGACTTTGAATAAGAAGCTTTTAGAGCTATAGAATTCTTTTCTGTAGTTTTGGTCTTTTCCTTCTTTTCCTTTTTCTCAAATTGCTCGAGACTAAGAAGCACTTGCTCATGTTCTTGGAGCTTTCTAAAAAGAGTTGTAAGGTCCAAATTCATAAGATCATTTACTTCCATTATGGTCGTGACCTTTGGTTTCCACTCTATGGTAAGACATCTTAAAACTTTGTTAGTAGCAACATCATTGGAAATTGGTCTACCAAGTGAATTTAGTCTATTGATTAAGTGAGAAAATCTCTTTTGCATGTCGACAATGGTTTTCCCTTGCTCCATGTGAAAGAGATCAAACTCTTAAGTCAAAGTGTTGATTCTAGCTGGTTTGACATTATTAGTTCCCTCAGGGGCAACTTGCAATGAGTCCTACATAGCTTTAGCAATCATAAAATATGAAACTCTATAATATTCATCAACTCCCAAGGAGGAGATCAGAATATTTCTAGCCTTCCAATCATAATTGTACTTTTTGTCATCTTTATCATTCCATTGTGCTTCAGACTTAGGCACAACAACGTTATTTTCATCGGTCATGGAGATTTCCATAGAACCGTTCAATATAACGTTCCATACCTTTCTGTCAACAGAATTTATATGCACGCGCATATAATGTTTCTAATAACTATAGTTCTCACTGTTGAAAATAGGTGCTCTATTGTGAGCCCTTTTTGGTTCGTTTGCCATATTCTAAGAAGTTATATGCGAAGCACGGAATGAACCGGTACTCTTGATACCACTTGTTAGACGACGATAATGATCTAGAGGGGGGGGGGGGTTAAATAGATCACTTATTTAAAATAGAGTCGCCGCTTTATATAATTTGATTTTTAAAAGTTTTAAGCAGAAGTGGCCGAGGAACTATACTCGTCTAAACGAACCTTACCGAAAAGATCAGATATACGCTAAGCCTATATGGAATACCGATAAAGACGAGAATTATAATCAATGATTTGAACACAAATCAATAAGATTTTGTTCACTCAAAGTTGGAAAATTTCTAATGCTTGTGAAATATAAACCAAATTGAAAAACAACACAAGTGTTTGTATTCACGCAATTAGTCGAACATTTGGTGTGCAAAGCACCTCAAGTAAAATTCAATAAGTGAATGAAGTGTTGTGCTTTTCCGATTACAATCAAACAGATTGTAATAAGGTTTCTAAAACTGTTTCAACACTAACACACCAGAATTTTAGTCAACTAATATGTTTGCACACAAACTCAAAATTCAGCAATGAAAATAGTAAAAAGAGAGAACACCAATTTGTTGACGCAGTTCCCCCGTCGTTCTCGCTCGGGGCACGTCTGGCCTCATTTCTAAAAATATAATTGAGACCTGTATATATAACCTGTTGCAAATTGTTTTTACAAGAGAAGCAATATAATTCAAACACTCAATCCGAAATGTTGATGTTGAGCCTATGCCTTCTCTTCCCTTGATTCAAGATGAATCAAGTCCTTCGAACGTGATGAGTAAACCTCTGATTACGGCATCACCTTTGAAAAACCCTCTGTCTTCAAATCTTACCCGACTGATTTCAAACACCAACAATTCGAACCCAAACCTTTCATCCACAATGCTCTAATTAATGCTACTAAATTGACAAAATCTCCCGTTCTTCAATTACCTTCGCTCAGCTGAATCTGTGAAGGAACGATTTATGCAAAACCCCCAAAATCCAAGATTCTTGGAGGACAAAACCCTAAAGGTTTTATTTAAGAAAAACCCACTGATTTCTCAACCCAAATCTGATACACCGATCCTAAGTTTGGACGTTATCACCTCGATGATGCAGAATGCACAACAAAAATGGTTATGTGTAATTATTAATAAAATGCAAGAAAGAGGATGAAGATGATGAGAAAAAATCAGTGTATATTTTAACTTTTCTTGTTGTTTTTGTGTAGAATGAGCTATCTCATTATATATGCAAAGTTGTAACCAAATAACAGACATAACATTTACTTTGAATGGTAAACATAACAAGAATTTTATGAGAAACGAGCGAGCGGTCGACCTAAAACAAGGGGGTCGACCTGAGCTCTCCCGAATTTAGGATTATGCAGAAAAACGCTCTTTGCGTCGAACAAAATAGGTCCATGCATCGACGCAAATCACCCCAATTTTGACAAATACAAATCCACATAGTATGAGTCGACCGGAGGGTCGACGCGAACTCTCCTGAGAGAAAAACACGAAAATTGACTTCTGTATGAGTCGACCTAAGCAAGCTTTGAGTCGACTCAAAGACCCAGAACTTGAAAAAATGCAAATTTTGATATGTTTAGCTACATCAAAGTGTTTCTAATACATCTCTAACTCGACCAACATGATCAAACTCATATAGAACACATATAATATTTTTCCTATATGAAACAAGACATATTTTGACACATGTTAGCCACTAGAAAAATGGCGTATGCATATGCGACTCGATGATACCGTCCAAAGTACACTTTTCTAACTATATATGTTTTGACATTATTAAAACAAGTATAACCAAGTATGAGGCACTTTGCCCTCACAAGTAGCCACTTCTGGTACTACTTCTTATGGCCCAAGAGAAACTTCAGCTTCAAAAGTACCTTTAGCAGTCTTCAAGACAACTATTGCTTTAGTATCTTGAACTTCAGCAGTCTTTTAAACATCTTTTGTAGCAACATCTTCTTTCATTTGAGCTTCAGATGTTGCAGGTTATTCCTTTTCCTAGTCCAACAAAGTAGAGACAATCAATTGCGCTCCTCTCTGAATAGGTCCCTCTATAACCTTCTAAGCTTCATCTTCCACAATCTTTGTCTTCCTGTCAAAAGGTACCTCAACTTCCTCACAGGTGCAATAATACTAGAAGGTAGAATCAACTTTCTCAATTTCTTCTTCTTCGCAGGTGCAATAATGGAGACAGAAGAAACACATGTCTTATAAGGAGTTTTTCCACTTTTTGTCTTAGTAGGCATCAAGATAGTGGAGGAGACTACCTCTTCAATCTCCTTCTGAATCTCCTTTTATCGTACAAACTTCTTTTTAGGAGGCTTCTAAATTATCTTATTAACTTCATCCTTTTTCATTCTGAAACTAAAAAGTTGGGCTGACTTTGTACTTGATTTGACACATAAAGAAAGCACTTTTCTGCAAGAGGAATTATCCATTGAAGCTCATACACCCATGAAGAGATTTTTCCTTAAGTCTTCATGTGAACAAAAGGTCTCTGAGTTTATCAAAGTTTCCCCGACTTAACAAATTATCTTCAGATGTTGACTTTCTTTAGACTTCACTTCTTTAGAGGCCAATCTCTTAAAAGTCTCGATCACCAGAGACTAACTTTCTTTTGAGTCTGGATCTTCCATCAGAGCCAGAGTCTTCAGAAGTGATCTTCAGAGCCAGAGTCTAAACTTCAGATTCAGAATCCTCAACCATCTCTTCACCTATTCTTAATCTTATAATCCTGCATACTTGAACACATGTTAGAATATCCAATTGCTCTTTAAATACTTTGTTATCATCAAAACCCAAGAGATATGGTATTGACTAATTTTGTTCCAATTTTGTATAGAGGTTTTGACTTTATAGGTGTATGTATAAATTCAAATATGTATAGGTTTTATTGGTAGAGGTTTTATGTATCCCAAATGTCATTATAAGTATTGTAAGGATTGTACATTTAGTTTTGTAAATAATGCAAATTTGATATTTTGTGTTATGTTTTGTATAAAATACAAATGATCTGGTTCAGTCACATAATTGGTAGGTACTGTGTAAAAAAGTATATAGGTCAATCAGAATTGGATTTACAACAAAAAAATGGTTAAACCCCTCAGTTATTAACACAATTTAAAGTAGATAGGGGTATATTTCCCTCGATTATTTAATAAAACCGAGAGGTATCTGCCGTGCGCAACATAGTTTTGAAATTAATAAAAATGTTGTTGTCGGGGATCAAACACATGTGAAGAGCACTTTACTCCTCAGCTATACAATAATTGTCGTTCTTCGTTACATTGCCTCTGAAGCCGAGGTTTAAATCGTTTTGCATTTGAGGTTAAATCCCTATTATGTAGTTGCGATCGTTCTATTAAGTAATGCATTAATCCCATGGTGTGGAAACCGAAAGGACATATAAATGAGGCTAAGGGTGATAGTATTATATGTTGAGTAGATAAACATATTATTGATCAATGAATGTATATGGTAGATACATAATAATGAAATTTACCTCCAACAAATCAAATTTATGAGAACCATATAAGAACTAGATTTATTAATTTTGTAAAAAAAAAATCAATTTTATTTGAGAATGTACATTTTAGAAAAAACACTTTATAGAGGTCAACCTATCGGCAAAAAATAAGAATATTTATTAAAATATGTTATTAATTTGTTACTATTATAGGCAAAAATTACAATAGTGATTATGCATCTAATGCGAATGATAATATAAAATAAATCATATTTTACAAAATTAAATAGCCTTCTTTTTATTCAATAATTTTATCAACAAAAACTATTGATGTTATAATACTTCTTGTGCATAAATCCTTCTTACCCAATAATACATTATAGTAACAAATAGCTTTACCATAGTCTAAAAAGAACTTTCTCTTTTTACTACCATGAAATGTTAAAAATTAATAAAATGTAAAGAGTAAATGAAAGGATTAAGAAGACAAACTTCCCTTTACTATCTTGAAAGGTTAATAGATTTTTTTTATAATAATTATTATGTGATCTTCTTATATGATATATAAAGGCAGGGCCTGACTAACATGTCTTGAGATGATACAAAATTTAAAATTAAATATTTTTAATATAGCATTTTTTTAAAATTATTATACTTTAATTATTTTATGATGTAAAATTATTTAATTATTATAATCAATTTTATTTAGTATTTTATTTTAATTGATAATAAAATACATTCATCTAAACACTCTTCCATTATTTTAAAAAATAATAATTGAAAAACAATGATAAACTTATTTCAAAAGAATTGCATATCAAGTCTTATATTATATTAAAGAAGTTAAAAGTTTATCATTTATACATATAATTTTTAAATTAACAAATCAAATAAGACATATTATAATATTATAAATAGTTATTATTTTTATATTATTTTAATAAATGTTATATAATATAATTTAAAAAATTAATTAATTAAAATTATATAAAATAAAAATAAAAAAGTGAGACCCCTTAGACAGTAGTCTTAGTTCAAAGTGTAAAGTGTTCTATTTAATTATTTATAAAAAAATATTCTTAACTAAAAGAGACAAACTATATTATATTCTCAAACTCTTCTATATTTTGATCTTATATTGTTCCTTAGTTCTTATGGCTACACAAGTTGTTGGTAAGTCATTATTTTATTCTTTTTAGATTTATCATCTAATTTATATTGTTATCTCTAATTGTATGAGTATCAGACTCATGACCATACCAAAATGTCATGGAGAACAAAGGGTATTACATTAATGGTTTATCCTCTTAATTTTAAAGTTATTATGGATGTAAAATGTAGGTATAAGATTCAATCCTTAACGAAAACTTTAATTTATATTTATGTATTAATTTAAAAATTTTAATATTTATAAATTAACAACTTTAAATAAATATTAGTGTCTTTCACAGCATATTTTCAACTATATTCATACATATTTTTACCTTACTTTTTAAGTTGAAAAATAGTTTTTATCTTACTTTTAAGCCTAACTCTACAATCTATAAAAAATATTTAATTGCGATTGAGAGAAGAATTCTATCATAAATGGTGTTTGTGCTAACGAAAAGTGTGGTATAGTAAATGCATTACATTATAGTAATGGCTAAAATTGGTGGTGAAATACTAGATAATGACTGCTTTTTACTATAGTTGAAAGTTGCAATTGGTGAAATTTGTGATATATTTGTTTTGTCAAATATTTTGAAATACTATATAATATCTCTTATAATATTGAGATTAATATCGTTGAAGATAAAAACTTTGGAAATGCTATATTGCTTAAATTTGTGATTGATTAATGATTTTTTTTCTTAATGTATGTTCACTGAGTAGTTTATTCTTGAAAATTTGTAGATGAAGTTGTTAGAGGTATTTTGGTTTAGAGAATTTATCTACTCAAAGGAGATACATTTTCGAACCCAATGTATGCTCATTGAGTAATTCTTCTGAGGTTTTGACCTTGGTTGTAACCTGGATTTTAAGCATTTCACCCAAAGGGAATTGCGTGATAATGTTGACCTATTTGTGATAGCTTATGTTCATTAAAGTTATATCTTGCCTTTGTTATTTGTTCTAATACATTCCTGTTTTGCCTCAACAATGATCTTCTCTATGAACAATTGTTTTGCTACTATTGAAATTCTGAATGAGACTAAATTTTAAGAAATGAAAGTAAGACTTATAGTTTTCAATAAGGGATTGATTATATGAAATTACAACATTAATACTTATTTGTTAAGTCACGATTCGAAATCCCAAAAGGATAAATGGTCGAATCTTCATATGTAAGTCACACTCTCGTTCACAATTCTCAATAAAAAAATTATAAAATCGTCAATTATGTTTCTGATTCTTGTGATTGATGAAGAGACCTAAACATACAATATATATAATCCTAATCCCTATTAGATTTCTATTTAATATTTTTTATTAGCATCTTACAACAAAGATTTTAGAAAAACACTATTATAGAGGTTATCTTACATTAATGCTCGGCAAAAATAATAAAAAATAAAATTATTGTAACAAATAGCTTTATGAGTGTCTAAAAAGAAAATTGTTTTTTTACTATCATGAAATGTTAAAAATTAATTAAAAAAAAGTCAAACTAATGACATGCTTAAAAAGACAACTTTTCCTTTATTATTTTGAAAGGTTAAAAGATTTCTTTATTATAACTATTATTCTTCTTATATAATGAACTAACAAACAAACACAATACACTAGTAATAATTATCAGTATATAAAGGGTTCTTACAAACTCAAAGTGTAAAGTCTACAATTAAATTATTTAAAAGAAAGCATGAACTTCTTAAGTAATAGAGATAAAATGTATTCAGAAATTCTCAAACTTCTTTTTATTTTGATTTTATTTTGTCCCTTAATTCTTATCTCAACACAAAATATTGGTACGTGAATATTTAATTTATAGTCTGTACCTAATCTTTTATCATGTTTTCATAACATTATTTTATCATATTTTTCATTACAGGAGGAGATTATTTTAAGTGTGAAAGCGATGATGATTGCCCAGAACTTGTCCATACCAAAGTAGCTATTATGTGCATGGACAACTATTGTCTTTTTCGTTTACTGTAGTAAAATGTCACATAAGCTGTCATTCAGTTATTGTATAAGCACCTTAAACTTTTCATTTCTATGTTTTATGAACTTTTCATTTATGATTTTCTACTCTAAAATGATGGTAAGAAAACAAAAACTATTACTTCAATTCTCTTATTCTTTCTCAATTTTAGAGTTATTATAAATGTAAAGTGTCGGTTTAGGATTCAATCTTTTACGGCAATTTTAATTTATATTTATATATTAATATAAACAAGTTTGTAATATTTATAAATCAATTACTTTAAATAAAAATTTGTGCATTTCAAACCATATTTCTAACCATACTCATATATATATATATATATATATATATATATATATATATATATATATATATATATATATATATATATATATATATATATATATATATATATATATATATATATATATATATATATATATTTAAAGCTTAAAATTTTGTATTTTGAACTATTATAAAAAATATTTATCACCACGGTTGAGAGAAATTTTTTACGAGAGATGGTGGTCTATGGTAACTAAAGGTGTGGTAGTAAATGTGATATTTTCCACTATAGGTTGAGGTCCGTGGTGAATATAGAGCGCTTTATTAATAGGCAGCGGTTTTATTAAGAAAAGCACTGCTAAAGATATTTACCGAATATCTTTAGCATCGCTTTTCTTAATAAAACCGCTGTCTATTCCCCCACCTTTAGCAGCGCTTTTTTAAGTGCTGTCTTTTCCCCCTATAGCAGCGCTTTCAGAAGCGCTATCTTCCCCTCCCCCCTCTTTTAGCAGCGCTTTCTCAAGACAAGCGCTATCTTTTCTTCATATCATTGAATTTTTTTTATAAAAAAAATCACTTTTTATAGCGTTTTTTTTTGGGTAAAGCGCAGTCTATTTTTCATATTTTTATGAAGTGATTTTTGTTGAATTATGTTGCACCATTTTTTATAATTTTTTCCATAAACCTGCGATAACAATTACATTCACCACATGCCTTTAATTCAACACTTTGGCCTTATATATACCATAATCATTGTAATTCAACACATAAACCTGCTTATAATCATTGTAATTCAACATAAGCCGATCCTTACAACAACTTCACAAATACATTCACTATACATATAATTACAAAATCGATAACTTCACAAATACATTCACTATACATATAATTACAAATTCCATATGTTCGGATCCTCACAACAACTAACTTCTAGATCGAAGTATATCAACAAATTCCAAAACTACATACGACTTCCAGAAATATAATTATCCAGTAGTATGTACATAACATCACAACAACACAAATCTCTTTAAACTCCGATCAAAAGAAAGAAAGACAATATATATACCTTATACAATTCTCAACTCAAGAATGCATTGACACCATTCCTCCTTAATTTCTTCCAATTTGTCTTTCGAGTAAGTATCACGCTTGAATTCATCAAAGTACTACATAATATAACATAATATGCATGATTTAGTTTTAAAACTAATTACTCAGATGAAATATCGATTAAATATTAAAATAAATCATATAACTTATAAATCTATACCATGTTTGGAATCTCTATTTGACCCGAATGAATAATTTCCTTCATTAACCTCAATAGAAAATATTTGCAATCAATCTCATTGTGCTGACGAGGACATTGTAAATGGAAAAGACAAACGAATATATATCAGGATATATAGTTTAACTAGTTTTATCAAGTAGAATCACTATAACAGTCAAAATTGTGAAAATATACCTGCACTCTGATCCAACTAATGTTGTTAGTCTTCCTTTTTGGCACTGTTGCTTGTCTTTGTGATCGGAATATTTGTATAGCTCTAACATAATATAAATGAATATTTAGAACAATCTCACATAATAAATAAAGATAATTATTCAAAACAATATATCTCATCACTTACGTATCAACCATATTCTTCATATCAGGATATTTTGTTTGATCACCATCCAATAAATCCAGATAATACACTATTTCTTTTATCGAATTAATCGCAACCAACAGCCAGTGTCCACTGTAAAATAAGACAAAAGTTTAGACGGAAATGTTATATAGAATGTCAAAAAACGAATAATTATAATAAACGAATTTAAAATGAAATCTAACCCATGACCAGTATTATATGGCAAAAAATACAACTTCTCTGTATCTGTGGCCATAAATGCTTGGACTAAGTAATCTCTGACTACATCTGAAGTGTGATTGATTGACCGTGCGTTGATACAACTAGAAGATAAGAATGCGAATCTCTTTGTCAATTGATGTGGGACCAATAACTTGTCATACAAGAACCTTAAATAAAAACATAATCAACATTAGAATATTCATTGAAACGAGCAAATAAATTGTTCAATTATTTAATTAAAATTGATCAGAGTATCTGATGTATGAATGCATAACACCGATGCCTAATTCAGAATGTTGGAAAATCTGATCCAAATCCTCTTTAGCAATTGTTTCGGAATAAGCAAAACCGAAAATACCTTCATTCATAGGTATTTGACAAATTCCACCCTCCACCACATATGTTGTTCCTACATATGTTTCAAGGCACAACCTAAATCGAGGAACATATGCTTTTTCTGCCTCGGCCTTTTTTTGTTGGACACCTTGATAGATTCAGGCATCTTACCCTTGCTGACTTGTTGCAACTCTTGAGCATGAACCTACAAGTCATATAAGTTAGGTAATTAATGTATAAGATCGTAAAGCTATTGAAATCGGAGGATATAATTGACATTTTCTATGCATATATATATATATATATATATATATATATATATATATATATATATATATATATATATATATATATATATATATATATATATATATATCAATTAATGTAGTAGTACCTGTTTTTTTGATGCAGCTGACTCGGTTTCCCGTACAATCCCCTTATCTTTTGATTTGGATTTTGTAGGAGTCTAAGATCATCATGAAAATAAATGGTATGTAAATGTAAGAATAACTTACATGTATGGGTCGTAAAACATTTGAATACTACAAGGTTCGTAATGGTGTTCAACCTACCTCATCATCTATGAAAATGAGATTTGACGACCATGCAACATATGATCTTATTGCGTCTTCCACCAATGTTGCATCCAAAACATCGTCTGGTATATGCAATAACGCACCACCTCTAAAGCAATATCAATCGATACTTTCAAAATTCCAGCAGGGAGTGGTTTATGGTGAAGTAAGTCTCCCAAAGTGTTATGCATTTTCCCTTACCAACCATGTGATAAGTCAGTGACGATAAATAGAACCGACAAGGTGAAATGCCCTAAACCAATAATGAATATAATTAATGTGTCAATTAAGAAAATTATGCTAAATTAATTTCAATGTAATATATATAATTACCTCGGGAAGCTTTTGCTTAAAATTACAATTGATACTATCTTTTTCACTAGTATCTTTACACTCTGGATCGCGCCTTTTTGACATGTGTCTCTCTTTGTCCTTTTGCAATTCACGAATTTGAGCTTTCAATTCTTCCAACGACTCCATGACTTGTTTATTGCTAGGATTTTTATTCTTTGTTTGCTTATACAATTTTGTTGGAGTGACACCAAATCCCTTACCCCTCACACGACCAGAATACTCAAGAATATTTAACACTCGACTCAGTACGCTCGTGCAATCATCGTCCTCAGCTGCAATTATAGTTTGGGATAGAATCTCCTGAAATATAGATAAAAGCATAAATATATTATACACTTTTGAGTTTATGATAGAACTAATGTTGTACTTACACATTGCTCAAATACTTGTTGAACTTCTTCTTGAACGACTCCATCTCTACCCACACGGGAAACCTTCCACAAAACATGGTCTGGAAGAGATGTTGCATCACTTTTGTCCTTTTCTAACTACACATTAAGACAGATAATAAGCTTCACTTTTCTCGTATTCTAACTATATCATATTGAAGCATTTATATATACTTACTATTTTTTGTTGTAAGCGTGCATGTCCCAAACGCCCTTTTTTGTATGGATACACGGGTTTTGATGCTCGTTGCCGATTTACGTCACTCACAACCTGAAAAAATAAGTCTAAGTCATATCAGAACTCATGTGGAAGAAGTATATATATTATACATTGTTCATGATAAGTTATAATTACATGAAATTCTTGGGTTCTTCGCTTGGCAACAAATGTTTTCTATTCTTCAAGTGAAATCAAATCAGCATACTTCTTTGGACGCTCTGATTCGACAAATTTTCCATCAAAATCCTTAAGAAACTTGTTCGTTAAAAATGATCGAAATCCTCTTAGTTGTTTTCCGGCCAATTGAAGACAATATTTTTTCCGGTCGTCATCAATATTAAAATACCTTTGCAAACAAATTAACATACATATAGTATGTTAGTATAAATAATTTAAAGACATAACCGTCAACATAATTAAAAAATATCAGATATCATACCTGTATCTCGCTCCACATTTTTTCTTTGGCCGATTTCAACGAAGGAATTCTCCAATTATCACAAGTGATTGGAATTTATGAACGAACAAGTGCGCCAATGTAACTTGTCAACATCGCACCGTTAGGCTCAGTTAATTGGTCTGTTTCACTCCAATTGACATCATACTTTATACCTTTATCTCTCGCACGAATGATTCCTTTCATAATCGTTATTGTAATATCTCCTTCCACATCTTGTGTTGGTTCGTTTCCATCATGTTTAGAAGTATCATGTGATTTTTCCTTGCTACTAGCCATAATACATGTAATTCAGAAAAACAAAATTATGAAATGAATGACAAATATATATGAAAAGAAAAACATATAAATAAGAAATATATAAATAAGAAAAACATATATATATATATATATATATATATATATATATATATATATATATATATATATATATATATATATATATATATATATATATATATATATATATATATATATATATAATTTTATTAAATGACATAATATATTATTTTATTGAATGATATAATATGTAATTTTATAAGTACCTTTGTCACTAACATCTCTTTCTTTTCTTTGCGGGAACGTGGTTTACTTGTCTCTTAACAACACAGACGGATGAGTTGATCCAAATTCCCTCGTTATGATCATTTCTAATATATGATTAGTCCGCTCTAATATTCTCATCTTGATCATCTATAATATAATATTCCTTCTCAACATCAACATCACCCTTATCTCCAATGTTATCATCGATTACTTTGTTGGATAAAAGAATTATAGACCATTTCGTACTTGTCGGATCAGTGACATAGAACACTTGTTTAGTGTGCATGGCTAGAATAAAAGGTTCATCTTTGAACCCCACCTTATTAAGATCCAGTTGCGAAAATCATGACTTATCCATTCGTATGCCACTATTATTTTCAACCCACTTGCATCCAAAGATAGGAATCTGAAGCTTCTCATAATCAAACACCCAAATGCGCTTGATAACCCCAAAATATGACAAATTTGCATATTTGGGGTTTAAGTCCTTCACACTTGAAATGTGCATTGCTTCATTAAGTACGGTGACACCATTATTTTGCATTGTACTTTTATCATCTTGTTCTTTAGTATAAAATGTGTATCCATTAATTGCGTATGCACTATAAGAAAACACATGCAAACTTGGACCATATGCTAAACATCTCAACCTTTCTGTTATTGAAGCGGGATCAGAATAAAACTTTGAAAATATATGATCCTTGAACCATGTTATAAAACTTCGATTGTGCTCACGTACTATCCAATTTTCATTTCTATTCAGATTTAAACCTCAGAGAGCATCCTTGTGCATTTCAACATACGGCTCAACCTCAATGTCATTGTGCAAAACATACAAATGCACTTGCTCCCATTCATCCCTTGAAATTGTCACAACTTTATTTCCAATTAACTGTTTTCCTACTATTTTTTCAACAACATGAGATTTTGGGAGGCCAATGGATTGAACATTGGACAAATATTCAGTACAAAA
Source organism: Lathyrus sativus (assembly GCA_963859935.3). Lineage (NCBI taxonomy): Eukaryota > Viridiplantae > Streptophyta > Magnoliopsida > Fabales > Fabaceae > Lathyrus > Lathyrus sativus. The sequence continues at coordinate 13,900,254 of OZ012735.1, read as the reverse complement.
CTCATTCGCTTCTTCAACAATGTATCGTTAAACAATACATCCCTCTAGTCGACTTCGGTTTTTCACATACCCTTTCAATATTTTAATATAACGTTCAACAGGGTACATCTATCTCATATAAGCTGGTCCACAAAATTGTGTCTCTTTCATAAGATGAACAATTAGATGTACCATTATGTCAAAAAATGATGGAGGAAAATACATTTTAAGCTCACACAAAGTAATAACTATTTCTTTTTGCATTGTTGGTAAGATCGCAAGGTCGATCACCTTACTACAAATTGACCTGAAGAAAAAACACAATTTAGTTATTGCGCTTCTTACTTTTTCTAGAAAAATAGAACGTATACCTATTGGTAGAAAGTGTTCCATTATAACATGACAATCATGTGCCTTTAAACTCTTTAACTTAAGGTCTTTCATAGAAACAAGTCTTCTAATATCTGATGAGTATCCTTCTGGAACTTTAACTTCACTTAGAAACTTACACAATATCTTTTTCTCCTTTCTAGATAAAGTATAAGCAGCAGGTGGTAGATATTTTCAATTTCCTTTCTTCAAGGGTCCTAATTCATTTCTTATTCCCATCGCTACTAAGTCCTTTCTTGCTTTAAGGCCATCCTTAGACTTTCCTTGTATATTGAGTAACGTACCAATAACACTTTCAAATACATTTTTTTCAATATGCATAACATCAAGAAAATGTCTTACATACAACGACTTCCAATACGACAATTCAAAAAAAATTGACCGCTTCTTCCACCCACGCGTTACAAGCGTATGAGAAAAAGGCTTGCCAAACTTAGTACTCACATCTTTCACCTTTTCAAAAATTTGTTTACCTGTCAATGTAGGTGAAGCTCTACCTTGTTCTGAATTTCCATTGAATGCTTTTCTCCACCCACGATAGTGATGATTAGTGTCACTACGAGAAAAATGACACAAAGTCACCACCGAATTTTATTTATCCCAAGGAGGGAAAGGGAAATAACGATAAAACCTTTGTGAAAAGATCATGGTCATTGCAACCAAGTTTTAGGGTTTAGGAATCGGTTATGATAGAGGAATGTATTAGCACCCCCTCGCATCCATCATACTCGATGGGAACCTTCTAAGTTGTTTAGCTTGAATGGGTGTTTTAATCTAAAAGTTCGCTTGCTTAAGGGAGAGAGGGGTTGGTTTTTTATTCGAGTGCTCGCCAAGGATTGTGGCCCTTGTGCCTACGTATCCCCACTTAAAAGAAGTGAAGAATCATAGCTCCATAGTTCGGGGGCTTGTGAAATGGTTGTTTGTTGGTTGATTTTATACCTTGAAAAAGGATTTTCGGATTGAGGCCCTAAGGCGAAAAGAAGTTTGACGAGTTGATGTTATTTTTAGGTTTTTGAGAGGAAATTGTTTTTGATTAGGATCACACTAAAGACTTTGAATAGAGATGAATATTTCGAATTACCAAGTCGAGCACCTTGTATTCAAAACATTTGGAATGAGTGTAAGAGGGTTCTATTCTCGTTCCTTCTCCACCACTTTAAAGTTCATGGCGTATAACCCCAATCGCATCTTTATTTTATTTTTTTGGATTTTTTATGAGAAAAAGTACCACTTGATGTTGGATCAAGGGTTTTATTGCTTGTAAAAATATTTGAAGTGATGCGAATAAGGTCAATGGCGACGCACAAGGAAATCGACTTACAAGGGTGAAAATGACTCGATAAAATTGAGAGTTTATTTTTGAAAATAGCTTTTGGAACCAAAAGTCAAAAATGACCGTAATAATATTCATATACAATAGTCGTACAACCACATCGGGCTTGTCGGCTTGAAAAAAACAAGTCATGAAAAAAAAAGGCGAACTTCTTGAAAATTTTTTTTTGGAAAAAACTATGGGAAGTTCGCTATGCGAACCTTGCAGCGAAGCTGCCAAGAAAACAACAAGAAGTTCGTTGTGCGAACTTCCTAGCGAATATGCATTATTCACAAACAGAAGCAAAAGACACTGAAGTTTGTTGTGTGAACCTTGTAGCGAAGCTACCCAGAAAAAACAACTAGAAGTTCGTTGTGCGAACTTCCTAGCAAACATGCACTATTCACAAAGAGAGGCAAAAGGGGACAAAGTTCGCAGTGCGAAGGTGCCAGCGAACAACTCGCTAGCTAAAAACAAGGGGAAACTGGTTGTTTAGTAGCACTCTAAGTACCACAAAACCGTGTTTGCTAGGTGAAGAAAGCTTCGTAGTGCAAACATGACAGTAAAAATGAGTATTTTTCAACTCATTTCACTATGAAAACTAAACTATGTTCTCTCTTTTTTTCTTTGTTTTTTACAACAGTTCTTGGTCACTCTTATGACCTTACTACACTATGTACAACACAAATATCACTTAAAAGTAAAACATGCAAAATATGTAAAGAGATAAGAGTTTGAAAGAAAAGATACCCAAGAGCTACTATTCTCCTTCTAATCACCAATGGCTTTTGTTGGATGTGCTCTATGATCCATTTCCTTCTTCTGGTTTTCTATCTGTCTCTTGTTCTCTCAATGGTTTTTCTTTCTCAATCTCTTTTTTCTCTTTTTTTCTTTTTCTTCCTTTGCTCTCAATATCTAGTGAATGACCTCAATGCTTCTCAATGTGTCCCTCTTACCTCTGCTGCTCTCTTCTTTATAGTCAAACTTGTTTTCTGCAGAACATTTTCATTGGGATATGCTTCTCATCACTTTTTTGATGCCAAGCCTAATTCTTTCCATTTCCATGAATTCTGATTTACTGTATTTTTGCTGCTGCATTTTGTCTTGTTCCCAAATCTGAACCCATTTGTTTGCTTGTGTTTGGACTGCCCTTGTGGTCCAGATTTCTACCTTTGACAACATTTTAAAATTCTAATATTTAGATGCATCATTATGAGTTTTATTCCTTTGGTTTTGTGACATGAATTGTTTGGTTATGAGGCAATTTGTCACCTCTTGCATGGGACTGTTTTAGATCACATTAAAATTGCCCATGACTAAGTGTTGCACCCCAAAATTTGCCCTCACAATACAAGACTTTGTGTTCTAAGAAGGTTCACAAGGTTCACAAGTTCTCCAACAACTTGCATAACCTTTCATGAAGTTCATAAAGTCCACAAGCTACTTTATGAAGGTTCACAAGGTTCACAAGCCCCACAGTGCTTTCAATACCTTTCATGAGGTTCATGAAGTCCATAGGTTGCTTCTTGAAGGTTCACAAGCTTCACAATACCTCCCATGAGTATCACAAGATATCTTATGAAGATTCACAAGGTTCACAAAGTTCACAATTGGTCAGAAGAGTTGACAATTCCCTCAGACAATGCACCTCCTAAGCAGTGCATCCAAAACTAGGGTTTTGACTTTAATCAGGCTAAATGGACTTCCAAGACTTCAAGTGAGCTTCATAACATCATATATGTGTATAAGAACCCCCATGTCAAGTTTCAAGACTTTTCTCAAAAGTTTGCTCAGTCAGATGATCAGATAAGTCAAAAGCAGTCAATGCAGTTAAAAAGTCAAACTGAGGTCAACCGTGGTCAAACCAAAGTCAAACTTCATGATTTTTTGCCAACATCAAAGAGAGATTTGGTCCCAGGGGTATTTTGGTCATTTTACACAAATTCTACCAATTCCTTGAAGACGGGCTGTTATTAAAATTCTGAGGCATTTGATGCGTTATGGTTTTGAGGCATTTATCAATCACCAGTTCTGATCATATTGAGATTTGGCATTTGGTCAGTGGAGTTTAATTACGATTAGTTTTGCTGTTGATGCTGAAAATGTTGTGACCATGGTGCCCATATGAGTTTGGTTATGAAACAATTGGTTAACATTTTAATCGGATGATGAGATTAGGATCACAAATACCACTTGGAAATATTTATGTTTTATGCCTATGTTAATGAATTAAATACTTGTGGATTTATTCACATTTGTTTATATTTTTTAACTAAGAATAGAATATAAATAAATTCAAAACTTTGAGAATTTTATTTCATAAATAATGCTATCATACAAGAATGGGGATGTTGCTTCATATTTTACAAAGTACTGTTACAAGGAAGTACATTAAAATTCTCAAATCCTAAGGGATTACATTAAAGCATCTATCCTAAATCCTAAAAGTATCTAAAGGTCTTCATGTTCGTATTTGAACTTCTCCATGAATCCTCAGCTAACCTGCACATCAAAAGAGAACAGACAGTACAGAAAATGTTAGAATTTTTTTTTTCAACACTCTCAGAACATTGTCATCATCGAGTGCCGGGAGCGGCACGACCAAAGCCGCATCCTACCCCCGTTACCGATCCGCGCCATCGGCGTCAGATCAAGCAATTTCTGTTCTTATCAATACGGGACAGCCGAGAAAGATGAAGAGATAAAAGAAGTTCGGGCCGATAAATGATTAACTGAAAAGGGGCCATGCCGAAAATTGGATTCTGTTTCAAAGTCAAGCTAAGCACCGTTCCATCAAGTAAACATGGTGTCGTTGTTAAATTCCAAGTTGTTCTCAAACTGATACAAAGCTAAACAGCAGAGCCAATCCGAGTTCAGACCCAGATGCCAATAGGTCTGAATCATCTTTTCAAAATTTTCCAATACCTGAAACACAAGAGTCAAACAACATCAGCAGTCCCCAACAGACCTAAGAACAAGTTCAATCCAAAGAGCAAGTTCAACCCCAAAAGAAAAGAACTAAATCAATCCAGAAAATAAGAGACTAGGTGTAATTCAACAAACAACCAGAATCAAGCCCAGTTCGAAAACAAATCGAAGCTAAGCTCGGAGTCAGTTCAATTCACAAAAGTCACAGCTCAATCCAGAAATAGAAGAATAAGCTCAGCTCAAGAACAAGGTTGAATCAAATTCAGTTCATATTCATAAAACAGAAAATCCAATTCCACTGCACCAAAATTGGATTACAAAACAAGACAAATGAAACTCGCTTCAAACAAAATCCTGATGGGCCAAATTCTGAAAATCAACAATCAAAATGAATATCAGAAAGGCTGTCTCAAAACCAAACAGAGCATCAAATAAATCCTCGATTACATTTGCAAATGAGTTCGCAAAATCATACCAGAAGAAAGCAAGAGTAAATTCAGCCCATACCATGTTTGAAACCATATGGCAACAACACCAAAGAAAAAGGCGTAAACCTCACAATCGAAGAACAATCAATAAGCCCTCAGGTTGTTCATCATCGGGCGTAACATCCGAGCGGCTGGAAGGGCAACGGCCAAAGCCTGTCGCCAACTCCCTACCGAACATCGAAAGTACACAGCATACGGTAATTTTTTCCGCTCAGACCCGAAGGTCATTATCACTAAAGCACCAATCAAAGCCAAATGGTTCAGACCCTAAGGTCATCATCACCGCATCAAATCTCTCGGCGGCACCAATCCGGCAATATCCGAACTACCAGCTCTCTCTGAAAGAAGAAGAGGAAAAGTTAATGTATGTTCGAAACAAAATCCAGAAATCAGAAGCGGATATCCAACAAAAACCAAATCCGTATCAGAAAGTATATCCAGTTTCAAATCCAAACGGCATAAAAAAAAAACAGTTCAGTTCATATCAGGTGAAATCAATGAAACCCCTGAGTTTGAAAGAGGAAAGTCCCAAACGAATCCAATCAACACCAAATGAATCCAAACGGTATCAGTTCTGAAAAAATCCAAACAAAATCATATTGTATCAGAAATATCAGGAAGACCTCAATCAAATCCAAAAGAATCAAATCAAGATCCCAGATTTCAATTAGAAAAATAACGTAAAAGATCATAAGTCCAGGCCCAAACGAAAATCAAAGCGGATATAAAAGACAGCAATAGATCGCAGAAGAGAGGCCCTGAAAAAAAAAATCATGAAACCCTAACCACAGCGGCCGTAAATCATAAAGAGAAAAGAACTTCATCAAAGATCATTAGTACAAAACACAAGCGAACAAGCCGAAGGAAGCCCACCGGCGCCGTCCCATTCAACGGCGGGCAAACAACCCCGAGGCTCAGATTATAACATCATCATCGCCTTCATCATCGCTAACTATTACCGTCACCGCCTTTCTAAAACGGAACCTTCGAAACGTAAGACAAAGATCCATGTTTCTATGTTTAATCATGTTTGGGGGTGTTTTTTTTTCTCAGGATAATCGAGGCCGCGAAGTATGCAGAATGAAGAAAGAACAAAGAGAACTCGAGGGAAACAACGAGAGAGAAGCATGCGCCGCGAGAGAAGAGTTAGGGTTTCACGCCCTAGCAAACTCTGACCCCTTTTCTTTTGCTAAACCGGGTTGGGTCCGGAAGTGATGACCGACCCAAACCCCTTTTTTTTTTAAGTTGTTTTATTTTATTTTTTTTGTGTTTTAAATAAGGAATTTTTTTAAACTAAGTTCTGTTTTTTAAAATAAATAAAATTAAATTCTTGTGAATAAACAAACTTCCTTTTTTTATATAAAATTAAAACTTTTTTTTTAGAATAATAAAACTAAAACTCTTTTTTTTAAAAAAAAATAAAACCTAATTTTAATTTTCTATATAATTCTATGTATATATTTATTATAATTCTTGTAAATTTTTGTAAATAAAATTAAACCTTATAAATACTTAATGTAAAATTTTGTGAATGTGATTATTGATTATTTAAAATTTATTTTCATCATAATGTGTAAATATTTTTCTTAATAATTGTTAATATATAATTAGAGATAATTAAATTTTGTAAATGATTAAGAAATTTATAATTATGTTATATTTAGAACTTTATATTATAGTAATTATTTAATCATTTATGTTTCTAAATAAAAATCAAATTTTATGTTTAATCACGTTATTAATTAATTATTATTGCTAATCATATTTTGTTGCTTATTATTATTTTGAAATTTCTATCTTATTATTTTTTCTAACTTTGTCTATTTTTCTAATTATTATTGTTTCAACTAATTATTTTCACTAACTTTATATTTCTACTAACCTTATTTAATTTTTCTTATTATTTACTAACCCCAATATTTTATTTACTTATTTGTTATTTTTTTTATTATATTTATTTTGATTATATTTTACTATTTATTTTATTTATTATAATTTTGTAATTGCCTCTTGGATGTAAATTGTAATTATTTAATTATTATTATCATTATGGTTAGTAATTAGGGAGTGCTAATATGTATGATATTTAAAAATAAATAAATAAATTAGATCATTTTAATATAAGATAATTAAATTAAACATTTCACACACGTAAGTCGATTTTAATCGCCGTCTCACTTCCTAAGGATATCCCTCAAGTTGCCTATGAATATTGGTTAAGTGGGGTGTATAAAGCAAGTCCCTCAAAAAGAAAAATCATCAAAGTCCCTTATGGTTGCCTTTACGAATCGAGTCCCTTTCGAAAAATGATGATAGTCCCTCCAGTTTGCTTATTACACCCCACAATGGCCTTCAAAAATCCAATTGTCCCTCACATGTCCCTTAACATCCAAAGCAAGGACTACCTACTCCATTATAGTAGGGATAGTCTTGCTAAGGAAAGGATAAAGAATAAGAAAGACCTTAAAACATTAGGGTAGGCTACTCCTAGATACTTGCTCACTTCAAAACTTTTTCACACTTAAACCAAATTTCCAACAAAATTTTCAAACAAGTTTTTTTCACATCCATACACGGATTATTATTAAACTATTCTGAAATTTTTTGCTATTCACACACTACACTTTCAAAACAATTCAAAAGTGAGCTTAAGTACCTAAGAGCCCATGGATAACCATGGATGAAAAGGGTGCTAACACCTTCCCTTTTCATAACCTACCCCCCGGACCCAAAATATTCTCTAAGGTCTTTCCTGTTCTTTTATAACCTTTCCTTATGGATAAAATAAAAGTCGGTGGCGACTCTTGCTATCCGCAACATTGTTTAAAGTCAGTTCTCCCACCGTGTTACAGAACTGGCGACTCTGCTGGGGATCTATTTAAGAGGGGTATCCTTAGGAATTAAGATCACTTTAAATTGTTTGCCTTGTTTGCTTTATTATTATATTGTTGGGGTGCTCTTATGTGTGAAAGGTCCTAACCCGGATCTAGTGTACCTTAGGTAAATGGCAATAGACCAAGGAAACTGTACGACGTATATCGATACGGTTGATCTGGTGGCCATAGTTAGTGCGACTTCTTGGTTAGTGCTTATATTCCTTAAGTCAAGTTGAGGATAATATTGAGGCTGCCATATGTTGTCAATGCACTAACTGACTTTTAGAACCCTAGTTAACTCATCTTGGCCTTTAGAAAGTAGTGAGGTAACCGGCTTTGGTGCAGACTGAAGTTGGTTGACACTCGATACTACGCTCATTGAGATCTTAAACTTGGAGGGTTTTGGTTGGCAAGTAAGTTGCCTTCTGAACAACCACCCTTGTGAAGGATCAATGATATTGAGATCCCTTAGAACCTGGTTACTTTTGTAGGACAGGATGAACCATCTAACTTCAGGGGAGGGTACCTGCCTTTGAACCTCATGCAAGCCTTTAAACCTAGGGCTATGGTGTGACTTGTTTGTGTGTGCCACATGTTTGTGATTGAGCATGACATCATGACATCATCATGCATCATAAGCATATCATTTTCCCTAACCATTTCAAGGACCAAAGGATTTATCTTTGTTCTTTGTTGCAGGTCATGGCTTCTGCTCGTAGAAACACCATCAGGATCAACTTTGTAGAGATACCTGCTAAGCTCAAGGAGTTGGTTTCCCTAGTGCCTGATCATTCCCAGTTCAACAAGAGACATGGTCACTTATTAGATCTAGTTACTTCAGGGTTCAGTGAAGACATGATGAGTGTGATGTTTCAGTTCTTTGACCCTAAGCACCATTGCTTTACATTTCCTGATTATCAGCTGGTTCCAACCATGGAGGAGTTCTCTAAGCTTCTGGGTATACCTGTTCTTGATCAGAAGCCATTCACAGGCTTAGAGAAGGAGCTTAAACCAGAAGTTATTGCTGCAGCTCTACATCTGAAGAAGTCTGACATTGTTCTAGAGACGAGAAGTGGAGTTAAAGGTATTCTTGCCAAGGTATTAGTGGATAAAGCTCAAATGTTCTTGAAGGCTATGAGCTACGATGCTTTTGAGGAGATCTTAGCCTTATTGATTTATGGCTTAGTGTTGTTCCCCAATCCTGATCAGTTCATAGACGTTCATGCCATCAACATATTCCTGAGTCACAATCCAGTGCCTACCTTACTTGGAGACATCCTACATTCTCTTCACACCCGTACCTCAAGGGCAAGAGGAACTTTGATGTGCTGCATACCTTTACTTTCTAGGTGGTTTATTTCTCACCTTCCTCGCTCAGCAATGAAGAATGAGCAAGGGTTCAGATGGTCCAAGAGGATCATGTCACTTTCTCACTCAGACATCCATTGGTGCTCCAGATCTATGGAGAATGTCACCATCATTGACCGTTGTGGGGAGTTTCCTAATGTGCCACTTCTAGGCATAAGAGGAGGCATCACCTACAACCCATCTCTGGCTTTACGACAGTTTGGTTACGCCCGGAGCGATGGTCCACATGACATGTTGATTCAGGGCATTGTGTTTGATTACGACAACGATCTTCAGGGTTACCGTCAGAGATTCATCCGAGCTTGGGGAAAGGTAAGCAGGATTGACAGCAAGACACTGGAGCCTAAGTACACTATTCCTATGGAGGCTTATCTCAGATGGGTACGATCTCGTGCTCAGACACTCATGATGCCATATCCTGCCGTCCTACCAGTTACCATGGAACCTGTTGCTGAAGGAGACACAGCTTATACCATCCTTCACCCAGACATGCCTACTGATATGGAAGACTTGCAGAGATCATGGATCCAACTGAAAGAGCAAAGGGATACTTTCGAGGCTCATTACAAAGCAAGCCAAGCAAGGATCCTAGAGCTAACGAAGCTACTTCATGAGGAACGAAACCTCAACTCATACCTCAACACAAAGAGGAAACGTCCATGGGAGACTTAAAACCCCATCTTTTGTACTTATTCCGTTTTCATTTTTTGTAAGCCTAAAAGGCAAAACAAGTTATTACTAATAAAAAGTTACTTTCTTGTTTGTTTAAGCAAATTTAAATCCTGCGGTCCTTGAAAATATTGCATATGCATTCCCATATCATTGCATCACAGGTTTATAATTGTGCACAGGTTTCTCATCTTCTCGCTGTTTATTTCAGCAATGGCTCTTGAACAATCAGTTAAGGATCTCCAGGCACAGAATGCACAGTTCCAAGAGCTGATCCTGAACCTATCCAAGGGGCAGGATGAATTGAAGACACTGCTGGCCAAGAAGACTAAGAAGGCTAGAAGGTCTGCTGGGTTGCTCAACATGGGAAGAAGGTTCAAAGGTCCTGTCAAGACCAAGGAACGGGTTGAAGACTATGAATCTGAAGAATCTGAGCAGGAGAGAGGCAGTCTCCACAACACTATGGGGGACTCTGATTCTGAGGCTAACTACTACCATGAGCCTAACGAAGACAAATTCAAGATGCTGGTGGATAGAATGGATGCTATGGAATTACAGAAATCATCTGGGCTGGATTTTGAGGATTTGAGCTTGATATCTGGGGTGGTCATACCCATTGGGTTCAAAGTTCCTACATTTGTTGTCTATGATGGGGTCTCTTGTCCCAAATTGCATCTGAGGTCTTATGTCAGAAGAATTCAACCCCACACTGCTGATAAAAAGTTGTGGATCCATTTCTTTCAAGAGAGTTTATCTGGAGCTCAGCTAGAGTGGTATTATCAGTTGGAGAGTGTCAACATCAGAGATTGGAATGACCTTGCTGAAGCTTTCTACAAGCAGTATCAATACAATGCTGACTTAGCCCCCACTCGCATGCAGCTTCAAAGCATGTCTATGGGTGCCAAAGAAAGCTTTAAGGAGTATGCTCAGAAGTGGAGAGACTTAGCTGGAAGAGTTCAACCCCCTTTGACTGATAGGGAGTTGGTTGATATGTTCATGTGTACGCTGAATGGTCCGTTTTACAGTCATCTCATTGGAAGCTCATCATCTGGCTTCACTGAGTTGATCATGACAGGAGAGCGAGTAGAGAATGGTATCAAGAGTGGTAAGATCCAAGTGGGCACTTCTTCATTAGGTGCTGCAAAGAAGCCTACCACTGGGAAGAAAGAATCTAATGCTGTGTATGGTCAGCCTGATCGTAACAGAAGGCATCAGTCTGTTAGTGCAGTTCATATTTCAAATCCAACTCCTGCAACAACAGAGCAGCCTCAAGGCAACCAACAGAGGGCTAGAAGACAGTTCACGAAGATCAACATGTCAATGGCTCAGGCATTGCAACACTTGTTGAAGGCTGAACTTATTACCCTGAGGGAGGCTCCTCAGAATCCCAATGTTACCTCTCCCAAGTACAATCCCAATGCACGATGTGCATATCATTCAAACTGTCCAGGACATGATACTAATAACTGCTGGGTCTTGAAGAACAAAATTCAGGATATGATTGATGCTGGAGAAATTGAGTTTGATCCACCAGGTACTCCAAATGTGATTACAGCTCCAATGCCAAATCACGAGAAGACTGTCAACGCCATTGATGAAGATATTGATGAAGATCTGCATGTCTATTCAGTTATGGAGTTGAGCACACCATTGTCTGTTATCAAAAAGAGGTTAGTACAAGCTGGGATCTTTCCAGGTTGTCATGAAGATTGTCTATATTGTACCTATAAGCCGGATAGTTGCTTCATTTTGAGAGATGGGATTCAACGTCTCATGGATAAATATACTATAGTGTTTGAAAGAAGACCAGCATCTGTAGAAAGTATGGTGGATCATCTGACTCAGGGTAAGAAGATTGAAGAGGTTGACATGGTTGACAAAGTACCACTAAGAATCACTTCAAAGGGTCCCATTAAAATCACTCATCAGGGCCCAATCAAGATTACTGCTGAAGGTCCTGTGAAAGTTGTTGCTGAAGCCAGAGTAGCTCCTCTGATCATTACCACTCCTGGTCCTATTCCTTATACATCTGACAAAGCTGTGCCTTGGCACTATGGGTCTGATGTTTACATCCATGGTGTCAAACAGGAGCCTTTACCTGATATGCCTGTTGACATTGATAATATTGCTGGATCTAGCAAGATCACTCGTAGTGGAAGAGTCTTCTCTCCTCCAGTTGCTTCTAAGAGTGCAGTTACTCCTGCTGTTACTTCCACCACTGATGCTCGGGGCAAGGGTCCTGTTATTGAGCCTGTATCTACTGATGTGCCAGCTGCTGATGACCTCTCTAAGCAGATGGAAGAAGTATTGAAAATCATTCGCAAGAGTGATTATGATATTGTTGATCAGCTGGGGCATACTCCCTCAAAGATTTCTATGCTCTCCCTGTTATTATGTTCTGAGGCTCATGCCAAGTCATTGATCAAGTTTCTAAAGATGGCTCATGTACCCAGTGTAATTTCTGTGGACCAGTTTGAGAATTGTGTTGCTCACCTGACCTATGACAACGGGTTAGGATTTTCTGATGCTGACTTGACCCCTGCCAAGAGGGATCATAACAGGGCCTTGCATATTTCAATTGAATGCGGGGGCACTACCCTGTCTCATGTGCTGATAGACAATGGTTCCTCTCTGAATGTGTTGCCTAAGGAAGTCCTGAACAAGCTGAGTCCTGAAGATACGGTATTGAAGCCCAGTAATATTGTGGTAAAGGCTTTTGATGGTTCTAGAAGAGTAGTGCATGGGGAAATTGATCTTCCAATCAAGGTTGGCTCTCAGGTGTTTACTGCTACATTCTATGTGATGGATATTCGTCCTTCGTACTCATGTCTGCTTGGTCGTCCCTGGATCCATGGGGCAGGTGCTGTGACCTCCACATTACATCAAAAGTTGAGATATCCGGTGAATGGAAAAGTTGTTACTGTCTTTGGAGAGGAAGAATACTTTGTCAGCCATGTAAACACTTTCAAGTATCTGGAAGTAGAAGGTGAATACATTGAAACTCCATGTCAGTCATTTGAAGTGGTTCCCTGGGCTGTTAAGGATTGTGTGACTCCTCCTGCTGTGAAGAAGGTTCCTGTGGTCATCAAAAACCCTCCAACAATGGCAATGGCCTCCCTCAATGATGCAAAAGCTGTGGTGGAAGAAGGTGGTTGTACTATTTGGGGTCAGCTTCCTGATATTCCATACAAGTCTGACAAGTTTGGTTTGGGTTTCACTGCAGAGTCCCAGAAGGCTGTCCGTCGTGCCCGTGCTGTTCGTATCACCAATCAAGGGGTTATCAATGCTGTGGGAGATCAAGATGAAGACTACAACTTGGAGGCATGGATTTTTCCTACTGTGGGTGCTGGACTCAATAATTGGAAAGCTGAAGATGTTATCCCTATCTCCTTTAGTCAGGAGTAAATACTATTACTGTGTTATGTTTTTAAATTTGTAATTTCTGGAACAATTAAAACTTTCAAGCCATGTGCCTTACCCGGGGCACAATGGTGTGCTTGTTACGGGTTGTCATTTCATTTGCATACTTCATTCAATAAAATCAGTGGACGTTTCGTTTTCGTAAATATTGTGTTCCTTGTCTTTCTTTTTCTTTTATTTTTGCTTTATCAGCTATGTGTTCTTACACACACCCACGTCACTAAAATGCAGATCCTCATCCACTCTAGATCCAGTTGATAACAGTTCTATTATTGCCAATTACAATTTCGAGAATCCGATCTATCAAACTGAAGACGGAAACGAGGACGATTGTGAAATACCTGTAGAGCTTGCTAGGTTGTTACAACAAGAAGAGAAAGCTATACAGCCACATGAAGAGCCAGTCGAAGTTGTGAATCTGGGAACTGAAGAAAACAGAAAAGAGGTCAAGATAGGGGCTGATTTAGAGGACAGTGTCAAGAGCAGGTTGATTCAGATGCTACGTGACTATGTGGAGATCTTTGCTTGGTCTTATGAAGATATGCCAGGGTTGGATACAGACATTGTGGTTCACCGTTTGCCAGTGAAAGAAGATTGTCGTCCAAAGAAGCAGAAGGTTCGTCGTATGCGTCCTGAAATGTCAGAAAAGATCAAAGCAGAGGTAATGAAACAGTTCAATGCAGGGTTCTTGGCCGTAACTTCTTATCCTCAGTGGGTTGCAAATGTGGTACCAGTTCCTAAGAAAGATGGTAAGGTACGTATGTGTGTAGACTACAGAGATCTGAACAAGGCTAGCCCTAAAGATGACTTTCCACTTCCTCATATTGATATTCTGGTAGACAACACTGCTCAGCATAAGGTATTCTCTTTTATGGATGGCTTCTCTGGTTACAATCAAATCAAGATGGCACCTGAAGATATGGAGAAGACTACATTTGTGACACAGTGGGGCACCTTTTGCTATAAGGTAATGCCATTTGGTTTGAAGAATGCAGGGGCAACATATCAGCGTGCTATGGTGGCTTTGTTTCATGATATGATTCATCATGAGATAGAGGTATATGTGGATGATATGATAGCCAGGTCTCAGAATGAAGAACAACATCTTGATCATCTGCACAGGTTGTTTGAGAGGTTGAAGAAATACAGGTTGAGATTAAATCCAAACAAGTGTACTTTTGGAGTTAGATCTGGAAAGCTCCTGGGTTTCATTGTCAGTGGAAAAGGTATTGAAGTGGATCCTGCAAAAGTGAAAGCTATACGAGAGATGCCAGCTCCCCGTACTGAGAAGGAGGTTAGAGGTTTCTTGGGACGATTGAACTACATTGCAAGATTTATTTCCCAATTAACTACCATCTGTGAGCCAATCTTCAAGTTGTTGAAGAAGGATCAGGTGATGGAATGGAATGATGAGTGCCAGACTGCCTTTGATGAAATCAAGAGATATTTGCTAGAACCTCCAATTTTAATGCCACCAGTTGATGGAAGACCCTTGATTATGTATTTAACAGTATTAGACAACTCAATGGGGTGTGTATTGGGGCAACATGACGAGTCTGGTCGAAAAGAGCAGGCAATATACTACCTTAGCAAAAAGTTTACCGACTGTGAAACAAGATACTCACTGCTCGAGAAAACTTGCTGCGCTTTGGCATGGGCTGCTCGCCGACTAAGACAGTATATGTTGACCCATACTACCTTGTTGATTTCGAAGATGGATCCAATCAAGTACATATTTGAGAAACCTGCTCTCTCCGGAAGAATTGCAAGATGGCAAATGATCTTGACGGAATATGATATACAGTATACTACTCAGAAGGCCATTAAGGGGAGTGTTGTTGCTGATCATTTGGCTCATCAAGCAGTAGATGATTACCAGTCAATGAATTTTGAGTTCCCTGATGAAGACATTATGTCTGTTACCAAAGAACCTGGACAATATGACGGACCTGAACAAGGATCCCGATGGACTATGGTTTTTGATGGTGCCTCCAATGCACATGGTAATGGTGTTGGTGTTGTGATTAGTTCCCCTGAAGGTTGTCATACCCCGATTACTGCCAGACTTTGTTTCTATTGTACCAATAACATGGCTGAGTATGAGGCATGTATCATGGGTATGCAAGTTGCTATTGATATGAAGATTCAGTTCCTTGAGGTGTATGGAGATTCAGCTCTGGTAGTAAGTCAGATTAAAGGAGATTGGGATACAAAGCATGATAATCTCATTCCTTACAGAGAACATGTGTTGTCTTTGATCCCACATTTCAAAGAGATTACTTTTGGACATATTCCACGAAGAGAGAATCAGTTGGCAGACGCATTGGCCACCATGGCATCTATGTTTGAGATCAGCTGGGATGATGAAGCTCCCAAGATTACCATTGATAGATTTGAGAAGCCTGCATACTGCAATGAGATTGACACTGAAGGGGCAGAGGAGAAGCCTTGGTTCTATGAAGTGAAAAACTATCTTGAAGCTCAGGAGTTCCCTGAAGGGGCATCTGTCAAAGATAGGAAGTTCCTGAGAAGGTTTTCTGCTAAGTTCTTTCTGAGTAATGGCATTCTGTATAAGCGTAATCATGATTCAACTATGCTTCATTGTGTGGATAAGAAGGAAGCTACAGAAATTATGGAAGAGATGCATGATGGGACCTTTGGCACTCATTCTAGTGGTCATACCATGGCAAAGAAGATTTTGAGAGCAGGTTACTATTGGTCTACCATGGAAGCTGATTGCTATCAACACTCCAGAACATGTCACAAATGTCAAATCTATGCTGATAAAGTACATGTACCTCCATCTCCATTGAATGTGTTGACTGCTCCTTGGCCCTTTGCCATGTGGGGCATTGATATGATTGGTGAGATCAAGCCTACTGCTTCTAATGGGCATCGTTTCATCCTGGTTGCTATTGATTACTTCACGAAGTGGGTAGAGGCAGCTTCATTTGCATCTGTGACTAAGAATGTTGTGGCTCGGTTCATTAAGAATAATCTCATATGTAGGTATGGTATCCCTGAAAGGATTATCACTGACAATGGCTCTAATCTGAACAACACTATGATTACTGATCTCTGTACGCAGTTCAAGATTAAGCATCACAACTCTTCTCCGTATCGTCCAAAGATGAATGGGGCAGTTGAAGCTGCTAATAAGAACATTAAGAAGATTGTACAGAAGATGACTGTTACTTACAAGGATTGGCACGAGATGTTACCATTTGCTCTGCATGGTTATCGTACTACAATACGTACTTCAACAGGGGCAACCCTATTCTCCTTAGTCTATGGTATGGAAGCAGTTCTGCCTATTGAAGTTCAGATCCCCTCCTTGAGAATTATGAAGGATGCAGGCTTGGATGAAGATGAGTGGATTCAGACTCGACTTGACCAGATAAATTTGATTGATGAGAAAAGGTTAGCAGCAGTTTGTCATGGCCAGATGTACCAGAAACGGATGATCAAAGCTTTTAACAAGAAGGTTAAGCCAAAGGTATATCAGGCTGGTGACTTGGTAATCAAGCGTATCATATTACCACAGGGTGATCCTAAGGGCAAGTGGACTCCAACATATGAGGGACCATTTGTAGTCAAGACAGTGTTCTCAGGAGGTGCCATGATACTGACTACAATGGATGGTGAAGACTTCCCACAACCTGTAAACGCAGACATAGTTAAAAAATACTACGCATAAAAAGAGACCCGCTAGGTTGACAGGCCTAGGCAAAAATAAGGGCATCCCGGCAAACCAAAAGGGTTTGGGCAAAAATTAGGGATATATATATAAAAAGATGTACACCCGGCAAGTCGAAAGCCTGAAAAGGCGGCTTGGGCAAAAAAGGGTATCCCGGTGGATTGAAAACCTGAAAGGGCAATCCAGGCAAAAGTTAGGGATTAAAGCGTATGACTATGTCTCGTTTGGATCACTCATGAAACTGCAACCAGTTGTACTACTTACTCAAGCTCAAACAGATAAAGCTCAATCCAATCGTTTCCGTCTCAACAGCAAGAAGATGAGATACTTGAGTGGCAATAGTAGAATTGAAACTCAATAGGATTATTTCCCACATAGCTGATTCTTTTTGTAAAACTTCATGACAAAATTCTCTTACTAGGGTTTATGTCTCCTTGTACAAACTTACCCGTGTATGGGTCACTTTTGATATAAATAAATTCCATCTTTTGAATCCAGATTTACTTTTACCCTATTTACATAAGCGAAACGTCCATTGGTTGTGTTTGAATGTATGTATGCCTTTGAATATGATTGATGTTTACCAGAAATGCATGTATGCTTTTAATATGATTGATGTTTACCAGAAATGCATGAAAATGCAGTAATAGTATTTACTAAGGACGAACGAGGGAAGGATTTCAACGAAGCTTCGCCGGTTCATCTTTACAAGACAGTTACAAACCATCAGTAGGACTAATCCATTTTCACAAAGTCTAATCTCCCCCGGAATTTATATCCATCTCTTTTATCCTCATACGGATATACGGAAATTACTTTCCAATAAGGGCACGATGAACGAAGACGGGATGTTATACTTATCCTACTATCAAACGAAAACGAAGGTTATCTATACCCTACTATCCCCAACAACGGGAGGTTATCTATACCTTGTTATCCCCAACAACGGGAGGTTATCTATACCTTGTTATCCCCAGTAGACGGAGGGTTATATATTCTTCAACAACGAATCGGGATTTATTTTCCTTGGCCAGCAGTTGTTATACAAGGATATCCAGACACTTCCAGCAGTGTCATATCATACATACATCATTTACATCATACCATAACATATATGTCTATAGTACATTACCTAAGTGCATCATGTCATACATGCATACATAAAGCATAAACTAATGTTGTTATACAGAATGCTACCTTGTTTTCAGGTTAATTATCCAACAAACAAGCTTATGATCTTTGGGACTGCTTTATTGTAACCTCAGGGTTACTTTATCCTCCTGATGAGCTTCTTATTACTTTGGGACTGCTTTATTGTAACCTCAGGGTTATTTTATCCTCCTGATAGCCTCTCATGACTTCAAGACTGCTTTAGAGCTACTGATTGCTCTATCCTCCTGAAATCATCCTATTACTTCAAGACTGCTTTAGAGCTATTCATTGCTCTATCCTCATGAGGTCATATTACTACTTCAAGACTGCTTTAGAGCTATTCATTGCTCTATCCTCCTGAAGCCATCTAATTATTTCAAGACTGCTTTAGAGTTATCCATTGCTCTATCCTCCTGAAATTACATCATTACTTCAAGACTGCTTTAGAGCTATTGATTGCTCTATCCTCCTGAAGACATATCACATTATTATTTCAAGACTGCTTTAGAGCCATTCATTGTTCTATCCTCCTGAAATCATATCATTGTTTCAAGACTGCTTTAGGGTTATCACTATTGATTGCTCTATCCTCATGAAGACATGCTGCTACATCATTATTATTCCAGACTCCTGACAGCTTTCATCATACACCCATATTTTGAACTGCTCCCCCCCTAGTGGCATCTTTAAGCCCACTCAATCATATCCAACTAGCCATCTGTACCACTCTAGTGCACTGGTGAGTGCAAATTTTTGGGCTTTTGTGTTCAATCCCCTTCAACCTTCCAGGTTACGACTGGCAAATATACCAATCTAACCCCTCAGGTTTCAGAAAATTGAACAGGGGCAGCTGTTGCACCCCAAAATTTGCCCTCACAATACAAGACTTTGTGTTCTAAGAAGGTTCACAAGGTTCACAAGTTCTCCAACAACTTGCATAACCTTTCATGAAGTTCATAAAGTCCACAAGCTACTTTATGAAGGTTCACAAGGTTCACAAGCCCCACAGTGCTTTCAATACCTTTCATGAGGTTCATGAAGTCCATAGGTTGCTTCTTGAAGGTTCACAAGCTTCACAATACCTCCCATGAGTATCACAAGATATCTTATGAAGATTCACAAGGTTCACAAAGTTCACAATTGGTCAGAAGAGTTGACAATTCCCTCAGACAATGCACCTCCTAAGCAGTGCATCCAAAACTAGGGTTTTGACTTTAATCAGGCTAAATGGACTTCCAAGACTTCAAGTGAGCTTCATAACATCATATATGTGTATAAGAACCCCCATGTCAAGTTTCAAGACTTTTCTCAAAAGTTTGCTCAGTCAGATGATCAGATAAGTCAAAAGCAGTCAATGCAGTTAAAAAGTCAAACTGAGGTCAACCGTGGTCAAACCAAAGTCAAACTTCATGATTTTTTGCCAACATCAAAGAGAGATTTGGTCCCAGGGGTATTTTGGTCATTTTACACAAATTCTACCAATTCCTTGAAGACGGGCTGTTATTAAAATTCTGAGGCATTTGATGCGTTATGGTTTTGAGGCATTTATCAATCACCAGTTCTGATCATATTGAGATTTGGCATTTGGTCAGTGGAGTTTAATTACGATTAGTTTTGCTGTTGATGCTGAAAATGTTGTGACCATGGTGCCCATATGAGTTTGGTTATGAAACAATTGGTTAACATTTTAATCGGATGATGAGATTAGGATCACAAATACCACTTGGAAATATTTATGTTTTATGCCTATGTTAATGAATTAAATACTTGTGGATTTATTCACATTTGTTTATATTTTTTAACTAAGAATAGAATATAAATAAATTCAAAACTTTGAGAATTTTATTTCATAAATAATGCTATCATACAAGAATGGGGATGTTGCTTCATATTTTACAAAGTACTGTTACAAGGAAGTACATTAAAATTCTCAAATCCTAAGGGATTACATTAAAGCATCTATCCTAAATCCTAAAAGTATCTAAAGGTCTTCATGTTCGTATTTGAACTTCTCCATGAATCCTCAGCTAACCTGCACATCAAAAGAGAACAGACAGTACAGAAAATGTTAGAATTTTTTTTTTTCAACACTCTCAGAACATTGTCATCATCGAGTGCCGGGAGCGGCACGACCAAAGCCGCATCCTACCCCCGTTACCGATCCGCGCCATCGGCGTCAGATCAAGCAATTTCTGTTCTTATCAATACGGGACAGCCGAGAAAGATGAAGAGATAAAAGAAGTTCGGGCCAATAAATGATTAACTGAAAAGGGGCCATGCCGAAAATTGGATTCTGTTTCAAAGTCAAGCTAAGCACCGTTCCATCAAGTAAACATGGTGTCGTTGTTAAATTCCAAGTTGTTCTCAAACTGATACAAAGCTAAACAGCAGAGCCAATCCGAGTTCAGACCCAGATGCCAATAGGTCTGAATCATCTTTTCAAAATTTTCCAATACCTGAAACACAAGAGTCAAACAACATCAGCAGTCCCCAACAGACCTAAGAACAAGTTCAATCCAAAGAGCAAGTTCAACCCCAAAAGAAAAGAACTAAATCAATCCAGAAAATAAGAGACTAGGTGTAATTCAACAAACAACCAGAATCAAGCCCAGTTCGAAAACAAATCGAAGCTAAGCTCGGAGTCAGTTCAATTCACAAAAGTCACAGCTCAATCCAGAAATAGAAGAATAAGCTCAGCTCAAGAACAAGGCTGAATCAAATTCAGTTCATATTCATAAAACAGAAAATCCAATTCCACTGCACCAAAATTGGATTACAAAACAAGACAAATGAAACTCGCTTCAAACAAAATCCTGATGGGCCAAATTCTGAAAATCAACAATCAAAATGAATATCAGAAAGGCTGTCTCAAAACCAAACAGAGCATCAAATAAATCCTCGATTACATTTGCAAATGAGTTCGCAAAATCATACCAGAAGAAAGCAAGAGTAAATTCAGCCCATACCATGTTTGAAACCATATGGCAACAGCACCAAAGAAAAAGGCGTAAACCTCACAATCGAAGAACAATCAATAAGCCCTCAGGTTGTTCATCATCGGGCGTAACATCCGAGCGGCTGGAAGGGCAACGGCCAAAGCCTGTCGCCAACTCCCTACCGAACATCGAAAGTACACAGCATACGGTAATTTTTTCCGCTCAGACCCGAAGGTCATTATCACTAAAGCACCAATCAAAGCCAAATGGTTCAGACCCTAAGGTCATCATCACCGCATCGAATCTCTCGGCGGCACCAATCCGGCAATATCCGAACTACCAGCTCTCTCTGAAAGAAGAAGAGGAAAAGTTAATGTATGTTCGAAACAAAATCCAGAAATCAAAAGCGGATATCCAACAAAAACCAAATCCGTATCAGAAAGTATATCCAGTTTCAAATCCAAACGGCATAAAAAAAAAACAGTTCAGTTCATATCAGGTGAAATCAATGAAACCCCTGAGTTTGAAAGAGGAAAGTCCCAAACGAATCCAATCAACACCAAATGAATCCAAACGGTATCAGTTCTGAAAAAATCCAAACAAAATCATATTGTATCAGAAATATCAGGAAGACCTCAATCAAATCCAAAAGAATCAAATCAAGATCCCAGATTTCAATTAGAAAAATAACGTAAAAGATCATAAGTCCAGGCCCAAACGAAAATCAAAGCGGATATAAAAGACAGCAATAGATCGCAGAAGAGAGGCCCTGAAAAAAAAATCATGAAACCCTAACCACAGCGGCCGTAAATCATAAAGAGAAAAGAACTTCATCAAAGATCATTAGTACAAAACACAAGCGAACAAGCCGAAGGAAGCCCACCGGCGCCGTCCCATTCAACGGCGGGCAAACAACCCCGAGGCTCAGATTATAACATCATCATCGCCTTCATCATCGCTAACTATTACCGTCACCGCCTTTCTAAAACGGAACCTTCGAAACGTAAGACAAAGATCCATGTTTCTATGTTTAATCATGTTTGGGGGTGTTTTTTTTTCTCAGGATAATCGAGGCCGCGAAGTATGCAGGATGAAGAAAGAACAAAGAGAACTCGAGGGAAACAACGAGAGAGAAGCATGCGCCGCGAGAGAAGAGTTAGGGTTTCACGCCCTAGCAAACTCTGACCCCTTTTCTTTTGCTAAACCGGGTTGGGTCCGGAAGTGATGACCGGCCCAAACCCCTTTTTTTTTTAAGTTGTTTTATTTTATTTTTTTGTGTGTTTTAAATAAGGAATTTTTTTAAACAAAGTTCTGTTTTTTAAAATAAATAAAATTAAATTCTTGTGAATAAACAAACTTCCTTTTTTTATATAAAATTAAAACTTTTTTTTTAGAATAATAAAACTAAAACTCATTTTTTAAAAAAAAATAAAACCTAATTTTAATTTTCTATATAATTCTATGTATATATTTATTATAATTCTTGTAAATTTTTGTAAATAAAATTAAACCTTATAAATACTTAATGTAAAATTTTGTGAATGTGATTATTGATTATTTAAAATTTATTTTCATCATAATGTGTAAATATTTTTCTTAATAATTGTTAATATATAATTAGAGATAATTAAATTTTGTAAATGATTAAGAAATTTATAATTATGTTATATTTAGAACTTTATATTATAGTAATTATTTAATCATTTATGTTTCTAAATAAAAATCAAATTTTATGTTTAATCACGTTATTAATTAATTATTATTGCTAATCATATTTTGTTGCTTATTATTATTTTGAAATTTCTATCTTATTATTTTTTCTAACTTTGTCTATTTTTCTAATTATTATTGTTTCAACTAATTATTTTCACTAACTTTATATTTCTACTAACCTTATTTAATTTTTCTTATTATTTACTAACCCCAATATTTTATTTACTTATTTGTTATTTTTTTTATTATATTTATTTTGATTATATTTTACTATTTATTTTATTTATTATAATTTTGTAATTGCCTCTTGGATGTAAATTGTAATTATTTAATTATTATTATCATTATGGTTAGTAATTAGGGAGTGCTAATATGTATGATATTTAAAAATAAATAAATAAATAAGATCATTTTAATATAAGATAATTAAATTAAACATTTCACACACGTAAGTCGATTTTAATCGCCGTCTCACTTCCTAAGGATATCCCTCAAGTTGCCTATGAATATTGGTTAAGTGGGGTGTATAAAGCAAGTCCCTCAAAAAGAAAAATCATCAAAGTCCCTTATGGTTGCCTTTACGAATCGAGTCCCTTTCGAAAAATGATGATAGTCCCTCCAGTTTGCTTATTACACCCCACAATGGCCTTCAAAAATCCAATTGTCCCTCACATGTCCCTTAACATCCAAAGTAAGGACTACCTACTCCATTATAGTAGGGATAGTCTTGCTAAGGAAAGGATAAAGAATAAGAAAGACCTTAAAACATTAGGGTAGGCTACTCCTAGATACTTGCTCACTTCAAAACTTTTTCACACTTAAACCAAATTTCCAACAAAATTTTCAAACAAGTTTTTTTCACATCCATACACGGATTATTATTAAACTATTCTGAAATTTTTTGCTATTCACACACTACACTTTCAAAACAATTCAAAAGTGAGCTTAAGTACCTAAGAGCCCATGGATAACCATGGATGAAAAGGGTGCTAACACCTTCCCTTTTCATAACCTACCCCCCGGACCCAAAATATTCTCTAAGGTCTTTCCTGTTCTTTTATAACCTTTCCTTATGGATAAAATAAAAGTCGGTGGCGACTCTTGCTATCCGCAACATTGTTTAAAGTCAGTTCTCCCACCGTGTTACACTAAGCATGCATAGTCTTGATCTTGTAATGTTCCAATGTTAAGTTGAATCTTAATTATTTTCCTTGGATGTTTGTAGGCATAATGAGAAACATGTGGACTTGATGGGGCATGAAGGGTACCATAGCATGAAGTTGATTAGAAACTTGAATTAAGATTAGAAATAACTTAATTTCTAAGCATTACTTAGAGTTAGAAACTTTGTAACAAATGTGACATTCTTGCAATGTCATGAAATTTCCCTTTGTAATATTCTTGAATCTAATCTTGAGTTCATGAATCTTGAATTTGGAATGATGGATCACCCTTATGCCATTGAATTTGAAATGAATGAAGTCTTGAATTATGAACTTGCGATCTTGACTTATGCCTTGCAAATTTGAATTCCACTTGAACATAGAATTTGAACCAAAGTTGGATGAAGAAATCTTGAATTAGGCGTTGTACTTCATGTTCATTAGGAATATTGATCTTGAATATCCTAATATTTTTCAAGTAACTTCTCCTTGAAGGAATCTACATGAGTAGACTTTCCAACTTGAACCAAACCTTAGATGATGAGAGTTTCGATTCAAATGGAAGGTTAATCTTGAAGGCTCCAATGTCTTAGAATTGAACCTTCTAGAATAAACTTAAATTGGTGGAGCATAAGTGCCTGCAAATGCAGCCAACAAGATGAATGTATATGGTATTATAGATTTAGTCATCCCAATTTCAAAGACATGAGAGATTTGAAGAGAAAAAATATGGTTTCAGAATTACCAAAAATCGACATTCCAAGTGAAGTGTGTGAAGAATGCGTTCAGGCGAAGCAACACAAGAATAAATTCAACAAGGATGCAAGAAGAAAATCTAAGGCAATTTTTAAAGTCATATAATTTGATGTATGTGGTTCTATCCAGGTGGATTCAATTGGAGGTAACAGATGCTTTGTCACTTTCATAGATGATTTCAGTCAAAAACTGCGGACTTACTTGATCAATATAAAAAGTGAAGTGGTCGAGGTATTTTCTAAATTTAAATATATGGTCAAAAGATAAAATTGTCAAAAGCTAAAGATTTCGAGGTTTGATTGTGGTGGAGAGTATGTTTTAAAATATTTCTATGCATTATGTGAGAAAGAAGGGGTTGTGTATGAGGTGGTACCACCCTACATCCACAGTAGAATGAACCTGCAAAAAGAAAGAATAGAACCATCATGAATATGGTGAGAAGTATGTTGAAAGGCAAACATCTACCCAAAGAATTATGGGAAGAAGATGTGTCAACTGCAACATACATCTTGAATAGATGTTTGACGAAGAAGTTAGAGGGAATCACACAAGAAGAATGTTGGTCTGGTGCCTAGCCTAGCCTAAATTATTTGAAGGTGTTTGGATCTATAGCACATAGACATGTGCCAGATCAGTTGAGAAGAAAGCTTGATGACAGGTCGAGTCAAATGATTCAAATTGGATATCATTCGATTGGAGGATACAAGTTGTTCGACCCAGTGAACAAGTAAGTTGTGACCAACAAAGATGTGATCATAGATGATCTTAAGGAATGGGATTTGACTGAGAATATTCAGAAGGATTTAGTGAAAATCTTATGTGAAGAACTAGCTAGTGAAGTCAAAAGAGAAGTCCGATAAGAAGAAGTCAGAGGTGAAGTAGGCCCAAGCAGACCTCAAAGAACAAAACACATGCCTGGAAGGTTGCAAGAACGTGCGATTACATCACATGATATGGTCGATGATGAAGGTGAGATGGTACATTATGCTTTCTATGTAGATGTCAAACCATTTAATGCAACTGAGTCATTAAAATTTTCAAAGTGGGTGAAAGCAATGGATGAGTAACTAGAGTGCATCAAAGTCAACAACACTTGGTCACTTATCAAATTGCCTCAAGACAAGAAGGAAATTGATGTGAAGTGGGTATACAAGGTGAAGTTAAATCTCAAAGGAGAAGTAACTCGTCATAAGGTAAGACTTGTAGCAAAAGGAAATTGATAAATTTTTTGTATTTTGGAAATTTCTTTCCAATAATATGGCAGAAATGAAAAAATTCCCCAACACTCTCAACTTTACCCACGCCTCCCAACTTTCCTAAAATCACAAAACTCGATTCCCTATATCCGTTGACCATTCACTTTCCTAACTCTCACGCCTCCCAAACTCATCACAATCCCAAACAATTCAGTAACCTTCTTCTCTCACAAACTAACAGAACCTACTCCATCTCAATCAATAAATTTTCAAACTCCCATAGCCAACCCCTAAACGCCACCTCATCGTGCCAACCCTACTATTTCCCTACCCAACCCCCAATTACTTCACCGTAGGCCTGTCTTTATAAGTCCTATTGATATTTTCTTGGTTTAAAACCTTAGGAACAAGGTTTTTTTAAAGCCCAATCTAGTGATAGCAATTAAGTTAGGCCCAAAAGAGTTATTTCAAAGCCACTCCGAATAAGAGACTTTGTTCCTTAATCACCTAGAGTTATTATTAAAAGTAGTATTGTGTTATTTTTTCTAATTCCGACTCATTAGTGAGTAATCAATTTGGATTAAACTTGTACTTAAGATGTAACTTTCTAATAAAATGGATATGACTATTCAGAATTAAATTTTATTTTTATCGTTTAATTTTAGTTTCTCTCTAGTCCAATTTTGAAACCCGAATTAGATAGTAGTTGCATAATCCACCTATCAAATATAATATCACAGTAGCATTATAATTAACTTCTAAATGTTTTTGTGTAAAATTATAAAGAAGTAAAATAAATGAATATTTTTTGTGTCAGACAAAATTTCTTAAATTGACGTATGATTCTAAGACCTAACATCACTATTTAAATATGTTTTGTCATAATAGTGACATGCTATTTTAAAGGAAAATTATTAGTATGCATTCAAGAATATTAATAATGATTAAAGAGAAAAGTCTCATTGTTTAGACATAAATTTAAGGTAATGTTGTTGTAAAAAACAAAAAATGAAAACAACCATAGTGTGATATCCCTTTTTTGATACCACCTTTTTGATTGATAACACCTTTAACCGAATCAATTTTGATGAATAAGAATCAACGTTTCTGATTGATAACACCTTTTGTTCTTCAACCTTTACTCAAGTGAAGCGACAACGTCCCTTATTACATGATGATTCTCCAATACATAGAGAATTGTAAAAAAAATAATACAATCAAATATAAGAGAAAAGAGATATTCTGAAGAAAGAACATGAAGTTTGTATAATTGTACAAACTGCACTCTAAGTGTTTGTTATAAATCTGTTAATCATAACTATGATTTCTAAAAACTAGACAATGCTACTACAAAAAATTCTTACTAATGAAATATAGTTCTTGTTTATTTATAATGTGATTACATGAACTCTAAGTAAATATAAAATAACAAACTCAACTAAAGTAAGCTAATTAGACTTCTTCGACTCTGTCGAGGTTGACTCCTTCATGCTTTGACAAGCTGTATTTAACTTTCTATCAAATATAGTTAATACAAACTCTGTTTCGATACAAAGAATTACATATTTAATGCACCTCATAATTCATTGTGTCTAAGTTATCTACATTCATCATTTTTATTAATCTCTTGAACAATTCAACCTGCATAACCTTCATTATTATATCTGTTGTGAAATGATGCCCAAGAAAACAATGTATGATCAGTTTCTTGATCAACAAGAAAACCACAAAGTAAAGGAAAAGAAAAAAAAGGAATAGAAATACAATTCAAAATAGTTGAAAACTGGATTCTTCATTCAATTACACATCAATGAACAATGTTTACAATTGAATGTCAACCATACCACTTTCTCCCTATGATTAGGATTATCAGGGATTGATTGAGAAGTGATGACTAATATGCTATTTATAAGAAAAATAAACCCTAGATTTCAACTAACATACAAAACAATTGGCCTAATATACTAGCCCAATTCAACATTCTAACTAAAACAACAAGCTAACATATTTAGATATCTACACTAGCTCTTCGACTTTGATAAAGTTTAATATAACACTAACTTATAACCCATAAGCTACAAATCTTCACCTTGGAAGAAACTCTGAACCATGAAACCAATTAGATGTCATCATGCAATCCTATCAGCTGTATATAGTGGAAAAACATGCAACTTGGCAATGTCTTGGTGATCATATTAGTAGCATTGTCATCAGTCAAAACCTTCAGCATTTGAATTTCTCCATACTCGATTATCTCTTTGATGAAATGAAGCCTCACATCGATGTGCTTGATTTTCTCATGATAGGTTGAATTCTTCGACATGTGTGTTGCATTTTGACAATCACATTTAACAGTAATTGCTTGACCTTGAAGTTTCATCTCTTTAGCAAAACCTTCAAGCCACAATTCTTCTTTGACATCCATAGTGAGGGTAATATACTCTGCATCAGTTATTGATAAGGCAACAACCTTCTGAAGTGTTTCTTTCTGACTAATTGATGTGTCAAACATAGTGAACACATATCCATAAGTAAAATTTCTAGAATTCATACAACCTGCATAATCAGAGTCGACAAATCCTTTGATTTCAAATTTGCTATTATCACGAAATTCTCCACCATATATCCAGACTCTGCTTAGAGATCCATTTATGTACCTTAGAATCCACTTCAATATTATCATGAAATTCTCCACCATATATCCAGACTCTGCTCAGAGATCCATTTATGTACCTTAGAATCCACTTCAATGCTTGCCAGTGTGCCTTCCCATGACTGGCCATATACCTGTTTACAAGCTCACTTCATATGTTATGTTTAGCCTTGTTAGACCATAACATACATCAAAGAACCTACTATACTAACATATCAAATGTTATTCAAATATGCTCTTTTGACTTCAGTACTGTAATTTTGATTCATACTCAGATTAAACTAAGGATTAATCGGTGTTACAACATACTTTGAATTTGAGATGCCAAATTTTTTGAGAATCTTCTTCAGGTATGTCTCTTGAGATAAGCCTAATCTCGACTACTTTCTATCTCTCTAGATATCCATCCCAAGAATCCTAGAGGCATCTCCCAGATCCTTAATGTGGTACTTCTTATCTAGTTCAGGCTTCACCTTCATAACATCCTCAAAATTGTTGCTTGCTATAAGAATTTCATCAACATAAAGAAACAAAATAATAAGTGAACTTCTAGGTTGAAAACTGAAGTAAACACAATGGTCAAAGTGGCTTCTAGTGAAACCTATGTGTGCCATGAAATTTTCGAATATCCTATTCCATTTTCAAGGATATTATTTATTGACATATTATGACCTATTCAACTTGCACAATAATGTTCCTTTCTCTTTTTTGCATACCCTTCAGATTGCCTCATTATGATTGTTTCATCTAGGTCACCATACATGAAGTTTGTCTTTACATCCATACGTTCAAGTTCTAAGTCGAACCTTGCCATCATTGATAGAAACATTATAATGGATGTATGCTTTACAACAGGTGAGAACACATCATTGAAGTCAACACCTTCTTTCTGAATGAAACCCCTAACAACCAACCTTGCCTTAAATCACTTCGACATCACTCCTTATATTCCTTCCTTAGCCTTGAAAATCCACTTACATCTGAATAACCTGGTCCCTACAGGTTTCTTGATCAGGTCCCAAGTGTTGTTATCATTAAGAGATTTCATCTCATCATTCATGGATTTAAGCCATTCATTTCGGCCTTTACTCTTCATAACTTCCTTATAATCTCTTGATTTTTCCTCCAAAACCTCACTTAGAGAGATTGAGGAATAAGCTATAAGATTTGCATAACCAAGTCTGTGAGGTGGCTTGATGATTCTTATCGGCCTATCTCTTATTAGTAGGTAGTCATTATCAAAAACTTGTGCTTATTCTTCGAATTTATTTAGGTTACATAATTCAGCATCATTATGCTCCACCTCAACAGGAATTTCTTCCCGTTCCAGCTCTTCTCCAAGGATCTTTGTACTTCAACCAACATCATCAGTTTTCTTGAAATTCATCTTAGCTTCATTGAAAACTACATATGGACTTGTGATACACCTCCTTTGACCTGGCTCTAGGAACTACAACCTATAAGCTTTGACTCCTTCAAGGTATCCAAGGAACATATATTTCAAAGTTCTAGGTTCGACTTTGTCTTGCCTAATATGAGAATAGACTACATATCCAAATACTCTAAGTATTTCGAGATTAGGTGGATATCTCTACCATACTTCTTCAAGTGTTTTCATCCCTAAAGCAGTTGACGAAAACCTATTTATCAGGTAAGCTACATTCATGACTGCCTCAACGTAAAACACCTTCTTCAATCCTGCACTAACCAACATGCATCTAACTCTTTTCATAATGGTTCGATTAAACCTTTTAGCCAAAGCATTTTATTAAGGAGTACCTGTAGTAGTTTTGTTCCTTGCAATACCAGACACATCATAATAGTTGTCAAAAGACACATTGTAAAATTCAAGACCATTGTTGACCCTCAACCTCCTGACCTTCCTGTCAATTTGCTTTTCAACCAGAGTCTTCCAACTTTTGAAATTTTCAAAAGTTTCATCCTTAGATTTCTGAATGAATACCCACAACTTTCGTGAGTAATCATGATCTATGGATAAAAAATATCTTGCACCTAGTGTGAATGATTTCTTATAGGCCTTTAAAGATCAACATGGATATAGTCAAGGGATCCATGTGTTCTTTGTTTACCTTTGTTAAACTTCACCCTGTAGGATTTACCAAATACACAAGGTTCACAAAACTCTATTTTTTCGACCTTGTCACCATATAGAAAATTTTGTTTCAATAATTCGACCAGGCCTTTTTCACTGATAGAGCCGAGTTGCTTGTGCCATAACTCAGTCTTCAACACGGGTTTTAGGGATGCCACATCTACTTAACCATTTACAACCTCATCCTCAAGGGTATACATGCCTTGCTTTTCGATTCCTCTCAAGACTTCCTTTAACCTCTTCATTATCCTTAGGACACTTTTCTCTCCTTTGAAAATATATCCTTTCTTGTTGAATTTACCCTTCTTCCTTCTAAGCACTACGCCATAATTTAGTTTTAGCAGCGCATACAAAGACAACGCTTTTTAAAAAAGCGCTGCTAAAGGGTCAGTAAAAAAAAAAGAAAAAAAATTGCCTACCAAAGACAACGCTTTTAAAAAAGCGCTGCTAAAGGGGTACCCTAAGAAAACGCTTTTAAAAAGCGCTGCTAAAGGGGGGACCCTAAGAAAGCGCTTTTAAAAAGCGCTGCTAAAGGGGGACCCTTAGAAAGCGCTTTTTCTATAAAGTGCTGCTATATGGCATTGTTAAGGCACCCTATGAAAGCGCTTTTAAAGCGCTGCTAAAGGCCTTTAAAAAGCGCTGCTATAGGTATTAGTATTATAATTTTAAAATACCCTCCAGAATTTTAAAAGAAACAGAACAGTCGCGTACATGTTTCTTTTCTTCTTTCTTTCTCCTCTGGCGAACGAACTTGCCCTATACAACCATTCCGTTGCCGTCATCCTCCATCCGATCGTCGCCCTCTTCCGTTGGATTTCGCTGCTGTTCACCGTCCGTTTTCGAGTGCATCCGTCCGTCTGCATTGCATTTCCACCATTGTTACGGTATGTGAAGTTTTACTCTAGTTTTCTTGTTTATTTATCTTTTCACCATTTTTACTGTGGTATTTGAAGATATAAATGGTTTTTTTGTTCTGATGATATAGACGGTTTTGTGTTATTGAGATATTGAAGGTTTTGTGTTATTGTCTCTTTGTTGTTATTAAGAAATTGAAGGTTTTGTGTTATTGAGATATTGAAGGTTTGATGTAGTTGTTGCAATGCGAAGGTTTGTTGTTATTGAGGCATTGAAGGTTTAATATTATTGTTGTTGTTGTTGTTGTTGTTTTTATTGAGTTATTGAAGGTTTAGTGAAGGTTTTTAGTGTTGTTTTGCATTGAAGGTTTGAGGACATGTTAGT
This sequence comes from Lathyrus sativus, assembly GCA_963859935.3. Lineage (NCBI taxonomy): Eukaryota > Viridiplantae > Streptophyta > Magnoliopsida > Fabales > Fabaceae > Lathyrus > Lathyrus sativus. The sequence goes on along the minus strand of OZ012735.1, from coordinate 13,868,206 downwards.
AAATTTGAGTTCAAGTATGATATTTGATATGATGTTAACACTAATGTTGTTGGGTTTGTGTAGATATGTTACGTATACACTAAGGTTTTTAGTGTTGTTTTTGTTGTTGTTGTTAAAAGCCTAAACTCAAAATGTTTTATATTATTGTTAATGTTTTTGTTGTTTTTATTTTGTTGCTATTTTGAACTTATATGGATAATTCATCTAGCACCACTCATACAAATGAGTTTTCTTCTAATTTGAATATAACAAAAATATTAGATAATGATGGCTAAAAATATTAATGTAACTTGATAGAGCATATTGTTTTTTTAATAGTTTGGAAATTCCTATTTTTTAAGAGAGTAGCCAACATGAATATGGTTTTATATGATATGGTTTTATATGTTATTATGGTTTTATATGTTGATGGTTTTATATGTTGATATGTTAGTATGGATTTCTCAATGTTTATATGATATGTTATTATGGTTTTATATGTTTAGTTAGGATTTCTCAATGTTTAGTAAGGGTGTCATTTTGGTTTAAGGATTATCTAGTATTTTTAATATGATTTGTTTTGGTGGATTATCTAGTATTTTTGTTTTGGTTAATTATTAATATGATTTTAATAAAATTTATATTTTGTCTGCTATATGGGTTACCTGTGAAGAGCAAAGTTGTGATCGTTTCCAAGCATCCTACTGTGTAGCATTCTTAGAAGTTAGTGATTTCTTTACAGGTATTCTCTGTTTTGTTTAACTTTCATAGTTTAGTGTAGATTACTCAATTAGTATGGATAAAAAATGGATGTCTGGTAATCGATTGTCAAAAGAGTACGAGAATGGGGTATTGAAGTTCGTTAAGTTTGTTGTTGAACATGCCAAAGACCCCAGTAGGATCACATGTCCTTACTTAGGATGCTGTTATGGGCGTCGAGTTGACGCCGTTCAGTTGGAATCTCATTTAATGAGACATGGAATTGATCGAAGTTACACATGTTGGACATTACATGGTGAGATAAGTAACGAGAATGTTGAACCCCGGAATAATACGACATGTGCTTCAAAAGACAATGGCAGGGATACATATGATTATGATCGAGTCGAAGAGATTGCAGAAGCACTTGAAGAAGATCTTCAAGATTGTCCTAAGATGTTTGAGAGGTTGGTAAGCGATGCAGAGAAACCGTTGTATAAAGGTTGCACTACTTTCACAAGATTGTCCGCGGTATTAAAGTTGTACAATTTAAAGGCGGGTAATGGATGGTCGGATAAAAGTTTCACAAAGTTGTTAGCCCTACTTCAAGAGATGCTTCCGGAGGATAATGTTCTTCCCAATCGAACCTATGAAGCTAAAAAAATGTTATGCTCTATTGGCATGAGCTATGATAAGATACACGCTTGTCCAAATGATTGCATTTTGTTTCGAAATGAATATGCATCATTAAACGAGTGTCCTAAATGCGGTGTATCTCGGTATAAGAAAAAATTGTCACCAGCAAAAATATTATGGTATTTTCCTATAATTCCGAGATTCAGACGCATGTTTCGTAGTGAAACAGATGCAAAACACCTGACTTGGCATGCAGATGATAGAATTGTAGATGGGAAGTATCGACATCCGGCAGATTCACCACAGTGGATGAAAATTGATAATGATTATCCTGATTTTGGAGAAGAAGCTAGAAACCTTCGCTTGGCATTATCGACTGATGGAATGAATCCGCATGGTCTGCAAAGCATCTCACATTCCACCTGGCCTGTAATTATTATGATTTATAACCTACCTCCATGGCTATGTATGAAGTGTAAGTACATGATGTTATCTATGTTAATTTTTGGCCCTAAACAACCAGGGAATGACATAGACGTATACCTGACACCTTTAATCGAAGACCTAAAGAGTTTGTGGGAGAATGGTGTGGAGGTTTATGATGGATATAGGAAAGAAAGTTTTAATTTGAGGGCGATGTTGTTTGGCACAATTAATGATTTCCCAGCATACGGAAATCTATCGGGTTATAGCATTAAAGGTCAATGTGCATGTCCTATCTGTGAAGAAAACACAGATTGGACGCGGTTGGAATTTGGTCAGAAGAATGTCTTTCTTGGTCATCGTAGATTCTTAAATTCTAATCATCACTACCGTGGGTGGAGAAAAGCATTCAATGGAAATTCAGAACAACGTAAAGCTTCACCTACATTTACCGCCGAACAAATTTTTGAAAAGGTGAAAGATGTGAGTACTAAGTTTGGCAAGCCTTTTGCTCATACGCTTGTCACGCGTGGGTGGAAGAAGAGGTCAATTTTGTTTGAGTTGTCGTATTGGAAGTCGTTGTATGTAAGACATTTTCTTGATGTTATGCATATTGAAAAAAATGTATTTGAAAGTGTTATTGGTATGTTACTCAATATACAAGGAAAGTCTAAGGATGACTTTAAAGCAAGAAAGGACTTGGTAGCAATGGGAATAAGAAATGAATTAGGACCCTTGAAGAAAGGAAATCGCACATATCTACCACCTGCTGCTTATACTTTATCTAGAAAGGAGAAAAAGATATTGTGTAAGTTTCTGAGTGAAGTTAAAGTTCCAGAAGGATACTCTTCAGATATTAGAAGACTTGTTTCTATGAAAGACCTCAAGTTAAAGAGTTTAAAGACACATGATTGCCATGTTATAATGGAACACTTTCTACCAATAGGTATACGTTCTATTTTGCCAGAAAAAGTGAGAGGCGCAATAACTAAATTGTGTTTTTTCTTTAGGTCAATTTGTAGTAAGGTGATAGATCCTGCGATCTTACCAACATTGCAAAGAGAAATAGTTATTACTTTGTGCGAGCTTGAAATGTATTTTCCTTCATCATTTTTTGACATAATGGTACATTTAGTTGTTCATCTTGTGAAAGAGACACAACTGTGTGGACTTGCCTATATGAGATGGATGTACCTTGTTGAACGTTATATGAAAATATTGAAAGGGTATGTGAAAAACCGAAGTCGACCAGAGGGATGTATTGTTGAACGATACATTGTTGAAGAAGCTATTGAGTTTTATACTGAATATTTGTCCAACGTTCAATCCATTGGCCTCCCAAAATCTCATGTTGTTGAAAAAATAGTAGGTAAACAGTTAATTGGAAATAAAGTTGTGGCAGTTTCAAGGGATGAACGGGAGCAAGTGCATTTGTATGTTCTGCACAATGACATTGAGGTTGAGCCGTATGTTGAAATGCACAAGGACGTTCTCCGAGGTTTAAATCTGAATAGAAATGAAAATTGGATAGTTCGTGAGCACAATCGAAGTTTTATAACATGGTTCAAGGAGCATATTTTTTCAAAGTTTTATTCTGATCCTGCTTCAATAACAGAAAGGTTGAGATGTTTAGCATATGGTCCAAGTTTGCATGTGTTTTCTTATAGCGCATACGCAATTAATGGATACACATTTTATACCAAGGAACAAGATGATAAAAGTACAATGCAAAATAGTGGTGTCACCGTGCTTGCCGAAGCAATGCACATTTCCTCGTATTATGGGGTTATCGAGCGCATTTGGGTGTTTGATTATGAGAAGTTTCAGATTCCTATCTTTGGATGCAAGTGGGTTGAAAATAATAGTGGCATACGAATGGATAAATCAGGTTTTTTGAAAGTGGATCTTAATAAGGTGGGGTACAAAGATGAGCCTTTTATTCTAGCCACGCAAGCTAAACAAGTGTTCTATGTCACTGATCCGACAAGTACGAAATGGTCTATAGTTCTTTTTTCCAACAAAGTAATCGATGATAACATTGGAGAAAAGGGGGATGTTGATGTTGAGAATGAATCTTATATTATAGATGATCCAGATGAGAATATTAGAGCGGACGAATCATATATTAGAAATGATCATAACGAGGGAACTTGGATCAATCCATCTGTCCGTGTTGTTAAGAGACAAGTAAACCCCGTTAAAACGAAAAAAAAAAGAAAGAGATGTTAAAGGTACTTGTAACATATTATTTCTTATTTATATCATGCAATAAAATAACATATTATTTCTTATTTATACCATGTTTTTCTTATTTATACATTTCTTATGTATATATTTCTTATTTACATATTTGCATGTCATTCATTTGATACTTTGGTTTTTCTGAATTACAGGTATATATATTATGGCCAGCAACGAGGAAACATCACATGATGGAAAACAAACAACAAAAGACGTGGAAGGCGATATTAAAAGAGGCATAACGATTATGAAAAAAATCATCCGTGCGAGAGATAAAGGAGTAAAGTATGATGTCCATTGGAATGAAAGAGATCAGTTAGTTGAGCCTAAGAGTGCGTTGCTAACAAGTTACATCGGAACACTTGTACGTTCACAAGTTCCGATTACTTGCGATAATTGGAGAATTCCTTCATTACAACCGGCTAAAGATAAAATTTGGAGCGAGATTCAGGTATGATATTTGATTATTTTTAATTATGTTGACAATTACGTCTTTAAATTAATTATACTAACATGTTATATGTATGTGTGTTTGTTTGCAGCGATCTTTTAATATTGATGATCGTAGGAGAAAATATTGTATTCAATTGGCCGAAAAATGCTTGAGGGGATTTAGAGCGTTTTTAACAAACAAGTTTCTTAAAGATTCTGATGGAAAGTTTGTTGACTCGGAGCGTCCAATGAAGTACGCGTATTTGATTTCGGATGAAGAATGGGAGACATTTGTTGCAAAGCGAAGAACAAAAGAATTTGAAGTAAGTACAACTTATCATGAACTATGTATAGTATATATACTTCTTCCACAAGAGTTCTGATAAACTTGTTTTTTCAGGTTGTTAGTGGCGTAAATCGTCAACGGGCATCAAAACCCGCATATCCATACATAAAGGGGCGTTTGGGATATGCACGCTTAGAACAAAAAATAGTAAGTACATATAAATGCTTTAATATGATATATTTACAAAAAATAGTAAGTATATATAATAGGATATAATGCTTTATTATCCATCTTAATGCGTAGTTGGAAGAGGAGAGAAGTGATGCGACATCTCTTTCGGACCATGTTGTATGGAAGGCTTCCCGTGTGGGAAGAGATGGAGTCATTCAGGAAGAAGTTCAACAATTATTTGAACAATGTGTAAGTACAACGTTATCTTTGTCAGTAACTGATCAAAAGTGTATAATATATTTATATATGCTTTTATCTATATTTCAGAAGACTCTATCCCAGACTATAACTCCCGCTGAGGACGATGATTGCAGGAGCTTACTGAGTCGGGTGTTGAATATTCCTGAGTATTCTGGGCGTGTGAGGGGTAAGGGATTTGGTGTCACTCCATCCAAACTGTATAAGCAGTCAAAGAAAAAAAATCCAACCAATAAAGAAGTGATGGATACTTTGGAGGAATTGAAAACGCAGATTCGTGAATTACAGAAGGACAAGGAGAGATACATGTCGGAAAGGCACGCTCCAGAGGGTAAAGCTACTAGTGACAAAGATAGTATCGGTTGTCCGCAGAAGCTTCCAGAGGTAATTGTATATATTACATTGAAATTAATTTAGCACAATTTACTTAATTGACACATTAACTGATCATTATTTGTTTAGGGCATTTCACCTTGCCGGCTATATTTATCGTCACCGACTCATCAAATGGTTGGCAAAGGAAAGGTGCATAACACTCTGGGAGACTTACTTTACCATAAACCGCTCCCTTCTGGATTTTTGAAAGTCTCTATTGATATTGCGTTAGAGGGGGTGCGTTGTTGCCTATGCCAGATGTTGTTTCAGACGCAACAGTGGTGGGAGACGCAATAGGAGCGTATGTGGCATGGCCGACAAATCTCATTTTCATAGATGATGAGGTAGGTTGAACCTTTTAATATTCAAATGTTTTATGATCCATACATGAAAGTTATTCTTACATTTACATTTTCTTATTTACATGATGATCTTAGACTCCTACAAAATCCAAATCAAAAGATGATAGAATTATTGTGCGGGATACCGATTCAGCTGCATCAAAGAAACAAGTACTACTACAGTTACATGATTATCTTATTATACATTAATTACTGAACTTATATATGACTTTTAGGGTCATGATGATCAGCAGTCGCGATAAGTCAGCAAGGGAAAGATGCCTAAAACTGCCAAGGTGCCCAGAAAAGCATTTGTTCCTCGATTTAGGATGTGCCTTGAAACATATGTGGGAGCAACATATGTGAATGAGGGTGGCATCCGTCAATACATATGGACGAAGGTATTTTCGGTTTTGAATATCCCGAAACAATTGCTAAGGAGGATTTTAACCAGGTTTTCAAACATTCTGAATTGGGCGTCGGTGTTATGCATTCCTACATCAGGTACTTCGATCCATTTTAATTAAATAATTGAACATTTTAAATTTGCTCGTTTAACTGAATATTCTAATGTTGATTGTGTTTTTTTAGGCTCTTGTATGACAAGTTGTTGGTCTCGAATGATTTGACTTCAGTATTCGCATTCTTATCTGCTAGTTGTGTCAACTCACAGACAATAGACTAGACACCAGATGCAGTCAAAGAGTACACAGTGCAGAGATTTATGGGCGCGACTACGGAGAAGTTGTTCTTGTTGCCATATAATACTGGCCATGGGTTAGATTTTATTCAAAATTCATTTATTATAATTGTTCGATTTTTGCCTTTCTATATAACATTTCCGTCTAAACTGTTGTCTTATTTTATAGTGGACACTGGTTGTTGGTCACGATTAATCCGGGGAAAGAAATAGTGTATTATATAGATTCATTGGATGACGATGCAACAAAATATGAAAATCTGAGGAACATGGTTGATACGTAAGTGATGAGATATACTGTTCTGAATAATTATATATCTTTATTTATTATGTGACATTGTTCTAAATATGCGTTTATATTATGTTAGAGTTATACAAATATTCAGAGCACAAAGAGATGCAACGGTGCCAAAAAACAAGGCTAACAACATCAACTGGATCAGAGTGGAGGTATATTTTCCCATGTTTGACTGTTATAGTGGTTCTACTTGATAAAACTATTTAAACTATATATCCTGATAAATGTTCGTTTGTTTTTTCCATTTACAGTGTCCTCGTCAGCGCAATGGGATTGACTGCGGATATTTTCACTACAAGAAAATTGGCAAATTGCGACGGTTCATTTTGGCATATTACGATGGTTTTGACCGTCACAATTTGTAAGTTACGACGGTTTCAACCCCGTCGCGAAAATGTGCGTCGCGAGGCCGTATTGCGACGGTTGTGAAAACTGTCGTACAAACCGTCGTTATTTTCACGACGGGTAGCTAATTGTCGTAATCTCCATATTGTGACGGTTTTCAACCGTCGTAATTATATTTACTAATTCTAAATATTATTTATTTTCACGACGGGTAACTAACTGTCGTAATCTCCATATTGTGACGGTTTTCATTAGTCGTAATTATATTTACTAATTCTAAATATTATTTATGCTAGTTGCGACGGTTTAAACCGTCGTAATTTTATCTATAGAATTTTTTTTATAATATTCTATTTTTATTTAAATTACTTCCATCTCATTTTTTTTATAATAGTTTTTTTAATTTAAACTATTATTGTTTTTTGGTAATATATCAAATATATAAAGACTTATGTATATCAAATATATAAAGACTCACATATAACAAATATATAAATTTATATAACTTAAAAAACAATTGATATTTCATTATATCACTTTTCTAAATAACTTACTATATTTTCTACTAAATATATACTTATGAATATCTAAATGATCAAATGTCTTAATCTATAACTTCATATATACAATATAATCAATATAATTGTACAACCTATGATGATCCAAGATATTCTGCCCAAATTTTCACACCAAGTGATGATCCAAGATTTTCTACCAATGGATGAAGAATTCTTTGGTATGATTTTGCCTTAGAGGATAGACATGAACATCTACAAAAGCTTAAAAATTACTTCCAGTTAGCACCAATAAAGAAAATCACTTGTGGTCTTCTAATATCATCATGAGCCCTTCATAATCAGTTTTGTAGTCTTCTAGTTGCTGCTAATCTTTTGGCTTCGCCAACACGCTCTTCCAAAAGAAAAACTTCCTCAGGTTGTGTATGGTATTCTAGTATTTTTTTTGTCTGAAAAACACTTGTATTTGTTAAGAATAAGAATAAGAATGTTTTACTCCTTCAACTGTCACAACAAAGACTAAGAATATGCTCCTCACCGATAAGCTTCTCTATCTGAAGGAAGCATTCCATTTCATATTGGTACCATGCCCACACAGAAATTGCAGGTATGCATTTAATATCTGCATGCATAGTGATTTCGGTTGTTATTAATGTTGCAGAAACATAATGAATCCATGTTGTGACAGACAATAAAAGAGCATTACAACCTCCTTGTTTCGCACTTGAATCTAGATATGAATCCACCTTTCTTCACACTTAAATAATGCACGAACATGATAAACTAACTGATCAACAGAATGAATGACCTCATAAAGCTGTTCTCTGATGGCAAAGGCAACAACTGGCTGCAAAACAGTAGTGTTTTGGTGTTTAGTATGCTTCACAATTACTAAAGAAGGTTTTATCTGTTTATGTATACAAATTAATTCATTACTAGCAATAGTTAAATATACTTACTCGAATCTCAGGATCCTCAATGCCCATGTCTCTGTAGAAGGCCCTTGCAAACTCTTCAGGATCACTATCGAAGTTGTTCAAGTCCTTGCAAACTCTTCAGGGTCATCAATCATAATGTATACAAGATCAAACCTTGAAAGTATAGCTGATGGAAGAGCCACATTGTATTGAAACAATAAAACAGGGAAAAAAATTAAATTAGGCTGCGTTGTACTCAAAAAGCGATTAATAGCCAGGCTAGCAGAACATGTTACCTTCAGCGGCTTAGACTTATGTACCGTCCTCCAGCAGGGTTGGTAGCAGCAAGAATGGAAGTACGAGCATTGAGTGTTGCTTGTATTCCTGCTTTAGTGATACTAATAGTTTGTTGTTTCATAGCCTCGTGAATTGCAACCTTTAATGGAATCAAATATGAGATAGAACCCAATCTATGAACGTTTAAAGCCAGTCAAAATTGTATGCCTCATACATGATCTCTTATGTCCATCTTGTCAAACTCATCAATGCAGCAAATACCATTGTCAACAAGCATCAAAGCACCAGCCTGAAAAATAGGTCTTACATTAGAAAACAAGACATGTTTCTTAATACCCACTCCTTTGGAAATTGTTTATAACTTAGAAAACTCCTCAAGTCATGTTTCATAAATAGTTTTAATGCTACGCTTATAGGGGTTTCTAGATGAAAAATTCTAATTACAACATGCAAATATTTCATAATATTCATTTATCAAATAACTAATTTCCAGCAAGTACTTTCAACCTAAACCAGCTATAATCATATTATTGTACTTTGTCAAGTAATTGGGACAAACAGTAGCATTAGTTTAATCTAATTTAAACTAGGATATGGTATGTGCCAATTTAAATTTGCCAAACCGGAGACACAACTCCAGTAACAGATGTTTGTGAATGGTATAAATTTTCAATCTTTTTCCTAGGCTATTCTATCCAGCTGCTAATATTAAGAGTGAAGATATTTCAAAACTTCCAGTAAGTACAAGACAGATTATTGACCTCAATACAAAACTCTCCAGCTTCTGGTTCCTTGGCAACAGTTGCAGTCAAACCAGCAGCAGATGATGATTTACCAGATGTATACGCAGATCTTGGAACAATGCTTGAAGTATACCTGAAATGATAATCATACATAATCCATTCAATTTTCACAAACAAGCGTAGGTAATCAGAAAAAAAAAAAGAATAAGAAAAAGGGTAGTACTTGAGAAATTGAGACTTTGCACAGCTAGGATCTCCAACAATACAAACATTTATGACTCCTCTAAGGCTGATGCCTTCATGAGTAGATTTATGGACCCCAGTCATAAGCATAAGAAGGATTGCTCGCTTTATGTCTTGATGACCAAAAATAGTAGGAGCAACACTCTCAACAAGTTTTGTGAAGAAATCTGGGGTGTTCCTTATTCGTTGAACTTCATCCATTTCCTGTTGTTGTTAAATCAACCAACCAAATATAGGGCTGATTATTTTCTCATTTACATCAGAAGTTTGACAAATAACATTATAATTGTGCACAAAATGTGTGTTAAAGAAAAATGAACAGGTTAAGGACAACAGCTGGCAATGAACAGGAAAACAAAATGTGACCAAAATTTATTACATACTATCGATAAATATAACAGAAAGGTGGCTTGATTAAAGCAATCACAAATATATTCATAACCATAATATAGGTAAAAGCAGTCAGTCACAACAACCGACAATATAAAATCAAAATCAGATGGTGACATAATAATGCAGAGGTAATACTCAACTTACAGAAAATTTCAGATCATCTTCCTCTGAATCCTTCTTCCTATTCCTGATGTCTATTTCTCTTCTACCATCACAAATCTGGGACAAACCATTCAAAAACACATCAATCACAACTAAGATTACATCATAAAAATTTAACAAACCAATAATAAAACACAAATAGCCAACCTGAACAGAGTTGGCAATAAAAGCCAGACGATAGGAGATGTCTCTGACTCCCAAATCCCTAAGGCCCCTCACACCTTCATTTCCAGATGAAGAACCCTTGCGTTGAGAAGCTTCCCTGCGGCATTCTGATCTCTCACCAGGGGATGCCAATGCCAATATATCCGGTATGACAATTACAGTGCCAGTAAAAATCACTCTGCGAGGAGACAGTTTATGGTTAGACTATTGAGTTGATAAAGTAAGAAAAGTTAAAATTTCAGTAAAATTTGAACATTTCAAGCAAATAAGTGGCTAGAAAAGGCTTACGTGTCACCAGCCCTTGCATGTTCCACAATCTCATGACGGAGAATAACACCCAATGACCTAGGCAAAGAGCCCGCGGGTATCTCTTTGGAAGTCTCCTGCATTCTGACTCTTTGCCAATCTATGGTTCATTCTAAATCTCCTCAACGTTCATTCTTAGCATGGGTGAAACTGATATAAGCAGTAACAAAATCTCCTCAATGACCTAGGAAATTATCTATGGTTCATTCTAAATCTCCTCAACATTCATTCTTAGCATGGATGAAACTGATATAAGCAGTAACAAAATCTCCTCAATGACCTAGGCAATTATCTATGGTTCATTCTAAATCTCCTCAACATTCATTCTTAGCATGGATGAAACTGATATAAGCAGTAACAAAATCATAGACAAAATAGGAGATAAGCAATGCCATGGTGAAGAACATATTGAAAATATGCCTTATGAGGATGATATGGACACAATGCTTGTGAGTAACGATGATCAAACAAACGAACTTCGTATGAGACAGGATCAAAGAAAAAAATGCCTCAACGTGTTCTATATGCTCAGTCTACAAAACTAAAAGACCTAATATTTAATGGGAAAATGAATTTACTTATGAAGAAGTTGAAGCAGCCACAGGTGGATTTTCATTGAAGAACTGTCTTTTATGTGTGAACTTATGTCACGGATGATAAAGTCCTCATAAGTCCATGATTTTGTCCCATAAATCCATGATCTCTCTCCCACTGAGAAATTTAGAACCACCTTCAATTCCATTAAGACATATTAAATGGCCATAACCATTGCAATTAATCACACCATGTAACAAATGACTTTGATTATCTAAAGCTCCTGGCATAATTCTTGTGAAAGATCTGTCAAAATTTATACAATATCAGTTACATAATGCTCCTGAAATCGTCGAGACATACATACATAGGTATAAAAGAGTGTTGTTCCTCATGAATAATCAAATTCAAGTTATCTTTCACTCAAGAAATAAATTATTAGAACAAACTAGTATTCACTCCATAAGTGACGAACTAGATATTAGATTGTTGAAAAAATGTAACATCTATCAGTCTGTCAATGTGATGATATGAAAAGTACGATCCATCTACCAAAAATAAAATCATGTTTTTCTTTTTGCAAATTATTAAAGAATTTTGGTTGTTTCCTGAAGACGACTTACATTTGGGGCAGTTCTAACAGTAGACAACATCCCATATCCTTCTTGCAGATGGACCAGTGTAACCAATATATCTTTCAGGATTCAGTAGAAGATTCACATATGTCATCTCATCTGTAAATTCAACCATTAGAATGATTTAATTGCATAACAGTGTAATAGTATGAAGTATTTTACACTGCATGTGAATTCCATGGTGCTCCTGCTACCTCTTTAAAAGGAAACTACTTAATATTTTAGTATGATAAACTAGCGCTATAAACAGAAATCATTCAAACATGAACTCGTTAGACAAAGTAACACACCATTGTCAGTCTCATCATCATTAGTCCATGGATTGTCTATTTCTGTCCATCCTCCTCTGAAAGCTTTACTATCCAAAGTACAGTCAACTACTGCCTCAGGTTTTCCTTCTTGACAAACAAGATCATTCAACGGAAGGCGATTAGGCTTCTTAAATGACTCCGGGAATTCATTTTCTGCGTATTCACATACACTACAGTCCCGCAACCGACACATACCATCATAAGGAAAAATACTCAAAGGAAAAATAAAATGTTGACAAAGCAGTGTTTATAAAACCTTTTCTATTGCGGGTGAACAACATGCTTTGATTTGTTGGGTCTTCTACCCACTCTTCAGTACTACCTTGACATATCTTTGAAGACAAAGAAAGACGATTAAATCATCATGTTAATAATCCAATGGGAGAAGCGGGGAAATGAACAATGCATAAATAAATCAGTGATCAATTGTGGATCGCAGAACATAGAAGTTTGTTCAAACTATGCTATGTTGCAGTGCTATAGTACTGCTATAGCTTCTATTTGACAATACTTTAAATTAAATAACGTATCACAGAAAATTGTGATTTGTTCAGATTATGCTAAACAATAGTTGTTATTTGACAACACTGAAATAAACAAATATCTAGTACCAACCTTGTACATATCTTCCTTTGAAAAATCCAAAAGCGGCCGCACAAGAAGGATGCCTTGATTTGCCGGAACTTCACCGTACAAATGCTTATGCATAGGGAAAATCTGGGAGGTGAAAGGTGTGCCTGCAAGTCCAAGCACACCGCTATTTCGAGAAAGCCTTAAAATAAATAACTCGGCCTACATCATTTCTCAGCAATCATTACATGTCTAACTAACATCTTCAACAGGCTTTCAGTTTTGCAATCAACTGACAAGAAAATAAAATGCAACATTTAGTCATTTCTCACTCTAAAATTCAATTTTTTATTTTAAATAATTATGACCAAAAGGGTCCAAACAATTTCAAAAACTCCTCCACATAACATACGCAACTCATCAAAAATAATATGGAGGAATAAAAAAAATTTGAACATAATTTATTGCCAACTAAACCTAGTCATCAGCATGATGTGCAATAAGCAACACTCCAATCTGGTGTTTGGCACAAACATCATGAAATACTTGGTACCTAAAGCTCAAAGAAATCAAAATCTACAATTAGCACACTTTTATAGAAGTTCTTAGCATATACATCTAACTCTAAGGGCCCGTATACTTTCATGTTTTCATTTTCACTTCAACCAATAAACAAAAGAGAATATGGATCTAGCATTTTCTTCACCATTTTCTTTTACAATTTTGAAAACAAATCTAGCATTTTCAAGAAAGAAAAAAAACAAAAACAATATTTCATTGTTTATTAAAATGAATTCTTCCTAGTTTGGCTTTCATCTTCCATCAATCACAATTGTTCACTACATGAGTCTTTCATCTCCTTATCATCAATTTAAAATGAACATAAATCTTAGAAAACAAAAAATTGAAATCTTTTCAGAAAGTAAACGAGACCTAATATTTTACTAACACGTCGCGTAGATGCAATAACCTCATTTCACGAGCAGCTTCTTGCAATCGACCCTGTTTTGGCTTGCCGCTTGGCCAATCACAACTGGCAATCTCACATCTGATTCCTGTATGGAGTCCTTAAGTCAGCAAACTTCACAATTTGAATAAGTTCAAGAACTCAAACCACATTTTCATACTACATAATCAAAATTAGACCAGCCCACTTCAGAAACACGGTTACGAACAATATTAGCCTCGTCTTTGCTCCCGACGCGTAGTCCATGATCAACAATTATTGCCAACAGACTGGGAATGAAACCACTATGATCAGTACCACCAGAATTAACAGCAACAGTTTTCCATCCAGCAGTTAACACACAGAGTGCTATACTGTCAGGGTCACCAGAGACACCCAAAGCTAATAGCAAAAGAAACACCATAACATCAAAAAGTAAAAAAAAAACACAATGCAAAGGGAAAAAATAGGTTCTTTGCATGAGTGTCAAAAGGACGATGAACAAATTAAGCACTTATTCAATAAGCCATTCTTAGCACTTAATCGAGTCCTTACCAATTCGGTGGTGGAGTTTGATTCCAGCCATGTCCATTCGGTTGGAAAATGATTGTCTGAATTTGGAGATGTCGATTGAGCATTGTTGGGAAGTGGAAGAACACAGAGATGATGATGAAATAGAGGGAGATTTGGGATTGTAGCGATGGTGCAGGAGGTAGGAAAAGGGGGAAAGTTTGAGAGAATTTGCAGCGAGGAGTGTTGCTGGTGATGAAAGGATTAAACCTCGCGCCATAACCTCTTTCAGTCGCAGCACAAACCACTTCACTCACCTTCGGTTTATTTTTATGTTTATTATTACTAAATTCCTGTCCCTTTTTTTAATTCACACATATAATTAAAACTTAAACATGTTTTTAATCTATAATTTAAAATGTGTAATATATTTATAATCACCATAAAATATATATATATATATATATATATATATATATATATATATATATATATATATATATATATATATATATATATATATATATATATATATATATATATATATATATATATATATATATATATATATATATATATATATATATATATATATATATATATATATATATATATATATATATATATATATATATATATATATATATATATATATTAACATTGTTATCAAAATTAATTTTAATAAAAGTTAATTATTTATATAATAAAATAGAAAATATTTTACTATTATTTTAGACAAAAATATTAAGCTACATTATCATGAAAATTATAATAATTATAATAATTATCTATTAAAGTAATTAATAAAATAGAAAAGGTTAGAAAATAAAAATGAAAGAAAGAAGTGGAAAATTAAAGAAATAAAAAAAATAGTGATTATGGTTGGCTAAAGTAATTGCGACAGTTCTCCTTAACTGTCGCGAGTGTGGAAAGAGGGCGGTTCTTTGGTAACTGTTGCATTATTATATATAACATGCCTAAAAAATTTGCGACGGTTGACTCATACCGTCGTGAGAACTGTCGTAGTCCAAGAATAAGGACGGTTTTTTGATAACTGTCGCAAAAAATCTACGACAGTTGACCCTAACTGTCGTGACAATCGTCGCAATCCAGGAATAAGGACGATTTTGTGATAACTGTCAAAACTCAAGTGTCGTAAATCACCTTTTTTCTTGTAGTGTTTATATTGCGCTTTATGAAGGAAATTACTCTTTCTGGTAAAATAGAGGTTCCAATCATGGTATGAATCAATTCATAAGTTATATGATTCATTTTGATAATTATCCGATACTTCATCTGAGTAATTAGTTTTAAAATTAAATCTTGCATGTTCTGTTATATTATGTAGTATTTTGACGAATTCAAGTGCGCTACTCACTCGAAAGCAAGATTGGAAGAAATTAAAGAGGAATGGTGTCAATTTATTCTTGAGTTGAGAATTGTATAAAGTTATTGGATTAGAAGAATTGTAATTATATGTAAATTGACTGTATTTGTGATGTTGTAATTCTGAGGATCGGATTTTATTGTAACATATTTAAGCAGGTTTATGTGTATTAAAATGATTATGGGCAAAGTGATGAGTTACAATGTATACTTAAAGGCCAAAGTTTTGAATTGTATATATAAGGCCAAAGTTTTGAATTGTATATATAAGGCCAAAGTGTTGAAATAAAGGCCTGAATTATAAGCAGGTTTGTGTAATATAAGCAGGTTGTTGGTAAATATACAAAACAGCGTGATTATTTAAAAAAAAAATTTAAAATCTGGGACATTAGACAGCGCTTTTACAAAAAAGCGCTGCTAAAGGTTACAAACATAGCGCTACAAAAGCGCTGCTATAGGTTGGGAAGGGGGGGGTCTAAGACAGCGCTTCTAAAAAGCGCTGCTAAAGGGGGGCTATGACAGCGCTTTGTAAAAGCGCTGATAAAGGTGGGGTCTAAGACAGCGCTTTGTGAAAGCGCTGCTAAAGGGGTGAAGGGTTGGGGGGAATAGGCAGCGCTTATAAAAGCGCTGCTATAGGGTGAAAAAAGCGCTGCTAAAAGCATTGCTGAAGGGATCCTTTAGCAGAGCTTTTTCTTTAAAAAAAGCGCTGCCTTTACCTTTAGCAGCGCCACTTTTGGCAGCGCTTTTAAGCGCTGCTAAAGGTCTTTTTTGGCATAGTGAAGCTTACCATATATCTTTGTGAATTTTCCTTTTACAGACAATCCTTCACCAACAGAAGATGGTTTGTGCTCCTTTCATTTGTTTAAATCCTTAGTGTACAAGGTTGACTGAAATTCTTCAAAGAACAACGAATCTCTTCCATGCAAGAGAATTTCTTTGGAATGAGCATAAGACTTAAGTAAAGGACACAACAACAGCAACACTTGATCTTCATTATCAATCTTGACCTCGATATTCTCAGTATCAAGAATTAACTTATTGAACATATCGAGATGCTCAGCCAAGACTTTGTCTTTACTCATTTTGAATGAACACAAATCTTCCTTTAGGTAGAAAGAGTTGACCAAAGATTTAGTCATATACAAACCCTCGAGTTTGTTCCACACACCTGTTGTCATCTTCTCCTTCGAGACCTTCCAGATTACATTATCACCAAGGCTCAATATGATGGCAATGTGGACTTTCTCGATCATCACCATCTTCTCCTTCTAAGTTAGGGCACCATCCATCTTCTTTGATCCCTTTAACACCTCTAATAAATCATATTAAACTAGTAGGGATTGCATCTTCAAGCGCCACAAATCAAAATCATTCACTCTGGTGAACTTATCAATCTCATACTTTGTTGACAACATATTTTCCTCCACGCTCACCCCGCCAATTTGTTGTGAAACAATGCCCAAGAAAATAGAGTATGATCGGTTTCTTAATCAACAAGAGAACAACAAGGTAAAGGAAAAGAGAGAAGGAAAGAGAAAGACAATTCAAAGTGGTTAAAAACTAGATTCTTGATTCAATTACACATTAAGAAACAATGTTTACAATTGAATCTCAACTACACCAGTTTCTCCCATTTATTAGGATTATCAGGGATTGATTGAGAAGAGATGACTAGTATGTTATTTATAAGAAAACTAAACCATAGCTTTCAACTAACATACTAAAAAATTTTCCTAACAGACTGACCCAATTCAACAAGCTAACATATTTCGACAATTACACTAGCTCTTCGACTTCGATAGAGCTCTTCGACTTCAATAGAGTTTACTACAACATTAGCTTATAACTCATAAGCTACAATATATGCAATTTTATTCTCCGATCTTTAATTCTCTATGATCAACTTTCCATTTTCTATCTGCTATCTCAATTAGTAATAGAACCTCATTTTGACGTGTTTGCTTTTTTTGGGTGTTACCATATTATTTTCCAAGTTGATATCTAACATGATATCAATCTTCATGGTCATTGATCCCCGATTCTTCCCTGTAATCTCTTCGACTAGATTGATCATCCATGTTGCTTAGTATGCACATAACGAAGTTGTTATGTATTCTGTTTCACAAGATAATAAAGTTACCATTGGTTCCTTTGTCGAACTCCATGTGACTGTCGCACCACCTTTCAACACTGTTAGAATTTCAACTGTAATAAAAGTGGCTTAAAAATATATTAAAAAACTAAATTACTGGTGTTGAGATTCTAAAATTCTGTACAATTGGATAAACTTAAGTAAACTTGACGAAAATCAGACAAATTTTTTATTTTTTTTACATAAGTTTTCAAATTGTTTTATTTTTCTTCTTTACTAGATTGTATTTTTCATGTATGTTTTATATTTATAATTGAAATGAATATTTTAATTTATGAAATATTTATTGTTTTATAAAAGTATGTAGATCATATGAATATTATTTTTAATATTATTTTAATAATAGGAAAATTCCTACCAACTGTTAATCGAGTATCCAAGTCAATTTTGGCTAAATTTTTTTTAAACTCTCAATTAGGGTAACGCATGGATCTCATTACGTGGAGATAAAAAAAAAATATGAATGAGGATAAGAGGTTGTATTTATGATTTTTTTGTGAGAGCAAGTTAGATTATTTTAGAGTTAGAGCAAGGACAACGGTGTAAGTTCTATCACATGGTGATAATTTAGTAAAAGAGTATAATAAAAAAATTTGCATTTAATTTCTTTTAGATATGTAAAAAACCTAAAATGACTATTTTATAAAAAAAAAACATTAACAAAGGATACCCCTGTAAAAAGTTCATCAAAAAATCACTATTAAATTTCTATTTTTGTTATATATTTTTTTGTTAGCACCTGAACAAAGATTTTAGAAAAAACACTATTTTAGGGGTCATCATATATTAATAAAAGAAAGAAAGTTATTGTAATAAGTAGTAGTCTAAAAAGAAAATTGTTCTTTCATAATCATGAAATGTTAAAAAATAATAAAATAATCAAGATTAATGAAAGGCTTAAAAAATTAAATTTCCCTTTGTTATCTTGAAAGATTAAAAAATTTCTTTATTACATAACGCACTAGTAATAATTATCAATATATAAAGAGCTTTTATAATTTCAAAGTGTAAAGGGAACATGAACTTCTTAAGTAATAGAAACAAACTGTATTATGAAATTCTGGATTTTTTTTATATTTTTATTCTATTTTGTTCCTTAGTTCTTATCTCTGGTACGTCATTATTCAATTCATTTTAGATTTATCATTTAATTTATAGTATGCACATAATCTTTTATCATATTTTTATAACATTTTTTATCATCATTTTTCATTACAGGAGAAATTTACAAATGTGAAACCGATGATGATTGTCCAAAACAATTTTTTTATGGTGGACATAATCTAATTGCTAGGTGCTTCGACGGCATTTGTTTCTTTTTATAGATAAATGGTTTTCTTTTTTATAATAAAGAGGAGATACATTTTAAGTAAATAATGAAATTTTCTCTAAGGTAGAAGTTATTAGATTTATACATAAATAAAACGATAGATGCCCAACTGCCGTAGACAGTGTTGTAGATATCATATTGTAACAATTGGGTTTCAACCGTCGCAATCAAAGTGTCATAAAATGACTATTTTCTTGTAGTGAATCTGCACTCCAAGTGTTTGTTACAATGTGTGTTAATCGCAACTGTGATTTTTGAAAACTACATAATGCTACTACAAAAAGTTCTTACTAATGAAATAGAGTTCTTCCCTATTTATAATGTGGTTACTTTTACTCCAAGTAAACATCAAATAACTAAATCAACTAAAATTAAGCCAGGTCATACTTCTTCGACTATGCCGAGGTTGACTCTTTAGACACATTCATGCTTTGACAAGTTGTATTTGACTATCTGTCAAATACAATTAATATTGAATATGTTTTGAAAAAAAGAATTACATATTGAACACATCACCTAATTCATTGTGCCTAAGCTATCTACATTCATCATTGTTCTTAATATCTTGAACAATTCGACATGCATAACCTTCGTCGTTATATGTGTTGTGAAACAATGTCCAAGAAAACAGAGTATGATTGGTTGCTTGCTTAACAAGAAAACCACAAGGTAGAGGAAAAGATAAAATGGAAGATAAAAATACAATTCAATGTGGTTAAAACTGGATTATTGATTCAATTACACATTAATGAACAATGTTTACAATTGAATCTCAACCACACCACTTTCTCCCTCTGATTAGGATTACTAGGGATTAATTAAGAAGTGATGACTAGTATGTTATTTATAATAAAACTAAACCCTAGATTTCAACCAGCAAACTAAACAATTGAACCAACATACTAACGAAATTTAACATGCTAACTTAAACAACAAGCTAACATACTTTGACATCTACACTAGCTGTTCAAGTTCGAATGAGCTCTTCCACTTCGAGAAAGTTTTCTATAACAATAGATTATAACCCATAAGCTACAAATCTCCACCTTGGAACAAACTCTAAACCACAAAACCAATTAGGTGTCATCATACAGTCGTATCAACTGTATACAGTATAAAAATTTACAACTTGGCAATGTCTTGGTGATCATTTCAGCAGCATTGTCATCAGTCAAAACCTTCAGCACTTGGATTTCTCCATACTCGATTATCTCTTTGATGAAATGAAGCCTCACATCGATGTGCTTGGTCCGCTCATGATAAACTCAATTCTTCAACAAGTGTATGTCATTTTGAGTATCATATTTAATAGT
Organism: Lathyrus sativus; assembly: GCA_963859935.3. NCBI lineage: Eukaryota > Viridiplantae > Streptophyta > Magnoliopsida > Fabales > Fabaceae > Lathyrus > Lathyrus sativus. The sequence continues at coordinate 13,847,594 of OZ012735.1, read as the reverse complement.
GATTGATTGAGCTTGAGGTTTCAGCTCCTTAGCGAAACCTTCAAGCCACAACGCTTCTTTCATAGCCTCGGTGACAGAAATATAATTTGAATCAGTTGTTGATAAGGTAACAACCTTCTAAAATGTTTCTTTCCAACATATTGATGTGCCAAACATAGCGAACACATATCCAGAAATAGATTTTCTAAAATCCATACAACCTATAGAATCAAAGTCAACAAATCATTTTATTTCGACTTTGCTATTATCACTACAAGCTCTACCATAAATCGAGACTCTTCTCAGAGACTCATTTATGTACCTTAGAATCCACTTCAATGTTTACTAGTGTGCCTTCCCAGGATTGGCCATATACCTGCTTATAAGGCTCACTTTGTACGCTATGTCTAGTCTCGTACAAACCATAACATACATCAAATAACCTACTATACTAGCATATGTGATGCTATTCATATATGCTCTTTCAAATTTGGTACTAGGAATTTGATTCATACTCAGCTTCAATTGAGGATTAGTTGGTGTTACAACAGACTTTGAATTTGAGATACCTAATCATGAGCGCTTTCTATCTCTCCAGATATCACTCCCAATAATCCTAGAGGAAGCTCTCATATCCTTCATGTTGAACTCCATATCTAGTTCATGCTCACTTTCATAATATCTTCAACATTTTTGTTTGTTAAAAGAATGTCATCCATATAAAGTAATAAAATAATAACTGAACTTCTAGGTTTAAATCTGAAGTAAACCCAATGGTCAAACTGGCTTCTAGTGAAACCTATGTGTGTCATGAACTTGTCGAATCTCCTATTTCATTGTTGAGGAGATTGTTTCATGCCATATTACGACCTATTCAACTTGCAAACATACAGGAAGGTTGTCTTTACATTCATCTATTTAAGTTCTAAGTGGAACCTTTCCACCATGGCTAGCAACATTCTAATGGATTTATGTTTTATAACAGGCGAGAAAAAATCATTAAATTAGACACCTTCATTCTGAGTAAACCCATTAACAACCAACCTTGCCTTAAATCGCTTCGACGTCACTCGTTTGATTCCTTCGTTAACCTTGAAAATCCATTTACAGCTGACTATCCTGGCCCCTGTAGGTTTCTCAATCAACTCCTAAGTGTTATTATCATAAAGAGATTTCATCTCACCATCCATGGATTTAAGCCATTAATTCTTGCCTCGAATCCTCATAACTTCCTTATAGTCTCTAAGTTATTAATCCAGAACCCCACTTGTAGAGATTAAGGCATAAGCTAATAGATCTGCATAACCAAGCTTGTGAGGTGGCTTGATGAATTTCTTGACCTATATCTTTCCAGAAGGTAGTCATTACCAGTCTCCGAATCTTCATCACAAACTTATGCTTGTTCTTTGACTTCATTTGGGTTATGCAATTCAGCATCATAATGCTCCACGTCAGCATGAATCTCTTCCTGTTCTAGATCTTCTCCAAAGATCTTTGTACTTTGACCAAAGTCAACAGTTTTTTTTAATCCATTTAAGCTTCATTTAAAACTTCATCTCAACTTATGATACATCTCCTATGACCTGGCTCTAGGCACCACTACCAATAAGCTTTGACTCCTTCGGGGTATCCAAGGAACATACATTTCAGAGCTCTAGGTTCGACTTTATCTCTCCTAATATGAGCATATGATACACATCCAAATAGTCTAAGTCTGTCGAGATTAGGTAGATGTATCGACCATAATTATTCACGTGTTTTCATCCTTAAAGAAGTCAAGGAACACTATTTATTAGGTAAGTTTCATTCATGCCTTCCTTAACCCAAAACACTTTCTTTAATCCTGCACTAACCCACATGCATCTAACTTTTTCTATAATGGTTCGATTAAACCACTCAGCCAGACCATTTTATTAGGGAATACATGAAGTAGTTTTGTGACTTGCAATACCATACGGAGAAAAATAGTTGTCAAAAGATTCATTGCAAAATTGAAGACCATTATTGCTCCTCAACCTCTTGACCTTTCTGTCAGTTTGATTTTCGCCCAGAGTCTTCAAACTTTCGAAATTTTCAAAATTTTCATCCTTAGCCTTTTGAATGAATACCCACAAAGATCAATTATGGAAATAAAATATCTTGCACTTGAGTGTAAAGGATTTCTTGCAGGCCCCAAAAGATCAGCATGTATATAGTCAAGGGATCCACGTGTTCTTTGTTAACCTTTGTTAGACTTTACCACGCAGGATTTACCATATACACAAGCTTCACAAAACTCTAGTTTTTCGACCTTATCATCACATAGAATATTTTCTTTCAACAATTCGACTAGGCCTCTTTCAATGACATGGCAAAGTCGCTTGTACCATAGCTCAGTCTTCGACACAGGTTTTGTGAATTTCACATCTACTTAACCACTTACAACCTCAACCTCAAGGGTGTACAAGTCTTGCCTCTTGATGCCTCTCAACACTTCATTTGACCCCTTTATCACCCTTAGAATAATTTTCTCTCCTTTGAAAACAATCATTTCTTGTCGAATTTACCATTCTTCCACTCAAGCATACCATCTTTCTTTTGAGTTTTCCTTTTACAGACAATCCTTCACCAACACACGATGGCTTATGCACCTTTCATTTGTGCAAATCCTTAGAGTACAAGGTTGATTAAACTTCTTCAAAGTTCAATGAATATCTTCTATATAAGAGAGTTTTTGAGAAGTGAGCATGAGACTTAGGTAAAGCACACAACAACATCAACACTTGTTCTTCATCATCAATCTTGACCTTGATATTCTCAAGATCAAGGATAACTTGTTGAACTTATCTAGCTGCTCAGCAAATACTCCGTCTTCACTCATCTTGAATGAGTTCAAATTTTTCTTCACGAAGATACAATTGAACAAAGATTTATTCATATACAAACCTTCAAGTTTGCTCCACACACCCGCTTCCATCTTCTCCTTCGAGACCTGTCAGCGAACCTTATCACAAAGGCTTAATATGATGGCGCTGTGGGTTTTCTTGATCATCTTCATCTTCTCCTTCTCCATTAGGGAAGCACCCATCTTCTCCGTTCCTTTAAATGCTTCTAATGAACCCTGCTAAACTAGTGGGGCTTGCATCTTCAAGTGCTACAAACCGAAATCGTTCGCACCAGTGAATTTCTCAATATCATTCTTTTTTGAAAACATATTCTTCTCAACGCTTTCCACATCAATTTTTTGTGAAATGATGCCCAAGAAGATAGAGTGTGATTGGTTTCTTGGTCAACAAGAAAACCAAAAGGTAAAGAAAAAGAAAGAAGGGAAGAGAAATACGATTCAAAATAGTTAAAAACTTGATTCTTGATTCAATTACACATTAAGAAACAATGTTTATAATAGAATCTCAACTACACCACTTTCTCTATTTGATTAGGATTATCAGCGATTGATTGAGAAGTGATGACTAGTACGTTATTTATAAGAAAACTAAACTCTATCATTTAACTAACATATTATACAATTGTCCCAAAAGACTTACCCAATTCCCCAAGCTAATATATTTCGACAGCTACACTAAATCATCGACTTCGGCAGAGTTTGCTACAACACTAGCTTATAACCCATAAGCTATAATATCTTCAATTTTATTCTCTGATATGCAATGCTCTAGGCTTAACTCTCCATTTTGTACCTGCTCTCTCAAGTAATAGAACCTTATTTTGATGTGTTTGTTTTTTGTGTGCTATTAGATTCTTTTCTAAATTGACAGTTGGCATGTTGTCGATCTTCATGGCCATTGATCCATGAATCTTCCCTATAATTTATTCAACTAGATTCATCATCCATGTTGCTTAGAATGCACATAGTGAAGCTGCTATGTATTCTGCCTCACATGATGATAAAGCTGCCAACAATTCATTTCTCAAACTCCATGTGACTGGTGCACCGCTTTTCAGCACTGTTAGAATTCCAACTGTAATAAAAGTGGTTTAAAAATAAATTTTAAAAAAAACTATATTTGGGATTTGAACCCATAACAAGGAGAAAATTTTCACCATGATTGGATTTTCAATCATAATAAAAATTGGCTAAACAAAAATACTACTAGTGCTGAGATTTAAACTCATGACCAAACGCCACTTTTCACCACAGTTGAAAATTTAGATAGTGGTAAAAACGAATTTACAAATGAAAATTAAAGGAATGTGTCTAATTAAATAAATTTTATCACAATTTATACTTTGGCAGAGGTGAAATTCCATTATGAAATATATTTTTTGTAGTAGTGTTAACTTTTACCCATTCAAAGTTGAAATTATCACTAGGTAGGATTTCATGAATCTAGATATCAATTTCAATTTGAATTATATGTAAACAAATATTAGTAAATTTAGTAATGGAATCATGGTTTAATATCCCCAGGGGAAAAGGCATTTTGTTTTCTATAACAATTTGGAAATATATTTCTAAGTGAACAAATATGCAAGTTGGTCCTTGGACTTGACAAGAAGAAGCTTTAAAACTATTTGGCTATGTTTTTCTCTAACAATTTGGAAATATATTTCTAAGTGCTTCACGCATTTTTGAATTACAGGATTTGAAGCAATGTGAAAGGCACTTTGGTTATCACAATAAATGACTGTTGATTGGTTTAGGTAATGTGAAAATATTTCATGAGATAGATGAGCCATTGTAGTTCACATGTGGCCGCTTCAAGAGCTTATTATTCAGCTTTTGAGGAAGAGCGAGATACAATCATTTGCTTCTTTGTTCACCATGGTATGAGAGAATGGCCAAGAAAGAAACATTGGCCAGATATGTACCTGTGTGTGTCAATACAACTAGTCCAATCAACATCAGATTAATCATGTAATTGTAATGTTGAGTCTCTAGAAAGAAGAATGGCCCGAGCTAGGCATGATTTGAGGTGTTTGTGAATTCTGCAAGCTGCCTTGAAGTGAGTTACTCAATTGTTGTATGCAAAATGTGATGTCTGGCCTTGTTGCATTAAGATGAAATAATATCCCTATGAGTATCCTATATGAAGGAAAATCATGATAGGGAGTGCTCGAATCTTGGTGCAACTTTAATGTAGGGTTAGATGGATTTGAAATAGGTTTGGAGTCAAGGAAAACTGAATCTTCTAACAAGTCGAGGCAATACTTCTTTTGGTAGACGATAATGCCTTTTTTGGAATAAGTTACTTCGATACCAAGAAAATACTTTAACTTTTCCAGGTCTTTGATCTTGAATGTGTTCTCCAAGGATGCTTTGATAAGATGAAACTCATTGATATCATTACCTATAAGTATCACGTCATCAACATAGACCAATAAGATTGTGATGGAAGACTTGTTGATTTTCACAAAAAGAGAATGGTTTGAAGTGTCTTGTTTATAGTAATGCCCAAGAAGAAATTTTGTAAGCCTTTAATACCATCTTCACTAGTTTGATTAAGTCTATATAAGGATTTAACAAGCTTACAAACTTGGTTAGGCATGCTTGTGGAAACTCCAAGGGGAATGATCATGCATACATTCTTTTTAATTTCACCATGCAAAAATGCATTGTTTATATCGAGCTGATGTATATGCCATTATTTGCATGAAGCTAAGGCAATGATGGTTCTCATATTAGTGATTTTGGAATTTGGTGAGTTGGCATCAAAATAATAAAGACCCTTAATCTAATTTTATCCTTTAGCTAACAATCATGCCTTAAGTCTGTCAATAGAACCATCAACAAGGTATTTAATCTTGTAAACACATCTGCAACCTATTGATTTGACACCTGGTGGGAGATCAACAATCTTCCAAGTTCCAATCTTCTCAAGAGCTGGAAGTTCAAACTACACGGCTTGTCTCGAACATTCATGTTTGGATGCCTCATTATATGTCTTGGGTTCAATGTTAGAAATTAATGACAATGCATAATGCAAATGTGCAGATAAGAGGGATTCACGAGAAAGAGAATTAGAAAGAGGATAAAGAATACCTTTGGAAGCTTGATCTGGTGTAGTAAGAGGGATGATCTCTCATCCTTGAAGAGGTTCTAGGTGGAGGGTCATAAGCATCATTTTATGGTTTTCTAAGTGGTTGGTTAGGAGCATTAGTTGCTAGTGTAAGATGCATGTCATCAATGATGTGAGGAATGGATGGTGTATCTGTGCATGGGATATCTTGGTTTTGAGGTGATGTAGGTGTAATGATGGGAGGAATGTCATCAGGTAGTTCTATAATAGGTTGGTCAGTGAAGTATTTATCTAATTTAGATGGGAAGTAAGACCATGAAATGTTTAAGATTTGGTTTTAAGGATGAGAAGGTAAGATATGTTCATGGAAAATAACATTTCAGGACACAAATATTTCATTGGTATACAAGTCAAGTAATGTGTATCCTTTCATACCAGGTTTATAGCCAAGGAATATGGATTTTCTTGCTCTAGGATCTAACTTTGTTTTATGAGCTTGAAGTGTAAAAACATAACATAGAGAGCCAAACACTTTGAATATGTCAATATCAGGTATTTTGTTATGAAGGATTTGATAAGGTGATTTGTTATGAAGGATAAGTGGTTGCACTCTGTTGATAATGAATGTAGCAAACAGAAAGGCATATGACCAATAGGATTTTGGTAACTTTGACTGGTATAGAATAACTTTGCCTACATGCAATAAGTGTTGGTGTTTCCTTTCCACCCGACCATTTTATTGAGGGTTTTCAACACAGAACCTATGATGCCCTTGGATGCATAAAATTGGGGTAACATGAACTCAGGTCCATTATCTTACCTGACAATTTTGGGTGTGATTTGGAATTTGTTAATGATATTGGAAATGAAGTTTTGACCCTGTATGGATACTTCAACTTTAGATTTTAAGAGGACAATCCATACAAATTATTTGTGTTCATCTAAAATGGTTAAAAAGTATTTATGATTGTGTATAGATTGGGTAGATAAGGGTCCCCAAATATTAAAGTGCAAAAGCTCAATTTAGTGAGAAGCAAAAGAGAGACTTGAGTGATAGCGCAACTTTCTTTGTTTTTTCAAATAACAAATGTCACAAGTATAATTATTATCAAAATCAAATGAGGAATACAATTTAGACATTTGAGCTATTCTCTTGGAAGATACATGTCCTAATCGAAAATGCCATAATGTTTAATTAGGGATGACAATGTTTTGGACATGTGGTAAAGGGAAAGAAGCATTGACATGGCATGTATTGGCTTGTGTTGGAAACTTAAGTTCTTGAGGTGAACTAGAATCTTCAGAATAAGTGTCCATTATTTGTAAGATATACAGTACATTCTGTTTTCTACCCAAACCAATCATCCTCATTATATTCATTCCCTGCAATAAGAAATGATCAACAGAAAATTGGGTAGAACACTTCAAGTTATGACACAATTTTGAGATTGAAATCAAGTTCAGTTTAAAATCTGGTGCATATAATACATGGTTGAGATATAAAACAGATGTGAAACTAACATTACCAGCATATTGAACAACTGTACAATTACCACTAGAAAGATTGATCTTTATATGTTTGATTCGATATTATTAGCTAAATAAATGCAATGATGAACATATATGGTCATTCGCACTAGAATCTAGGATCATTGTATGAGGGAGGTTATTTGTATGATAAGAAATATTAAACACAATACATGAAAGCTCATAATTGGGAATTTGGATAGTGGAAACCTAATTAGATGTGGAAGTAGAAACCGGTCTGGAAGTGTTGGAATTTTGAAGCAAACTGATGAGTTGATCATATTGAGCTTGATAAATAGGCATGTAATTGCTTACAATAGAGGCATTTGGTGTGGCTTTAGGTGAGGAATTCTCCACTTGACTTACATTCACATATGATTTGTTCTTGTTAAAATTGGGTGGCCATGCTTTTGATAGCAAAAATCGACTATGTGACCAGTCTTGTTGCAGAAGGTACACACCCTAGAAGCACTTTTAGTGTTGTGAAATCCACCCTTATGCTTGAAATCAAATCTTTGAGCAGCATTTGTGGAAATAGAAGCTACATCAACAGGTGTGAGATTCTTGTGGTGAATCTCTTCTTAAACCACAAGAGAATAAATTCAATTCATGGATGGTAATGGATCCATGATCAAGACTTGAGTCCTAACAGTAGAAAAATTATCATTTAATTAAGTGAGAAATTGTATAGCTTGTTCTTCAAGACTGTGTTCTTGAGCTTTTCGCACTGCATTGCAACGACATCTGTGAGCACAAGTGCATATTGGTAAAGGTCTGCGGGAGTTAAGTTCTTCCCAAAGGCCTTTGAGATCAAGAAAATACTATATAACAAAGCTGAATTTTTGCTTCAGATTATTGATGGAAAAATGCAAAGTAAGAACTTTAATACGATTAAGCTTGGAAAACCGTTCATGCAAGTCGTTACAGGCATCAATAGCATTTTCATGAAAAAGAATGGTTGAAGCAATTTGTTCACTAACCGAATTGATGGTGCAAGAAAGAATGAGATGATTGTAGTGTTGCCATTGAGCGAAGTTGAGATGATCTTCATCAAGAATTTAGTGGATCCGTCAATGAACTTTGGCTTGTTCTTGGCACCCAATGCAAGTTTCATTAATCTGTTCCATGTAAGATAGTTAGAACCCTCGAGCTTTGGAGTAATGGTGACTGAGTTGGGGCCTCCAGTAAGATGAATGTAGTAAATTGAATCAAGATCAAGTTGAGGGTTAAGTGCTAGACACGAAGGCATGTTGGATCAATGAGGAAGATGATGGAATAGCAAAAACAAAAGCAAGATAACCAACTGAGCATCAACAATGGACATGCATATGCAAATAAAAACAAAAGGATCAACGAAAGATGAGAAAATAAAGAAGGAAAGTGAAACTTTAAATTGCAAAATGACTGAATGAGAATATGAAGCTTGTTCATTGATTAGGGCTTGATACCATATTAAGAAATTAAAATGAACATTATGAAGATAGAGTTCTCATTGAAGAAGAAGGAGTTACATGCTATGCTATGATATATATATATATATATATATATATATATATATATATATATATATATATATATATATATATATATATATATATATATATATATATATATATATATATATATATATATATATATATATATATATATATATATATATATATATATATATATATATATATATATATATATATATATATAAGTGAGGATCCTCTAACTCTACAATCATAGCCTTTAAATTAGATTTAATCAAATGGTTATAAGAAAAATGCTCATTTAACCACTAGATTTCAATTTAAACGTTATGATGTGGAGTAAGTTGGTCATCTCTCTCTCTCTCTCTCTCTCTCTCTCTCTCTCTCTCTCTCTCTCTCTCTCTCTCTCTCTCTCTGAATTTTTCATCCATATACCCAAGATTTCACCCCCATATACCCAAGATTTCACCCTCATAATCCCAATATACCCTACATTTCCTCATATTTCCCAATCTAACCAACTTTGACAATTTTTTGTTTTTTTAATTTACAAGGGGGTGCCATTGCTGATGGAGCCACCCTTATAAATTATAGGGGGGCGCCATCCCCTTTGGAGGCACCCTATAATTTATAAGGGGGGCGCCATCCCCTTTGGAGTCTCCCTTAAAGAGTTAAAGGGGGGTGCCATCCCCTTTGGAGCTCCCTTTGATTCGTTATATTTTTTAATTCTGATATAAATAATATAATTATAATATAATACTATTTTGTACAAAATTTTTGTGTATAAATAGTTAGACTTGTTTCATTCAAACAACACATTGTTTCATCCAAATTTAGGAGAGTGAGTCATGTATCTTAGAAGATATGGGCATGTAATTTTTTCAAGAGCGAAACCTCTGATAAGGATGTTGTTTTGGAACATCCAGAGTTTAGAGCAACTACGAAGAAATTTGAATCGGTGGTTAGAAGGAGACATTCTAAATGGTGAAAGCATTAGGAGTATTAAAAGACTTGTCTCGTACTTCTCTGTTGAAGACGGAAATATACGACGGGAGTGGGTGCGAATTAGAGATGACAACGCAGTTAGGTCAATGATGTTTGAAACTGATGATATTACTTTGATTGTTGTAATAGCTTAGTTTATGTTGTAACAATCGTTATTTTTTTTATGTTGCTCTAGCAATATTTCAATTTGTTTATGTGTAATCAGAATTTGTTATAAATATTAAATTCCAAGATTACACATTTTTTTAATGACGAAATTAAATCTATCTAGAACTGGTTCCAACATTTGGACAATTAGTCCTCGTATGCCCGGGAAAACGACATATTCCGCATAGTCTTTCCATTTTCTCAGTTGAATCCATTTCAGTCGTAATTCGCGTGCTCTTGGGGCGGCCCTTTTTGTTTCGTCTCATATTTTCGTTGTGGTAGATTGTGTCTCCATGATAGGTTGGCCAACATTCCTCACTAGCTACCACTGGAAAACTGTTACTGTAGATACCAAATAAGTTCACGACCTTGTAAACTTCTGATAGTTGCAAGAATGGATCGTGACGAGCACTGGAACATGCGGCAATGACATGTGAACAAGGCAGGCGGAAGGTTTGAAACTTTCCGCAGTCGCACCAGTTTTTATGAAGTTCCACCCTGTAGTGTCCCATTGGCCGACCCTCGTTGTGATCCATTGTCTCATCAACAATGAAGCTGTAATCGTGACGATCAAATGGTCTAACTCGATGTGAGGCCACCTTAGAAGTTTCATCCTTCATATATTTCATACTGGATTCGCTGAATATTTGCCCTGATTCCAAAACAACGCTCCATTTTTTGCCTCTTTCCGCAAAACGTGACCCTAATCTGTAATAGGTTGCTCTTACCAACGCAGTAATGGGTAAGTTTCTAGTTCCCTTAAATACGTCATTTAGGGATTCTACAAGATTTGTGGTCATGTGACCCCATCGGGCTCCTCCATCAAAAGCCCTTGTCCATTTCTCGACTGGAATGTTATCCACCTACCTTAGTGCTTTCGCGCTTGACAATCTTATTTCTTCGCGGTAATACATGAATGATGGTTGGTTTAAGGCATACCCAGCGTTCACAACTTTTTTGCGGAGATTTTTGTCTTTCATTTCCCGCATAAAATTCTGAGCAATGTGTCTTATGCAGTAGACATGGACAGAAGGAGGATTGTTCCAACCATTAGCAGGATTGTTGTAGGCACTCACAATAGAGGCATGTCTGTCGGAAATCAGACATAAGTTGGGTTGAGGAGCGACATGTGTTCTGAGATTTCTGAGGAAGAAACTCCAAGCTTCACCTGTCTCACCCTCGACCAGGGCAAAGGCAATCGGAAATATATTATTATTTCCGTCTTGTGCAACCGCCATCAATAATGTTCCTTTGTATTTTCCATACAACCATGTTCCATCGACTTAAATAACCGGTTTGAAGAATGCAAAACCTTTTATACATGGTTGAAATGCCCAAAAGAGACGAGAGAATATCCTACTACCATCAACACATGTTCCTTCAGGAGTGTATGTTGGTAGTGACTCCAAAATTACAACCGTACCAGGAACATATTTTTGAAGTGCTAGTAAATACTGTGGAAGTTGATTGTAAGATCTTTCCCAATTTCCATATACATGTTCAACAACTTTTATTCTTCCAATCCAAGCTTTCCTGTACGATGGGGTATAGTTGAACCGTGCAACAATATGAGAGATAATTGTGCTCACCTTCACAGATGGATCTACGCCCACAAGATGCAAGATCTCTTGGGATATCAATTGAGAGCTTAGTTTTCCATGATCTTGCCGATTGATGTTGGTTGTGCAACTATGAGGTGGATCCATCGAACCTATAACCCAACAATCACTTCTTTTCCGATAGGATGCTGCTAACCGAAACTTGCAATCTGTGTTACGACAAACTACAACATAGCGTTTCGAGTCATTCCGATTGATGTAAAAATCAACGAAGTTATCCATATGAAACTTTCTTACAGCTTTCATGCACTCTTCTTTTGTTCGGTACTGGTTTCCCACTTTCAAAACACCTTCAATTTGTTGAGAAGGATTGTAGAAAACATTTGAGGAAGTATCGTCTCCACTCAATTGCAAGTTCGTCATGTGTTGGGGAGGACAATACATATGACGTAATGGTAGTGTCTCCTCATCTATGTCTTGAAACGGAGTTAGTGCAGTGTAGTCCCCAGTATCGAACAAATTAACCATTTGATCAACCATGGCCTCAGTTTCTTCTTCCTCCTCGTCCACGACATCAACTTCATATACATTCGTTGTTTCACCAACTTGATGTTGAGTCTGGCAGAGTAATAGATAAACCTCGATATAGTCGAACCCAGAGTGTTCATGACTATCAAACATTTGATCTACATTGTTGTCGTCTTGTATTTTCTCTTGAAAATACTTGACCTGATTGTTGTCAAAGAATACGGGACTTCTGTAAAAAAATTGAGAGATTGGACCAGACAATATCTTCGACTCTATTCGCTCTTTGAAATGCAAAAAATTAGATTTTCTGCTCATTGTTAATCGGGTAACATCTGTATTTTGAAACCCAAAACCCGAATCCTCAGAGATGTAAGTTTCTCCATTAGAATGGGCATGAACAATATAATTTGTTGTTCTAGGCATATTTGAAGAAAAGTGTAAGAGTGTAAGAGATGTGTTTGCAAATGGTGAGATGTATTTAATTTTTCATGAATGTATCAATAAATAACAAAAGTGTATGAATATAATATTCATAACTCGTCAAGGGGGGCGCCATAGGGCTTGGCTCCCCTTCCTTAATTTTTAAGGGGGGCGCCATGGGGGTTGGCTCCCCTTCATTAATATTCAAGGGGGGCGCCATAGGGGTTGGCTCCCCCGTGACAAGTGTACGAAAAATATGATTTGCATGCATGCAGAATGCCAAGTGTAATATATTTTCTACACACTTCATCCATATACATTTACTCCTCTTTACAACAATTAATATTTCAACTACACAAATTAAATTTTTACCTCTACCACCATAAATTCAAATTTCAAATTCAAAATTTTTACTATAAATACTTCTCCTCCTCATTCTCAAAAACTCATCAAATATATTCCACAATTTAAATTCTACCAATATCTTCTTCTTATATTAAAATTATAGGAGAAATGTCTCTGTTAACATTGGGCGAAACGCATAGAGGAACACCAAGCAACATCGCGTCTTATGTAAGTATTCGTACCCGATAATACACAATGTTGTATTGATTTATAGCATTATAATATTTTTATAAATACAATGTTGTAATCATTTGTTTTATTGTTTTGTAGAATACTCATGACTTCCGAACTCTTAGGCATAAACATTTCCCACATGACCCGATCATTAGACCATTTTTGGAGCGCGCAGAATTCGGAGAAGTCATCAAAATAACAAATTATCTCCTAGATACCAAATTCATTTTGGCACTGCAAGAAAGGTGGCGACCCGAGACACATACATTTCATCTTTCGATAGGTGAATGTGCAGTTACTCTCGAGGACACTCACATGTTATTGGGTTTACCCATTAATGGTAAGGCGGTAAACAGTCTCACTAATCCTAGCGGTAGTGTGATAGAAGAACTCTTAGAGGTTGAACCAACCCCAAGAGATTTGAGGGGCCAAAAAATATTATTATCATGGCTCAAAAGAATTTTTGGAGAAATGTGGTTAACCCAAGATTCTCCAGAAATATTGAAAATAAGAAAAACAAGAATTTATATTATGTTATTACTAGGTTTATTTTTATGTCCCGATACAAGTGGCAACGTTGTCCACTCTATGTATTTAGTTTTACTAGATGATATAGATAAATAAGAACATATAGTTGGGGGTCCGCTACACTAGCGCACCTATATCGGTCTTTGTGTAACAACGCGATAGCAAATTCGGGAAATTGCACCGGTTGTGGTGTTCTTCTTCAAGCTTGGGGATGGTCAAGGATGGCCAATCTAGCACCTATCCAAGAAAATAATTTTGAATTCCCATACGCTACAAGGTAATTACTTAGACCAAGAATGATCAATCTTTCATAGTCTTTTACTTAATTTATCCTATTATTAACAAATGTTTTCTTTTCGATTTGTAGGTGGTCTTCACTTGGGATGAATTACGACAACTGTCCCCATTTCAGTATCACCCAATACAGAAATCTTATAGATCATTTGGGACAAGATGATGTAAGTACTAAGTATTATTAGAATATAGTATCCTTAACTTACCTATTTAGAATATAGTCTCCTTAAATATTATTAGAAAATACTAATTTTTTTCCTCCTACAGTTTATTTGGCGGCCATATCTGGGTCTAGAAGCCATTCACGAAGTTAACCAACACGACTCTACAGTGTGGAGTGCAAAGGTTCCGATTATCAACTTCACAACCGTGGAGATGCACAACAGTGATCGTGTAAAGCTTCAGTTTGGAATGCTTCAAGATATTCCATGCCCGCCGAAATGCATCCCCGACAAATATCACATCGGTAAAGTCTCCGACCAATGGGAATATTCTCCATGGACCAAGTATGCAAAACATGAGTGTCGTGAATGGAGGTATCATAGCCATTTTGTTTTGCCCGACACTGTGTTTCCATACGAGAGAAAGCAGACTATCCAATACATGAATTGGTATAGGGAGGTATCCATCATTTTCATTTTGCATCCAAGATATCTTGTTGACCCATGCCAACAAGCCACATCATCAAGACCCCAACAACCAACCCAGCCCCAGCCCCATTTCCAACCGCCAACCCAACCCCATTTCCAACCACCAACCCAACCCCATTTCCAACCTCCAACCCAACCCCCACTCACACAACCACAACTATATGAACATACCCCTAACCAATTCACCCCATTCACACAAACTTATTCACAATCCGAATACCAACAATATCCACCACAATACCAAACATACTCCATGGATACTACAAAACAAATAAACCACCTAGTTTCAAACACCAAATCAACCCTTACCAGCCCAAACATTTACACCCATGTCACCCTACGACCAGTCAGGCTATCATCCTGATATTGCCTCATCCAGCCAACCACCCCAAAATAATTATGAAGGCATGGGCAACCCTTTTGATTTGGATGACTTTACGGGGATGGAATCGACTTCATGGGCCGAAATGATGCAATTTCTTGAAGACGACACGGTCGACCCGACTCCACCACAAAGACGACCAAGAAACGTACGTAATCGAGGATGCGGTACAGGCGGGCATTTAAACCGACCAAGTCGTAGAAATTAGTGTACCAAATCACTCATATGTACCCATTTGTAATTAAAAAAAATTGTAATTATTTTTTAATATTAAGTTTATTAAATACAATTTAATTTATATTTATTATTTGAAAATTTTTATTTATAAAATTTTTATTTATTAAATATTTTTTAATTGTTAATTATTATTTATTAAATATTTTTAAACTTATTATATAATAAAAATTATTTTCAAAATTCGGATTTAAGGGATGAGTCAAAGGGGATGGCGCCCCCTTTATAAATTATAGGGTGCCTCCAAAGGGGATGGCCCCCTATAACTTATAAGGGAGGAGCCAAGGCCAATGGCGCCCCCTTGTAATTTAAAAAAAAAACTCAAAGTTGGTTAGATTGGTAAATATGATAAAAAGTTGGGTATAATGGAAATTAAGGGCGGAAATCATGGTTATTGGAGTGAAAATCTCTCTCTCTCTCTCATGTCACACTGCAATGAACTCTCTCTCTCATGTCACACTGCAATGAACTCTCTCTCTCTCTCATTCTCATGTCACACTGCAATGAATACCAATTAAGATAAAACCAACTAATCTCAAGTTAATTGGTGATGTGTAATTGACTTTTCAACCTTGATATGTTTGCATGCTTAGTACTTGTTGAAAATGCAAGAACATCACAACAAGACAAAGAAGAACAAAGATGATAACCCTTGTAAGGATTGTTGGATGTTTATTGGAGTTTTTGAATTTACAGATACAGTTGAATTTGTTAGAGAGAAGAATGTTTATTGGTTCGAGAAAGGGATGCAATTTTTTGTAAGAATGAGATTTAGATTATTTTAGAGTTAGAGTAAAGGTAAGAGTTGTAAGTTCTATCACGTGATGATATTTTAGTAAAAGAGCATAAGAAAAAATTTTGCTATTAATTTTTTTTAAATATGTAAAAAACCTAAAATAACTATTTTATAAAAAGCACTAACAAAGGATAGTTCAATAAAAAGTTCATAAAAAATCACTGTTAAATTTTTATTTTTATTTTATATTTTTTATTAGCGCCTTAAAAGATTAAAAAATTTCTTTTGTTATTATTATTATTATTATTATTATTATTATTATTATTATTATTATTATTATTATTATTATTATTATTATTATTATTATTATTATTATTATTATTATTATTATTATTATTATTATTATTATTATTAGCAATCCATTCGAAGCTCAGTAATGTTTTGACTGTCATTGTCTAAAGTTCAATTGATGTTGGCATCTCTGTTTGATGTTTGTTACCCATTCGAAGTCCAATAATGTTTTGACTGGCGCCCGATGGTTATTTGCATTGCTCATCTCAGGATGGCTGGTTGTTACCATTATCCCCAGTAACTCTCAGGATGTTTGGTTGTCACCAACATCTCCGATTGTTTCCTAAAGATCCCGTTTGAAATCTTCGCTATAAGGAAGCTTTCCGTTCTGGATCCCTTTCCCTGTTGAAGATTGTTATCTTCCCCAATGGAGTTTTCTTCCCTCCATCCCCGATGGAGTTTTGTCTTGTTTTCCCCTAGTAGAGATTTTGTTCCTTCCTGGTCTTTCCTGTTGGAAATTTTTGCGTCCCCAGTAAAGATTCTATTTCTTTCTGGACTTCCCCGGTGAGGTTTTTTCCTGCAGTGTTTCCTCAGAGTTGTGTCCTGCCTCTGTTGGGAGGTCCTTTCTTCTAAAGTGTCAGCTATTCATGCTTGAATCTGTTGCCCCGTCGCTTTAGATTTTCCCTAGTGTCTTGCTGACTTTCCCCAGCGAGTGGTTACTCGTTGTGTTGGATTTCCTCTATTTCGCTTGTGCGTCTGTCTGCATCTTGCGTTTGCGCATTTCTCATAATAAAGCATCATAATAGAGTTCATGGCATGTCAGCACTTGCATAGCTTTGTCGTCCTTAGCATATCATTGCATCTAAGGGACAAAATTTTCGGTCTGCCATATTTAAATACCTTTCACCGTCATTCTATGGAGATTATCATCTCTCAAGTCATCTGGTAAAGCTATTTTAATAGGGGCAACTGTCACACCCCAAAATTTTGACCCTTAGATTCCATTACCATTCTAGGAGCATCAAGCATTGCTTCCTAACTCTAACCTTGTTTCAAGTTCGTTGTTGTTTAATTCATCTGAATTAGGGTTTTACACTTGTGGAATCAAGAAGACTATTGCTTTATCAGTCAATATTTTGGATTGATCATCCCCAAATAAAGTTCCCTTACATTCAAGAAGCTTATATTCAACAAGAATCAAGTGCTAATTGATCTCATGGCAAGTCAATTGAGACCCACTTTCATCTAACCCCAAATTAGGGTTTTCATTAGGAAAAGTCACTGGTGGTTTTGAATTTTGATCCAAGAATGCTCCCAAGCCTTGGTACATGATTCAATATGCTCATATACCTTATTGAATCCTAATCATGATGTTTGAGAAGTCCCAAGTGGCAATTTCATTGAAGATCACACTGTTGAATTCATTTGGTTCACAATTCATCTAACAAGGTCAACTTTTGATTTTTAAGGTTTTTGGTTCAAATTGGAGAATCCAAGCCAAAGTTCATCAAGATATGTTCAGTCCTTGAGTTTTATCAAGAAAAATCAAGATTTGAGAGGTTTCTTGCAAAAGAAGAAAACTTGGACTTTTTTCTGTGTGGAAAAACCATAGTTTTGGTGCCAACTTTGAAAGGCCATAACTTCTAATCTACACATCCATTTCATGAGTTCTAAAGATCAGTGTGTAGATCTACTCATATACTATAAAAGTGTCATAGTGACCTATGAGCAAAAGATGCTTGGATTTTGAGTTATGAAGCTTCAAAGATTGAAAGAATTTCAAAAACACTTAGGAAGATTAACTTAGAGAAGTTTGATGAAATAATTAATTTTGCCTTGTGGAAAATTCAAGTCAAAGATATTTTGATACAATTAGGATTAAACAAGGTGTTGAAAGGAAACATTTCTAGCATGGACAACGAGAAGTGAGAGGAATTAGATTTGAGAGCTTCGAGTACAATCTGCATGTATTTGGCTAAGAATATTCTTGCAAATGTTCTTGGTACGTCGTCAGGCAAAGATCTTTAGGAGAAACTTGAAGAGCTATATCAAGGAAATGGTATATCAAATCATTTATTATTGAAGGAGCAGTTTCATATCTTGCATATGGATAAATATACTGTGAGATGTCGACATATCCATTGATTGCTGCTTTACTATCTTCACCCAAGGCTCCACCATAAATTAGGACTCTATTCAGAGACCCATTTATGTACCTTAAAATCCACTTCAATGCTTGCCAGTGAGCCTTTCCAGGATTCACCATGTACCTGCTTACAAGACTTACTGCATATGCTATGTCGGGTCTAGTACAGACCATAGCTTACATCAAAGAACCTACTATGTTAGCATATGGAATGCTATTCATATAAGTTCTTTCAACATCAGTGCTGGGACACTGATCTATACTCAACTTGAATTGAGGGTTTGTCAGAGTCACAACAGGCTTTGAATTTGACATACCAAACTTTTCGAGAACCTTCTGTAGGTATGCCTCTTGAGATAAGCATAATTTCGAATGCTTTCTATCTCTCCGGATGTCAATCCCAAGAATCCTGGACGCAGCTCCCAGATCCTTCATTTCGAACTCTTTATTGAGTTCAGCCTTCACCCTCATTACCTCTTCGACATTGTTGCTTGCTATTAGAGTATCATCCATATAGAGCAACAAAATAACAAATGAATTGCCCGGTCGAAATCTGAAGTAAACACAGTGGTCGAACTGGCTTCTGATGAAACTTATGTGTGCCATGAACTTGTCGAATCTCCTATTCCACTGTCGAGGAGATTGTTTCAATCCATATAAAGATCTATTCAGTTTGCACACATAATCTTCCTTCCCCCTTTCGACATACCCTTCAGGTTGCCTCATCAGGATTGTTTCATCTAGATTACCATACAAGAACGCAGTCTTCACATCCATCTATTCCAGTTCAAGGTCGAACTGGGCCACCATGGCAAGCAACACTCGAATGGATCTGTGCTTCACAACAGGAGAGAACACATCATTGAAGTCGATACCTTCTTTTTGAGTGAACCCCCTAGCAACCAATCTTGCCTTGTATCTCTTTGACGTCACTCCTTCGATTCCTTCCTTAACTTTGAAAATCCATTTACAGCTAACTAACCTGGCTCCAGCAGGTTTTTTGATCAGTTCCCAGGTGTTGTTATCATGAAGAGATTTCATCTCATCATCCATGGCCTTCATCCATTCAGTCTTCTTTCGACTCCTCATAACTTCCTTATAGTCTCTAGGTTCTTCATCTAGAACCTCACTAGCAGAGATTAAGGCATAAGCTATAAGATCTTCATACCCAAGTCTCTGAGGTGGCTTGATGAATCTCCTCGACCTGTCTCTTGCTAGCAGGTAGTCATTATCAATCTCCTCATCTTCGACAACATCTTCTGCGTCTTCTTCGACTTCATCTGGGGTAAGCAATTCAACATCAACATGCTCCACCTCAACAGGAATCTCTCCCTGTTCCAGCTCTACGTCAGCATCATCAGTTTTCTTGAAAGCCATCTCTGCTTCATTGAAAACTACATCTCGACTGGTGATACACCTTCTGTGACCTAGCTCTAGGCACCATAGCCTATAAGCTTTGACTCCTTCAGGGTATCCCATGAACATGCACTTCAGAGCTCTAGGTTCGACCTTGTCTTGCCTAATATGAGCATAGGCCACACAGCCAAATACTCTCAGTCTGTCGAGACTAGGTGGATGTCCCGACCAAACTTCTTCAGGTGTCTTCATTCCTAAGGCAGTCGAGGGACATCTATTTATCAGGTAAGCTGCTGTCGAAACAGCTTCCGCCCAAAACACCTTCTTCAATCCAGCACTAACCAACATGCATCTAACCCTTTCAAGGATTGTTCGATTGTATCTCTCAGCTAAGCCATTTTGTTGAGGAGTACCTGCTACAGTCTTATGCCTTGCAATCCCAGACCCAACACAGTAACCGTCGAAAGCTTCGTTGCAGAATTCAAGGCCATTGTTGGTTCTCAACCTCTTAACCTTTCCGCCAGTCTGAGTTTCGACTAAAATCTTCCAACTTTTGAAATTCTCAAAAGTTTCATCCTTCGTCTTCTGAATGAATATCCATAGTTTTTTGGAATAGTCATCAACGATGGATAGAAAATACCTTGCACCTGAGTGTGAAGGATTCCTTGCAGGCCCCCAAAGATCAGCATGAATGTAATCCAGGGATCCATGTGTTCTTTGCTTTCCTTTGTTAAACTTTGCCCTACAGGATTTACCAAATACACAAGATTCACAAAATTCCAACTTTTCGACTTTGTCACCTCCTAGCAGGTTCTGCTTCCCCAATTCGACCAGGCCTCTTTCGCTGACATGGCCCAATCTCATGTGCCATAATTCTGTCTTCGACATAGATTTCGTAGATGCAACATTTGTCAAACCACTTACAACCTCAGCCTCAAGGGTATACAAGCCTTGTTTCTTCACGCCTCTCAAGACTTCCTTCGACCCCTTCATGACTCTTAGGATACTTTTCTCTCCTTGAAAAACATATCCTTTTCTGTCGAATTCACCAAGAGAAATCAAATTTCTCTTCAAGTCAGGTACGTACCTGACTTCAGTCAATAACCTTATTGACTCATCATGGAGCTTGAATCTCACAGATCCAATACCTGCAATTTTGCAAGATTTGTTGTTTCCTAACAGCACAGATCCACCATCTTGATCACATAGCTCCTCGAACAATTCTCTGTTTGGAATCATGCGCCAAGTGCAACCTGAATCCATAATCCACTCTTTCCTCGAGTCGCCACTTGAAACCACAAGAACATCAGATGAGTCGAAGTCATCTTGAACAATGGCTGCATTGCCATTACCTCCATGATCTTTCAGGCGTTCAGGGCACACCTTTCTTATGTGACCCTCCTTCTTACAGTGATAACATCGAATACTAGATGTTTCACCACTATAAGACTTTTGTTGACTTTTACCTTTCTTCTTGTCGAACTTACCATCCTTTCGCAAGAATTTTCTCTTAACGGCCAAACCTTCGCCCACCGTCGAAGGTTTATGCTCCTTTCGTTCGTTCAAGTCCTTAGAATACAAGGCTGATTGAACTTCTTCAAAGGTCAGGGACTCCCTTCCATACAAGAGAGTTTCTTTGAAGTGAGCATGTGTTCTGGGCAAAGCACATAGCAGCAACAGTGCTTGATCTTCATCATCGATCTTCACATCAATATTTTCAAGATCAAGAATCAGCTTGTTGAACATATCCAACTGCTCAGCCAACACTTTGTCTTCACTCATCTTGAATGAATATAAAGCTTGCTTCAGGTATAGTCGATTCACCAGAGATTTGGTCATGTACAAACTCTATTATAGTCGAAGTTTGTTCGCAAGTAATACGTGTTGTAGTCGAAGTTTGTTCTAACATGCATTAGTCAATATTGCTACAATTTGTTGTGAATCGGATGCCTTATAACAAAGTATAAACGGTTTCTTAATGATCAAGAAACACACAAGGGTTAGGGTTAACAAAGAAAACAAGGTAAAACAACAAGGAACAACAAGGATTGGTTATTAAACTGCTATTCTTTCCTTTCTCTTAGAACAAGATTACAAGTATACAAGAATAACAAAATAACCTCTCTCCCTTGAAATTAGGATTTTATCTTCCTATTTTTCCTTATGCCAAGATTGAGAAACTAGCATCCTATTTATAATAAAATAGCACACTAACCTAATGGGCTTTTTAACAATTACCCATTACAAGCTAACTTAGGGTACAAGCTAACTTAAACAATTGGACTTACAAGCAAGACCCAATTCAACATGCTAACAACCCTAGCAATATTTACTAATGCATGTTAGAACAAACTTCGACTACAACACGCATTACTCGCGAACAGACTTCGACTATACTAGAGTTCGATCCAATATCTCACAAATCTCCACTTTGGATCTAACTCTATAACATCAAGAAACTAGCTTTCTTCATGCAGCTTTATTAACTGCATACAGTGGAAAAACTTGCAACTGGGCAATGTCTTTTCTTTTGCCGTTAACGCAGCGTCCATGGCTGCCTCACCCTTCAACGCTTCCAAACAACCCTGCTGAACCAACAAGGCTTTCATCTCCAAGCGCCACAGACCGAAGTCGTTCACTCCAGTGAACTTTTCGATCTCATACATTGTTGAAGGCATCTTATCCACGCTCACCACACCAATTTGTTGTGAATCGGATGCCTTATAACAAAGTATAAACTGTTTCTTAATGATCAAGAAACACACAAGGGTTAGGGTTAACAAAGAAAACAAGGTAAAACAACAAGGAACAACAAGGATTGGTTATTAAACTGCTATTCTTTCCTTTCTCTTAGAACAAGATTACAAGTATACAAGAATAACAAAATAACCTCTCTCCCTTGAAATTAGGATTTTATCTTCCTATTTTTCCTTATGCCAAGATTGAGAAACTAGCATCCTATTTATAATAAAATAACACACTAACCTAATGGGCTTTTTAACAATTACCTATTACAAGCTAACTTAAACAATTGGACTTACAAGCAAGACTCAATTCAACATGCTAACAACCCTAGCAATATTTACTATTGCATGTTAGAACAAACTTCGACTACAACACGCATTACTCGCGAACAGACTTCGACTATACTATAGTTCGATCCAATATCTTACATATACAAAAGTATTTGACCATCTAAGTGTTCTAAATAATATTGTTTCTGAATTAGAAACTATTGGAGTCAATATTGTTGATGAAGATAAAGCTTTGAGACTCATATGTCTCTTCCATCTTCCTATGAGCATATTAAACCTATTTTAATATGTGAGAAGAAAACTTTGAGCTTTGAAGAAGTTGCTCGTAAGATTATTTCTGAAGAAAGAAGATTGAAGGGTGAGGAGAATACTTCATCAAACTCAGTGTTGGTTGCTAGAGGAAGGTCATATATGAAAAACATAGTGAAACGGGTGTGAGATATTGGAAATGTGGAAAGCTTAGACATATAAAGTATAAGTGTTCTAATGGGGCCGCGTCAGAGGAAGGCTCTGAGTCAAATGCTAGCAATGTCTCTCTCACTGTGAGAGAAGATGATCTTCTATGAAAATTGAGAAGTGTGTCCTCATGACATTTCTGTTATCATGGAAAAGGACGAGTTATTGCTAGTGGATTAACACATAGGCATTAATGCAAAGTGTGTTATGAGATTACGTTAATGGTTGAAGAGCTTTCTTTTAACAAGGAAGTTGCTCCATAAAGTTTTAACCTGGTTTTCAACATGGAAATTTTTTTTAAGGGTTTTAACTTCAAGTGAAGTATACTCTTCTTTGGGTGGGGTATGATAGTTTTTGAAAACTATGATTGTCAGTGAAGATAATGTGAAATTCATGGAGTGGTGTAGCTTCAAGTGACTATACTCTTTATGGTAGAGTAGGATTTCCAGTGATGACAATGAAAACTTGTGTATTATTTTCAATCAAGGTGGAGATTGTCGGGGTTGGTTGAAAATATACATGTTAAACAAGTCCCACATCGCTTAGTTTTGTGAATGAAGAGAGAGTCCAAGGCTATATACATGATACAAGTTATTTGAAGTCCCACATCACTTAGTTTTGTGAAAGAAGTTGGAGTCAAATCCTATATATAAGATTCAAGTTCTTCATTCTAAGATATACCAATCAATATCACTTTAAACTTGTATTTGACTTTTTTTATATTCTCTTATAATCTTGGTTTTAGAGTGTTGTGAGGGGTAGTTAAATATTTTCTTTGGAGAGTGTGAGTATATTGAGGCCTTGGGGTGGTTGAGGATAGTATATGTATTGTAATAATTTTCACATAGTATTATCCTCTGGTTATCACTTGACAACAGTCGTGTTTTTTTCTCTGGTTTTCGAGTTTCTACGTTAATCTCTTGTGTTGTTATTGTGTTCCTCTTTTTTCTCTATGCTTGTTTTTTCCTAACATTATTTTTGACAGAGTGGAGAATATTTATTAGTTCGACAAAAGGGATGATTTTTTATGAGAGTGAGAGTTAGACTATTTTAGGATTAGAGGAAGGGTAATGGTTGTAAGTTCTATCACGTGATGAACCCTAATAGAGTATACGAGTCAATTTCGCCTAGCAAAATTTTTAAACTCTCGATTAGGGTAATGCATTGATCTCACTGCACAGAGACCGAAAGGAGATACGAATGAGGATAAGAGGTGATAGTATAATACATTGAGTAGCAAAACATATTATTAACATATGGATGTGCATGATAGATATGTAATAATGAAATCTACCTCTAGCAAGCATTGTCACTATTAACACCAACATCTCCAAACTTTAATTTCTATTATTATTTTCTATTATTTACACCTCCGCATCACAATAAACACAAAATCATTTTCTTGCTTATAATAATAAATCACGACTATTCTATTTTTATAACCACCAACCTTATGTGGATACGATATTTGTAAAAGTTGTTGTTGCTGAAAACGCAACAACATCACAGTAAGACAGAGAAAAACAAATATGATAATCTCTATAACGATTTCTTGTAAATAAACAAAAAAGTTTCAAAGTTTTAGGTTCAATCTATTTTTAGAATTTATGGATTATGGATATCATTTTTTTTAGTTTTGGATTTTTGAATTTATGAATGCAGTTGAATTTAATAGAGAGAATAATATTTATTAGTTCGGACAAAGGGATAATTTTTGTGTGAAATTTAATTGGTATGTAATGATAGGGTAACATTATTTTATATTGTCAATCAATCATCCTTGTGTATCGTACTATATCATACTGTAATTTTTAAATTAATAGTATGATATGACATATTAATAAATTTCTATTGAATAATAGTGTAAAATTATTTTACTCTGTCAGTAAATATCAATTAAACTTTTTTTTAGAGTGAAAGTTAGATTATTTTAAGATTAGAGCAGGGTTACGATTGTAAGTTTTATCACATGGTTATATTTTAGTAAAAGAGCATAATAATTTTTTTACATTTAATTACTTTTAGACATGTAAAAAGTATAAACTAACTCTTTTATAAAAAGCACTAACAAAGGACACCCCTATAAAAAGTTCACCAAAAAATCACTATTAAATTTCTATATTCTTATTTATATTTTTTTGTTAGCACCTTATAACAAAGATTTTAGAAAAAACACTATTATAGAGGTCATCCTACATTAATGCCCGGCAAAAAAATTATAACAAATAGCTTTACTATAGTCTAAAAAGAAGATTGTCCTTTCACTATAATGAAATGTTAAAAAGTAATTAAAATAATCAATATTAATGAAAAGTCTAAAAAGACAAAATTTTCTTTATTATCTTGAAAGATTAAACGATTTTTTTATTATTATTATTATTATTATTATTTGATCTCCTTATATAATGAACTAAGAAACAAGTAAATATAAAGGGCTCTTACAAATTCAAAGTGTAAAGTCTAGTAATTAATTATTTATAAAAAGACATGAACTTCTTAAGTAATAGAGACAAACTATATTCTGAAATTCTGAAACTTATTTTTATTTTAATTTTATTTTGTCCCTTAGTTCTTATCTCAACACAAGATACTGGTACGTCAACATTTAATTTATAGTCTGCACATAATCTTTTATTCTGTTTTCATAACATTATTTTTATCATCATTTTTCATTACAGGAGAACGTATTAAATGTGAAACCGATGACGATTGCCCAAAACTTGCTCATACCGAAATAATTATGATGTGCATGGACAACTTTTGCATTTTTCGTTTTGTCTAGTAAAAATGTTACATCAACCTTAAACTTTTTTTTTATTTTTTTCATTTCTATGTTTCGTGAACTTTGCATTTATGATTTTCTACTCTAAAATAATGGTAACAAAATAAAAACTATTATTTCATTATAATTTATATTTTAATTTATAGTTATATATTAATATAAATAAGTTTGTAATATTTATATATTTAATAACTTTAAATAAAAATTTATGCATTTCACAATATATATGTCTAGCCAAACACACATATATTTTTAAATTCCAAATTTTTTTTATTTTGCACTATAAAAAATATTTATCATCACGATTGAAAAAAGAATTCTACCACGGATGGTGGTCCATGGTAATTAAATGTGTAGTAGTAAGTGCGATACTTTCCATTACGGATTGTGATTTCTGGTGAAAAATTAAGTAGCGCACTACTTTTCACCATGGTTGAAAGTTTCAAATGTGGTAAAATGTAGTCAGCAAACTTTTTACCACGATTGAAACTTCTAATCGTGATAAAATGTCAGTGAATCCATTTTTAACCACAATTGAAAGTTTCAACCATAGTGAAAAGTCACTCAATCCAATTTTTTAATTTTGTCAAATGGATTGACTGAAAACTGTTGAAAATTTGTCAAATTCCCAATATGAAATTTCACCAAATCTATGGAGAATTCTGAACTTAATCTTGATGAACAAGAATCAATCTTTCTGATTTATAACTCCTCTTAATCTTCACTATTCACTCGAGTGAATCAACCAAGCTTGGTTGCAAGATGATTATGCTGCACAAAAATTATTTAAAAAGAGAAAGGAAAAATTTAATCGGGGAAGAAGGGTTTTAGAGAAAATGGGAAGTAGAAGACTTATGAATTATGCAGAGAAACTTCTGCTCTTTTCTTTGCAATTCACAATATTATTCACTTTCTGTTATGCCACTACATTACATCAATGATAGGGTTCATCCCTATTTATAATTTATAGGTTAAGATTGCTTGCATGCCAAGTAATCTCTATCTAACCTAAGTAACTCAACTAAAATAAACAAATAAAACTAAGTCACAATTTTGTCGAGACACGCTTCGACATTTCGACATCTACAAATTTCGACACTAATAGGCATTTCAATATCTCTTTGCTTCTATCGAGCAACATGCTTCGACACAAGGAAATACATTCTTAACACACCAACTAATTCATTGTGTCTAAGCTATCTACATTTATCATAGATCTTAATTCCTTAAACACTTCGACCTTCACCCCTATTTTCATGATGTCTACAATCTAATTCTCAGTTCTATAATATACATTTAGATTTATATGCTTCTTCCATGGGCTATCCGATTCTTTGTCAGATTGATAGCACACATGCTGTCGATTTTCATGGTAATTGCTCCATGATTCTTCACTGTAATTTCTTCAACTAAGTTCACCATCCATGTTGCTTGACATGCACAAATGGGCGTAGCTATATACTCAGCTTCACACGGAGATAGTGCCACTACTGGTTATTTTCTTGAGTTCCAAGCAATTGGTGCACCATCTAACATAAACATATAGCCTATTATGGATTTTCTATTCTCAGCATCACTACACCAACTTGAGTAGGTGTAATCAACTATTTTGTATTCTTTTCCTTCATCAATTGTAGGAAACAAAATTTCATAGTTAAGAGTTCCTTTCATATACCTTAATATCCTCTCCATTGTAGCTAGGTGTGATACCTTCAACTTCGTTCCTTTAAGATGCCTTAGTATCCTTTTTGTTGTGTGAATATACTCACCATACCTACATTGTATGCTAGATCAAGCCTTGTGTGACAAAGGTATCTTAATGATCCAATAAGTTTTCTATACTATGTTGTGTTGACTTCATCTTCATATGAGGTTTTCAACAGTTACAGTCTTGGTTCAGCCGGTGTCGAAGTCGCATTGCAGTCTTTCATCTTAAATCTCTTGAGTATCTGGCTTACATATCTTCTTTAATACATCATCAAGCCTCTACTACTCTTGTAGAATTCTATTCCAAGGAAGTATAAAATGTTTCCCAAATCAAACATTTCAAACTCCTTGCTAAGATCACATTTGAAGTCTTCAATCTCTTTCTTGCAGCTGCCTGTTATTAACAACTCATCGAGATTGAGACATGGTATAAGAAGTTCACTATTTCTTCTTCTTACATATACTCTATACTTATTTGTGCATTTCACAAATTTCTTCTCCCTTAGAAAGATATCTATCTTCTTATTCCAAACTCTTGGAGCTTGCTTAAGTCCATACAGGGCTTTATGCAGCCTGTATACCTTCCTTTATTCCTCTTGTTTCACAAACCCAACTGGTAAGCAATATAAAATTCTTCATCTAAGGGGACATTCAGGAATAAACATTTCACTTCCATCTGATACATATGCCAGTTGGCCATGACTGCTAGACTAACAACCAACCTAATTGTTTTGATCCTAGCAACAGGTGCAAAAACTTCGTCGAAGTCGATTCCTTCTTTCTGAAGAAATCCTTTTGCCACAAGTATTTCCTTGTGCCAAGTTACTTCTTCTTTGGGATTTAACTTCACCTTGTATAACCAATTCACATTGATTTCCTTCTTTCCTTGAGGCAATTCGATAAGTGACCAAGTGTTGTTGACTTTGATGGACTTTAGTTCCTCATTCACTACTTTGATTCACTTTGAATCCTTCAATTTCTCAGTTGCATTGACTAGTTTGATATATGTATAGAAAGCATAGTATACTAGATCACCTTCATCATTGACCATATCATCTGATGTAATCACACATTTTTGCAACCTTATAGAAATCTGTCTAGTTCTATGAGGTCTTCTTGTGCTTTCTTGACCTCTGACTTCTTCTTGTCAAACTTATTTTTCTACTTCACTTGTTGGTTCCTCACATAAGATTCTCATTGATTTTTCTTTACATTTTCAGTTAATCTCATTCCTTAAGCTCATCTATGATCATGTTGCTATTGATCACTACTTGTTTTTTCATTGGGCGGAACAAATTATATCCTCGAGTAAAATGATATCATATTATGATCTTTTGATTCGACTTGTCATCAAGTTTTCTTCTACACTGATCATGCACATTTCTATGTGTTATAGATCAAAATACCTTCATATGACTCAAATTAGGATTGACACTAAACCAACAATCTTCTGGCGCGATTTCTTCTAGCCTTTTCGTCGAACATCTGTTCAGTATGTATGTTGCATTAGACTCAGCTTCTCCCCATAATTCTTGCCTTTCAACATACTTCTAATCATATTCATGCTAGTTTTGTTATTCCTTTATGCAGTTCCATTATGATGTAGAGTGTAGGGTGGCACCACCTCCTACACAATCTCTACTTTCTCACATAATGTGTCAAAGTCTTTCCACACATATTCTCTACCACCATCAATACTCAGAATCTTTATCTTTTGACTGCTTTGTCTTTCGACCATATATTTAAACTTGCAAATACATCGACCACTTCACTTTTCTTATTAGTCAGGTAAGTCCACTATTTTCGAATGAAATCATCTATGAATGTGGCAAAGTATCTATTACCTCCAATCAAATCCACTTGGATAGGAACATATACATCAGAATATATGACTTCAAGGATTGCCTTTAACTTGCTTAATGTATCCTTGTTGAAGTTGCTCTTGTACTTATTTGCCTGCACACATTCCTCATAAACTTCATATAGAATGCCAATTTATGGTAACTCTGAAACGATATTTCTTCTTTTTCAGATCTCTGGTATCTTTGAAATTAAGTAGGCCAAGTTTATAGTTCCACATCCATCATCCCTTCTAGCTTCATTTGAAAGGTACTTGTGCTGCATCATATTAAGTTCAATCTTAAAGGTTCCATTTTGAGAGATGGGATCCTTCAAGATTAACCTTCCACCTAAGTTGAGAACCCTCATCATCTTGTCTTCAATTGAAACTTTATAATTCTTTTCAACCAACTGCCCTATGCTGAGAAAATTACTTTTTATGCCTAGTGTATACAATACATTCCAAATTACCGACCTTTTGCCATATTTCCTCATAATCAAAACATCATCAATATCTTCAGCTGCTAAAGTATTGTCATTTTCAAATTTCACCATGTTCTTCATTGAGGCTTTTATTTTGACAAACCAATCCTTCATACCAGTAATGTATGATGAGCATCCTGATTCGAAGTATCATTGGTCCTTGAATATTTCTTCATCTCTTGTTGTTACCATCAGAATTATCTATTATTCTTCATGCTTTTCCATATTTGCATCATTATCTTAGCTCTTATATTTTCTAAGACAATCACTAGAGTAGTTGTTATACCCAAATTTTTAACCCTAAGATCTCATCCTCTTTTTGCATTTTTGCATAAAAACAAGATCACGAGTTTGGTTGCTTTCTTACCCTCTCATCTTTGTGTTTGCTTTTGTAGAGGTCATCAAGAACCTCTTTGTGTATCTTTTTTGTTTATGTTTATATGCTTTATGTTTCACTAACTACTAATCAAAATACCAAAATATGTCTTGTACCCTTTTGTTTCTTTCCAAGGTAGGGTGTTATATCAAGAACACCAAGCATGATTCATGAGCTAGGGTTTTGCTCCCTTAAGGTTTTTCCTAACCTTTTTCTTACTTGGTTTATGTTTCATTGCATTAGCATTGCATTGTTCTAGCATTTGCATAACATTGCATTATTCATTTAGCAGGGGATCAAGTGTGGTTTATATCAAGAGGAGCCTATCTAGAGGTTTTACTCAAGCTTGAGAGGTCACCAAAGTCATCAGAAAGTGGGTTGTGGTCTTGAGAAGTTTGGTTGATTGTATAGGGTTCATCTCCTAAACTGAGGACCAATTGAAGACCATCAGTGGATTGTGAAGCTTTGATAATGGATAGAGTGTGAATAGAGCTTATAGAGTGCCTTGAGGGTCATGGTGGAGCTCAGTCAAGTCATTGTGCTAAGTATGAAGAGCCACAGTTGAAGGTGTTGCAGTTAGGGTTTTCATCTGGTCAACCTTGAGTCAACTGTACAATTGAAGAGGAGATTAAGACTCATCTCTAAGTCTTTGTGATCATGGAAGTTGTGTTGAGGTACTTGAGGTGATATTCCAATATCAATCCAAGAAGAATTCAAAGTGTGAGGAGTTGCTAAACTAGGGTTCTCAGGGTGAAATCCCCTATTTAATGCTTGACTTCAAGACCACTTATCTCAAGATACAAGTTTCATCTCAATTTTTGGCCAACGTGGAACTTGTATAGCATGTTCTTAGCTTTAATTTGAGTACTAGAAATCCTCCATTGGATTTATAGAACTCAAGTTATGGTCCAGACGAGTTACAGGTCATCAGATGAATGTGAAATTTGTCTGCAAAAGTCAACCAACTTCCAAGGAACTTTTTACCTAGAAGGATGTTTCTCCTCAACTTTTGGCCAACATGAAAGTTGTATGTCTTGATCTTAGCTTTCCAAATTGTACTAGAAGTCTTCCATCTGATTTGTATAACTCAAGTCATGGGGTTCACAAGTCAGGGGTATTTTGGGAAAGTAAGATTATAGGTCATTTGGCATTATAGGTCATTTTCACTATCTTGCACACTTCAAATGAAGTTTTGTCCAACACAAAACTTGATCAAAATGGGATTTTAACTTCAACCATGTATCCATGAGGCTTTGATTTGGCTTAGGGTGAGGCTTGGTTTGAGAAATTTGACAAAAGGGGAGTTTAAAGGCCTTTAATTGAAAAAAAATCCAAATTAATTCATATGTCTTCAAACCAATGCAAATGAGTGCTCATTTTGATCAGAAAAGTCATTTGGAGCACAATGGAAATATTAGAAAATCCATTTGAGGCATAATTCATGGTGTTTCAACTTGTTGCTTCATGATGAAGAAACACATCCAATCTTGGCCTTAGGATACAAACAAGGGTTTAATCCTGTCCATACACTCTCCATAGTCAATAAGGATTGCAATTGAAGCTTCTTGGAGAAGGAATTAGTGCAAAACCGTGTACACCATTGTTGAAATTTTCAAGCAAAAGTGAAACTTGGATTTCTGAGTTTGGGCTTTCTATGGGCCTCTAGAATCTTCCATTTACTTCTATTTAAGTTCAGAAAGTGATTTGGATCAAGGTTGGTGCTGATTTGAAGCTAGAACCAGAGAGTGCAAAGTGAATTTCAAGGGAGCAAGTGCAAATCATGTTTTCATTTCAAGAGTAATTCAAGGCAAATTGAGGATTCAATCATCTTCAACATCCATGATAGAGTGTATCTGCACAGTTTGAAGCCAAGGATCATGCCCTAACTGCTCCAATTTGAAGCTGCAACTCAGGTATGCAACTTTCAAAATTGCTGTAGATTCATGATGATCTAGCATGTTTCAGCATGAGGTCAATGTTTAGGAGAGATTATAGATGGATTCTGGATCAAAATTGTGGAGTTTAGAGAAAAATTAGGATGTGATCAACTTTCTGTTTGGCTTCGAAGCTCTTTGATCTTAAGGTGTTAGCATGATTTGATTAGTTCAAGATAATCTATGAAGCATGAGGAATTGATCCATGGCTTTAGATTGAGCTTTGATGATGATCAAAATTAGGGAGTATTTTCTGTTTGTGATTGTGTTTTACAATTCATGAGGATTTAGGAGAAATGGATATGATATTTGGATTCAGGAGGAAAAAAATAAGAAGAACGGTATAAGTTTGGTTCGTTTTGGTGTTGGTTTCATAACCTGCAAGTTTTGGCTCGCCGGAGAAGACGGTGGCTCAGCCACCGGAGCCACCATCTGGTTCGCCTGAAAGTCTTCCCTCCATCTGGAAATTGAAACGAGGAAGATGAACTCCCCACCCTTGGATCTGCTTGGATTTGAAGACTTAGTAAACCAATCCAACGATCATGACTTGTTCTGAGCTTTGAACTTTGATTTCCCAAAGCATTGTGTTTCATTAATGTGCTGGCGCGCTGGTGATCCTTAGATGAGCTGACTTGGTCACTTGATCCAATGCCCCTGATTTAATTCTGGCATTTTTTATTCTTTAATTCATTTTCTTTTTATTTTAATTGCTTGCTTCTTTTAAAATTCATAATAATTCCATTATTGGTCAGAAAAATAAAATAAAAATATGTGCATGCTCTGGATTTTATTTATGATTTTTTGATGCTTTTAGATTTTATTTTCATGCAATTTTCAATTTAATTTGATTTTTTACATTTTTTTTATTTCTTTAATTTTGGCATAATTCTTCATTTTCTTGCTGATTTTTGTATGATCATTTGGTATTGAATTGGAATGAGATTTTTTGCTAGTTATTAGTATAAAGATGCATGATCCCTCAGGAATTATTTAATGATTTTTAGATAACTTTAGGGCTGGTTTTGAATTAGGTTCCCATGACCTTCCATTTTAGGGTTTCCCTTTGACAATCTAGGATTTAGAAATTCTTTAGTGGCTTTCCCTTTAGATTCAATCCCTGGTTTTTGTACCATAAGTCCCTAACACATATAGGTTCCCTTAGAAAATTTTATAGGATTTTAGAAGTAGTTTTGGTATTTTTAATAGATTTAATACTTAGGCTAGTTTTAAGATACTTTTAACATAACACTTCCTTTAGAATGACCTCAATGGTGGCCCATAGCATAAGATCAATTTTCCATTCCTTTTGGATAGTGCTTTAGACATGTATAGGCTTCTGTTTGCTTGGTGGTGGTGTTTGGTTTTGGTGTTTAGACCTCCTTTTAGTAGCTTTCTTGTAGCTTATTCAATTAGGGTTTAGGAAGAGCTTTAGTTTTGATTTCTCTTTCTTCAAACAAACATGGATTGCCTTGATTGCTTTCCATTCCCATCCTATGATTCAAGGTCCCTATGAGGAAGCATCATCCCTCCTTTGGAAGGATGTGTGGCATTTCACAAGAGGTAGAACCTTTGAGGATGCCTATCTCAGATGTATGGTTGAGTGCCATGATGGATTCCCTTGGTTTCCATCATGCTTCCCATCATCATGCTATCATCTGGATGTTGATTATCATCTCTCTTGGTGGATCCTTTGGAGCTTGAATATGGAGCTTTCATTTCCTTATCTTGAAGATGGCTTATACTTGAAGTTGATTGCAGACTGTTGTTTGTTTGCTGTTAATCTGTTTGCTGTTGAGCTGCTTGTCTGTCTTTTTGTCTGCTGTATTTCCTGATTGCCTGACTGTTGTTTGTGTGACTGTTTGGTGTGTTGCATTAGACTAGGCCTCATGTAGATGATTCTAGGCCTAAGAGCATCCTAAAGGTTGAGTTTCTCCCTTTGCTTGTCTGCGTTAGAGGTTGACTGTGTCCCTCTGCTTGACTGTTATTGATTGGATTTGCTTGCTGGCTTAAGGTTGAGTCTGTCTCCCTTGCATGTGCTGTGTGTTGCCTCTGGCTTGTTTGCTTAAGAAGTTGAGCTTGGCTCCTTCTGCTTGTATTGTTGCATTGCATGCATTTTACCCACAGTTATTTCTTACAGTTTATTTCTTTTACTGTTGCTTTCCTTTGCCATGTTCCCCTAGGAACTCTGACTTCTCTTGTTCAAGAGAAATTATGACAGACATTAGGGTTCTAACCATGCATGATAACATTAGGTATTTCCCTCCTAACCTCAATCATAGGATTAACTTTGCATGACAACTTTAGGATTGGATTAGTCCCCTTTAGTGCGTCTGTTTTCTTCTCATCTTCAAACAAAAAAAGATACAGTAATAAAGGTTAATTGATGTTGTACGCTACGAGCCTTAAGCTACTTGAGAAAGGGTTGTTGGAGAGTTTCTTTCCAACAGCTTGGATGTTTAGTATGGCACCCTTTGGTTGAACCCACTTTACCTTCATAGTTTGACAATACCATGTTGTACGGTTTTGTATCTGTCTCATCTTTTCCAATCTTATTCAACAGGAAATGTGGCATTAGATTCATTGTGGCGCCACATGTTAGAACACAGATTGGTTCTTAATAATATCTCTATGTTTTGATGATAACTAATATGAAATTTTGTATTTAAGAATTATATACTCTAAAATTTGCTTGAGAGTTTTTACTGCAGATAGTAAAGGAATCAACACTCCAGAAGCAAATCAGAATTGAACATAAGAAATTTCCTAGACTTTGAAGTGCCAGATGCATATATTAGAAGATTCTGATTGTTGCCAACAGAAGATCCTGAGCATAGCCTCCAGAAGATTCTGAAGCAGAAGCTCCAGAAGGATCTAAAGCAGAAGCTCCATAAGGATTTGAAGCAGAAGCTCCAGAAGAATCTGAAGCAAGTCAGAAGCATCTGAACAAAAGAAGAATTCTGTATGAAGAGTTTTTCAAAGCATAGTTTCTACAAAAGATTCTGAAAGTACTAAAGCTGCCAGTACTGAAGATTTGTCTCAAATATGCTCTCATCTTAAACACGCTGAAAGCACACCTGCTGCACAAGACTCTGATTCAGCAAAACTCTGATTATCATCAGAAGACTCTGACCTAATTAGACTCTGATACATTTGCTGAAAGCAGAAGAAGAAATATTCAAAGTTTATATCCGTTGGAGTGAATCAAACGTCTCTTTCCTTATTTATGCTAGACACAAGAACACAGACAAAAAGGATTTTTCTGTGCTTTCTTCTTCTAGGAAAGGTCACTTGATGTGAAGACAAAAAGGCTCAGACCTTTTGGACACTCTTCTCAAAGTGAAGCTCACCTTGCATCAGCTGCCTATAAAAGCAAGACTTCACCAATTTCTTCAGTTGACGAATTATTGAAAAGAAATCAACATTCAAGCTCTCATACTATTTCATATTCTTTCTAAGAATTAATTTCTTTGTTCTTAATAGTTAAGTGTAAAATCACAGTTGTGATAAAGCTTTATAGAAGCAAATTTTAAACACTTGTATTTGTATTACATTTGATTGTAAACCTTAAGAAGATCCAGTTAGGATCAGTAGTTCTTGAGAAGACTTTGAACAGTTGTTCTAAGTGCTTACTATTGTAATCAGTTGATTAAATAGTGGATTAAGTCCTTGATTGAGAAAGGCAAGTCACTCTAGGAAGGGTGGACTGGAGTAGTTGAGTTCAACGAACCAGGATAAAAATACTTGAGTTTTTATTTCTAAGTTTTAATCTTCATACTTATTCAACCCCCCCTTCTAAGTATTAGCTCACCTTCAGTTGGCATCAGAGCTCCGGTTCTGTGTGTGCTACCACTTAACAGTGACAGTAAAGATCCAGAGAGAAATACTTTAATATATATTTGGTTGTTACTATGGCTGATAATACAATGTCTAACATTAACAACAAATATGAAGAAAGGGACAGAATCAACACCAAACCCCCTATGTTTGATGGGGAGAAATTTGATTATTGAAAAGACAGAATTGAAAGTTTTTTCCTTGGATATGATGCTGATTTATGGGATCTGATCATAGATGGATATGTTCATCCCACTGATGGGAATGGCAAGAAGATAGACAGAAAATCTATGACAGATGCTCAGAAGAAAGAATTTAGAAATCATCACAAGGCCAGAACAATATTGTTGAATGCAATATCCCACACTGAGTATGAAAAAATTACAAACAGGGAAACTGCATTTGATATGTTTGAATCCTTAAAGATGACTCATGAGGGAAACTCTCAAGTCAAGGAAACAAAAGCTCTGGCTCTGATCCAGAAGTATGAAGCCTTCAAGATGGAAGACTCTGAGTCTGTTGAAGCTATGTTCTCCAGATTTCAAATACTTACAGCTGGACTAAAGGTTCTGGACAAAGGATACTCTACTGCTGATCATGTGAAAAAGATCATCAGAAGCTTACCCACCAGATGGAGACCTATGGTGACAGCGCT
Source organism: Lathyrus sativus (assembly GCA_963859935.3). NCBI lineage: Eukaryota > Viridiplantae > Streptophyta > Magnoliopsida > Fabales > Fabaceae > Lathyrus > Lathyrus sativus. The sequence continues at coordinate 13,810,700 of OZ012735.1, read as the reverse complement.
GAAGATGGCTAAATATCTGAACAAGATCTCCTTGGAGGAATTGATCAGTTCACTAAGAAGTCATGAAATAGAACTTGAGGAAGATGAACCTCAAAAGAAAGGTAAATCTGTTGCTTTAAAATCTAATAAATCTGCTAAAGCATTACAGGTAATAGAGGAAAGCTCTGAAGAATCCTCATCTGAAGATGAAGATGAACTATCCATGTTGTCCAGAAGAATAAACAAACTCTGGAAGCATAAAGGAAAGAAGTTCAGAAACTTCAGGAAACCTGACAAAAGAAAAGAATCTTCTAGACACATAAGATCTGGCAAAAAGGAGGTTGTATGTTATGAATGTAAAGAACCTGGACATTACAAAAATGAATGTCCAAAGGTGCTGAAAGAAAAGCCTAAAAGAAAATTTGAAAAGAAGAAAAAGGTTCTGATGGCCACCTAGGATGATTCAGATACATCTGAATCTGAATCTGAGTCAGAAGAGGAATGTGCCAATGTAGCTTTGATGGCAGACATAGAAGATCAGGAGGAAGGAACTTCAGGATCTGAATCTGACTCTGATGCTGAAGAGGTAATGGCTAAACTTACTAAAGAAGAACCTATCAAAGTGTTATCAGAAGTTCTGAAAAGCTATAACAATATTAAGCTCAAATACAAGAAGCGTCAAAGCAATCTTGTATCTGAGAATAATATTCTCAAATCAGAAGTAGCTGAGCTAAATGAAAAGAACTTACAATTGAAAAATGATTCTGAATTAGCTCAACAAAACTCTGATTCTGAAACTGAATCTGAATGCAAAAATATTTTGGAAAAATATGATTATAGCTTTCAGAAGTTTCTTGCTAAAAGCATAGACAGAAGCAAAATGGCTTCTATGATCTATGGAGTTAGCAGAAATAACAGAAAAGGTATTAGATATGAATCCCCTTCTGGAAAGGATTTAAATCCAAAACCTGTTGATAAAATTATCATCAAGAAAACTCCTTTATATTCACACTTTAAATTTGGTCACTTGAATGATATTGAACAAACACGCTCTGAAAAGAATATTCATGTGTTTAAATCTAAGGCTAGTCAGAATAAACCTTATGTTGAAAAACAGAAGTTTAGATAAACCTTCAGAACCACTAACCCTAAAGGACCCAAGAAGATCTGGGTACCTAAAAGTAAAATAATTCCTGTTGCAGATGTTCTTAGCAGCAAGGTCAGGACACCAATCATGGTACTTGGACTCTGGATGCTCACTGTCGCGGTGAAAATCGGATACCAAACTATTGATTAGTTTGAATCTTTAATTCATTTTGCAACCGATCTTTGATTTGTCCAAAGGAAGGGATAAATATCGAAATTCCCACAATGCAATGCAAATGCAAGCTAGTGAGTTATAGGTTCGGGGGTTGGTTAAACTTAGGGAAGGTGCTAGCATCCTAAGTTTCTGTAGTACTCTACAGGAACCTCTTGTTTTATGTTTGTTTATTGCTAAGTGTTTATCTGCTTAAGGTTAAAGACCTAGGGGTTTATTTTCTAAGTATACTCGATAAGATATTGCATCTTATGCCTACATATCCTTACGGGAGTGGAATTAGAGTATATGTAGTTCCCCTAAAGGGTATGAGGAATTCTTTGACTGTGGTCAAAGTTCCTACGGGTTTAGGGTAGTTGATTGATTGATTTTAGGAGAAGAGATGTGTTTTCATTTTAAGAGAGATATAACCGCCACGAGTTGTAGGAAAATAGTCTTTGCATCGTCTTAAGAAAAGGGCTCGAGTACTCAGATTGTTTGACGAGTACGCCTTTATCTCTCTTAAGGCAAATTCCCTACGGTATTGATTGTATTGTTGTGGGGTGGAGATTCTATCTCGCTTAAGATGATTTGGCATCTTTCTCTAATGTGTTTGAATATTGAATTGAGTTTTATTAAGTTGATTATTCGTTTTTTCTATGGGGTAAGATCTATCCTAGAGATTAACTTGAATGGGATCAAGGATCATAGGGGATTATGATGCAAATGATGTGTACTACACACAACGTTGAATTATGTGTAGGTTTTTCTTTTGGACGGAATGCGATGCGGAAATATAAATTGCGATAATATAAATTATTGTAAAATAAACTGCGGAAGTGATAAAGCCAAACACATACGCATGAAAGCGCTGAAGTGTGTGAGAATGAATGTGTCGTGAAGTGTGTGTGCACGATTGATTAAGTTGCGATGTTGGTTCATTTTTATCGAATTGATTTTGTGAGGAGATTGATTTTAAAAGAGTTATATTAATTTAGTTGAATTATAACTTAGTGGGATTGTAATTTATTCGAATTGGTGAAATGGGATAAAGTTATAAATTAGTTAGATTATAGGTTTTTCTTTAATAAAAGGTCCTAATATAATATAAAATAAGTGATTTTTATTTGTATATTAACTTAGATTTGAAATGGTTTAATTTTATATAAAATTGTGTTGTTTTAAGTAAATAAAATGTAAAAAGGTTATTTATAATTAGAGTTAAGAAAAGAGGTTTTACTTTTGAAATTATTTTAATGTTAAATGAGTTTTATTAGATAAAGGGAACCTATTATAAAAAAACACTAAATAGAATTTCTTAATAAAAGTAAAATTATTAAAGTATTAAAATAAAATGCAAATAAGTTGTTTTTTAGATTTTTACAGAATTATTATAAAAATAGGAATTATGAAAGGGGTAATTAATTGGGAATATTAAACAAAAGGTGAAACAATTTCTTAATAAATAAGGTGACCTAGTTAAAAGGTAGATTAGTAAAATAAAAAAGATAATAATTATGATTAAAAAAAGTTGGTTAGTTTATTTTTTTTAAAAGGATTAATTAAGTTATGATTAGTTAAATAAAAAGGTTGATTAACTAATTAATTAAGAGTTAACTAGAAAAATTGTAAGCTCATTTTATATAAAAAGTTGATTGAAGATTAATTATTGATTAATCAATTAAATTTTAAAATTAATGGCCTAAGTTGGGTAATTATTAACTGGGTTAAAATAAAAAGCTTAGTGGTAAGTGATTATGGGGGTTAATCACCGGATTAGGGGGTGATGTGTGTGTTTAGTGAGTGATTATGCAGTATATTACAATAATAATAAAACAAAGAGATAAAAAAAAGATGAACCCTAAAATCCCTTTCACCCCCAAATCGCGATCTCGCCGTTCTCTCATCATCCGTCTCCGATCGCAACTCCCTCAACCATCACTCTGGTTTCGTTTCGTTCTCCACTTCCGATCCATGGTTCTCCTCCGCTTTGAACCTGCACTACAAATAAAATATCAAAAGCTTCAATAGTTCTTCGCGCGAATAAACGGTTACCGTGAGTTGAGACGGCGTCGGAGGTTCGAGCTGGTGACATCGTGGTGATTTGTGGATTCGGTGGACGGGGACTTGCGGTGGGGTTTCTGGAAAGATAAGTCTCCTCACGATTTTTCTCTTTTCTAGGTTTTTGATAGTGATTTTCTGTCTCTTATGATAACCTCCCCTTTTTTGTTCTTCGATTCAAATCCCCTTTTTATAAGTGATTTTGGGCTTTGGGCTTTTACTCCGATTGAATCTTTGATTGCTTGTATTAAAACTTTCCATTCCTGTTTGGCCGAGATTTGAAAACTTTCTTTCTTCGTGTGATCTGTATTGATGTTGTTTAATGAGAGATTTCAATCTGTATCAAATCCGTTAATGCTTTTCTGTCCAGGTTCATCGTATTGAGGATTTGTATTAGACTTCTTAGAATCTTCTTCTTCTGATCGACATATTCCCTTTATTGATCATTTCCAAATACTAATTTGCATTTGATATCTTGACAGGTGTGAATAGTGAAAGAGTTGGGCCTAGAGAAGTTAACAGCCCAGAGTAAATTCTTGCTGGATGCGTTTGTGGGAATTTCACGAAGAATCAAAATTGGTAGTGAAGAATAGCAACCGCAAGCCTTCTCAGGGTACTTCAAAGTCAGACTTTGTTCCTCCAGTTCGATTATCCTCCATGTGCATGATGATGGTTAAGGTGTGTACTGCCGTGTTCATTAGGGTATGGCGTTTCAACCTCGATGACACTCTCAATTTGGATTTCTCGAGAGTTAACCTTGAACTGTTGAGCATTATAATTGCTTATTAGTTTAGTGCCTCCATTTGTGCACTGCATATGGTTCTAACCTTGGTTGCTGGTACATAGCCTGTATAAAAATATGTAGGTCTACTACGAAAGGTGCTGGCAGGCAAAGTCCCAGCTTCAGTTTCTCATCAAAAGTAGAGACATCCACTATCATTATCAATAGATGATCCTAGATGGCTCTGAAGAAACTCATTAAGCCTAATCTGATCTCATGTCTTGTCATTGGCTAGAAGCATCTCTTTCTACTGCCTAGCTAAATTCTTGGCAGACTGTGTCTATCAGAAAACCTCCTCTCCCCATCTATCTTGGCCTATTCATCGATACCAGATAACTCAGGTAATGTCTCTGCTTCAAGAGTTTCCATAAAGTTCTTCTCCTTCATCTTTTGTTGCAATCTTTAGAACGTTGCTTGTATTTGGTACAGGTTGATCATCCGCCACAAGATCTTTAACCAATAACGCGTCTATATTAGCAATTCCCTGGGATAAATCTCTGAAACATGTGCCTTTACTTCCTCTTCCTGTTTCCTTCCAAAGCGTCTTCCCTATGGATTAAACGAAGCGGGTTATTAGACCGATTCGCCTCAGCCTCAACTGCCCTGACTCCAAATCCTGCTTACTAGTTGGTTTGCAAAGAACCTTGGTTGTCATCACCAATAGCAACTATTTGATTTTGCATATTTTGAATTGTTAAGCCCTCACAAGTAGAAGAGTTATTCTCTGTGGGTGTCTCATTCATTTTAGTCGTGACCAAAGACGCAGATGAGTTATTGCTAGGGGATATGCTTATCTCTTCTGTTATTGAGATGCCTGTTATGGTTGTTTGTACGAGCTTGCATGTCGATACACTTTTGTCGTGGTTACTGCAGTTGCTTGCAAAAGATGAAATGCTTGTGATTGTTGCTCTAGACCAAACTGATTTTTCCTCTTCTTCTTTCAGGGCCCATCTCCAAGTTCGGAAGCTGCCGATCCTTGTCGCTGCCGAGAAAGGTTTGATGGTGATGATGACTTGATGGTCTGAACCGCGTTGGTGCTGTTAAATGCAGTTGCTCATCCGTGTCTCACATTGTTGAACTATCTGCTAGTTGTCTCTTGTGTTCGAATCCCAATCATCGATGTTCAGTAGGAAGCTGGTGACAGCTTCGGCTATTACCCTCTTGGCTGCTCGAGACTGCCCGATGATGATTATAAAAACTGAGGGCTGTTATCACTCACCTTAGCTCTTTAATGTATTTACTTTGTTTCGGTATTTAAGTTCTCTTTTCAATCTTCTCTGATAAATGTATAGATAGCAAAGTAACAGCAGTATCACAGAACTGATGCAAGAAGAATTCATGGAGCCGGTTTGCCGCAGGGCCCGTGTTAACCGAAAAGCAACTAGCTGCTAAGATCTTACATAGGTGTTTATTTCTTGTTTCTCGGAATTCACTTTACCAAATGATGAACCTTGAATGAATTATCTTTGCAGGATCAGTTTGGATACTTGATGTTTAGCTTGGAGGTAGAGAAGTCTTTGGATAAAATGCAAACACACTCACCCAATATGATGAAGACGATAGAGATCTGGAGGTTTGCGTTACCCAATCTGGACTGCTGCTGGCTGCGTACAGGCTCTTCACCTGCAGCAACATCTCGCTACCAATGTTATTTACTTCAAATAATTGATGTTCCACTGGTTTCAATTCTGACTAAGCCTTCTTTCTCTCAAAGACTTGCAATTGTTAATGTGACTTTTCAACTTTGAATTTGCAGGGTCCCTGATATGGTTCACGAACTAGTGAGTGTGATCAAGAATTTAAGACGGGTTTAGATATGGCTTCGTGTGGAGAAATCTTGGTATGCTATTAGCTAATTCCTCTTTCCTGTTCTTCATAAATTCTGTTTCCTTTATGTGTGTTCCCGTCTGCAGGTTTAACGCTAGTTGGCAACTTCGAAACCGCGTTTCGGTCTTCTTAAAAGCTTCGAGTCGGTCGGCCCAACCAGAAAGGTTATCGAATGCCTGCTAGTTTCCACGGTGGTGTTGATACTGACAGAGGCAGTGGCGAGGTAGCACAGTTGCGTTGGATTTTTACTTGGAAGAGAAGTTAATCCTTGAAAAGAGAAATTGATGCTGAAAAGGGAACTGCATTGGATTAACGCGACTGGCGCTTTGGTTTAATGTGTCTCCACCACATTCTTGTAGCGAGATTATTGATTGTTGATTATGAATGTTCCAATTTATGAAATTCTTGTAATTTAAACCGTAGTACCGGATGTTGTAAATTTGAAAGAATCATGTAAAAGTGTTGGATTTCGATACCAGTGGCGGCCTCTTTTAGATTGCTGCTCTAATTTCAATTGTAACAGACCTCAAAGCAGGTTAAAGTCTTATAATATCCTTCGGTTTGTCTTGTTTAAATGATCAATTGCCAATGAGTTTGGAAAGAACTTGAAGGCCTTGAGTCTCAAATCATGTAGCTTCAAATATGGTAAAAAAAGAAAAAGAAATGCTTCTGGACCTTGTACGCAACAAATCAGGAACTTGGAATGAACCATAGTCGAGCCTGGATTCATGAAATATGGGCTTGAGATTTGATAATGTATTGGGCTTCATCCAGAAATACTCTTTTTTAAACCTGATTTAAAGTTCTCAAACTTCAACAATCTCAAGTGTGTTGTCCGTAGGCTAGTTGTCAAGTAACGCTCGAGCTCTTTGCTTCGGAAATAAATAATGGTATGCCTTTAGAGATTCGGACAAAAATCCTCCTTAAATTCAACTTGATCCTGCTAGAGAGTCCTAGTGGGCCCCCAAATGTTTATTCCTTGAAGTATTTGACTGTAAGGGTCTACACTTCTTATTATTGTACCTGCACCAACTGGTTAGTTATGAGAAACAAAAAGATAACACGTAAGATAAATGCGCCAGGAGGTGAGATCTTACGGTCAAAAATTAGGGTGCAACACTCACGACACATGACAGGAGAAAAGTCTATGTTCCAAAGCCTGGAGCTTAGATCTGGAGGTGATGTGAAATTTGGAGGGAACCAGAAGGACAAGATCATTGGATCTGGCACCATTGGAAATGGTAAACTTCCCTCTATTACTAATGTTTTACTTGTTGAAGGGTTAAAGCATAAATTATTGTCCATAAGTCAATTAAGTGACAATGGTTATGATATTACCTTTAATCAAAAATGTTGTAAAGCTATTAGTCAAAAGGATGGCTCTATCCTATATAGTGGTAAGAGGAAAAACAACATTTATAAAATAAATCTTTCAGAACTTAAGGTTCAGAATGTTAAATGCCTCTTGTCTGTTAATGAAGAGCAATGGGTCTGGCACAAAAGATTGAGGCATATTAATATGAGACGTATATCTCAGATTAATAAACTTAATCTTGTCAGAGGACTTCCTAATCTGAAGTTCACCTCAGATGCTCTTTGTGAAGCATGCCAAAAAGGGAAGTTTTCAAAATCATCTTTTAAATCAAAAAATGTTGTTTCTACTTCTAGACCACTAGAATTACTTCATATTGATTTGTTTGGACCAATGAAAACTGCATCCATCAGAGGCAAGAAGTATGGATTAGTCATTGTTGATGACTATAGTAGATGGACATGGGTAAAGTTCTTAAAACACAAGGATGAGCCACATTCTGTGTTCTTTGACTTCTGCAAGCAAGTCCAGAATGAAAAAGATTTCAAAATTATAAAAGTCAGAAGTGATCATGGTGGTGAATTTGAAAATAAATATTTTGAAAAATATTTTAATGAAAATGGCATTGCTCATGATTTTTCCTGTCCTAGAACTCCACAACAAAATTGGGTTGTAGAGAGGAAAAACAGAACTCTGCAAGAAATGGCCAGAACCATGATCAATGAGACAAATCTGGCAAAACACTTTTGGGCAGAAGCAATCAACACAGCCTGTTACATTCAGAATAGAGTGTCTGTAAGACCTCTTCTGGAGAAGACTCCATATGAACTGTGGAAGAACAAAAAGCCCAACATTTCATATTTTCATCATTTTGGATGTATTTGTTATATGTTAAATACTAAAGAAAATCTGAACAAGTTTGATTCCAAAGCACAGAAGTGTTTCATGCTTGGATATTCTAAACGCTCTAAAGGCTACAGAGTATACAACACTGAGACACAGATTGTTGAAGAATCTATTCATGTTAGATTTGATGATAAGCTTGGCAATAAAAAGCCAAAGCAGTCTGAAAACTCTGCAGATAGAGAAGTAGTCTTTACAGACTCTGAAGTCCCAGAGGCAGACAAAGCTCAAGTGAAGGAACCAGAAGCAACGCCAGATACTATTCCTTTAACTTCTCAGATGAACAATCTAAACATTTCTGAAGAATCAACTGTTAGAGGATCATCATCCAGAATTAAAGCTTCTCATCCAGAGAATGTCATTATTGGAAAGAAGGATGATCCCATCAGAACAAGATCCTTTCTAAGATCATCTGAAGCATCATTATTTGGACTGGTGTCAGAAATTGAACCATCTTCTGTAGATGAAGCTCTGCAAGACAATGATTGGATTATTGCCATGCAAGAAGAGTTAAATTAATTCACCAGAAATAATGTGTGGGATTTAGTTCAAAGACCACAAGGATTCAATATAATTGGAACAAAATGGGTCTTCAGAAATAAGCTAAATGAGAAAGGAGAAGTTGAAAGAAATAAGGCAAGGATTGTTGCTCAAGGGTACAGTCAACAAGAAGGTATTGATTACACTGAAACTTATGCTCCAGTGGCAAGGTTAGAATCTATACGCCTTCTTATTTCATTTGCTGCACAAAATAACATCACTCTGTATCAGATGGATGTTAAAAGTGCCTTTCTAAATGGTATTATAGAAGAAGAAGTTTATGTCCACCAACCTCCTGGTTTTGAAAATGAAAAATTTCCAGATCATGTTTTCAAATTAAAGAAATCTCTGTATGGTTTAAAACAAGCTCCCAGAGCTTGGTATGAGAGATTGAGCAATTTTCTTCTAGAGAAAAATTTCATCAGAGGCAAAGTGGACACAACACTCTTTTGTAAATCAATTAAGAAAGATCTTCTAATTTGTCAAATTTATGTGGATGATATAATATTTGGATCTACCAATACTATGCTGGGAAAGGAGTTTGCTACATGTATGCAGGCAGAATTTGAAATGAGCATGATGGGAGAACTCAGATTCTTTCTAGGAATCCAAGTCAATCAAACTCCAGAGTGCACTTACATACATCAGACCAAATATGTTAAAGAACTTCTGAAGAAATTTAACATGACTGATAGTAAGCTGGCAAAGACTCCCATGCATCCAACTAGCTCACTTGGCAAGGAAGAGGTAAGTAAGAAAGTAGATCAGAAGCTCTATAGAGGTATGATAGGATCTCTTCTTTATTTAACTGCTTCTAGACCTGACATATTGTTCAGTGTATGCTTGTGTGCTAGATTCCAATCAGATCCTAGAGAATCACACTTGACAGCTGTCAAGAGGATTCTAAGGTATCTGAAAGGTACTTCTAATGTGGGTTTGTGTTACAGAAAATCTGATAATTTCAAATTAGTTGGATTCTGTGATGCTGACTACGCTGGAGACAGAGTGGAAAGGAAAAGTACTTCTGGAAGTTGTCAATTTCTAGGAAGAAATCTAATCTCTTGGTACAATAAGAAGCAACCCACAATTGCACTTTCAACCACAGAGACAGAATATATTGTTGCTGCTGGATGTAGCACGCAGATGCTCTAGATGAAAAGCCAACTAGAAGATTATCAGATATTTGAAAGTAACATTTCTATCTTTTGTGATAATACTTCTGCTATATGTTTGTCTAAAAACCCCATTTTACACTCTAAGGCAAAACATATAGAAATTAAGCATCATTTCATCAGAGACTATGTTCAGAAGGGAATCATAAATTTAGCCTTTGTTGATACAGATCATCAATGGGCAGATATTTTTACAAAACCCCTTGTTGAAGATAGATTCAAATTTATTATGAAAAATATTGGTATGTGTTGCGGTGAAAATTTGATATCAAGCTATTAATTAACTTGAACTGTATTTCTTTTACAACCGGTCTTTAATTTATCCAAAGGATAGGTCTAAAGAAAGAAAGAACCTTTTTCGCGATGTAACGACAACGCTTAAGAGATTCGGGGATTCGGGGGTTGGTTATATCTAGGGAAGGTATTAGCACCCTAAATATCTGTAGTACTCTACAGGAACCTTTTGTTTAATTAATTGCTAAGTTTGTGAATTGTGCTATGGTTTAAGGATTTGGAATTGAGATAAAATAAATAAAAGGCCTAAGTGGTTTTCTAAGTTTGCTCGCAAAGGTATCGCACCTTCTGCCTACGTATCCTGACTAGGATAGAATCAGAGCAATCGTAGTTCACCTCAAAAGGGAAAAGAACACTTGATGATAATCAAGGTTCAAAGGGGAACAAACATGACAATGTTTGTGTGGAGTTTGACAAAACTCCCTAAGCTAGGTTGCAGGGGAAGTAAGAAGTCATGACGATGATTCTTACACAGAGTTGACGAACTCTTTCCTAGGGTTCTAGTTGAAGAACACTCCTAGTATGGGTGGGTTTCTTAGACTTCAAGCAAAGTCTAAAGGTTTCTAAACTAGGGTTGAAGTGACTTAACAAAGTCAAAAGGGTTAAGATTTTGGTCCAAGACATTGACAGTCAAGTGGACAGACCTTCCTTTGGAGGGAGAGATAGTGGGCAACTGGATGAAAGCTAACAAGTTTCATCACTTGGGGATAAAACATTATACTAAAGCATTCATGGTGACGCCCAATGAAAAATATTTAAGGATGAAAAAGCAATGATGACAATCAAAGCAGATGATTAGTACGGAAAAAAAAATTGTGACGACAGATCGCACCTGGAGTATAATTAACAAACAAATGAACTGAGCATGATAATAATTCAAAGTAAAAATCCTAGCATATTGGATAACATGTATAGGCATGATAACAATCAATTTTCACAAAGAAAAATAAGTGGAACCCTTTAAACTTTCATCTGCAACAGCTAGGGTTAGTACTGTCAATATGACAAGTTGCACATAGTCAAACATGGTGAAAAATTAATCAAACATGGAAAATAAAATTATGACATGAAAGTACACATTAAAACAAACACAATGAAAAAAGAATGGGTGAAAAATGATAAAAAAAAATGAGAGAGTTATGATTTTTTAAAGTTTCATGTGAAAAATGAGAAAAAGTGGCAACAAGGGTTATCACCAAGGATCGAACCCATGCCAAGTCTAATACGCGCGCAAATCTCAACCGCTGGGGCAGCCATACATCCGTTAATTAAAGTGAAATAATAAATATATGATGTATATCTTCATTCATGGCTGGGCAAAACAAAAGCAAGCAACATGATTTGCAAAACCACTCATAACTTACTTAATTTTTGGTCTTTTTTCACAAACTTTATATGCTTTTGGGGTAGAAAATCACGAGGAAGAGGATGGTGGTGGTAGTTTTTGAAAATCACTTTCCTATTGAAAAACCCGATAGGGTTCATGTTTATGCTTTGGAAATGCAAAATGTCATGTACGGCTTGATACAACCATGTTACATGCCAACTAAATTCACATACACATCCATTATATGGTATATAAGCAAATGAAAACATGTTCATGGCCAGGATAAGTTAACTATGAAAAGTCATATTCAAATTGCAAATGATCATAAGGTATAGATGCATGACAGTATGGATTTCAAGTTCAAAGGTAATAATGATCAAAGCAATCTTGCATACACCTTTAGGACATGATATTAAGTGTGTGTATGTGATAAAATCCAAACTGGAATCATCATGTGAATACTTGACTTTCAAAATGCGTTTTGGTGTGTGTTAGTGCATGAGATGGTGTAACTTAGTGCTCAGGTTATTTTCAAAGGTTTGATCCATTTGGACATGTCATATATGATCATACTAAGATATTAGAACACAAAGATCTCAAAGAGAATCAACCATTCACAAACTGGTATGTAATGTGCAAACATGTAAAAGCAAAGAAGCATCTTGTGAGTGGTTTTGTGGTGTAGTGCTTGTGTACATCAAATCAGTGTTCTAACATGTTGCAAATGAGTAATGTGAGGTGTGTGATATGTCGTTTTAGTGAAAAACAAGTAGATGCCAAAAAACACATTTTGAGTGACTTGGTGTATTTTGAATTTTGGTGTCAACATGTGAATTATTGGTACTAGACATAAAACAGCAAAGCAAGCATATAAACATGTTTAGGATGCTCATAGAAACATGTTAGAATAATGAACATAGATGTGTCATGTTCTATGCAATATGTGAGTGTCGACTGCCATGAGTTTGACGTGTGAAGCAAAGTATCAAGATAATGAAGGACATCATGCTGTTTGAAACAAGATTGTTAGCTAATATCAGCAGGATGAAAGTAAGATTAAGTTCTCAGTCTTAACATTCCAAAATTGAAACAACACAGTTGAGACCTAAGCTACTAATGCAGATGTCCTTGACAGTTAAAACCTAATTTCCAAGTATGTAACAACAGTAGGAATTTATGTGGTTTTGGTGAAAATCAAGTTCATGTAAAAAGTAGCACTTGAGTTATATTTGTGTTTTTGGTGTGAATATGAGAAATGTGAAAATCATGTTTGATGCAGAAAACCTGGGAGATCGACTTCATGCACATGATACATACTTGTTATAAAATGTGAATCATCCTCAAAAGTTTTCAAGACTGTCCTCAAATGAAACAAGCTATGCAGGCTGGTGTGTGAGGATCAAAATACTCTAAGTCAACTCAAAATACATATTGACAACATACACTAGCACAACTAAGTTGAAAATCAAAAGCTTATGTTGCTGCCACCAATATTTGTCATCCAATTTACATAGTCACAAAACCAGCTGTAGTAAGTTCAGAAACATAAACAGATGGTGAGTGTGCCAAGGCTTGTTATTCATAGGATGTGCTCAAATGCAATGAAACAATAGTGCAGGAATACTGAAACAGACTGGACAGCAGTCAAACCACCAATTGATATAGCCTAATACTAATTGCAAATTCAAGCTAAACCATCCTGCCTTTAAACTCATGCCACACTCTCCTCATGTTAACAGACTGTTTGCAAAGTCAGTCTCAGGACATTCCCAAGCATCAAACTAGCCTAAATCTCTAGCACTAAAATGGACACATATTCATCCAGGGTGCAAAGCATAGCAGTGTAATGGAATAGAATTTTACCATGAACATTCTTAAAACTAAAACCTAGACTAAATCACATTCCAAACAGATTCCTTTTTAAATTAAGAAAATGAGGAAATCAGTAATAAAACATGGAATAAGATGGCATCTAGAATTAAAGCAGGTTGAACATATCATGTATGTATGAACAAATATGCCTACACAAAAGGGGCACTTCAAAACAACCTGTGAAGTATAAGGGTGTTCAGTCTGCTATGGTGTAGTCAAACAAATTTGTTAATGCTGCCAACCACTGATACTTGGTAGAGTTCATTTGGTTTTATGTGAAGAGAAGCTAGGTAACAGTATTTATGCACCAGCAAAAATGCTAACAGAAACATGTAGCATATGTACACACCAAACAGAAAAATGACAAAGCTGTTGCCTATATGCAGACCATTTGATGAGCCAAAAATAAAACACAATTCTTACCATAATGATTTAGCCTCCAAATATGTTAGATTCATACATCAAGAATCAAGTATCTTGCATTATAGTTCTTAAGTATATCAATCACAAGCAATAGCATCCAAATCAAAAACACACATTGTAATCATACACCAAAGCATAAGCAACAAATGAGCAAAATGAGTTTTATGTCATAGTGATGAAAAGCAATGGTCTAGGTGTTACATACCTGTGATGATGCCTTGAGCAGGCCAAATAAGTTGGAAAAAAAAAACAGAGATCTTGAATTCCACTCTTTGCTTTTGCACTTTGCTTCAAACTTAAGTAACAACCACTTATGATGTCAAAATGAAAACTATGAGTCTCCAATGGTTGCTAATGGTCTTGACAGTTGAGATATACTATTTTTGAGGTGTACAAATGATCACAACCTCAAGGAAAGGCTTGGAACACAATTTGGTGGTTTTTATGGCTTTTGGTCAAAGTATGCTACATGAACATTTGACTTTTTGATTTCTTGAGGTTTTTGATGGTTTGATGGATTGTACACCTTCTATATGTTATTTATAAGATGTGTGGAGGGTGGTTGGGGGTGTTAGCATTGGGGAAAATTGATATGGTAGCAAAAGTGTAAAGTGCAGAATTTTGACACTTAGAGAACTTTGAGTGATTTTGCAAATTGCAAGCAAGAATCAAAGATAGCAAGGATACTTGATTGCTCTGGTTTTTAGAGAGATGTTGATGATCTTAATGAGGGGTTTGAGGTCCCTATTTATAGAATTTTGAAGTGAGGAGCTTTACTAGAAAGAAACTTAACCATGAAGCAAGCTTTGATATTTTTGCCTCCACCATCCAACTTGCCTTGCTTTTCTGACCTTTGGCTGTTCTTTTCACTCAAAGGGGCAAGTTACATTGATGTTTTTACTGTTAAAATGCAGGCTAGAGGCTTGATAGAGTGGCTGGAGTAGATTTACTTTACACCTCATGCTTGGAAAAGTCAAAAATGGCAACTTTGGCAATGAACTTCACAACTTTAATTCCATGCTAATTCTATGCAATCTTTCTGTTCTAACATGCTTGAGATGTTCAATATATCAGGTAACATGAGTTTGGCAAGTTAAAATTAGCCCACTTGGGTGGGAGAGGTGCTTTTGCAAAATTGGCCAATGTGGGACTAAAGTGACAAAACACCAACTTTGAACACATGTATCTCTCAGCTCATAAATCACCTTGAGATGTACTTGTACTTTTTAGAAAGCCCTCACATAGTACTAAAACTTTCATGTTGACCATAAGTCTTGATTCTATTTGAAACTAGGTGAAAAATCCCCTTGAAGTTGGCTGATTTTAGGGTTCCTTAGTACAAAACACTTAGAATTTTCTAAGTCTTTTTCCTCCTCTTGTAATGTTTTCTTCTCTAACTCAAAAACTAAGCGTTTTCTGACCATGGACCAATAGGACACTTTTGTAGAGCTTGTTAAGAGCTTTCAAATGAGACTAGAACCACCTCAATTGAGTGTGTGGTTAGGAAGTTAGGGTTTAGCCCTTTTCAAAACCCTAATTTCCCGATTTCTCGATTACTCTCTCATCCTTGATCCAATGATCATGAAAATTGATATGCAAGTTCATTATGACATAAGGAACAACTTTGATTCACAACTTGGATTCCAATTCTCAAAATTTGAGGAGTTGACTTTTCGGTCAACCGTACGATCGATCGGTGCCGACTGAGTCGCCTGTTGACATTCTGGACATCCTGAGACTATGATACTTCTTGAATAGTCTTGAATAGTCTATATGAACTTCATGGACCTCAATCCCACCATTACAACACCTTACAACATCAAAGTCAAACCACAGTTGACTTTTCACTAGTTAAAAACCCTAATCGGGGCCTCCTGACTGCACTGTTCTTGATTATGAAATGATTTCTTCAAATTGAATTCTCATTTAACTTTGATATCATCTTTGATTTCATTCCATGATTAAATTGGCCCAAATCATTGGTTGATCATTCCTTGGTTGTTTTGAATTTGTCGGTGCGAGAACCCTGATTCATCTGTAACTTGACAATAATGAACTTGCACTGATTTAGGGTTAGATAATTCATGATCATGCTTCTAAAAATGATAATGAGAATCTAAGGGGTAAAAATTTGGGGTACAACAGTTGCCCCTATTTAAATATCTTCACTAGATGGGGAACGAGAGATGACAATCTTCGTTAAATCGCAGTGAAAGGTATTTAAATATAGATAACCGAAAATTTTGTCCCTTAGATCCGATGTCATGCTAAAGGAAAAGTTATGATATGCCATGCACTCTAAATGATGCTTTATGATGCTTGAATGCAAACAACATAGACGCAACGATAATAATAAAAGAAACAGTAGAACAAACAATGACAAATACACGGACTCGACACTGGGGACTCGTACTGAAAAACTAAATTAACAGTTCAGACATGACTGATAGTGTAAGAAGGAAAACTTCACATGGAGAATAGGCAAATCCAATAAAGATGACAATCTTTTTGGAAAAGAAGTACTTCACCGGGGAGAAGAATAGACTTCTACTAGGGAAATGAAAAATTAATTCCATCGGGAAAAGAGAATCAGGATTCACCGGGGAAGCGAAAGACTGGATACAACCTCACTGGGGATGATCAGATGAGGAACTTCCTATAGTGAAGAGTTCAAACGGGATCTTCAGGAATGGACTAGAATCAAGACTAATCACACACGGAGGACACTAATGACGACTAGATCTCCAGGAGTTGACTGGGAACATGGATTACTGGGGATACACCCTCAGTTTCTGCAAATAGTTCACACAATGCTGGTAATTAATAGACTTCCTGGGGAATTGGTAACGACCAGAATTCCAAGCAATGCCAGTGACGACTGGTCTTTTAATGGTGATTGGTGACGACCATGCTGGGGAGTACCAATGACAATTGGTTATATAAAAATGCTAGTGATTACTAGATCTTCTAGCTGGGGGTTGGTGACGACCAAACTGAAACAGATTCCAATAACGATTGGATTTCATATACTACACGTTACGACTGGACTTTAAAGGGAAAAATTGGTGACAAACAACAAGATACCAATGACGATTGCTTTTAGGCAGTGCCAGTGACGACTGGACTTCACGGGGAGAGTTAGTAACAACTAACACGATACCAATAACAACTGGAACAAAACCAGTGACGACTGGATTCCCCGGGGAAAGGTTGGTAACAACCAAACCAAGAGGCGCCAATGACAATTGGACTTTTATTTAGTGCCAGTGACGACTGGACTTTTACGTGATTTTGTTAGCGACGACTAACGAGATACCAATGATGATTGGATTTAGACAATGCCAGTGACGACTGGGCTTCAAAAGGACATGGATGGTGACGACCAAGTGAATACCAACGACAATTGGTTTGAACAAAATGCCAGTTACGACTGGACTTATACTTGGAAATGAAGCGAGTAATAACTTAGACTTCGCGGGGATTGATAGATGTCACCGACTCGGGGAACAAACGAATCACGCTGATCCCATGATGAGGGGTGTACGTAGACTTGAGAAATAAACCCGAAGACCTACTGGGGAATAGAGCCTATAGGTAGATTTTGCTGAGGTGATTTCAAACAGATGTCCAGAAATACTTTGCTGGGGAAAGAACCTTCATATCATCATAAGAAATCCTGAGGGATAATCTTCAATCTTTGATAACCATACATGGCCAAAGGACTCTTCGTCGCCCAACTTACTAGCATTTCATTGGGGAATGTAAATTCTGACTGTGTATCAAGACTCCTGCTACCCCAAAGTTTCGGGGAAGTATGATTTTCCTCGAGTCTTTCCACAAGTTAAAACATTTTGTAAAATTTTCCAAGTTATTATTACTTTTTTTCAAAAATTTGGACTTTAATGCTTTCAAAAAAAAACAATCGTTGACTAACGAACGATATTTTGCATAACAAAGAAAATAAGGAACTGATAATTTGCATAAGAAAGAAAGGCTCAAAAGGCTGATTTTATTTAAAGGATGAAATCTTGCCAATGACAATATTCCATGGAAATTTTTACAAGTAAAATGGCAAAAGTGGATAAGGTTACATTGAATCCTGTGACCTAACTATCCCTAAAGACTAGAATTCTCCAAGATCCTTGCTTCTGACGAGAGCTGTTGAGATGAATCTTTGTTGAGTCTGCAGTGTTGATAACTTCGTCTGATGCAGCGAAACGCCTTTGTCCCTAATTTTTGCCTGGATCGCCCTTTCGGGTTTTCAATCCACCGGGACGCTCCTTTTTGGCCTAAGCCGCCTTTTCGGGTTTTCAACTTAGCAAGCTTTTTTATTTCTTTTCTCTTTTTTTCTTTTCTTCTCTTTTTTATTTTTTTACCCTAACTTTTGCATAAACCGTTCTTTTGGATTTTCCGGTTTATCGGGTACTTTTTAGGCATAATATTTCCGAACTGCGTCAGAGTTTATCGGGTGTGTGAGTTGTTCTCCGTCCATGGTAGTAAGGATCAGTGAACCTCCGGAGAATACTGTCTTCACAATAAAGGGGCCATCATAATTAGGCATCCACCTCCCTCTTGCGTCTTTGTGAACTGGTAAGATCTTCTTGAGCACAAGTTATCCTTCGCGGAACTCTCTGATACGGACCTTTTTATCGAACGCCCTCTTGATTCTTTTTTGATACAACTGGCCGTGACACATCGCAGACATGCGCTTTTCATCGATGAGATTCAGCTGATCAAATCTTTCTTTAATCCATTCAGCCTCTTCTAACTTGGTTTCCATGATGACTCTGAGGGATGGTATCTCGACCTCGATGGGTAGAACTGCGTCCATTCTATATACCAGAGAAAAGGGGGTTGCCCCTGTGGAAGTGCGGACGGAGGTTCTGTATCCGTGCAGGGCAAATGGTAACATTTCATGCCAACCTTTGTAGGTTTTAACCATTTTCTGCAAGATCTTCTTGATGTTTTTATTTGCAGCTTCCACAACTCCATTCATCTTTGGACGGTAAGGGGAAGAGTTGTGGTGTTCGACTTTGAAGTCATCACATAATTCTTTCATAACTTTGTTGTTCAGATTGGTGCCGTTGTCTGTTATAATTCTGCTTGGGATCCCGTAGCGACAGATGATCTCCTTTTTAATGAAACGAGCCACCACTTGACGTGTAACATTGGTGTAGGATGCAACTTCAACCCATTTTGTGAAATAGTCGATGGCAACCAAAATGAAATGGTGTCCATTTGAAGCTTTTGGCTCAATTGCCCCAATCATGTCGATGCCCCACATAGAGAAAGGCCATGGTGAAGATAGTACATTCAACAGTGTTGGAGGCACATGCATTTTGTCTGCGTAGATCTGACATTTGTGACATTTTCTGGCGTATTGAATGCAGTCGGTTTCTAAAGTTAACCAATAATAACCAGCTCTCAAGATCTTTTTGGACATGGCGTACCCGTTGGCGTGAGTACCAAACATTCCTTCATGAACATCTTTCATTAACAAGTCCGCTTTTCTTTTGTCAACACATCTGAGTAAGACCATATCATGATTTCTTTTGTAAAGTACACCATTGCTGAGAAAGAATTTGGATGCTAATCGTCTCAGTGTTTTCTTGTCAAGTGCTGTAGCATCTGTGGGATATTCCTGTTTCAACAGATAATTCTTTATATCATGATACCAAGGTTTGCCATCGGTTTCTTCTTCGATCATTTGACAGTAAGCAGGCTCGGCCTTGCGTTCAATTTTGATAAGTGTGCCATCATTGACATCTTTAGTTTTCCACATCGAGGCCAGCATGGCTAAGGCATCAGCGATGTGATTCTCTGCTCTTGGAACATGTTTA
Source organism: Lathyrus sativus (assembly GCA_963859935.3). Lineage (NCBI taxonomy): Eukaryota > Viridiplantae > Streptophyta > Magnoliopsida > Fabales > Fabaceae > Lathyrus > Lathyrus sativus. Next base: position 13,791,072 of record OZ012735.1, on the reverse strand, counting down.
AAGGTGATTTCATCAAAATACTTGATTGTTTCAACGATATAAGCTCTGTAAGGGACCAGGTTTTCATGTCTTGTCTCCCATTCACCTGTGACTTGGTAGATAACCAAAGCTGAGTCTCCACTGACTTCGAGATTTTTGATTTGGAGATCAATGGCTGCTTCGAGACGAAGGATACATGCTTCGTATTCAACAATGTTGTTTGTACAATCAAAGTCTAGTCTGGCTGTAAACGGAGTGTAACCACCTTCAGGATTCATTAAGACTGCACCTACGCCATGTCCGCTATAATTGGAGGAACCGTCCAACATCATTTTCCACCAATTATCTGTCTGTTGACCTTTGTCAGAACTTGTTTCTTCACAATCTTTTACTAACATGATATCTTCATCCAGAAAATCAAACTTCAGAGGTTCATAATCTTCGACAGGTTGATCTGCGAGATATTCTGATAACACACTGCCTTTGATAGATTTCTGAGCCACATATTGAATATCATATTCTGATAGTAGCATATGCCACCGGGCGAGTCTTCCGGTTTGTGCAGGTTTCTCAAAGATGTACTTTATTGGATCCATTTTCGAGATCAATAAAGTGGTGTGACAAATCATATACTGCCTCAAACGCTTAGCGGCCCATGCTAAAGCACAACAAGTCTTTTCTAGGAGTGAGTATCTGCTTTCACAATCAGTAAACTTCTTGCTCAGATAATAAATGGCATGCTCTTTCCGTCCGGATTCGTCTTGCTGGCCCAGAACGCAACCCATTGAATTTTCAAGTACTGTCAAATACATAAAGAGAGGCTTTCCCGGAACAGGTGGTATCAAAATTGGAGGTTCTTGGAGATAACCTTTGATTTTATCGAACGCTGTTTGACAATCAGAATTCCATACAACTGTTTGATCCTTTCGTAACAACTTGAAGATTGGTTCACAGGTAGGGGTCATATTGGAAATGAACCTGGATATGTAATTCAACCTTCCAAGGAAGCTTCTAACCTGACTTTCAGTCCGCGGAGCTGGCATGTCTTGGATGGCACGGACTTTGTCTGGATCCACTTCAATCCCCTTGTGGCTGACAATAAAACCGAGTAATTTTCCTGATCTGACTCCGAAAGTGCACTTTGCGGGATTCAATCTCAACTGATATTTCCGGAGTCTTTTGAATAACTTAAACAAATGTTCTAGATGGTCTTCTTCATTTTGAGACTTGGCGATCATGTCATCCACATATACTTCTATTTCTTTGTGCATCATGTCATGGAACAAAGCCACCATAGCTCTTTGATAAGTTGCGCCTGCATTCCTTAAACCGAATGGCATAACCTTATAACAATAGGTGCCCCATGGAGTGATGAAGGTTGTTTTTTTCCATGTTGTCAAGATCCATTTTGATTTGATTGTAACCAGAGAAACTGTCCATAAAGGAAAACACTGCAAACCGAGCTGTATTATCTACCAAAGTATCAATATGTGGCAAAGGGAAGTCGTCCTTTGGACTGGCTTTGTTTAAATCTCGATAATCCACACACATCCTTACCTTTCCATCTTTATTTGGTACAGGAACAATGTTGGCTACCCATTCTGGATATTTGGACACTGCAAGGAAGCCTGCATCAATCTGCTTTTTTACCTCATCTCTGATTTTAAGAGCCATGTCGGGTCTGGTTCTTCTGAGTTTCTGTTTAACCGGCGGGCACTCAGGTCGAAGTGGTAACTTGTGAACCACTATGTTTGTATCCAAACCAGGCATATCCTGATAAGACCAAGCAAACACATCTACATAATCTCTTAAGAGTTCCTTTAACTGTTGTTTTACTTTTGCCCCTAGGGCTGCCCCAATTTTGACTTCTTTTTTGTCTCCTTCTGTGCCAAGATTAATGACCTCCAGATGTTCCTTGTGCGGCTGGAGCTCGGTGTACTCAGACTGTGCCCATCTTACCAGTTCCTCAGGGATTTCAAAATCTTCATCCTCGTCTTCGGCTTGGTATATTGGGGAATCCACGTCTGGAGGGAATGCGAGGTTACAGGATTCAATGGGGTTATGGTCATCACTGCATGTTTGAAGGGTTTACTTTATTAAAACACTCAATCAACAAATGCAACACACACAGAGAAAGAGAAAATTATTTTTGTTTTGGTTTTTTGTATTGCCATTTTTCTTTCAAAGTAAAAGCAAAAAGACGGTAAAGAAACAACACGAGGATTTTTAACAAAATAGTCCATTCTCATTGATATTTCTTTGAAAGCATGGGGCCCTTACAAAACATTCCTATAGCCTTGGGCACGGCTATGGAGATTTTAAAATAATAAAGAAAGAAAACAACAAATTACTTTAACTCGGGAAAAACTACAGGAACTTCGATAGCCTCCCAGTTGTTCAGAGTAGCTTCGTCATGATATACTAGTTGTCCTATGTCTTCACTTTCAAGATTTCCTTCCACGGCGTTGATTTGAAAACCGCCACTAATAAATATTTCTTGAATAGCCTTTGGTCGGCTGTTGTCATGTATCGGTTCTTCCTCTTGAGTTGGTTTGTAACCCAACCCTTGGCGATTCATCTTCGGTTTTACCTCAATGACTTCTCCCCATCCTGCGGGAGTACCTTCTTCCAGCGTAGTTTTGGCGCCTTGAGCAGATGCGAAAGTTGGACCACTTTTTTCCACCGTCTCCTCTATCATCACTGCGTTTTCTATTTCTAGTGCTTGGAATAATGTCTCTAGCGCGTTGTTGCGGTGGAAATAGGATCACAAACTATTAATGAGTTTGAATCGCAATTCAATTCACAACCGCTCTTTGATTTATCCGAAGGAAAAGGTCAAAAGAGGGAAAACCTATTTTTGCATCGTAAACATAATGCGGGGAAAGATCTAGGGTTCAGGGGTTGGTTAAATTTAGGGAAGGTATTAGCACCCTAAACTTCTGTAGTACTTTACAGGAACCTTTTGTTCAATGCTTACTATTTGCTTTATTTATTTGCTTAAGGTATATGTACAAAGGATTACAAGTGAGAAAGGAGACCTAAGGGGTTAATTCTAAGTTTACTCGGCAAGACATCGCATCTTGTGCCTACGTATCCTTACGGGAGTGGAATCAGAGTAATCGTAGTTCCCCTCAAAAGGGAGGTTAGAGACTTCTTGACTGTGGTCAAGGTCTCAAGGGGAATAAACGCATCTTAAGGACACGCTTACATGGAGTGTAGAAACTCCAAATCTCTACGTTGAATTGTTAAGTGAATTAGGGTTAAATTAGGGATTCCACGGCGGGAAACCCTAAAATGAGCGCGGCGGCTCTTTGACCTAATGCTAGGGGTAAAATTGTAATCTTGCCTGCGGCGAGGCATTTGTGAAAATTAGGGTTTGTGAGGTTGTAAGGGTTTGAAGTTGAGGACTATTGACACAGCGGTCAAACGGCTAGACCTAATTCCCTCGGAGGTGTGCAGTGTGACAGAAGTGCAGTAAACGCGTGAGATAATTGAATCATGCAAACCATGCAAGCAGGAATGTTAAAGGCAGAAATTAAAGCGCGATTGTTAGGATTCGCGAGGTTACATTAGAGGCAGTTACAATATGATATTAAAATTTAAATTGAACGATGATAAAATAAATAACAGTAAGCGCAATAAATTGCAAAACGAACAAACAACGTCAGAGGGCAGTATTAAATGAATTATCAGATGATGAAGAAGTGGAATTATGTATCTTTTGTAGTTTTATTTTGTGATATAATCTTCAATTTAAATTAAAATGGAATTCTTAATATTAATTTAAACCCTAAAAACTATTTTAACCTAATTATTATTTTTTTAAAAATGGACTTTAATACATTTATTTAAAAAATGGTTTTTATTTATTATTATAAAAAGGTTTTTTACTTTTATATAAAAAAGTTTTTAAATTATTATTTTGTTAAAAAAAACAATTTTAATATTAGTTTAAAAAAAGTTTTAATAAAGTTATAACTAACTAATTATAATAAAAAAGAAAAATAAAAGGGGGTTGGGCCGGTCATCACCTCCGGACCCAACCCGGTTGGTGTATGTAACAAAACAAAATTTTAGGGTTTCATAAACCCTATTTCTCTTCGCGGCGCCGTTTTCTTTACTTCGTCTTCTTTTCTTCGTTTTGCTGCGATTCTCTCTTCGTTTTGCTGCGATTCTCTCCGATCATGTTGTGATTCTGAAATTAAACCAAACAACATTAAACGTGACACTATTATGTGATCCTGGCTTACATTCTCGTTCGCAATCGGTGATGAACGGAGGCGATGATGGTGAACTGAGCCTCCGAGGAAGGTTTGCCCGTCGTGGATGGAGGCGGCGTTGGTGAACCTTCCTCAACCTCTCGGTTTGCACTCTAATGATTGCTTTTGACGAGATTCTTCTCCTCTTTCTCTCTCGCGACCGCTAGGGTTTCGCGATTTTGTTCGCTTCGCCGCTTTTTGTGTTCTCCGTCGCTTTTGTCTAGCGTTTTTACAAGGTGATGTGGTTCCCTTTTATATCTTTCCTTTGACTCTCTTTTGGGCCTTGGATCTTTGAGTTTTCGTTACTGATATGATGTGATTTTGTTGAATGTGATTGGAACTTGCCTTTTCGGATTCACTTTTGCTTGATTATTTTTTCTGATAAACTGATTGGATTTTGTTTCCTTTTTAGGGTTTGATTGGGGTTTACCTTGATGCACTATAACGGATTGGATTTCGATTTGATTCTAAAGATGATTTCCGTTTTAGTCTTCACGGCTTTTGGATTTTTCACTTCGAATTAACTCTTCTTCTTCTTTTTTTTCAGGGGACTGATGCTGATGCTTCGATTAAGTCGAGGTGGCCGAGTGAAGGTTATTTGGCGATGATGACGTCATGGTCTGAGCCAGTTGGTTCGGATACCCCTTTTGATGCCTTTGGACTCTCTTGTAGATGTGGCTTTGACCAGTTCCTTTGTCGATCCTCATATTTTATGGTTTGTTTGGATTGCTGATGCGTTGTTTTTCCTGGTGTAGCTCATGCGTGCATCGTGTTGTCGATTGTCCATATTGAGCTTACCTCGAACTGATTACACAATGATCTTCTTCTTCGGTGTGATTTTGTTCGTAGGTGATTTGAAACTCAACAAGTTGCCTCTGATGTTGCTTGATTGTTGTTTTTTCAGACTTTGGCTCTTGGGATCTTGTTGGATTGTTCTGGCACGAAGCTTGTTTCATACTGAACTTACCCTTTTGATTTACTGCATTGTTGCTGTTATTTCAGATGTGATATGGCTGGTGGATGTTGAATATCAGCTTGTCTTAGTTATCAGTTTATCTGTCCTTCTGGTTTTCTGGTATTTTCTCTGTTTGCAGATGGTTTGTCTCAATTGATTCCATTATAGCTTGGGGCAATGATGTTCTGAACTGAGCCCTCATGCTCATAACGACTTGTGGTAGTTTGGTTGTGGGATTTCACTGATATGAACTGCTTTGTTGGCTTTTCATTGTGACTTGCACCTTTGATTGAGGCTTTCCCTGAGCTGATGCGATTATGTGAGCTTATCTTGCTTTTTCTGGTATGATTTGTGCTGTTTCTGTGCTTTATCTGATGCAGTTTGGTTTGTATTCTGAGCCTTTTGTGGCAGATTTGTTTGACTTGGTTTTTTCTTGTTCTTGCGCATGAATTGAGTTTGATACTTACAACTCATTAGTCCCTCCTTTCCTTTCTGAATTTGGGCCAGTTTTGCATTTATGATGTTTGTTCAAATTTGGTGCAGTTTATGAATTGCTTTGGTTTTGAGTTCTGTTCTGAACTTGGTACTGATGCTGTTGTGGTGAATTTCAGGTGTTGACAAACTTTGAACACAAAGTGGCTCATACCCGTCGGCATCCGGGTTTATGACCAAATTGATTGTGCTGCTTTACCCTTGTATCAGTCAAAACTTGATGAATGAATCCAAATACGGAAAAAACGAATCAGTCCCACTTCTTTTATCTCTATCTCTCGGTTGCCCCTTAGATAAGAACAGATGTTACCTGATCTGACGCCAACGGCGCGGATCGGTAACGGGGGTAGGACGCAGCTTCGGTTGTGCCACTCCTGGCACTCGATGATGACGATGTTCTGAGAGTGTCAAACATAAATTATAATCTTTCATATTCTGTTCGTTTTGTCTTTGTTTTTTTTTTAGGTAATCAAGAAGTGAAGAATTCAAGGGGAAACCAAATGAAGAAACCAAGAGTTTTTAGGACCTAGGACTTTTTAGAGTAAATGTAACATCTGTAAATGTAACCTTACAGCAATTCAAATGTGAAATGATTCAATTCCTTTTGTACAATGATATTCTTATGAAATAAAAATTCCAAAAGTTTTCATTTATATCCATGATCATTCAACTTTGAATCTATTTATATTTATTTCTAGTTATAAATTATAAACATTTGTGAATAAATCCACAAATATTTAAATTCATTATCCTAGTCATAAACCATAAATATTCACGAATGATATTCTTGTTTATGTACTTGTCTCGCCCGTGGTCCTAATCTCATCACCTGATTAAATTCACTTGCATTCCAACTTAAATTCTAGCCAGCAATTTTATAACCAAACACGAATGTGCGCCGTAATCACAACAGATTCAGTATCAACGATGACATTGCCCGTAATTGAATTCCACTGACCAAATGCTATGAGCAACAATCCAATAATACCCAATTAAACTGTGCCTTATTAACAGAAACGGAAGTGCTCTGGAAATAAACCATGAGCGATGAAATGGGTCTTAAATCCAGTTGTGCTCGACAAATTTCAATACCGAACACATCGAATTGGCGCCTTGATATAATCAAACCAGGTGATAAATAAATGCCTCAGAAATAGTGTCTCAAGTGTCTCAAAGCTCAGTAAAATCCTGTCTTCAAAGAATTAGCGGAGTCCACGTAAAATGACCAAAATACCCCTGGAGCCAATCCTGCAAAACGAACTCCTTCATGACTTGATAGTGGTTAGCAGATGCACATATGAGATGCTATGCGAAATGACTGACTAAACATAAGGGTAAAATTTGGGGTATTACAGTTGCCCCTATTTAAATAGCTACACCGGATGATTTGAGTGACGGAGACTCGAGGAATCATGGTGGAGGGATTTAAATATAGATAACCGAAAATTTTGCCCTTATACGCGGCGATATGCAATGCTATGGACCAGACTAATGCAGACGATGCCATGAATATGATATGATGCGTATGCTGGAATGATGAATGCGAAAATGTTGACGAATATGACGACACAGGGACAGACGCTACGAGAAGAACACACTGGGGAAAACGACGCGCTGGGACACAGTACAACCTGGGGAATTCTAAAATGATGGTCAACTGGTGCGAATACGACCAATTGTCATTTTTAGAACTGGAACGAGATTCTCAAATGGAGATGGCACCTATGAGACGGCCTCCACTGGGGAATCTAAAAGTAAAACTGGATCATGTACGACTGCAAGATCGATTACAGAATGTTGGAGCATTGAGCAAAGAATAACATCCAAGCTTCTGTAAACTATCTCTCGTGACAGGATCAAACGGGCCTTTCGGAACTCCGTAGTAAATATACAGGGTAAGAAACCGGCTGTATGCCAAAATAAATGGACTTAAAGTGATTAGAACATGGTCCTAAATGGAGATGGCGCCTACGAGATGGCCTCCACTTGGGAATGTCTAACAATAAGACTGGATCTACACGACTGCAAGATCGATTACAGAATGCTGGAGCATTGAGCAAAGAATAACATCCAAGCTTCTATAAACTATCCTTCGTGATGGGATCGAATGGACTTTTCAGAAATCCATATCAGATATACAGGGTAAAAACCGGCTGTATGCCAAAATAAATGGGCTTTGATGGGAAATGCCCTGATAAGCTTCTCGATGGAGAACTGTCACTTATCGTTGGAAGGGACTTACATGCCAAAACGGATAAGCACTCAAATAAAGGGGCTGCTGCTTATCTGATATACAAATCTTCTCGTATTTAAGGTCGGTGCCTGGAATACGTTTCTGATTCTTCTTTTACTAAAGGGTAAATGAACTTCTTCATACTTCAAGATCTGTGCTCTCCTGAATATGATTCTGCTCCTTCTTTTACTAAAGGGTAAATGAACTTCTTCATACTTCAGGATTTGTGCTCTCCTGAATATGATTCGGTTCAAACCTCCCCATACTTCAAGACGACAAGGAAAATGGAAGCCCAACTGCTCGATGGAGATGGCCATTTGCTGCGAGTCATAACGAAGATAGGATCAGTTTCTCAGGCGAGAAATGTCGCTTATTTGCAAGAGTGGCAATAATAAGCTTCTCATGTAAGAACTGCTTGTAGAGGTGATAACAGATGATGATAAGCTTCTCGGCGGAGAACTGTTGCTGATCGATGATAGGCTTCTCAGGTGAGAACAGCCGCATATCGATGCTGTAAGATTGTAATATCGATAGGCTTCTCAGGCGAGAACAGTTGCATACCGATGCTGTAAGATGTACTGATAGATTTTCCAGGCGTGAACTGGCGTGTATCTGTAAAGGATTGTGATTGATTTCTTGAAAGATAGTGCAAAATAAATGCACATCCGGGTACAGTGATAAGCTTCTCGGGCGAGAACAGTCGCATATCTGCCAAGGTATGGTGAAAAATTTTTAGACGGTGCAAAATAAATGCACGTCCGGTTGGGCTCGGCGACCGACAAGACCGGGATTCAATCTAGGATCGAGCTAGAAAGAAAAAAATGGCAATCAAGACTCCATCGAGGGAATGAACTCGAAGGGTAAATATCTTATCCTGGCGAGGAAAGATAGCTGAAGTAACCGTCATCCACGAGGATCGAGCTCTGTGGGGAAACTGGAAGCACATATGTATTTTATGCTTAGGGCTGACAATCTATTTGTAGAGAATGGACCAACCCAGTTACTCGGCGGTAACAACCAATGATGGAGAGACACCATGAACCTGTGAAGGCTAACGCATATGTTACTGCATATGTTAATGTGAATGTATGTTAATGTCTATGTAGTTAAATATGCAAGATGTTATGAAATGAGTATGTGTATGAAATAGGCATGTGATGCTTATGCCCCTGCGTATGCTGACAAAACAAACTAGAGACGGGACGAGAGATGAAATAAACATCTCGACGGAGATACCCTGCGTCCTCTGCAACCAATACGTCAATCATGGGTAAGAAAAAACAATGGTAGAACCAAATCTGGTTTCAGAATTCTGACTTCTCTGGGGAGAAGGTAATCTGCTTGGGTGCACAGTATCATGTCTTCACATGGGGAGAAGAAAACCTGAGGGACACTTTTGAGTTACCCAAGAAAAAGTTGTCAGCTTATAGTCTCACTGGGGACTGTGTCAAAGCAATGATTTAATGAGCTTTTTTCGAGGAGTGAAGAGATCCTTCCGAAATTTCCACTAGTCAAAGTAATTTCTTATATTTTCGATTGCGTTTTCGAAGAATAGTTTTAAAGATTTTCACAGCACCTTTCATTTTCAAAATTTTAAGAATAAGTGGCATTTTGCATAACAATAGAAACAAGAGTAATGCACCAAGGAATGTAAGTAACAAGATGGTATCTTTTATTGAAGGATGGCAGCTTGCTGAGGGCATAGCTCCACAAATGATTGGCTTTGAAATTGGCAACATGAGGAAAGGTTACATTGAATCCACGACACCTACTGACACTAATAACTAAGACTAATCCAGAATCTTGCTTTGGACGAGGATGAACGAACTGAAAAATGGATCTCATGTGGAAAGTGTGTCCGCGATGATCGGTGTTTTCTGATGCAATGAAATGCCTTCGTCCCTAACTTTTGCCTGGACCGCCCTTTCGGGTTTTCGATCCACCGGGACGCTCTTTTTTGCCTAAGCCGCCCTTTCGGGTTTTCAACTTAGCGAGCTTTTTATTATTATTTCTTTTTCAACCCTTACTTTTGCCTAAGTCGCCTTTTGCAGGTTTTCGACTTAGCGGGTTTTTAGGCATAATATTTTCGGACTGCATCAGAATTCACGGGATGTGCAAGCTCTTCACCATCCATTGTTGTAAGTATCAGAGACCCTCCGGAGAAAACAGTCTTTACAACAAATGGGCCTTCATAATTGGGCATCCACTTTCCACGCATATCTTTATGCACTGGCAAGATCTTTTTGAGTACGAGCTCTCCTTGACGGAACTCACGGATACGAATCTTCTTATCAAATGCTCTTTTCATCCGTTTCTGATATAATTGCCCATGGCACATAGCTGTCATGTGTTTCTCGTCAATGAGATTCAACTGATCCAGTCTGTCTTGAACCCACTCAGCTTCTTCAAGTTCAGCTTCCATCAACACCCTTAAAGAAGGTATCTCTACTTCAATGGGGAGTACGGCGTCCATTCCATACACCAATGAGAAAGGTGTTGCCCCGGTCGAAGTTCGCACTGAGGTCCTGTATCCATGCAAAGCAAACGGTAACATCTCATGCCAATCTTTGTAAGTCACGACCATCTTTTGCAGGATTTTCTTGATATTCTTATTCGCAGCTTCAACGGCCCCATTCATCTTAGGACGGTATGGAGAAGAATTGTGATGCGTGATCTTGAAACTGTCACACAACTCCTTCACAGTCTTGTTATTCAGATTGGTGTCATTGTCAGTTATTATCCGACTTGGAATTCCATAACGGCAGATAATTTCTTTCCTGATGAAGCGGGCAACCACTTGCTTAGTCACGTTGGTGTAGGAGACAGCCTCTACCCACTTGGTGAAATAATCAATAGCAACAAGGTTAAAACGATGACCATTAGAAGCCTTCGGCTCGATTGCCCCAATCATGTCAATGCCCCACATTGAGAACGACCATGGTGAAGACAAAACATTTAACGGTGATGGAGGCACATGCATTTTATCAGCGTAAATTTGGCACTTATGGCATTTTCTAGCGTATTGGATGCAATCAGCTTCCATAGTTAACCAATAATATCCAGCCCTTAACATCTTCTTAGACATAGCATAACCATTGGCATGAGTTCCGAAGGTCCCCTCGTGAATCTCTTGCAGTAACATGTCCGCTTCCCGTTTATCAACACATCTGAGCAAAACCATGTCGTGATTTCTCTTGTATAACACACTATTACTGATAAAGAATTTGGAAGCCAGTCTTCTCAACGTTTTCTTGTCCAGACCGGTAGCACCATCGGGATACTCTTGCTTGACTAGATATTTCTTGATGTCATGAAACCAAGGCTTTTCATCCACCTCATCCTCTTCAACTGCTTGACAATAAGCGGGTTCAACTTTGCGTTCAATATGAATAAGAGGTGCTTCATTAACGAACTTAACTTTCCACATGGATGCTAACATGGCTAAAGCATCAGCAACGTGATTCTCAGATCTAGGAACATGCTCGAACTCTATCTCGTCGAAACACTTAATCAGCTCGACAATGTAGTCCTTGTAAGGGATTAACTTCTCATTCTTCGTTTCCCATTTGCCTTGTACCTGGTAAATAACCAAGGCTGAGTCACCACTTACTTTGAGGAGTTTGATTCGGAGGTGAATTGCTGCTTCGAGGCCAAGAATACATGCTTCATACTCTGCGACGTTATTAGTACACTCAAAGTCTAGCCTGGCTGTAAACGGAGTGAATCCACCTTTTGGGTTCATCAAAACGGCGCCTATACCATGCCCATTGAAATTCGAGGAACCATCAAACATCATCCTCCACCAAAGACCTGGTTCTGGACCTTCGCTCGGATCTGGCTCTTCACAATCTCTCTTAATCAACAAAATATCCTCATCAGGAAAATCAAACTTAAGAGGTTCATAATCTTCAACTGGCTGATCTGCGAGATAATCCGATAAGATACTACCTTTAATTGCCTTCTAGGGTACATACTGGATGTCATATTCGGATAACAACATGTGCCAACGGGCTAGCCTCCCGGTTTGAGCAGGCTTTTCAAGAATATACTTGATCGGATCCATTTTAGAAATCAACAATGTGGTATGACAGATCATGTATTGCCGGAGGCGCCTAGCGGCCCATGCCAACGCACAACAAGTTTTCTCCAATGGTGAGTATCTGTTCTCACAATCGGTAAACTTCTTGCTCAGATAATAAATCGCATGTTCCTTTCTTCCAGTCTCATCATGTTGCCCGAGCACACAACCCATAGACTTCTCAAGAACAGTAAGGTACATAAACAACAGTCTTCCGGGTACGGGAGGAATCAGAATAGGGGGGTCTTGCAAATAACTCTTAATTTTCTCAAACGCTTTCTGACAATCAGGGTTCCACTCAACCGTCTGCCCCTTACAAAGAAATTTGAATATCGGTTCACAAGTAGCAGTCATGTTAGAGATAAACCTGGAAATATAATTCAAACGCCCCAAAAAACCTCTAACTTGTGTCTCGGTTTGCGGAGCTGGCATATCTTGAATGGCTCGGACTTTGTCAGGATCTACCTCAATCCCTCGTTGGCTAACAATAAAACCAAGCAATTTTCCAGATCTGACACCGAAGGTACATTTAGCAGGGTTCAACTTCAACTGGTACTTCCTGAGTCGTTCAAACAACTTCACCAGGTGGTCTAGATGTTCCTCTTCACTCTGAGATTTGGCTATCATATCGTCCACATACACCTCGATCTCTTTGTGCATCAAATCATGAAAAAGAGTTGTCATAGCGGGTTGGTAAGTTACCCCTGCGTTCTTCAAACCGAAGGGCATGAATTTGTAGCAAAAGGTCCCCCAAGGAGTAATGAAAGTAGTCTTCTCTCGGTCATCGGGATCCATTTTGATCTGATTATAGCCAGAGAAACCATCCATAAATGAGAACAACGCAAAACTGGTTGTATTGTCTACAAGTGTATCAATATGTGGCAGAGGGAAGTCGTCTTTCGGACTTGCTTTGTTCAGATCCCTGTAATCCACACACATCCTAACTTTACCGTCTTTCTTGGGCACTGGCACAATGTTGGCAACCCAATCTGGATATTTTGCAACTGCCAGGAAACCTGCATCCAACTGTTTTTTTACCTCATCTCGAATCTTCAAAGCCATGTCTGGTCTCATTCTTCGAAGCTTTTGTTTGATAGGTGGGCAATCTGGCTTAAGTGGCAACTTGTGAACAACAATACCTGTGTCTAGACCAGGCATATCTTGATACGACCATGCAAACACATCAATATATTCTTTTAACAACTCAATCAGCCCCTGCTTAACCTCTGTCCCAAGCATTGCACCAATCTTGACCTCCTTCTTGTTTTCATTTGTACTAAGATTAATCAAGTCCACCTGCTCTTTATGCGGTTGAAGCTCTGTGTACTCGTACTCAATCAATTTTGTCAGTTCAGCGGGTACTTCAAAATCTTCTTCACCCTCGTCTTCAGCTTGATTGATGGGTGCATCCCAGTTAGGAGTGTCAATAAAGTCATTGGATCCAACGAGGTTTGCGATGTCTCTGCATGATGGAAGGCTTACTTAATTAAAATGCTCGAAGATATGTAAGATAAGAAATGAAATGCTATTTTTTGTTTTATTTTTTTGAAAAAAGATTGCCAACTTCATTTTTAAAAGGTGGAAACGAAAAACGCAGATGAACCAAAGTGGAATTGAACAAAATGCCTTTATTAATATCCTTTTTAAAAGTGAAAGGTGGCCCAACAAAAACGTTCCTATAGCCTCGGGCAGAGCTACAGATTTTTTTTTTGCTTGAAAACATAAATGAAAAATGTTAAAATTACTTTGACAATGGAAAAATAACAGGGATCTCTACGGCCTCCCAGTTGTTCAAAGCTGCATCACCCTTAAACACCAGGTTGCTCAGATCTTCATCTTCCTTACAGTCGCTGACGGCATTGACTTGGAAACCTCCGCTGACAAACACCTCTTGGATAACCTTCGGACGCCCTTCGACAGTTGTGGCAGCTCCATTCTGAGTTGGTTTGTAACCCAACCCAAAGCGATCAGTCTTGGTCTTGACGTCAATTACCTCTTCCCAACCTTCCGGAATGCCCCTGTCAATTGTTGATTTGGTACTCTTCAGAGATGCAAAATATGGATTACCCTGGCCCACTGTCTCTTCGACTTCTAATAGAACAACATTGGCGATCTCGAGTGCTTGAAAGGAGATTTCCAAAGCATTCTCATCGGCCTCGATGTAACGGAAAGAAGACAGGTTACTGACCATCAGATCCTCCTCACCGTGTATAATAACTAACTTTTCATCGATCACGAACTTCATCTTTTGATGTAACGTTGAGGTTACTACCCCAGCGGCATGAATCCACGGCCTTCCAAGTAAGCAGCTGTAATTGGGATTAATATCCATGACTTGAAACGTGATATTAAAAACTTGCGGACCAATCAGGATAGGAAGTTCCACCTCCCCCATTACCGACCGACGAGAACCATCGAAAGCCTTGACGATCAAGGGAGTAGGTTTCAACACAGTCTCTTTGAAAACCAACTTATCAAGAACCCTCTTGGGTAGAACATTCAGAGAAGAGCCGGTGTCCACTAGCACTCTCGCTAAATTGTCCTCCTGACATTTCACTGATATATGCAAAGCACGATTATGATTCGGGCCCTCCTTTGGTAACTCTTCGTTGCTGAAACTAAGGGTGTTGCATGCGGTCAGGTTGGCAATCACACTATCAAACCGACTGGTGCTGATATCTTGATCCACATGTGCTTGAGTCAAAACTTTCTGCAAGGCCATCCTATGAGCGGGTGAACTCATCAACAGAGATAAAATCAAAATCTTGGAAGGAGTTTGATGAAGTTGATCGATAACTTTATAGTCACTTTTCTTGATGATCCTCAAAAACTCAGCATCTTCATCATTTGTAACGGCTCCCTTACCTTTGTCTTTGACAGGCACTGAGATACTAGTTGTTTGCTTAGGTGGAACCTCATTGAAACGGGGAGTATACACACGGCCACTGCGAGTCATCCTGCTTGCCTCTGCGATATTGGTCACAGTGTCCTTAACCTCTTCAATTGGAATAACCTTCCCAGACTCCTTGTCAATCATCGTCACGTCATATTTCCAAGGTACAGCTTTAGGATCACTGAAAGGAAACGGACTTGGTTTTCGAATAATTATAGACTTAGGCTGATTCGTCTCAGGGATAAACGACTTTGGTATATCGAACGCGGGGTTGGCAGAACTTGCCCCTGACAGATTAAACACTGGTACCTTACCCTTTGATTCAGGCTGATGGAAGACAGGCTCAACCACAGCGACTTCATCCTTCTTGGCTTGGCTTGTCACTTGTAAAATACCCTCATTAATCAACCTCTGAACATCGTTCTGAACCAATACACAACCCTTAATACTGGCATCACAACTTGCGCATGCAACGTGAGAAGCATCTACTAGACCGGCTTAAAATAGTTTAGAATGGAATATCTTAAGAGGAGTCTTAATCTGAACAACATCAAGAACATAACCTTCCTCAGAATCAGCACTAACGGCATTAACACTCTCATGGTTAGGAAAAGGGTTCTTCTTAACATTCGGTTGAGGGTCTTCAAACGACAAAATCTTCTTTTCCAATAGATCCCTGACAAGGTTTTTGAGAGCATAACAATTCTCTAGATCATGACCAGGCGCACCCTCATGAAATAAACAATGAGCGGCGGCGTTGTAATTGCCAGGCAGCGGATTAGGAGGCGGACCCAAAGCTCGCGTAGTGATTAGACCTTGCTTGACTAATGAGGGATACAACTCGGTGAAAGTCATTGGAATCGGCGGACAAGGTTTATACTGTCTCTTGTTTGGAACATTCTGGCGAGGAGCTGGATTCTTTGGCTATTGAGGAGCAGGAGCGTTGGGCGCCTGTTGATAGTTAGGAGGCGGATAAACAGGAGATTGTTGCATAGGTTGATACATAGGAACCTGTTGATTGAAAGAAGGTGCAACAGCTGCCACATAGGGTTGTTGAGCATATTGAATCGGATACCCTTGAGGTTGAACATAACCTTGCGGATATTGATAAAATTGGTCTCTTCGTCTACCAGAGGATATAGCATTAGTCTCACCTTCTTTCTTCTTCTGAGAGCTGTACGAAGGTTTCTTCGGCTGATCCTTTGAAACACCATGAGTATTTGTCATTTTACCACTTTTCATACCCAATTCAATCTTGATACCCACAACAACGATTTCAGAGAAATTTGAAGTCACACTACCCACCATCCTCTCGTAAAATTCCGGATGAACCGTGTCGACAAACCAATCAGCTAACTCTTTCTCGGTCAGAGGAGGTTCTACTTGCGAAGCAATCTCTCTCCACCTTTGAGCGTACTCTTTGAACGATTCAGAATTCTTTTGTGACATACTCAACAATTGTCTTCTGTCAGGAGCCAGATCCATATTGTACTTATAATGTTTGATGAAAGCGTCAGATAAATCTTAGAAAGTCTTAATGCGAGACTGGTCCAAAGTTAAGTACCATTTGGAGGAAGCACCCTTCAAACTGTCTTGGAAGCAATGAATCATCAATTTATCATTCTCAACATGGGCAACCATTTTGCGATAGTACATGATCAGATGACTCTTAGGACAAGTGGCACCTTCATAGCGATCGAAGTTCGGAGTTTTGAACTTCGGAGGAATAACCAAACCTGAGACCAAACAAACGTCCCTTGCAGCAGCCCCAAAAATTTGATCGCCCTCTACTTTTCTCAATCTCTGGACGATAGTGTCTACTTCCTCACGAAGCTTGTCATGTTTCTCATAACCTTCAACATTCTCATCAAGATTATCAAAGACGGTCTCATTGAAATACGGTTGCACACGGGTGTGCACAACAGGTGGTGCAAAGATAGGAGCCCCCCTAGAAACTTCAGAAAATAAAGGAACGGCTTGTTGAACAGGCTGATTAATCGGAACAGTGGCTTGAGGAGGCACAAAACCTGGAGCAAGACCATAAGGTGGGTCCCTTGCTACGGTCACATTTGGTGGAGGGTCCACAGTAACGCCGGTAATCTCGGAAACAACAGTAGGCTGGGTATCCATCTTAGCATTCATGACATGTAATAATTCCATTATACGCCACATACCCCCTCGCAGGTCTTCAAGTTCGTTGCTAAGGCGATCAATCTCTTTTGTCTGATCCTCCATTCTTTTCCGAGTTTGAGCTCTAGTATTGTACTGGTGGCGAGGACTCAGGGTGACGAAACTGGAAGGCGAGAGAACTGAACATGAGAAAACGGAAGACACATGCAATGCAAGAAAACATATGATGCTATGAGGCGAATGCAAATGAAGGTTTCATGGAATTCAAACATTTACGAATGTCGTGGGGTACCAAGAAAATTTTTCTTGTTATTTTTATTTATTTATGGTATCCCGTGATATAAATGATGTTTGAATTCCACGAAATACAATGCAATGGGATGCCTCATGGATGCAATGCACATGAATACAAAGTCCTAGGTTAAAGGACATGAATGGAGTTAAGGTCTACCCATCCCTAAAAGGAGTGTACTATATGTTAGTTGTACCTGCCGAACAAGGTTCTAAAAAGTGCCCAAAGTCATCAGCCCATCTTTCGGATATTATCAACCTTCCGACTGACTCGGGGATTAATAATATTCTCAAGAGAACCTCTTTTGAGTGTAATATCGCGTAGCAACCATTGTAGGACTACTCCCACATAGTTCCCGCACTACGTCCTAAATAAGGCCGAGGTGGTGTAAAGGTACTACGGTTCCCAATATCACAGACTCCAATCGACCATGGAAAAAGTTTTCACGATTACTCGTTCAACCGAACCATTTTCGAAAAGGTCTCAACTGAGCGGTGATTCTCGAATCAACTTAGTCGGGATTCAACTCCCTATAAGCCTCATCGAATATATCCCCATCCTATAATAATGTCACTAGTCCGGGCGTAGGACTTATCTCACAACACGAGGAACAGTCCCAAATCAGAGCACAAAATATATACATGCAAATGAATAGTAAAACAAATAGCATTAAATATGAACAAGTTAGGGATAACCCTCAAAAGTTAAGACTAAATTCCCCAATGAAGTCGCCATTTTCTGTTGCGGTGGAAATAGGATCACAAACTATTAATGAGTTTGAATCGCAATTCAATTCACAACCGCTCTTTGATTTATCCGAAGGAAAAGGTCAAAAGAGGGAAAACCTATTTTTGCATCGTAAACATAATGCGGGGAAAGATCTAGGGTTCGGGGGTTGGTTAAATTTAGGGAAGGTATTAGCACCCTAAACTTCTGTAGTACTTTACAGGAACCTTTTGTTCAATGCTTACTATTTGCTTTATTTATTTGCTTAAGGTATATGTACAAAGGATTACAAGTGAGAAAGGAGACCTAAGGGGTTAATTCTAAGTTTACTCGGCAAGACATCGCATCTTGTGCCTACGTATCCTTACGGGAGTGGAATCAGAGTAATCGTAGTTCCCCTCAAAAGGGAGATTAGAGACTTCTTGACTGTGGTCAAGGTCTCAAGGGGAATAAACGCATCTTAAGGACACGCTTACATGGAGTGTAGAAACTCCAAATCTCTACGTTGAATTGTTAAGTGAATTAGGGTTAAATTAGGGATTCCACGGCGGGAAACCCTAAAATGAGCACGGCGGCTCTTTGACCTAATGCTAGGGGTAAAATTGTAATCTTGCCTGCGGCGAGGCATTTGTGAAAATTAGGGTTTGTGAGGTTGTAAGGGTTTGAAGTTGAGGACTATTGACACGGCGGTCAAACGGCTAGACCTAATTCCCTCGGAGGTGTGCAGTGTGACAGAAGTGCAGTAAACGCGTGAGATAATTGAATCATGCAAACCATGCAAGCAGGAATGTTAAAGGCAGAAATTAAAGCGCGATTGTTAGGATTCACGAGGTTACATTAGAGGCAGTTACAATATGATATTAAAATTTAAATTGAACGATGATAAAATAAATAACAGTAAGCGCAATAAACTGCAAAACGAACAAACAACGTCAGAGGGCAGTATTAAATGAATTATCAGATGATGAAGAAGTGGAATTATGTATCTTTTGTGGTTTTATTTTGTGATATAATCTTCAATTTAAATTAAAATGGAATTCTTAATATTAATTTAAACCCTAAAAACTATTTTAACCTAATTATTATTTTTTTTAAAAATGGACTTTAATACATTTATTTAAAAAATGGTTTTTATTTATTATTATAAAAAGGTTTTTTACTTTTATATAAAAAAGTTTTTAAATTATTATTTTGTTAAAAAAAAAACAATTTTAATATTAGTTTAAAAAAAGTTTTAATAAAGTTATAACTAACTAATTATAATAAAAAAGAAAAATAAAAGGGGGTTGGGCCGGTCATCACCTCCGGACCCAACCCGGTTGGTGTATGTAACAAAACAAAATTTTAGGGTTTCATAAACCCTATTTCTCTTTGCGGCGCCGTTTTCTTTACTTCGTCTTCTTTTCTTCGTTTTGCTGCGATTCTGTCTTCGTTTTGCTGCGATTCTCTCCGATCATGTTGTGATTCTGAAATTAAACCAAACAACATTAAACGTGACACTATTATGTGATCCTGGCTTACATTCTCGTTCGCAATCGGTGATGAACGGAGGCGATGATGGTGAACTGAGCCTCCGAGGAAGGTTTTCCCGTCGTGGATGGAGGCGGCGTTGGTGAACCTTCCTCAACCTCTCGGTTTGCACTCTGATGATTGCTTTTGACGAGATTTTTCTCCTCTTTCTCTCTCGCGACCGCTAGGGTTTCGCGATTTTGTTCGCTTCGCCGCTTTTTGTGTTCTCCGCCGTTTTTGTCTAGCGTTTTTACGAGGTGATGTGGTTCCCTTTTATATCTTTCCTTTGACTCTCTTTTGGGCCTTGGATCTTTGAGTTTTCGTTACTGATATGATGTGATTTTGTTGAATGTGATTGGAACTTGCCTTTTCGGATTCACTTTTGCTTGATTATTTTTTTCTGATAAACTGATTGGATTTTGTTTCCTTTTTAGGGTTTGATTGGGGTTTACCTTGATGCACTATAACGGATTGGATTTCGATTTGATTCTAAAGATGATTTCCGTTTTAGTCTTCACGGCTTTTGGATTTTTCACTTCGAATTAACTCTTCTTCTTCTTTTTTTTCAAGGGACTGATGGTGATGCTTCGATTAAGTCGAGGTGGCCGAGTGAAGGTTATTTGGCGATGATGACGTCATGGTCTGAGCCAGTTGGTTCGGATACCCCTTTTGATGCCTTTGGACTCTCTTGTAGATGTGGCTTTGACCAGTTCCTTTGTCGATCCTCATATTTTATGGTTTGTTTGGATTGTTGATGCGCTGTTTTTCCTGGTGTAGCTCATGCGTGCATCGTGTTGTCGATTGTCCATATTGAGCTTACCTCGAACTGATTACACAATGATCTTCTTCTTCGGTGTGATTTTGTTCGTAGGTGATTTGAAACTCAACAAGTTGCCTCTGATGTTGCTTGATTGTTGTTTTTTCAGACTTTGGCTCTTGGGATCTTGTTGGATTGTTCTGGCACGAAGCTTGTTTCATACTGAACTTACCCTTTTGATTTACTGCATTGTTGCTGTTATTTCAGATGTGATATGGCTGGTGGATGTTGAATATCAGCTTGTCTTGGTTATCAGTTTATCTGTCCTTCTGGTTTTCTGGTATTTCCTCTGTTTGCAGATGGTTTGTCTCAATTGATTCCATTATAGCTTGGGGCAATGATGTTCTGAACTGAGCCCTCATGCTCATAACGACTTGTGGTAGTTTGGCCGTGGGATTTCACTGATATGAACTGCTTTGTTGGCTTTTCATTGTGACTTGCACCTTTGATTGAGGCTTGCCCTGAGCTGATGCGATTATGTGAGCTTATCTTGCTCTTTCTGGTACGATTTGTGCTATGATTTGTGTTGTTTCTGTGCTTTATCTGATGCAGTTTGGTTTGTATTCTGAGCCTTTTGTGGCAGATTTGTTTGACTTGGTTTTTTCTTATTCTTGCGCATGAATTGAGTTTGATACTTACAACTCATTAGTCCCTCCTTTCCTTTCTGAATTTGGGCCAGTTTTGCATTTATGATGTTTGTTCAAATTTGGTGCAGTTTATGAATTGCTTTGGTTTTGAGTTCTGTTCTGAACTTGGTACTGATGCTGTTGTGGTGAATTTCAGGTGTTGACAAACTTTGAACACAAAGTGACTCATACCCGTCGGCATCCGGGTTTATGACCAAATTGATTGTGCTGCTTTACCCTTGTATCAGTCAAAACTTGATGAATGAATCCAAATACGGAAAAAACGAATCAGTCCCACTTCTTTTATCTCTATCTCTCGGTTGCCCCTTAGATAAGAACAGATGTTACCTGATCTGACGCCAACGGCGCGGATCGGTAACGGGGGTAGGACGCAGCTTCGGTTGTGCCACTCCTGGCACTCGATGATGACGATGTTCTGAGAGTGTCAAACATAAATTATAATCTTTCCTATTCTGTTCGTTTTGTCTTTATTTTTTTTAGGTAATCAAGAAGTGAAGAATTCAAGGGGAAACCAAATGAAGAAACCAAGAGTTTTTAGGACCTAGGACTTTTTAGAGTAAATGTAATATCTGTAAATGTAACCTTACAGCAATTCAAATGTGAAATGATTCAATTCCTTTTGTACAATGATATTCTTATGAAATAAAAATTCCAAAAGTTTTCATTTATATCCATGATCATTCAACTTTGAATCTATTTATATTTATTTCTAGTTATAAATTATAAACATTTGTGAATAAATCCACAAATATTTAAATTCATTATCCTAGTCATAAACCATAAATATTCACGAATGATATTCTTGTTTATGTACTTGTCTCGCCCGTGGTCCTAATCTCATCACCTGATTAAGTTCACTTGCATTCCAACTTAAATTCTAGCCAGCAATTTTATAACCAAACACGGATGTGCGCCGTAATCACAACAGATTCAGTATCAACGATGACATTGCCCGTAATTGAATTCCACTGACCAAATGCTATGAGCAACAATCCAATAATACCCAATTAAACTGTGCCTTATTAACAGAAACGGAAGTGCTCTGGAAATAAACCATGAGCGATGAAATGGGTCTTAAATCCAGTTGTGCTCGACAAATTTCAATACCGAACACATCGAATTGGCGCCTTGATATAATCAAACCAGGTGATAAATAAATGCCTCAGAAATAACGTCTCAAGTGTCTCAAAGCTCAGTAAAAGCCTGTCTTCAAAGAATTAGCGGAGTCCACGTAAAATGACCAAAATACCCCTGGAGCCAATCCTGCAAAACGAACACCTTCATGACTTGATAGTGGTTAGCAGATGCACAGATGAGATGCTATGCGAAATGACTGACTAAACATAAGGGTAAAATTTGGGGTATTACACGCGTCCTCTTCTGCTTCAATGTACCGGAACGATGAAAGATTACTGACCATTAATTCCTCTTCACCATGAACAATTACTAGCTTATCATTTACCACAAACTTCATTCTTTGGTGCAGGGTAGAAGTTACCGCCCCTGCTTCATGGATCCAGGGACGTCCCAGTAGGCAGCTATAAGCTGGATTTATGTCCATCACCTGAAATACAATGTTAAATTCATGGGGTCCCACCAAAATCAGTAATTCTACTTCTCCGATGACCGTTCTCCTCGAACCATCAAAAGCCTTTACAATTAATGAGGTTGGTTTCATCTCTGCCCCCGACATAGGCTAGTCTGGACAGTGATCTTGCGGGTAGCACATTTAACGAGGATCCTGTGTCGACCAGTACTCGTGCCAAAGTATCTTCCTGGCATTTGATGGATATCTGTAGTGCACGATTGTGATCACGTTTTTCCTTCGGTAACCCGGCATCGCTGAAACTTAAAGTATTGCACGCCGTGATGTTAGCCACTACTGAATCAAACTGCCCAAGTGAAATATCCTTGGTTACATGTGCTTGTCTCAATACTTTCTGTAATGCTTCCCTGTGAGCTGGAGAATTTATCAAGAGTGACAAGATTGATATTTTTGATGGCATCTAATGAAGCTGATCTATCACCTTGTAATCACTTCTTCGGATAATCCTCAAAAATTCATTATTTTCTTCTTCTGTGCTCGAAGCTTCTTTTACTTTGATTACCACAGCAGGAATGACTTCTTTTGGAACAACTACTGATTCTTTCGGCTGATAGATCCGACCGCTGCAGGTCATCTTGCTAGTGCCGGAAATGTTGGTCACATCTTTCTGATTATTTGTCTGAACAACCTTTCTCGTTTCTTTGTCTACCACGGTCACATCGTACTTCCATGGAACAACTTTTGTATTGTCGTAATGGAACGATCTTGGTTTTTGAACTACGATTGGTCGCGGTTGACCAATAGCAGCTCTATTGAAAACTGGCCTGGCACCCCTGTTAAACACTAGAACTTTCTCTCTTTTTCTGGACAGGTCGAAAACTGGCTCTATTACAGAAACCTCTTCTTTCCTTTCCTTACCACATACTTGTAACATCCCCTCATTTATCAATCTTTGTATATCTTCCTGCATCACATTACATCCACTGGAACTAACAGTACATTTTTCACATTTGTTATGAACACTTCCCAACAACCCTGCTTCTGTCAGCTTATCATGCAATGTCTTCAATGGCGTTCTGATTTTTGACACATCATTAATTATCTCTTCATCTGACTTTTCAATGGCATTGACCCCTTCATGGTTTGGCAGTGGGTTACTTTTGACGTTAGGTGGTACATCATCAAAGGACAGGATTTTCTTCTCCATCAACTCTCTTACCAGATGTTTTAAGGCAAAGCAACCTTCTAAGTCGTGGCCGGTAGCACCTTCATGGAAAGCACAATGGGCATTTGGGTTATAATGTGGAGATGTGGTATCCGGATTAAGCGGTCTTGTCGTGATCAACCCCTGATGGATCAAAGATGGATATAACTCAGTATACGTCATTGGTATCTGTGGGAGTGGAGGTTTTGTGGTTGGCCTTCGGTTCTGGTATTGTTGTCTGGGTTGTGGTACCCTCTGCTGCTGATTTTGTTGAAAGGGCGGAGCGTTGGGCGCTCGTTGATGCCCTTGCTGGTTTTGCTGATACATGGGCGCTGGTCGCCCTGGTTGATAGTTTGAAGTGTAATGGTTGAATGATGGGGTCCCAGCTGCCACATATTGCTGAGGGGCATACTGTACCGGGTAGATGGGTCTTTGTTGATGAAACTGTTGAACATAGTTAGGTTGGATTGGCTGGAAGAAACTTTGTTGAGGCGGCTGATATTGCTAGTATGGAGGTTTCACAGTACGATTTCTTCTTCCCATTACGGCATTTGTTTCACCTTCTTTCTTCTTGTGAAACCCATTGCTGACCTTCTTAATACTGCTGTTGTTAGAACTGCTGGAGCTGCTGGCTACCTTTCCACTTTTCATTCCCAATTCTACCCTCACTCCCACGGCCACAATGTCTGAAAAACTTGCAGGCACACTGCTGATCATTTTCTCATAGAATTCTGGTCTCACTGTGTCAACAAACCAGTCTGTCAGTTCCTTCTCACTTAGGGGTGGTTCTACCTGGGACGTTGTTTCTCTCCACCGCTGAGCGTATTCTTTGAATGACTCTGTGCTTTTCTGGGACATGTTCAACAACTGCCTTCGGTCAGGCACCATATCCATATTATATTTGTAATGTTTCATGAAGGCATCAGCCAAATCTTGAAAACTGTGGATTCTTGACTGATCTAGACTTAGATACCATTTTGCTGGAGCTCCTTTCAGACTGTCTTAGAAGCAATGGATCATTAACTTGTCGTCTTCGACGTGTGCTGCCATTCTCCTATAATACATGATTAAGTGAGTTCGTGGACAAGTAGCTCCTGAGTACTGATCGAAATTTGGGATTTTGAACTTTGGCGGTATTACTAGTCCAGATACCAAACACATTTCTCTGGCGTCAGTGCCAAAGGTATCGTTTCCTTCCATCGCTCGGATCTTTCTCCCTATAGTTTCAACACTTTCCCTCAACTTCTCATGTGATTCATTCTCCTCTTCATACCCTTCGGGTCCTTCGTATACTGGTGGTGGATTATGAAAGATGGGGCGCGCTTGAACCTGAACTGTAGCTGGAGTGTAGGTGGGAATAACTTGTGGAATCTCACCTCCCAAGGGAATTGTCTGTTGAGTGACTCTCGGTGGTGGCACAAAGCCTGGAGACAAACCATAAGGCGGTTCATTTGCAATGGTTACAGCTGTCGGGATGGGTTCTGCAGTGATTTCAGAGACAACGGTGGCTCGAGTGTCCAGCATTGCACGGATGACTTGTAAGGCTTCCTTGATCTGTCCCATGCCTCCTCGGAGCTCTCCGAGTTCATTGTCGATTCTGTCTACATCTAAGTTCTGTTCTTCCATCCTTAAGCGAGCTTGGGCTCGGGTGTTATATCGATGGCGAGGTCTCAGTGTGATTCTGTTGACAAGACAGAGGGATGAGACTCGACTCAGGAACATGCATATGCAATGCTTATGAAATGCAGACATGCAAAATGCAGATTTTAAACATTCAAGGGAATAAAAGCTTTATTTGCAAATATTATAACAATAAAACAGACAAATCTTCATTGATAACATCTGGAGAGTTTACAACATCAAACGGGAAATGAAAATACAAGCTTCTACAAAATACGAAAAACAACAACAATAGATTCTAGATTCTTCTGTTGGATGGTCCTTCATCTTCAGACTGATTCTTTCTTCCACCTTGACGTACCAATTCTTGAAGTTCTTCTTTCTCTTGCATAGCCTTGAAATACTTATCTCTCCACGTTTTACCTTCTTTCTCAGCTTTTGCCAAGGCAGCTTTCAACTCTTCTAAGAGAGTAGGCTTGGGCGAGTCAGGCTCAAAGCGAGTATAGAACATCTTCATTGCCGCTTCTCTTACCCATGATAGGTAAGATTCTGAAACAGTAGTGTCGTGAGGGCCTAAGGCAGTTACTCCCCTTGTGTGGACATATCGCCAAGCATACGCAATTCGAGCCCTATAAGCGGGATTCTTCCTTTCCTCCAAGTAAAATTTTCTCAAATAGTCTGGATCTGGTTCATCTTCCATGGGGTGCCCCAACTGTCGACGGGCCAGAATAGGATTATAGCTGATGCAACCATTGACGCTGATGAGCGGTACATTCGGGAAATCTCCACAGCTTTGGATCATGGAAATTCCTCCATACATAGGATCATACCATTTAATGTCTGAGTGTTTGAGCAACAGCAGCTTTTCTGTCCATGAGAGTCCATTTTGCTTATCCCAGATGGCTGGAATTTCTGACAAGTGTGAAATAAACCACTTGTGCAAGAGAACGGTGCAACATTCAATTCGTCCCACCCCATAACGGTTCCTTCGGTGGAGGGTAAAATAAGTGTCGGCCAGCAAGGTAGGTACAGGATTTTTGATCAAGAAGAGATTGATCGCGTCTGCATCCACAAAATCACTAGCAGTTGGGAACAGGAATAGTCCGTAAATAAGTAACACCAGGATGGCTTCAAATGCTTCAGTATTTTGTGACAAGGCATAGCTCTGAGCTTTTTCATATAGGAACATAGCTGAAATTCCGTACAATCCTCCCTTAGCACCCATATGAGATCGCACTTCGTCCAACTCCAAATACGCGGCCTCTGCAATTGCTCTTTCATTAGGAGTCCCCTCCCTTCCAGAAAAGGGACTAGGAGTAACGCCTACTCCCATTAGGGCGAAATACTCTTCCAAAGTTGGTAGCAACTGATAATCTGGAAACGTGAAACAATGATAGGTTGAATCATAGAATTGCACGAGTGCGGATAACATCTCTTCATACACTTGAACTTCCAGTAATGACAGCATGTTCCCATGTCTTTCTCTGAACGCCTCGGGGTCTTCTACTAAACTTACCAGTTTTTTCAAGTTCTCCAATCTTGGTCTTCGGAACACAACCTCTTCTTTCTTTCCGGAATCCATCCTATAATATCTGCAAAACAATCTCTTAGTTCCTTGAATGTTTAAATAACAAGAATGCAAATGTAAATACAAAAGTTTTATGGAACTCAAATTTACCAAAATATCCTTTCATTTCATTGATTTTTTAAAGGGGTATTACAAAAGATTTTAGTACGTCTTACAAAAGCCCTAACATTACAACTCAATATGCTCTAAAAGAAAATCCTCTCTCTTCTTGATTCTTCTGAGCTCCTCTTCCACCTGTGCTTTCTCAAGGATAAGTTTGTCTACCATAGCTTTCCAAGGAGTTGATTGATGGTTGGAATAAAATGCATCTTCGTGTGCCTTTCTTTTCTTGCTTGCAACTGCTTCCTCTTCTTTCAACTGAAGTTGTTTGCGGAGTTCCTCGTTCTCTTCCATAGCCACCTGATATTTGTACTTCCAGGATACCTCAGTCTGCTGTGACTTCCTCAGAGCAATCTTCAGCTTCTCTTCCTCAGACATGAAAATTAACGGTTGTTCTTCTATTAAGACCATAGGCTTTTGTGGAGGATAAGGCATTTTCAACTGAATGGCCCTCTTTCGTACCCATTGGAGATAAGGTTCAAAAGAGATGCAGTTAGGTATCCCCAAGTCCTCTTTTCCTTTCCTGTGTATATGCCCCCATGCTTTGAGAATTTCATTTTTTAATTCTGAAACTCCTATGAAGAAAATACCTTCTACGTGAGCACTGCAGGGTTTGTCTTTCAGCGGATAACCAAATTGTCGACGAGCAATCACAGGGTTATAGCTGATTCCCCCATTTGTACCAAGGAGAGGTATATTCCCGAAGCTTCCACAACTATCAATGATTTTGATTCCATCGTAACTACGGCTGTACCAGTCAATATCGGAGTGAGTAAGAGCCATAATCTTTTCAGACCACCATCCTTTGCTCCAAAAAGTGTGGGCTTTGGGTAGATGAGAAACAAACCATTTATACAACAACGGAACACAACAGACGATCATCCCTCCTTTGTGAAGATTTCTTAGATGAACAGAGTGGTAAGCATCAGCTAGTAGAGGAGGTACTGGATTCTTCTTTAAGAATATTTTGATGGCATTGAGATCCACAAAGTTATCAAAGCTTGGAAACAGAAAGATCCCATAAATAAGCAAGGATAGAATAGCCTCAAAAGCATCCATACTCAAGTGATCGGCATAATACTGAGCCTTCCCAATCAAGAATTTTGCAGTCAGCCCAAAGATCCCTCCTTTAGTAACCATGTTCTTCTGAATGTCTACCAAACCGATACGGGTGGTTTTAGCAATCTCTTCCTCTTTGGGGTCCTTCTCCATGACGGGAAAAGGAGATGCATCAAGGATGGGTAACCCAATCAGACAGGAATACTCTTTAAGTGTCGGCACTAACTGATAGTCCGGAAATGTGAAGCAGTGATAAAGTGGGTCATAGAACTGGAGTAATGTGGAAAGGAGTCCCAAATCCATTTTCTTCCTCATTTTCAGTAGAGACAACAAATTCCCGTACCTGCTTTTGAACCCTTCTACATCTGTGATCAGAGTGCTCAACCTTTCAATCTCATCTATATTAGGGCTTTTGTAAGTGTACTTTATAGTTTTCTTTTTTTCGTTGTCCATGATGTTCCTGATATTTTATAAATAAACGACTCTGAGTTCCATAAAACTTTTATGACATGATGTTTATGGATGCATGAATGCACAAACACAGGTGTCGCTACCGCGAAAATCGGCGCCGGCTGACGGAAGAGTCGCCACCGTGCGTTATTTATCCCTCAGAGCAGGAAAGGAAACGCTCGAAGTAAACCTCGCAAAAAACGGGGAAAAGGTATGGTCATCGCAACCAAAACCTGGGTTCGGGAGTCGGTTACGCAAGGGGAAGGTATTAGCACCCCTCACGTCCGTCGTACTCGACGGGATCCACGCTTGCTTGGGTTGTCTACTGGATGCAAAACAATCTATCTACGGCTGCTAAATCTAAACGAAAGGGAATTGACTCGATAGAGCGTCGCACTCTATGCCTACGTATTCTCAAGAGAGAAAGTCAGAGTCAACGTAGTTCGGGACTACCGGGAAAATTGGCTCGCCAAGACCTCGTGTCTTGTGCCTACGTACTTCCACTGCATGGAAGATCAGAGCTTTACGTAGTTCAGACTAACTACGGCTAAACAAACATTCTCACACAGCAGTGAGAAAAACAACTGGCTTCACAGGGTCGGGAACCTATGGGCAAAACTATGGCTTGGTCTCAAATGCACTCGGGCAAGAGAGAAAAAGGGTTACGATTAGTCGCCAGCGGGAAAGTCTCGATCGCACAGCAGCGAAGAGAACGAAAGTTAGTCGTTAGTGTGCTCGCTAGGATATCGCATCCTATGCCTACATATCCTTCTCTGGTACAAGGAATCAGAGCAGCTGTAGTTCGGCTACTATCGGGACCACAGCTCAAATCTCGTTTTATTAATCTCTGAAAAATGATTACAATGGGTGCATACTGAAAATAAATCTCCTAGGAAACGCTATCCTATTCTATCTTGAAAAATCGAATGGAAAATAGCCCCCTAACATGTGGGCTTCTAAACTATCCTAAAATCGTAAAATAACTTCTATGCAAATATATCCTAAAAGAAAACGCACTTAAAAATATTAAATCGACACTATAATATTTTTTCCTTCTTTTCCAATCATTTTCTCACATATTTTTCTATATATTTTTCTCTTGAATATTTCTTCTCTTTTCTTTTTCTATTTTTTCTCAATATATTTTTCATATGTTTTTCTCTCTTTTTTCAATATTTTTTTCTCAAATATTTTCTCTATTTTCTTTTCTCTTTTTCTCTTTTTCTTTCCATTTTTTTATTTTCAAATATTTTCTCTATTCTAAAAAGAAACTAAACAACTAAAAAAAATAAGAAGACAAATATAAAAGGGGGGGGGTTACAACTATTACGAGGGGTATGCAGAAAATAAAACAAAAAAACTGCAATGGGCCCAGCCCAGCAGACTAGCCAGTCCACACGCAGGGGGGGTGCATGAGTGATCTGGGGGTGCGCCTGGCAATTAGCTTCATTAGGCCCAGCCCACTCTCAGCAAAAAAAAACGAGGGGGAAGGTGTGGCTCCAAAAATCTGTTGGGCCTGGCCCACTCTCTTCCTTCTCCTTCCTTCTCTCCATTCTCAGAACAAGCAAACAAAAAACCCTAGCTCCTTCCTCTTCTTCTTCCGCCGTCATCAACCATCCTGTCTCCGTCTCCGTTCATAGTATCACCACAAACACATCCAAATCCCGCTTCCTCCATATTTTCCGTTCCAATTCCTCCAATCTTCGAAGAACAACTCAAGTAAATCTGGAGATCTGAGAATGTTCTTGATTCGTGATGATGGCGTTCCTGAAGATTGATCAAAGACTTTGAAGCTTTCTGGATTTCGTGTGAATCTTGATCAGAAGAGCGTGAATCTAGACGATCTGGCACGTAGGATGAAGAACAAGGTGCTCATATGAAGCCTTCTGGAGATTTGTTGAAGCCTTGTGGATGATTAACCAGAGGAGAGAGATTTCTGGAATAATCTTGATACTGATGTTTGATAATCAGTTGAAGAAATTGATGAGAAGGTTCTTGCTGATGATTCGCATGGATCTGAGAAAAAATATATGGGAACTGATGATTGTTGATGAATTCTGGAAAACAAGGATGAACACTGATGATGCTGATGAAGATGATCGGCGAAGATTGATGAGGATCAGAGAAAGGAGATGAAGATCATGAGTTTCTGGACGATCTTGTGAAGAACAATGATGGTGTTCTTGAGAGTTTTGATGAATGAATCTGGAGAGTTGAAGATTGAATTTCTGGTGATTGCGATACTGATGTTGGATCGGAGAAGGAATATGGTGGTGAATCGGAGGAAATGATTGTTGAAGGTTTCTGGGTTGAGGGTTGAGAATGATGAAGATTAGGGTTAAGGTTGATGAAGGTCCCTGAGTTTTCTGGGTTGAGGCGCGGTGGAGGTATGAAGATGGTGATCGGAATCTGGGTTTCTCATGGTGGCCGGAAGTTGGATGAGAGGAGGTTATGGATGATGAAGGGAGGAGGAGAGATGAATGTAGATCGGAGTTCTGGGTTTTGGTGTTTCCGGTGGGGTTTGCGGTGGCCGCCGGCCATGCAGGCCGGCCGGTGACGGTCTCAGGCGAGGGGTTGTGGTGGCCTGGTGTGGGGACACGTGGTGAGGGATGGTGGAGGCAGACGGCGCATGCACGCCACGTGTGTGGAAGGTGGCAGATGGAGGGGATGGTGCGTGATGGCGTGGCGTGTGGATGCTTGAGAACGTGGGGCCATCCTCCGCGCCACACGTGGCTTCCTGATGTATTTATAGCTGAGCTGTTTCTGGACGCTTCCAGAAGCTTCTAGATAATGCTGGAGAAAGCTGGAAAATTCTGGCAATGAATTGGACTTTTTTGGACTGACTTGGACGAAATGGACTTTGCATGCTGGACAAAAAAACTGATTCCATTCTGGACAAAAACTCAAACTGGGCCTCCACTCCTGGCCCAAACGAAAATGATTAAAAAACTCCACAAAAATCTGAATTAGCAAATGGATTAGTATATAAAAAAATGGATTAAAAAGCTGATTAAGACTAACCAATGATTAACTAATTAACCCTAATTAACTTCTAAACTAATACTGTTCTAATAATTCCACTAAGAAAAAATCCTAATAAACCCTATATTAAAATTTAAATTCTATAAAAGAAAAATAAAAGAAAAACCTATTTATTTTTATATCTAAAATTAAAAATATTTAATTTTCTATTAACAAAACTCATTTATTTAATAAGAAAAAAAACTATATTAAAAGATTAAAAAAAAGCTGTTAACTATTTAAAAAATCTTTAATATCCTAGAAAATCCTATATTATCCTAAAAAATCTAAAAAATTCTAAAATGATCAAAAATCTATTTAAAAAGAATTAAAAACTATTAAAAATCTTATTAATATTCTAAAAATGATAAAAGCTATTTAAATTCTATTAAAAATTCTACAAATGATTAAAAATCTATTACATCCTAAAAATAGCCAATAAAATCCAGAAAAATCACGATAATTCCCAGGGGAACAAAAATAAGCACCGAACGACACAAAAATACGATTCTACCTATTTAAACTGATAAAAAACACCTGAAACACGAGACGAGAGCTGTGATCCCTGATAAAATCAAAACAGATGAAAAATGCAATGTATGCAATATGCAGATGCGAATGCGATCATGCGTCGAAACATCGAGCCAGATACGAGACCCGGTTGGTCAAATTTTGGGGTGCAACAACAGGTAATCACATATTCACAGATTCACATAAGTAAACAGATAAGGTTTTTGGTTTGGAGAATATGAGCAAGGAGTCAAGGTCTACCCTCCCCAAAGGTATGTACTAAGGTTCCCACAACTGCAGAACAAGGTTCTAAAAGAGTTCCTGGAGTCCTCGACCCATCTTTCGGATATTATCAATTTCCCAAATACTTGGTGGTCGATAATATTCTCAAGAGAGTCTCGTCCAAGTGTAGTATCGCGTATCAACTACTTTGGAATTACTTCCTTATAGTCACCGCACTACATCCTAAGAAAGCCATAGTGGGGGAAAAGGTATCTAAAAGGTCCTCAGTGTCATGGGCACCTATGTAGAAAGTAGCATTGTTTTCACGAATACTCGATCAACAATACTAGCTCTCAAAAGGGCCTTGATAACACGAAATCATATAGATATTTTGATGCATAATTCAACTAAAGTTTAACCGTTTTCGATCCGATTTCGGGTTATTTCTGTGTTATTTGTCTGATGTTTTGCAGGTATTCAACGATCACGTCTAAACAAGGCAACATGAAGAAAAGAAGCAATCTCAGATGAAATACGAACGAAAAAAGAGTGAAAACATCATGAAAAGCGCATGAAGCTGTTTTTGCTGATGTGACGACCGTTACAGCTCCATGACGGGCGTCACACCTTGTGACGACCGTCATGCAGGCAAAAACGCCCCACTTCAATTACACGTTAAAGAATCAGTTCCAATTCCCACAGAGTAGACCATGACTCCCTAAATTATCTGTCTCAAAGTCCATCAGCTTCAAGGATAACCGTTGGAATTCCACTTCTATAAAAAGGGAAGAAAGAGACCTCAGAAGGGGTGCTGCATTCATACAACGAAGTGCTGCCAAATTTATTTCCAGAGCATATTTTCCAGCAATATTCTTATTTGTTTCTCTTTACCTTTCCTGTATTCCATTTTTCATTCTTCTGTAATTTCTACTTGTACTGTACGATCAAATTGGCATTAGAGATCAGAATCCTGCCAACATCTGTGGAGGATCTGCCCAAAGGCCAATTGGAATATTTACAGGTTTCTCATTTCAATCGATTCCAGTTTTATTATAATGCAAATCATTATTTATTATTTTTATTTATATTTTATCTTTCCCAAATCCATGTCTAGCTAAACTTAGGTAATCGATATGTAGTAATAATTCAAATGGGATTTGATAACAACTGGTTGAAAAACCTTCTTTTCAAAAGTAACTTATGGTCTGAGTGTTTAAAATTGATTTACTGAATAAACTTCGTCGTGAAAGCGAGAACTTATTTAAAAGTAGTTTTGCCACGAAAGTGGGAAATTAATTAAGATACGAACCAACAAGCGAAAGCTGCGGTAAGGTCAGATAGTAAACACTAGTCATTCATTTTAATAACAGCGAAAGCACTTTAAAATGAATTAGAACTTAGAGATTTCCAAAAAATAATTTTAACCCCGAACGGGATATGAAAGTGTACGTTTGGCCCTTAGGATTATGATTAGCGTCAATAACCATCGTGAGGCGAGAGTCTTCAAATCACCATTTTCTGCTTAAATAAACTTTGAAAATTATTTCATACACCAGTAACTTATCAAATCCCTGAAGAACACAATTACTACGTATCGATTCAATCATTTATAATCTAAATAGTATTCTTAGTTCCCTTTTAGTGACAATCTTATCCCCTTAAACATATTCTACCTAGCTAAACATAGTAACTCCCGAGAACACTAGTTTGATTACGAGTCCCTGTGGGATCGATATCTATTATTACTACGCGATAGACTGTGCACTTGCAGTTAGGTTGTATTAGACATAGAAAGTCGCGATCAGGCCTCCACTGAGCGGTGATTTTCTCAAGTCAGCTTGGTCGGGAATCTACTCCCTATAAGCCTTCTTGAATATATCACCTTCCTATCATAAGTACGCTTGAGCACGGGTGTAGTGTTGTCTCACCATTTCAAGTTTCCCAAACCAACAGAGCACAAATATATACAAGTATTCACAGATAGCAATTAGTTAAACAAAATAGGTTGAACCCTCAAAGTAAAAGTATATCCAATTCCCCAGTGAAGTCGCCATTTCTGTTGCGGTGAAAATTTGATATCAAGCTATTAATTAACTTGAACCGTATTTCTTTTACAACCGGTCTTTAATTTATCCAAAGGATAGGTCTAAAGAAAGAAAGAACCTTTTTCGCGATGTAACGACAACGCTTAAGAGATTCGGGGGTTGGTTATATCTAGGGAAGGTATTAACACCCTAAATATCTGTAGTACTCTACAGGAACCTTTTGTTTAATTAATTGCTAAGTTTGTGAATTGTGCTATGGTTTAAGGATTTGGAATTGAGATAAAATAAATAAAAGGCCTAAGTGGTTTTCTAAGTTTGCTCGCAAAGGTATCGCACCTTCTGCCTATATATCCTGACTAGGATAGAATCAGAGCAATCGTAGTTCACCTCACAAGGGAAAACAACACTTGATGATAATCAAGGTTCAAAGGGGAACAAACATGACAATGTTTGTGTGGAGTTTGACAAAACTCCCTAAGCTAGGTTGCAGGGGAAGTAAGAAGTCATGACGATGATTCTTACACAGAGTTGACGAACTCTTTCCTAGGGTTCTAGTTGAAGAACACTCCTAGTATGGGTGGGTTTCTTAGACTTCAAGCAAATTCTAAAGGTTTCTAAACTAGGGTTGAAGTGACTTAACAAAGTCAAAAGGGTTAAGATTTTGGTCCAAGACATTGACAGTCAAGTGGACAGACCTTCCTTTGGAGGGAGAGATAGTGGGCAAATGGATGAAAGCTAACAAGCTTCATCACTTGGGGATAAAACATTATACTAAAGCATTCATGGTGACGCCCAATGAAAAATATTTAAGGATGAAAAAGCAATGATGACAATCAAAGCAGATGATTAGTACGAAAAAAAAACTGTGACGACAGATCGCACCTGGAGTATAATTAACAAACAGATGAACTGAGCATGATGATAATTCAAAGTAAAAATCCTAGCATATTGGCTAACATGTATAGGCATGAGAACAATCAATTTTCACAAAGAAAAACAAGTGGAACCCTTTAAACTTTCATCTGCAACAGCTAGGGTTAGTGCTGTCAATATGACAAGTTGCACATAGTCAAACATGGTGAAAAATTAATCAAACATGGAAAATAAAATTATGACATGAAAGTAAACATTAAAAAAACACAATGAAAAAAGAATGGGTGAAAAATGATAAAAAATGAGAGAGTTATGAGTTTTTAAAGTTTCATGTGAAAAATGAGAAAAAGTGGCAACAAGGGTTATCACCAAGGATCGAACCCATGCCAAGTCTAATACGCGCGCAAATCTCAACCGCTGGGGCGGCCATACATCCATTAAATAAAGTGAAACAATAAATATATGATGTATATCTTCATTCATGGCTGGGCAAAACAAAAGCAAGCAACATGATTTGCAAAACCACTCATAACTTACTCAATTTTTGGTCTTTTTTCACAAACTTTATATGCTTTTGGGGTAGAAAATCACGAGGAAGAGGATGGTGGTGGTAGTTTTTGAAAATCACTTTCCTATTGAAAAACCCGATAGGGTTCATGTTTATGCTTTGGAAATGCAAAATGTCATGTACAGCTTGATACAATCATGTTACATGCCAACTAAATTCACATACACATCCATTATATGGTATATAAGCAAATGAAAACATGTTCATGGCCAGGATAAGTTAACTATGAAAAGTCATATTCAAATTGCAAATGATCATAAGGTATAGATGCATGACAGTATGGATTTCAAGTTCAAAGGTAATAATGATCAAAGCAATCTTGCATACACCTTTAGGACATGATATTAAGTGTGTGTATGTGATAAAATCCAAACTGGAATCATCATGTGAATACTTGACTTTCAAAATGCGTTTTGGTGTGTGTTAGTGCATGAGATGGTGTAACTTAGTGCTCAGGTTATTTTCAAAGGTTTGATCCATTTGGACATGTCATATATGATCATACTAAGCTATTAGAACACAAAGATCTCAAAGAGAATCAACCATTCACAAACTGGTATGTAATGTGCAAACATGTAAAAGCAAAGAAGCATCTTGTGAGTGGTTTTGTGGTGTAGTGCTTGTGTACATCAAATCAGTGTTCTAACATGTTGCAAATGAGTAATGTGAGGTGTGTGATATGTTGTTTTAGTGAAAAACAAGTAGATGTCAAAAAACACATTTTGAGTGACTTGGTGTATTTTGAATTTTGGTGTCAACATGTGAATTATTGGTACTAGACATAAAACAGCAAAGCAAGCATATAGACATGTTTAGGATGCTCATAGAAACATGTTAGAATAATGAACATAGATGTGTCATGTTCTATGCAATATGTGAGTGTCGACTGCCATGAGTTTGATGTGTGAAGCAAAGTATCAAGATAATGAAGGACAACATGCTGTTTGAAACAAGATTGTTAGCTAATATCAGCAGGATGAAAGTAAGATTAAGTTCTCATTCTTAACATTCCAAAATTGAAACAACACAGTTGAGACCTAAGCTACTAATGCAGATGTCCTTGACAGTTAAAACCTAATTTCCAAGTATGTAACAACAGTAGGAATTGATGTGGTTTTGGTGAAAATCAAGTTCATGTAAAAAGTAGCACTTGAGTTATATTTGTGTTTTTGGTGTGAATATGAGAAATGTGAAAATCATGTTTGATGCAGAAAACCTGGGAGATCAACTTCATGCACATGATACATACTTGTTATAAAATGTGAATCATCCTCAAAAGTTTTCAAGACTGTCCTCAAATGAAACAAGTTATGCAGGCTGGTGTGTGAGGATCAAAATACTCTAAGTCAACTCAAAATACATATTGACAACATACACTAGCACAACTAAGTTGAAAATCAAAAGCTTATGTTGCTGCCACCAATATTTGTCATCCAATTTACATAGTCACAAAACCAACTGTAGTAAGTTCAGAAACATAAACAGATGGTGAGTGTGCCAAGGCTTGTTATTCATAGGATGTGTTCAAATGCAATGAAACAATAGTGCAGGAAGACTGAAACAGACTGGACAACAGTCAAACCACCAATTGATATAGCCTAATACTAATTGCAAATTCAAGCTAAACCATCATGCCTTTAAACTCATGCCACACTCTCCTCAAGTTAATAGACTATTTGCAAAGTCAGTCTCAGGACATTCCCAAGCATCAAACTAGCCTAAATCTCTAGCACTAAAATGGACACATATTCATCCAGGGTGCAAAGCATAGCAGTGTAATGGAATATAATTTTACCATGAACATTCTTAAAACTAAAACCTATACTAAATCACATTCCAAACAACTTCCTTTTTTAAATTAAGAAAATGAGGAAATCAGTAATAGAACATGGAATAGGATGGCATCTAGCATTAAAGCAGGTTGAACATATCATGTATGTATGAACAAATATGCCTACACAAAAGGGGCACTTCAAAACAGCCTGTGAAGTATAAGGGTGTTCAGTCTGCTATGGTGTAGTCAATTAAATTTGTTAATGCTGCCAACCACTGATACTTGGCAGAGTTCATTTGGTTTCATGTGAAGAGAAGCTAGGTAACAATATTTATGCACCAGCAAAAATGCTAACAGAAACATGTAGCATATGTACACACCAAACAGAAAAATGACAAAGCTGTTGCCTATATGCAGACCATTTGATGAGCCAAAAATAAAACACAATTATTACCATAATGATTTAGCCTCCAAATATGTTAGATTCATACATCAAGAATCAAGTATCTTGCATTATAGTTCTTAAGTATATCAATCACAAGCAATAGCATCCAAATCAAAAACACACATTGTAATCATACACCAAAGCATAAGCAACAAATGAGCAAAATGAGTTTTATGTCATAGTTATGAAAAGCAATGGTCTAGGTGTTACATACCTGTGATGATGCACTTGAGCAGGCCAAATAAGTTGGAAAAAAAAACCAGAGATCTTGAATTCCACTCTTTGCTTTTGCACTTTGCTTCAAACTTAAGTAACAACCACTTATGATGTCAAAATGAAAACTATGAGTCTCCAATGGTTGCTAATGGTCTTGACAGTTGAGATATACTATTTTTGAGGTGTACAAATGATCACAACCTCAAGGAAAGGCTTGGAACACAATTTGGTGGTTTTTATGGCTTTTGGTCAAAGTATGCTACATGAACATTTGACTTTTTGATTTCTTGAGGTTTTTGATGGTTTGATGGATTTTACACCTTCTATATGTTATTTAGAAGATGTGTGGAGGGTGGTTGGGGTGTTAGCACTGAGGAAAATTGATATGGTAGCAAAAGTGTAAAGTGCAAAATTTTGACACTTAGAGAACTTTGAGTGATTTTGCAAATTGCAAGCAAGAATCAAAGATAGCAAGGATACTTGATTGCTCTGGTTTTTAGAGAGATGTTGATGATCTTAATGAGGGGTTTGAGGTCCCTATTTATAGAATTTTGAAGTGAGGAGCTTTACTAGAAAGAAACTTAACCATGAACAAGCTTTGATATTTTTGCCTCCACCATCCAACTTGCCTTGCTTTTCTGACCTTTGACTGTTCTTTTCACTCAAAGGGGCAAGTTACATTGATGTTTTTACTGTTAAAATGCAAGCTAGATGCTTGATAGAGTGGCTGGAGTAGATTTACTTTACACCTCATGCTTGGAAAAGTCAAAAACGGCAACTTTGGCAATGAACTTCACAACTTTAATTCCATGCTAATTCTATGCAATCTTTCTGTTCTAACATGCTTGAGATGTTCAATATATCAGGTAACATGAGTTTGGAAAGTTAAAATTAGCCCACTTGGGTGGGAGAGGTGCTTTTGCAAAATTGGCCAATGTGGGACTAAAGTGACAAAACACCAACTTTGAACACATGTATCTCTCAGCTCATAAATCACCTTGAGATGTACTTGTACTTTTTAGAAAGACCTCACATAGTACTAAAACTTTCATGTTGACCAGAAGTCTTGATTCTATTTGAAACTAGGTGAAAAATCCCCTTGAAGTTGGCTGATTTTAGGGTTCCTTAGTACAAAACACTTAGAATTTTCTAAGTCTTTTTCCTCCTCTTGTAATGTTTTCTTCTCTAACTCAAAAACTAAGCGTTTTCTGACCATGGACCACTAGGACACTTTTGTAGAGCTTGTCAAGAGCTTTCAAATGAGACTAGAACCACCTCAATTGAGTGTGTGGTTAGGAAGTTAGGGTTTAGCCCTTTTCAAAACCCTAATTTCCCGATTTCTCGATTACTCTCTCATCCTTGATCCAATGATCATGAAAATTGATATGCAAGTTCATTATGACATAAGGAACAAATTTTATTCACAACTTGGATTCCAATTCTCAAAATTTGAGGAGTTGACTTTTCGGTCAACCGTACGATCGATCGGTGTCGACTGAGTCGCCTGTTGACATTCTGGACATCCTGAGACTTTGATACTTCTTGAATAGTATTTAATAGTCTATATGAACTTCATGGACCTCAATCCCACCATTACAACACCTTCCAACATCAAAGTCAAACCACCGTTGACTTTTCACTAGTTAAAAACCCTAATCGGGGCCTCCTGACTGCACTGTTCTTGATTATGAAATGATTTCTTCAAATTGACTTCTCATTTGACTTTGATATCATCTTTGATTTCATTCCATGATTAAATTGGCCCAAATCATTGGTTGATCATTCCTTGGTTGTTTTGAATTTGTCGGTGCGAGAACCCTGATTCATCTGTAACTTGACAATAATGAACTTGCACTGATTTAGGGTTAGATAATTCATGATCATGCTTCTAAAAATGATAATGAGAATCTAAGGGGTCAAAATTTGGGGTACAACAGTATGGATTTTTGTCCAGAATGATATTTGTCAGAAGAAAATTTTACAGATGCAAAAATGCATAATGCTCTGAAGTATTTCTTCTGATTGCTTATGTATTCTCTTTAATTATTTTTGTGAAACTCTAAACTAACAATCCTTAGAGGATCTGAACGTTTGTTAACGTTTCATTTCTCAAGAGAATTCAGAACACATGCAAGCAAACAAATGTCACTCCAAATCTGCAAAGGTGGCGTGTACACTACTGAAGAGACGTTTGAAGTGAAGTTTGAATAGTGAAAATCTTGATTTTCCCCCCAATTTATCAGAAGCAATAAATGCTTGAAATGATTTTTATTCTTTTCATTTAATGCTTTGTTCAAACGTGCCAAATTCTGACTGTTTGTATGCCTACATGTTTTAGTATAAATACATCTCTTCTCTTCACATTCACACTTTTCACATCTCAGACATTTTATGCATCTCCATCCTCTCTTCTCTCTGCATAAAAACCCTAAGCGTGTGACAAAACCATCTTCAATGGCAACTTCATCATCAACTGCTGCACAATTTCAATCTACAATGGCTGCAGTTACCTCTGCTAACATGGGCGTAACTCCTTATTCTCCACCAAAAAGAACTTTGCTCACACCTGTTGAAAAGCTGGAAGTTCTGTGTGAATCAATGGTGGAATTTGATTCACTTGCTGAGAATGGATTTGAGTTTCGTTCCATTATAGGTGCTCAAGGATGGGTGAAGTATTTTGATAGACTTTTTGGACCAGTTTACCCCCTTCTTGTGAAAGAGTTCTGGATCCATGCTTCTGTTTACCCCAAGTTTATTCTATCTTCTGTTCTGGGCAAAGAGATAATTATAACAGAAGATCTGATTAGAAAACTCATTGGCTATGAGGAAACAGATGGAGTATCACACTTGCCAGCTGGGCGTATGGATATGGATGAAGTGTATGAAGAAGTGATGACTACTGGACAAGCTTCTAATAAGTTCAAGGATCTGAAGCCTGACTACAAGATCTGGGCTAAGATCTTCATGGGATGTATTCATCACAGGAAGTCAACCAACTCTCCAGACTATGTCAATAATGAACAGCTCTATTTTATGTATTACCTCAGTCAGAGCACCAAGGTAGATCTTCCATATATTCTCTTTATGCATCTTTAGAATCATATAAATGCCTCTAGAGAATATGTGAAAGAAAAAGGTCAGAAGATCAGAACCTGGATTCTATTTGGAAGGTTAATCTCAGATCTTCTAACTGAGAATGGACTTGTAACTGCTCTGTACGCTGCTGGAGTCACAGAGGAATTGGAATTTATTTTGGGAAAGCCTCTGAATGCCAAAAGTCTTCAGAGACTTAAAATAGTGGAAGAACTCACAACAGCTCCCAAGAAGCTAAACATTTATGAACTGAGTCAGAAGAGAATTCCTATAGATGATTACCCTCTGTTCTATGCTGAAGAACCAAGGGAAATTGTTGTAATGTATATTGATGAGTGCATAAAAGAAGGAAAGCCTATTCCTGCAGACATTATAAAGAGAGCAAGACAACCATTTCCTGTTGCAGAAGAAGAAGAACCACCAAGAAAGAGGACTCAACCAGAAGCAGTAGCTGCACCTGTTCAGAAGAAGATCAAGATTACTGAGAAGCCACAGAAGCTGCTAAAGAGGAAAGAATATGGAGACACTCCTTCTGTACCAGCTAAAAGAATCAAGATTAAAGGTACTAAAACTTCTGTATCTTCTGCAAATCCTATTGTTATAAATGATTCTAATGTTAAGTCTATTCCAAAACCTCCCTCTACACAAAATAAATCTGTTACTGCTCCACCTCATGTTTCTACTCCATCTCCACAAAAATCTTCTACCCTAATTTCCATCTCACCACAAAAATAATCATCTGTTCCAACACCACCAACAACAAAAATTCAGACTCCACAACCAGCAGTTCCAACCAAACCATCTGCACCACAAAAACAACCATCAGAAAAACAACCCACAGAAAAACAAAAAACAACAAAACCATCTGAACAACAAAAGCAACCACAAGAAAAACAACCAGAAAAACAATCTGAACCTCAACCAGAAAAAGACTCTGAACATCAACCACAAAAATCATCTGCACCTCAAACACAACAACAAGAGAAACAACCACTATCAGATAATCCACCATCCAAATCATCTGAACCCACTAAATCTGTTCCAGTTTCATCTGAAACAATAAAAATTTCATCTGATCCACCCACTTCAGAACCCCCATCAAAACCCTCTGAAAAACCTTCAGAATCAACCAATCCTTCTAAAACCAACATCCCTGAAACAGAAGTTCTTGATGTCACACCTCTGAAAACTGTTTTTCAAGTGTCTTCTACTTCTTGCATACCAACAACTTCATCAAACTCCTCAGAATCTGACATTCACCCAGATTTTCTAATCTCTCCTTCTCACAGAGACTCCGAGGTAAACCAACCAGAACCTCCTGTATCATCCAAAGTTCCTATTCCAGATCCTACTCCCACACCTAATCCAGCATCTGAAATTCTCATCCCAAATCCTAACCCAACATCTACTCCAAGAACATCTATTTCATGTGCACAAGTATCATCTCTATTTCATAATCTTGCTTATGGTTTCAAACTCATAGATTTCTATGACAGAGTTGAACCATCTGACCCTATCAATCCCATGAAACCCAAACTTACAATGACCCTACCATCTGTGCTTCTCACCTATATTCAATCCATGTCAGATGTAGGTTCATTAGCAACAATATCATATTCTGCTAAATCTGCCAAAGCTGTTACTTCAGCTACACCAGTTTCATCTGATAAAACTGCTGCTTCTGATGAACCTGC
The DNA here is from genome assembly GCA_963859935.3 of Lathyrus sativus. Classification (NCBI taxonomy): domain Eukaryota; kingdom Viridiplantae; phylum Streptophyta; class Magnoliopsida; order Fabales; family Fabaceae; genus Lathyrus; species Lathyrus sativus. The sequence goes on along the minus strand of OZ012735.1, from coordinate 13,748,035 downwards.
AAAATCTGCTTTCCAACCTTACTCAAATAAACCTTTTGATGTGGTTCCCTATCACACCAGAGCAAAACCAAATCTGTTAAATGCTTTAAACAGATCCAAACCAGAAAAAGCCCCTGAAATTCCTTTCATACCATACTACCCTCCTCCTCTGATCTCCATTCAGAAGTCCATTTTTCCACCTACTCCCCAACCAAAACCAATAACTTTGGAGACTCTGTTACATCCCAAACCTAGACTTAATGTTAATCATTTATTTCAATCTTTTTTTGCAAGAAATACAGTTGTATTTAGGTATTGTACAAAGGAAGTGTTCAACAACAATGGATGCCCAAGAATCTGATGTAATCTGGAATGGATTCATCAGCAGATTCAACACTGTAGCATCAAATCTGAAGAACATATGTTCTAATGATGCGAAGCTCAGATTTGCTGAAGCTGCAAGAAATTTATTCTGGACTGTCAAGAGATCTGAACCACTACTTCTTACAGATGCTCCTCCATCATCAGAAGAAACTACTGACTCTGCATCTGAAGACAACCCTTTGGCCATAACTCTGGTAGAACTTCCTTCAGGCTCTAATGCTCCAAGCTCTACAGACCCTATGGAAATTGACTCTGTTCAAGCTCCAGAAAAAGATCAACCTTCTTCATCTGAGATAAAGAAAGAACATCCAGATTTTGAGGATAAAATTGCTGCTCTGGAAGCTGGTCAATCAGAGATCAAGTCTTGGATGGCCAAACAGGATAAAAAGTCTGAAGACATGACATAGTGGATGTCAAAACAGGATCATAAGAATGAAACAATGGCTAAGTGGATGTCAAAGCAAGAACAGTCCTCCTCTGAGATCACAGATCTGTTGAAGATGCTTTTGTCAAAACACTCTTAGTTTTTCATTCTGTTGTTTTTGCATCTGATGTTTGCTTATGTTTTCTAAATATCTTCTGTTGCATGTACTTTTGCTCTGAACTGAACTGAATGAAATCTCAAAGTTTTCTCCACATGATTTATCTTCTTTACTGTTTCCTTTTATTTGTCTTTTTAAAGTTTTCACTTTTTGCTTATGACAAAAAAGGGGGAGAAAATATAGATCTGATCTGTTTAATTAAACTTCACCAGAATGAAACTTCTGACATATCTATTTCATCTAACATTTAATCTAAGTATTTCAGAACATTTGATAAGTACACTCTGTAAAAGAAACTCTGAGACTCTCAGATCATTTGACAACTATCAAACTCTGACTTTGAAATTTGCAAGACACTCTGACTCTCAAATGTTAAAAGAACAATCAAGATCTAACTCTGAAAATTACTCAAGACAAAAGGGAAGTTTCTATTCCTTATTTGTATTTAATTCAGGGGGAGATTCATCATCTCAGGGGGAGTTATAATTATTATATTTTCAATTAAACAAAATTTCTGATGTTTTTGTCATCATCAAAAGGGGGAGATTGTTAGAACACATATAGGTTCTTAATAATATCTCTGTTTTGATGATAACTAATATGAAATTTTGTATTTAAGAATTATATACTCTAAAATTTTCTTGAGAGTTTTTACTGCAGATAGTAAAGGAATCAACACTCCAGAAGCAAATCAGAATTAAACATAAGAAATTTCCTAGACTCTGAAGCGCCAGATGCATATATTAGAAGATTCTGATTGCTTTCAACAGAAGATCCTGAGCGTAGCCTCCAGAAGATTCTAAAGCAGAAGCTCTAGAAGGATCTGAAGCAGAAGCTCCAGAAGAATCTGAAGCAAGTCAGAAGCATCTGAATAAAAGAAGAATTCTGTATGAAGAGTTTTTCAAAGCATAGTTTCTACAGAAGATTCTGAAAGTACTAAAGCTGCCAGTACTGAAGATCTGTCTCAAATATGCTCTCATCTTAAACACATTGAAAGCACACCTGCTGCACAAGACTCTGATTCAGCAAAACTCTGATTATCATCAGAAGACTCTGACCTAATTAGACTCTGATACATTTGCTGAAAACTGAAGAAGAAATATTCAAAGTTTATATCCGTTGGAGTGAACCAAACGTCTCTTTCCTTATTTATGCTAGACACAAGAACACGGACAAAAAGGATTTTTCTGTGCTTTCTTCTTCTAGGAAAGGTCACTTGATGTGAAGACAAAAAGGCTCAGACCTTTTGGACACTCTTCTCAACGTGAAGCTCACCTTGCATCAGCTGCCTATAAAAGCAAGACTTCACCAATTTCTTCAGTTGGCGAATTATTGAAAAGAAATCAACATTCAAGCTCTCATACTATTTCATATTCTTTCTAAGAATTATTTTCTTTGTTCTTAATAGTTAAGTGTAAAATCACAGTTGTGATAAAGCTTTATAGAAGCAAATTTTAAACACTTGTATTTGTATTACATTTGATTGTAAACCTTAAGAAGATCCACTTAGGATCAGTAGTTCTTGAGAAGACTTTGAACAGTTGTTCTAAGTGCTTACTATTGTAATCAGTTGATTAAATAGTGAATTAAGTCCTTGATTGAGAAAGGAAAATCACTCTAGGAAGGGTGGACTGGAGTAGTTGAGTTCCACGAACCAGGATAAAAATACTTGAGTTTTTATTTCTAAGTTTTAATCTTCATACTTATTCAACCCCCCCCCCCTTCTAAGTATTATCTCACCTTCACCACAATCCACCAAAATTTTATTTACTGGGACTTTCTCCACTTTTGCCGTAATATAAAGAGGTTTCAGATGATTCTTCATCGCCTCCGTGGGCCGTTCGAAGAATGCGTTTTGCTCTTCGACGCAGCCATTATTCATCACATAGTAACATACAGGCTTATGAGCTGCCATCTCCCAGCCCGTATAGGTGTCCAGGTTTTCAACCACGGATATTCTGTCAAATTCCCTAGGCATAACCGATACTACATTAACCAAAATATCCAGAGTATCGTCAGAGTCTGAATCAAAATTATCAGTCATTTCGTCATCGACCCCAATCGGTTTTCTCTGCTCTTCGACCTGTGTTGGAAACAATTTTCGCTCTACAGGTGTCTTCCCAAATACTTTTGTTCATCCTTCTTCATTTTTGACAGGAACGTTGGTACTGGATTCTGGTTGGTCCCTTTGTGAACTTTCCCTGAGTGCTTTTCTCTTGCGATGTTCCCGTCTCCACTGTGATTGAGACATGGGATTCTTTCCTTTATAGTTTTCAGATGCATGGGCAGCCTTTGAAGACTGAAACTCCTTTCGATAACTTAATGAAGATCCTTGCTACACCTCAAAGTTCTTCCACCTTTGTTGCCCCTGTTGTCTATTCTCATTAAGCTTTGTCCACTTACCATTAGTAGCTTCAGCGTTGGGTTTAAAACTAGTGGGTTTGTTTGTCGGAGGCCTTGTGTGGGGCTCAGATCTCTTTTGAAGACTACTTCGAGGGTCGAATCTGGGCCTTTCCTTATCTTGTCTTTACCTCCATGTTCCCTCGAGCTTTTGTGCGGCCTTTTTTCGAAAATGGCGCTGCATCGAGGACATAGCATCACACTGGATCCTCTCTCTTGGCAACGGTAAAGGAAAAGCAACAATCGATTCTTCCTGCTCTGGGTACGCTTCCCTAGTGTGTGCCCCTTGGTAATTTGATTTGTTATCCTTTACATCTTCGTGTTGAGTGATCTCTACCATATTAATCTCAACTTCTTCGACCAGATTAAGCTGCCTTAGGCCTAGCTCCACGCCTTTAGTGGCTTGATCAATTCTGACGAAGTTATCAGCAATTTCTTTGGTCACTATTGCCCAACCTAGATTGCTTTTGTTATTTGAACTTATGCCTTCATCTCTTTGGTCGTGGTCATTAATGGCCATTTCCATACAGTCCTTTCGTCCGAAGCTCATGGTGACTTTTGCCATCACAACCTCATCTATGAGATTATCAGTAATTTCTATCGTGTCGATTGAAAAATCGCAGCCATCAGTAGCTTCGACCATGTTGGTTGAAAAATCGCAGCCATCAGTAGCTTCGACCATGTTGGCTTCCACCGGTTATGTATAATGTGCGTCCGCCATTTACAAAGGGTTTGTGTCGACCTTCATCTGGCCGCTGGCCTTCTCTCCAAACTTCAGACGTCCTTCCTGAATTGCATTTTGAACAAGGTCCCTGAAAAGAAAACATTGAGATGTTTTATGACCCAGAAAATTATGGTATTTACAAAACCCTCTTTTCTTCCTTTGTTCTATGGACGACATTTTAGCACCAGGTGGCACTATCATTTAGCCGTCTTTGACTAATAAATCAAAGATTTCATCACTTTTTGTGATGTCGAAAGTATATGTTTTCCTTGGGAACCTATCGTTCTTTTCGGATTCGACACAACTCTTCCCCTGTGGGGGAGCTAGTACTTTACAAGAGTAAGGTGGTCCTCGTTTGAGTTCACCAAGATCCACTTCTCCTTCGTCGAAGTATACAGGATCATCGCACAACCCTTCGACATTCTCATTATATTCGACAAAAGCTACCTTTTTATTCTTATTAAACTTAGCCTTTGAGTCTTTCTAGTTGCCGAAATCGATCGGATAGTTGTGCCATGTCCCTTAGATTATGGGTGTCCAACTTCTTCCTAATGGAATAGTCGAGGCCCCCAGCGGCCATTTCGACCAACTCATGTTCAGGGACCTGTGTGAAACATCTGGCCTTAAGCAAACGGAATCTATTAAGGTATTCTTCAATTGGCTCAGAAAACTTACGCTTCACACTAGCGAGTTCTTTTAAGCTAATCTTAGTCTGGCCCATATAGAACTGTTCATGGAATAGACGTTCCAATTGGGTCCAATTGCACACCGTATTAGGGGGCAGCGTTGTGAACCAAGTGAAGGCATTTTTAGTAAGAGAACTTGGGAAGTATTTTATTCTAAGGCTTTCATCATTCGCTATCTCTCCAGCCTCGATTAGATAATGGGCCACGTGTTCGACAGTGGACTTCGTTGTATCTTCTGAGAACTTAGTAAACTTAGGCACTTTCTTCCTAGGGGTAACTCTGCCTGAAGGATATAATCTACTATAGGGGAAGTGTAATTTGGCCTGGTGAACCCAATGTTCAAACCATTTATGGCCATAATTCTCTCGACCATGGCTGCTAGATTATTATCGACGACCACGTTATTTCGTCGAACCTGTTGGACTACATTGTCCGTGTTCTGGTTTCGATTCACGATAACCACCCCTGGGTCTCTTTCTCCCAGAACACGGGCCTTATTTCGTAATGGTTCTTCCCTAAGCACTTCGACTGCGGAAGGAGCCATCCTTCCTTGGTTTCCTATATCGGTTTCTGTCGTATTTCCCAAGTTTTCTTGTGGGATGTCCGCTACTGGAGCCTGATTTCTGGCTAAGGGGGGACCCCCATAAATTCATCCAATCTTGTCAGTTGTACCGCCAATTGTTGATTGGTCTGGGTTGTATTTTGGATTAATGGTTGAAAGATTTCACCCATGGTTTGTGACAAGGTCTGAACCATTTGTAAATTGCTTTCATCCATCTGTTGTCTCAAACAGGCAACTGAGGTGTTGGTTAAGTTGGGACCTTACGTCGAATACCCTAAACTCTGGCTTTGGGGATTTCGACCCATGTTCACACCAGACCCTGACCCTTGCAATGGCGAAGCCATTGCATGATCTGAGAATATGGGGAGCGCACTTTGGAGCCCTTGCATTACAGTGGTGGGCATCCCATATGGGGATTTCTTGGTGACTGTGAAAACCCAGGGGGAGCAAACTGTCTAGAAGTCGAACTTCCCCCTAACAGTATATGAGGATTCGATGTTGGAAGGCCAATATATTCCAACACTGGTTGACTATAAGGTCTTATCACCGTCGATCCTGCCCCAAGTACAGAGGGTGTCGGTACTGGCCTCACAGGAAGTACCGTTTATTCTCCGGTCGATGGTATCGGAAGGGGAACTCCATCGTCTCTTATTCCTTCACTAGAACTGTCTCCTTGATGAATGGGGTTATCTGGCTGGTTCGTATCCGTAGCCATGTTCCTATTGTTTCGTCTTGGTCGTCTTTCTTCGTTTACAGCGGTAATTCTACCACTTCTCAGTAACATAAAATGCACTTCTCACGAAAGGGCCAACACAAGTGCAATTTTCTGTAAACTTAGTTTTGCACAAAAAGATTTTTTAGCACTGTCCAACTGGCGTGCCATTTTGTTTCCCTTAGAAATCGGAAAACAACCGCTGATCTTCCAAATCTAACTTTCGTGACTCACAGGATCGATCAGATTGATCCTAGGACATGTGCTAAAAAGGTTTTTTGTTGGAAATCTATCTAAGTTTCGCACTTAGGCAATATTGGGGTAAAAGAATCTAAAGAAACATTTGTTTGACTACGGGACAAGTTAAAAGATAAAGCTTTCAATAAAGAAGAGAAAGAAGTTTGTTTGGAGATAGAAGATTAGATTAAGGACGAAGAGAAAGGAATTGCATAGAGAAAGAAGGAAGAAAGAAAATAAGGAAGAAGGGTGCAAAGAAAATAAAAGATTTTGTAAAGTTTAAAGCAAGTAAAGTAAATTTCATTAAGATAAAAGATGGTGTATTTACATCACGTACATTCTCTATAATACTCGTTTTCTCTACGCTCGGATACTTGGAGTAATTCTAAGAGTAATTTGTACAATGGTAAATTACAACACACTATTTCATGTCTAAGACACCCTATTTATAATAGTAAAAAATAACTACTAATAACCTCCAACATCACCACTTTTCGCCACTTGTCACAATGCATGGATCTACTGCTCATAAGGTGCCATGTGTCCTCTTAGGAATTTGGCAAACGAAACTGTTCCCTCCAAACTTTTGAATTTCAAATCTTCAATAAATCACCAAACAGCCAAAACGGTCGAAGCCCTTGCAGTTTCTCTTCCATCCTAGTGAGTTCTTCGACTCCTTCCTTCAGCTGCCTCACGCCTTTCGACCAACCTTCGCTTTCAACTTGTTTTTTTTTGGCACTTTTCCTTAAATTCTTTTATTTTGCAAGAGGCGTCGAATTTAGGAGCTAACACTACGTTCGCTAGCAAGTTCGCTGTACGAGTTTGGGGCGAATGTTCGTCGTGCGAAGGATTCTTCGCTACGTGAACTCACGATTACAATAAATCACTGTTCACTAGCACTAAAACCAGCCCAAAATCCTCAACGATTTCCTTCCCCCAATGCCCTAAAAACATCCCTAAATCATTCCTAAGGTATTTCGGCAATATAGACACAAAATCTATGACTTATTAGGCCAATCCTGTATCATACTTACGCCTCTAATTCCCATAATTTCTTACAAATATCCCACAGTCATTAAAGTTCTCACAATCACTTACCCTATACGGTTAAACAACCTCAACAACAGATTTGACCATGAAGGCCTATTTTCCCTCAAACTCAAATCAACCTCAAACCTATCAGAACATTAGTTCAAAACCCTCAAACTCATTGAACTCATTGAACTCATCATCAGAAAGACAACAACAATTCATTATCCAAAACCCCTTAAACCCTTAAATCGGCTTTAAACACATTGAATCACATATTGAAAACAATGAAGGTAATACTCCCCATACCTTAATTGCCGACTCTAAGCCTTTCTACTTGATTCTTAGAAATCTCGTGAAGCCTTGTCTCAATCCTCTTCCTCAGAGCTCTGCCCTCTATTTCTTCTCTTGTCACGGTCTAACAAGAATGAATCCTAATTCTCTCAAAATTCCTTTTTGTTAAATCTAACTTAGCGCCTTAAAATGAGATTTTCAATTTCACCCTCACTAACTCCTCCTCAAATGTCCACTTTGCCCTTAATTCACTTATAATTATTTAAATTAATAATAATAATAATATATTTATATTATATAATATTATTTAAATAAATAACTCAAGATCCATAATTCTCAATATTCACATCAACTATAAAAAATCACCAAAAATGTGAATATTTATATTTAAATAAATTAAATAAATATTCTAAAAATTTGAGGTGTTACACTATTCCTCAATAGAGTTAGAGTTCAACTCAAAATCTCACAAAATATTTATTAGTTTGACAAAGAGATGAAGTTTTAGTGAGAGTGAGAATGAGATCATTTTAGGATTAGAGTAAGGGTAAGGTTCTATGTTCTACCGCATTGTAATAAAATATTTGGAAATAAATTTCTGCCGTCAAATGCTAATTGTAGGGTGAACCTAGACTTTCATCTCTCATAATATTTTTTTTATATGGTTAATGATGTAAAACCTGCACTATTTGATTTAAATCATAAGATTTATATTGTCCTGATTATGTGAGAGTGTGGTACCGTAACTACAGAGAATCATGATCCGAATTATTTTACATTTAATTTCTTTTAGATATGTTAAAAAAAACCTAAAATAGCACTTTTAAAAAATTAAAAAAAAACACAACAAATATACCCCCTATAAAAAAAACTGTATCTAAAAACCACTATTAATTTTTTTTTTGCTCATATATATTTTATTAGCACCTTATAATAGACCTTTTAAGAAAAGTGATACTATAGAGATCACCCTATATTAAAAAATACTATTAAATTAGTGCTATTATATAGATAAAAGTTACGGATGTGAATGATAATATAGAATAATTTATAATATGCACAATTAAATACAGTCTGTTTTATTCAATAACTTTATCAACAAAACTATTGATCTTACACTACTTCTTTAGCATGAAAAAACAAATTTCCTTTTATTCTCCCAAAAGGTTAAAATAAATTTCTTTATTATTATTTTGTGATCTTCTTATTAGATAAATCAAGAAACAAACACAACACATTAGTAATAATTATCAATTTATAAGGAGCTCTACAAATTCAAATTGCATAAACTACTATTTAATTATTTATAGGAGAACATGAATTTCTTAAGCAATACAGACAAACTGTATTTTACTTTTTACATGCAAAGTGTAAAAAATATAGCTAGAACTCTCAAACAAAGTTATATTTTGATTCTATGTTATTCATTAGTTTTTGTCGCAACACAAGATGTTGGTAAGTGATAGTTTTATTACTTTTTAGATTTATTATTTAATTTATATTCTGCATAAAATCTTTTATCATTTTTTTTATCACAGGACAGAAATGTGAAACCGATGATGATTGCCCTACACCTTTATATAGGGTTAGAGTATCAGAAACTATTGCGTGCATTCGCAAATTTTGTAGGTATCGTCTTGAATGTGAAAACGATGGTGATTGCCCCACACCTGCATTGAAGGTTGCAACAGTTTCGTGCATTGACTCATTTTGTGAGTATAGGAATGTTCCTGGATTCTATTAGTACCAAACTCATGAACAAGTTACTGTGCTAGAATAAAAGTAATATTATAGAATACTCCCTCTGTTTTTAATTATATGTCGTTTTGAAGAAAAAAAATCGTGCTAAAATATAAGTCGCTTTGTAATTTCTATGTAGAATTAATTTTTTTTCCTTGTAAAATATCCCTAATTCATCTCTTTTTTCTATAATTTTCATAATTAAGTGAATCTTGTATTCCAATGCAGAGTGACATTATGAATATTGTTTTTCAATGCATTAGTCCAACTTTTTATAGAAAAAGTCTTCCTCTCATAAAACTCTATATTAATTTGTGATTTTTTCAAAATTCCTCTCTCCTAAGAATAGAAAATTGATAATACAAAAAGAAGTACAATGAAATATTTAGAGGGAAATTTGAAAAAAAATTAATGAAAAGTCATAAGAATTTGGAGGGAAAAATTTAACAAAAAAAAATCTTAATTTTTTCTCCCAAGTGCTTTAGCTATCTTTTGGTGAGTGATGAAAAATTTGAGAGGGAGAAAAATAAGGAATTAGTGTAGGATAGAAAAAGACACGTATAAATTTAATTAATTTAATGTTTTATTCATGGAATATATTGGAATAAATGCAATCTAGATATTCCATCTACAAATCATAATGATTAATCTGATATATTTTGAAACAAGAGATTTTGAGTGTTTTTAAAAAGGATAATATTGGAATACCCTATAATACATTTACAAAATTAGCAAAAGTTAATAACTTTCTTGATATCTGTAAAAAAATCTAAAATGACTTATAAAAAAAAAACCAGAGGAAGTATTCAATAAGCTGTCATTTAATTATTGTATGAACACTTTAAACTTTTTACATGTTTTTCTTTTCCTAGTTTCATAAATTTTGCATTAATGATTTTCTACTTGAACGAGGAGTAAAACTTCACTTTGTTTTATTCTTTATTAATTTTGGAATTATCATAAATGTAAATTATTGGTTTAGTGTTCAATTATTTGCAGTAATATTTATTTATATTTTTGTATTATTGTAAATAAGGTTTTAATATTTAAAAATTTTAAAAATATTGTGACAAACACTACAAAAAAGAATAAAATTATGAGAAAATATGAGTTTCTTGAATCAACACAAAATTTTACTTTTTACTATTAAGATAACTTGTTTACAAGTAAACATCAACCAACTTTAATCATATCTCAACAACATGAGAGAGCAGCTTATTTATAAACTACAATTTAACTTAAACTATAACTTAACTTAAGCATCAAACTAACTTATATAACTGCATGCTAGAACGAGTTTTGACTACAACACACACAACTTCAACTCCTGCATATTTGAACAGACTTCGACTACATCATGCACAACTCATGTCAAAACATGAAATTATCCCTATCAAGACTAAAGTTCCATCTAAAATATAACAAATCTCCACCTTGGAACAAACTCTACAACATTAAGGGAACAAATTAACTTTCATCATGCAGCTTTATCAACTGCATGCAGTGGAAGAACTTGCTACTTGGCAATGACTTGGTGATCATATTTGCAACATTCTCGTACGTTAAAACCTTCATTAATTTGACCTCTTCATTTTTTATTTTCTCCCTGACGAAATGCAACCTAACATTAATGTGCTTTGTTTTCAGGTTGAATTCCTCGAAAGATGTATGACACTTTGATTATCATATTTAATAGTGATAACTCGACCTTTAAGTTTCGGTTCCTTAACAAACCTTTCAAGTCACAATGCTTCTTTCACAGATTCCGTGAGGGTAATATATTCGACTTCCACTATGCCAGAAATGACTTTTAGTAGTGCAACAAAAGACAGCGCTTTCTAAAAAAGCGCTGCTAAAGGGTCATGAAAAAAAAGAAAAAAGAAAATAAAAAAATAGCATACCTAAGACAGCGCTTGTTAAAAAAGCGCTGCTAAAGGGGGGGGGGGGGGTCAAAGAAAGCGCTTTAAAAAAGCGCTGCTAAAGGGGGGGGGGGGGGGGTCTACGAAAGCGCTTTAAAAAAGCGCTGCTAAAAGGGGTCTACGAAAGCGCTTTAAAAAAAGCGCTGCTAAAGGGGGTCCTAAGGCAGACCTATAGCAGCGCTTTTAAAAGCGCTGCTAAATACCAAAAAAAGCGCTGCTAAAGGGGGTCCTAAGGCAGACCTATAGCAGCGCTTTTAAAAGCGCTACTAAATGCCAAAAAAAACGCTGATATAGGTTTAAGTAGCATAAATTTAAAAAATCCCAATATTTTCGCAGAATCAGAACAGTCTTCTTCTTTCTTATTTCCACTCGCAAACGTTGCCCTATTCAGAATTAGAACAGTCACAGTCGACGCATTCCGTCCGCGCCTCCGTCCGACAGCCTCCGTCCGTCGCTTTTCCTCCGGTCATTCCGTCGTCACCTCATTCTGCCGCCGTCCGTCCATTTTTGACGATCATCTCCGTCCTCCACCAGCGCATTTCCACCATTTTAAGGTATTTGAAGTTTTTCATTTTCCATTTTTATTGTTCTCATAGTTGAATGCATTATTGGAGTTTGAATCTTTTAGTTGCTTTAGGTTGTTCTTATATAATATTTGAACTGATATCATATTCTGTTTTTAACATTCTCCATAACCATTCCATAACTATCTCACATTCCATAACTATCTCACATTCTCTTAATACATAACATATGCAGTGTAGAATTGGAAATATAATAGTTATGATGTGTTACTATCTGTGGTATAGATTGATTAAGGTCTCATGCTTGTTCGACTCGCTATTACCGCTAATGTTTGCATTGATTAATTTCATTGTGCGGAAAATATTGGTTAAAAAGTGTTGCTGTTAGTCTCCTTATTTCAGTGAATATTTCAGTTTTGATTTGGTTGACATAAGGAGTAGGATTCAAAAGAAAGAGTCTAGCTAAATCCACCTATTTATGCCTCTTTCACATTCCTTTTGACACAATTTCATACACTTGTTGGATAGTGAAGTTTTGTAATGAAAAATAATGGAATATGAAAAAGATTCAGCATATTCCACCCATGCATTTGGAAATATATCAACATGACAGAATTAATAAAAAAAGAAGCTAGAAGAGATGCTTATTTTGATACTTTTGGTCAAGAAAAATGTTTAATTTATTAAGAACAATTGGCACTATCCGACTTTAAAACAAAACAATACAGATTATATTATACTTAGTTTATGCATTGTCACTTTTTTTTATAGTTTTTTCTGATTATTTTATCAATCATATTTTGCAGATGAATATGGAAACTTTCCACCACTGCAGCTAAAGTATGCTGAAATTTCCATAACCTTACATCCTACATGCTAAATTTGATTTGAATATTCCAACATTTTCTCTTCAATATATATATATTTTTAATTTCTAACTTGAACATCTATGCTTTGTTTTTTTCTTCATTTTTGCAGATCAGGTGATGTACAATACACATTGCAGTTTCATAAATATGTTAATCAATATATATATATATATATATATATATATATATATATATATATATATATATATATATATATATATATATATATATATATATATATATATATATATATATATATATATATATATATATATATATATATATATATATATATATATATATATATATATATATATATATATATATATATATATATATATATATATATATATATAAAAAGTTAAAAGAGTGACATGAAAAATCATGGCAGGGTAAATAAATATTGCTATGTGATGTTGACATTGTTGTATATAGGAATGTCCAAAGGAGCCATTGCTGGCATAGTTGTTGGAGGAGCTTTTGGGATTTTACTTTTGGCACTCATTTTCTATTTTGTGCTATATAGAAGAAAAAAAGTTGCTCATGTAACTCTTCTACCAGTCCCGGGTGCGTCCGAAGATCAATATAGTCAACTCCAACATGGTATATCATATTTTGTTGTAAACTGTATAGTGAGATTTTCTAGTTCTAAATTGAAGATTAAGTTTTCATGCAAAATGTGAAACTGTATATGAGTATTATCTGTTCCATGGATTTAGGTTGTGGAAGCAGCTTGGATAAGGCCTCTGAATCGACTACTATTGCTTCTCCGAGGTTGACAGGTATTACGGTTGATAAGTCAGTGGAGTTTTCGTATGAGGAGTTAGCCAAAGCTACTGACGGATTTAGCGCGGAAAATATAATCGGTCGAGGTGGCTTTGGATCTGTTTACTACGCCGAGCTTCGAAATGAGGTTTGTGTGTTTAGAATCTCTTTTGAAATGGAGATTCAACTTATTAGCAACACTTAACTTTTTCTATTTTTTTCTGCAGAAAGCTGCAATAAAAAAGATGGATATGCAAGCATCAAAAGAATTCCTAGCTGAACTAAAGGTTCTAACACACGTTCATCACTTGAATTTGGTATGACATTTTCCCAATCCCGATATTATTCAAAGTCGAAGCATGATACCGAGACAGACACGACACTGACTCGTAAAAACTAGTGATAGTTTAAGAAAAATGATAATGAATGTAATCACGCGTGTGTGAGATACCTAACATGCTTTGAATCAAAAGTATCTGTGCTACTAATGATCTTATGCCAGTCATGTAAAAACTAAAAGTTACTTGCATAACAAAAAATTGAAATATATATAGTTACTTATTTCCGGAATCATGATTCCTTGCATACACATATTCTATGCAGGTGCGACTACTTGGATATTGCGTCGAGGGCTCCTTATTTTTGGTTTATGAATACATTGCGAATGGAAATTTAAGTCAACATTTGCGCGGCATAGATTGACAATAGTAATCATAACATGAACTTAGAATATCGCTAATTGCAGCATTTTAACGATGATTATAAGACTCTTGAGATATTTGATTTATAGGAAAGGATCCATTATCATGGCCAGCTAGAGTTCAAATTGCATTAGACTCAGCAAGAGGACTTGAATACATTCACGAGCATACGGTTCCTGTCTACATTCATAGAGATGTTAAATCAGCAAACATTTTGATAGACAAAAACTTCTGTGGAAAGGTTCGCTAACGCGTTTATCCAAATTTTTTATTTACTTATCTTAAATTTGAGAGATGAAGTGATTTGTATTTTTGTTTTGGTGTATGTGCTTGTTAGCTTTTTATATGTTTAGTTAGGATTTCTCAATGTTTAGTTTTTGGTGAATATGATATGTTATTATGGTTTTATATGTTGATGGCTTAAGAGATGAAGTGAACATGATTTGTATTTTTTGGTGGATTATCTAGTAGTAAGGGTGTCGTTTTAAGTTTAAGGATATAATTCAATTTTTAATATGATTTGGTTAATTATTAATATGATTTTTGTGGATTATCTAGTATTTTTGGTGGATTATCTAGTATTTTGGTTTAAGGATTATCTAGTATTTTGGTTTAAGGATTGTCTAGTATTTTTAATATGATTTGTTTTGGTGGATTATCTAGTATTTTTGTTTTGGTTAAATATTAATATGATTTTAATAAAATTTATATTTTGTCTGTTATAGGGGTTACCTTTGAAGAGCAAGATTGTGATCGTTTCCAATAATCCTACTGTGTAGCTTTCTTAGAAGTTGGTGAATTGTATAAGGTATATGTATATGGAAGAAATATTTCTGGAAGTCATATCTATTTGTAAAGTTAACGGATTTGTAATTATATGTAAATTGAATGTATTTGTGATGTTGTGATTCTGAGGATCAGATTGTGTTGTAATATATTTAAGCAGGTTTATGTGTATTAAAATGATTATGGGCAAAGTGATGAATTACAATGTATACTTTAGTTATTGTGTATATTGCAAAGTGATGAATACACATAAATAAGGCCAAAGTAATTGTTATATATAAGGCCAAAGTGTTGATTTAATGCCTGAATTATAAGCAGGGAATGTAATTGTTATAAGCAGGTTTATCGAAAAATATATAAAAAATGTGATTATTAAAAAAAAAAATTCAAAATCGTGAAGAATAGACAGCGCTTTTACAAAAAAGCGCTGCTAAAGGAGGCATAGAGAGGGCCAAAAAAAGCGCTGCTATAGGTGGGGAAAGGGGGGTCTAAGAAAGTGCTTTCTAAAAGCGCTGCTAAAGGGGGGTTCTAAGAAAGCGCTTTTAAAAACGCTGCTAAGAAAGCGCTTTTAAAAGCGCTGCTAAAGGGGGGGGGGGGGGGGGAAATGCTGCTAAAAGTGCTGGTAAAGGGAGCCTATAGCAGCGCTTTTTCCATAAAAAAGCGCTGCCTTTACCTTTAGCAGCGCCACTTTAGGCAGCGCTTTTAAGCGATGCTAAAGGCCAAAAAAAGCGCTGCTAAAGGTCTTTTTTGGCTTAGTGTTCAGTGATGGATAAGACAACAACTTTATAAAGAGAAGCTTTCCAAACATTGTGAAAACATATCTTCAACCTGCATATTCACAGTCGACAAATTCTTCGACTTTGGCTTCGCCATCACTCGTGGATCCACCATAAACCAGGACCCTACTCATGGATCCTTTTATGTATCCTAAAATCCACTTCAAAGCTTGCTAGTGTGCCTTCCCATGATTGACCATATACTTGCTTACAAGGCTCACTCAGTTCACTAAGTCTGGCCTCGTAAGACCATATCATATATCAAAGAACCTACTATAACAACATACATAATGAAGATTATGGAAAACACAAGAAAGGGGTTTTGGATTGGATTTTTAAAAATCTAAGTTTTTTCAAAACCAATCCGACAAACAAGAACACGAATAATAAAAATAACAAGTTATTTTTATCTTGGCTCGCTGTTAACGAATCTACCTCTAGTCCACCACCAAGTTGATTTCGCTTTCTCAAAAGGACATAAGCCACTATAATCAAACTGATTACAGACAACACAAAGACAACTGTCCTCGTCGTCTTGAGTATACAGACTAAACCATAGTCACTCAAGGTACTCACTCAAACAAATTTGATATTTTACAACTATGTTTACAAACATTGCTTCTACAAAGTAGATTAACACAACGTTTAAGTACAAGTAAAATATTCACACAATATGAAAAAAAGTTCTAAATGTATCAATACAATATTCACAAGAATGATATTAGAGAGTGTGGCAGCTTGAATAATAACAGTGAATAACTTGTGAATTAGCAGCTCATTCCATTCTTCAAGTCTTCCTTTTATAGCCCAGGAAATATCCGTTGGAGGGTAGAATGGTAAACTTTATATATGAGTTGGCGCCTTGAATATCAGTCATTAAGGTGGGAGATAAAGTCGTACAACATAAATTTCTATACTCCATGAAATCCGCGTAGTGGAGGGAATGTTTTGATCTTTTACAAGGTACCATTTATCTTTCATATAACGGCCTATTCTTGTCATCTTCTAAGTATAAAAAATTTCTGAATGTAGATGATTGAAGCATGGTTAGAAGAGTCCAAGGCCTTGTTGAGAACCTTCAGAACTAAAGTATTCAGAGTCTTGACATTGTTCCTCAGAACCTGGTCTTTAGAGTCTTCAGCACTTCGCTCTTCAGAATCTTCAAGTCTTGAGAGCATAGAGTTTTGAGTCATACAAAACTTTTAGAGGCTCACTAGTTAGAATTTGGATCAGAGGCTTTAGCATGAACGTTCTTCATAACTGTTGTCTAATAGCTTTCTTGACATTGACGCTATTTGTTTCTCTTCAGAGTCAGAGTGTCCTTAATTTAAAATATGATGGTGTCATCCGTCAATACTTCAGAGTCAGAACCTGTAGATTAAATGATACACACTTGACATAAATTATTAGTATAAAAATTATTCTCTAAGAGTCAATGTATGTCATCATCAAACCTAAATATCAGATGAATCAAATCTTGATCTAACAATCTCCCCCTTTTTGATGAGGACAAAACCATGTACTTTGATGAATACTTTTTGTATCGAGTATTTCACTTAGGAGGTAGATGCTGATAGATTTAGGAAAGCCTTCGTGGGTTTTGTGATTGTTCCGGGTTCTTCGTACAAAATTCAAACCCTTTTCGAGATAGAAGAGTATTTCTCGATCAAGGTGACTCCTTTGGGGACGAATATTTGCTTGCTGGAAGAAATGGATCCTGGGGAGATTGAGAACCTCATCATTGAAGGAAGGTCGTGGTGGAGTAAGTAGTTTTCGAAGATACGACCTTGGAGTGAGACGGATGTTGATAAGGAGAGAGTTTCATGGATGATATGCTTTGGCATTCCATGCCATGCTTGGAACCACGATTTTTTTTTGTTTTTTTTAGCAAAAATGGTGGGTTCTCTAGTTTGTTTAGATGCTAACATGATGAAGATGAAGACCATGGATGTTGCTCATTTTTAGTACGAACTAGATGTATGGTAGTTCTTAATGAATTTGTTCATATTAGAATCAATGGGGAAGTATGCACTATTAAAATGGTGGAATATTTTCATGCTCTAATGTGTATTAACATCATGAACTTGAAAGATGTTAGTTCTACCTTGGAGGATAGTTAGACGATGTTCGTTCTTGGGAAACCTCTTATCTAGGCGGTGGAGACAGCGGGGCAGGGGGATCACATGAGTATGTGTTTGATTCGTGGGTCTCGGAGAGTGAGGAGAATGTAATTCTCAAGGAAAGACAAATAATGGCGGCTAGGAAGCAGCCTTTTGCTCATAAAAAGGAAGGCATAAAGTGTAGCAGGAAGTAGCAAATTTGAGGTCAAATCCTTTTATTGTACTGCCTAATAAAGGTGATTTTTACTTAGCTATTAAAGTAGCTAAAGCTGGTAAAGGTAGGCACATCTCAAGTGTTTTTTCCCTTCGGTTAATGACTCTGATATTTTGTTGCGTGTCGAAGGGAATTGAATCTCTAATGACGTGTTTCATGAGGATGGTCAAAGTAAGGAGGCGGAGTTTGATAAAGGAAATCCTATCCCTTCTGGGCCAGCATTTATTGTGGATTCAATTGTTGGGCTTAATGTTTTGAGGCCCGCCTCAATATTGGGTAAGGAGGTCCAGAAGCCTAAGATTGGTGTAGTGCCTTCTTCTCCCTCCCGTTCGAAAGGAGTTTTTGTTTCTCTCCCAAATGCACCTTCTTTTTGTTCTTCATCAGAAGCGATTCCAAACACGAACAAAGATGTTGAGGTCCAATTTTCGAAGGGTGAAGATCTATGTTGCAAACCTAAGCAAGATTCCCATATTCGACAAAGGAACCTTAGATTTTGGGAAGACTTCGAGTCCAATGTTCAGAAGGCAATTTAGAGATTGGGAGTTGTTACAAAGGTCAAAGGAAGGGATTAGAGAAAGAAGATAGAGGACATGGAATTAAGAGATAGAAAAAGGTCGTGCAATTCAAAGGCAAAAAAATAATAAGGGCCAATGATTGTTGGATAATTGAATATAAGGGGGTAGGAGCAGCTGAAAGAGGAATATGATCGACTCAATTATTGAATCCAGAAAGGAAGATTTGTTTTTCATTCAGGAAACAAAGTTGAGCTAATAGCTTTTGGCCTCACCATAAGGTGGGTTTGTCCTATTCTGAAGCTTCAGGCTTGTCGGGAGGAATGTTAATGATTTGGAAGGAAGGTTTGTTTTATCCTATCTTGTCTTTTAGAGGTGATGGGTTATTAGGATTGAAAGTTAGCTGGAGGGCTAAATTCTATTATTATTATATATATATATATATATATATATATATATATATATATATATATATATATATATATATATATATATATATATATATATATATATATATATATATATATATATATATATATATATATATATATATATTCTCCTTGCTGCATTATTAAGAAAAAATTTCTATGGGAGAGAATTCTTGAGTTGTTGGGGAAGTATGATGACGGGGAGTAGTGTGTGGGAGGAGACTTCAATTATGTCATTAGCATCAAGGAAAGAAGAGCGAGTGCTCTTGTAAATAGAAATATAGAAATGCATCAGTTTGCTGACGAGGCTAACTTGGTTGATCTTCCTTACAAAAGTAATTCCTATACTTGGTTTAGCGGCGATGGTAAGACTATGAGTCATCTTGATCATTTTGTTATGTTCGATGCCTTAATTGAAGACTGGAGCATTATTGGTCAGTCCATTGGTTCGAGAGACATTTCTGATCAATGTCCTATATGGTTGACGACCAACAAAGAGGATTGAGGGCCTAAACCTTTTAGGGTGCTTGATAGTTGGTTTGATAATTTAATGAATACTTTTTGTATCGAGTATTTCACTTAGGAGGTAGATGCTGATAGATTTAGGAAAGCCTTCGTGGGTTTTGTGATTGTTTCGGGTTCTTCGTACAAAATTCAAACCCTTTTCGAGATAGAAGAGTATTTCTCGATCAAGGTGACTCCTTTGGGGACGAATATTTGCTTGCTGGAAGAAATGGATCCTGGGGAGATTGAGAACCTCATCATTGAAGGAAGGTCGTGGTGGAGTAAGTAGTTTTCGAAGATACGACCTTGGAGTGAGACGGATGTTGATAAGGAGAGAGTTTCATGGATGATATGCTTTGGCATTCCATGCCATGCTTGGAACCACGATTTTTTTTTTTTTTTTTTTAGCAAAAATGGTGGGTTCTCTAGTTTGTTTAGATGCTAACATGATGAAGATGAAGACCATGGATGTTGCTCATTTTTAGTACGAACTAGATGTATGGTAGTTCTTAATGAATTTGTTCATATTAGAATCAATGGGGAAGTATGCACTATTAAAATGGTGGAATATTTTCATGCTCTAATGTGTATTAACATCATGAACTTGAAAGATGTTAGTTCTACCTTGGAGGATAGTTAGACGATGTTCGTTCTTGGGAAACCTCTTATCTAGGCGGTAGAGACAGCGGGGCAGGGGGATCACATGAGTATGTGTTTGATTCGTGGGTCTCGGAGAGTGAGGAGAATGTAATTCTCAAGGAAAGACAAATAATGGCGGCTAGGAAGCAGCCTTTTGCTCATAAAAAGGAAGGCATAAAGTGTAGCAGGAAGTAGCAAATTTGAGGTCAAATCC
The DNA here is from genome assembly GCA_963859935.3 of Lathyrus sativus. NCBI lineage: Eukaryota > Viridiplantae > Streptophyta > Magnoliopsida > Fabales > Fabaceae > Lathyrus > Lathyrus sativus. Next base: position 13,727,775 of record OZ012735.1, on the reverse strand, counting down.
TTTTACTGTACTGCCTAATAAAGGTGATTTTTACTTAGCTATTAAAGTAGCTAAAGCTGGTAAAGGTAGGCACATCTCAAGTGTTTTTTCCCTTCGGTTAATGACTCTGATATTTTGTTGCGTGTCGAAGGGAATTGAATCTCTAATGACGTGTTTCATGAGGATGGTCAAAGTAAGGAGGCGGAGTTTGATAAAGGAAATCCTATCCCTTCTGGGCCAGCATTTATTGTGGATTCAATTGTTGGGCTTAATGTTTTGAGGCCCACCTCAATATTGGGTAAGGAGGTCCAGAAGCCTAAGATTGGTGTAGTGCCTTCTTCTCCCTCCCGTTCGAAAGGAGTTTTTGTTTCTCTCCCAAATGCACCTTCTTTTTGTTCTTCATCAGAAGCGATTCCAAACACGAACAAAGATGTTGAGGTCCAATTTTCAAAGGGTGAAGATCTATGTTGCAAACCTAAGCAAGATTCCCATATTCGACAAAGGAACCTTAGATTTTGGGAAGACTTCGAGTCCAATGTTCAGAAGGCAATTTAGGGATTGGGAGTTGTTACAAAGGTCAAAGGAAGGGATTAGAGAAAGAAGATAGAGGACATGGAATTAAGAGATAGAAAAAGGTCGTGCAATTCAAAGGCAAAAAAAATAATAAGGGCCAATGATTGTTGGATAATTGAATATAAGGGGGTGGGAGCAGCTGAAAGAGGAATATGATCGACTCAATTATTGAATCCAGAAAGGAAGATTTGTTTTTCATTCAGGAAACAAAGTTGAGCTAATAGCTTTTGGCCTCACCATAAGGTGGGTTTGTCCTATTCTGAAGCTTCAGGCTTGTCGGGAGGAATGTTAATGATTTGGAAGGAAGGTTTGTTTTATCCTATCTTGTCTTTTAGAGGTGATGGGTTATTAGGATTGAAAGTTAGCTGGAGGGCTAAATTATATATATATATATATATATATATATATATATATATATATATATATATATATATATATATATATATATTCTCCTTGCTGCATTATTAAGAAAAAATTTCTATGGGAGAGAATTCTTGAGTTGTTGGGGAAGTATGATGACGGGGAGTAGTGTGTGAGAGGAGACTTCAATTATGTCATTAGCATCAAGGAAAGAAGAGCGAGTGATCTTGTAAATAGAAATATAGAAATGCATCAGTTTGCTGACGAGGCTAACTTGGTTGATCTTCCTTACAAAAGTAATTCCTATACTTGGTTTAGCGGCGATGGTAAGACTATGAGTCATCTTGATCATTTTGTTATGTTCGATGCCTTAATTGAAGACTGGAGCATTATTGGTCAGTCCATTGGTTCGAGAGACATTTCTGATCAATGTCCTATATGGTTGACGATCAACAAAGAGGATTGAGGGCCTAAACCTTTTAGGGTGCTTGATAGTTGGTTTGATAATTTAAATTTCATTCGTTTTGTGGAAAGTGAATGGGTTAACTTCAAGGTTACGGGGAAGCGTGACTTTGTGATAAAAGATAAATTTAAGATGCTTAAGGCCAACCTTAAGAAGTGGAACCAAGAGATCTATGGAAGAATTTCTATGGGTATTAAAGAGAACAAGTCTGAGATAAACATTACATATGCTCTCCTTGGTTGTTGCAAGGCAGAAGAAGTTGGAGGGTTGGTTACGCATAGAAGTAAGGCTATTTCCGACTTTTGGAAAAAGATGAACGCTTAAAAGCATATTCTGCTGCAAAAATCTAGCCTGAGGTGGTTTCGTGATGGTGACGTGAATAGCTCATACTTTCATAGTTTTTTAAAAGGTAGAAGGAGACATAATTTCATCGGTTCTATCCAATCGGATAGTGGGTTTTGTGAATCCGTTAAGGAAGTGAAGGATGAAGTTTGACGTCATTTGTTTGAAAAATTTAAAGAGCATGATCCTTATAGGCCTACCTTGTAAGAAAGAATTGCGCCTAAGAGGGGGGGGTGAATTAGGTTCTTTTGAAATTTTCTAGTTTTAAGAGAGTTATGTTACTTTCTTTTTGCAGAGTGATGATATGAAAGCTTGTAAAGGCAGAAAGTAAAAGAGACACAGAGAATTATGGTGGTTCCCCTCACACTTCGAGGGTACTCCACTCCCCTTTCAAATCAAAAGAGATTTCACTATAGTTAGGATCAGTGTACAACTTTCTTTCTAACCTATAGGAAGATCAAAGGCTCTTAAACACCTTTAAGATCTAAACACTAAGTGCAATGAGAACAATCCTCTCTAATGCACACACTTGCTTTCAACAATCCTAAACAGCAAGGGGAAATACATACAATTCTGATTTTGTAAAGATTTGAAACAATGTATACAGTTGTTTATCAATGTTGAGATTGATCTTCTCTTTCGATGGGAAATTCCACAAGTTTCTAAGACTCATTGCTCAAGAATTTTCTTTTCAAAAGATATGAAATTTTATGCAGAAAATTCTTAGTAAAAATTGATTTTTACTTAGATGTGGAAAGATGAAAAATATGTTAAAGAGTTTTTTGATTGAAAGAGGTGTTTTTGAAAATGAAAAATTGAAGTATTTATATTACACAAATACCTCTTGGAAAAATCATGCAAATCTTCAGAAAAGTTGATGAACAGTTGTCATGTTTCAAAGGAAACATTCCACTGAAATTTGATTGAAGAGATGCAATTTTTCAGACAGATTTTTCAAAAACGTTCAGTGAGCAATCGATTGCACAAAGAGACCAATCGATTGCACCTTCATAATTCTACTTGAAAATTCAAATTTTCAAAAGAGCAATCGATTGCACCTTTGGACCAATCGATTGCACTTCAAAACAGAAGTGAAAATTTTGAAAAATTTAAGTATGCAATTGATTGCATCAAAGCAACAATTGATTGCTTACTGAAACAGAAGCAAAAATGAGTTAAGAAATTGATCATGCAATCGATTGCTCTAAGAGTGCAATCGATTGCACTTATAAAAACTTAGAAAAATTCTCATTATAAAAGCTTGTGAAGGTGTAAAAAGAATGTAAATAATCTTTTAATGTTTTGAGAAATTAGGACTTAGATACTTTAATGGAAGTTCTCATTATACCTTTTGAGGAAAATATCCTTAAAGTTGTTTGTCCTGATGCTTGTGTTTGACCATCTTTGTCTTCTTTAAGTGGTTTGTCTTCGTCAAAACAAATGTTGATCTCTGAGAATCTTGATTTCATATTCTCCCCCTTTTTGATGATGACAAAGCACTCTTCTTTTGTTGCAATGATCTTTCCGGAAAATTCTTTCTCCCCCTCAATGTGTGAAGTTGAGAAGTTTTGAATTTGTATTGAGGTTGAAATAGTCTTTGTATTTGTACCTTAAGGATCAAGGAAAGACAATAAGCAATAAAAGAGTAACATCCTTCTCCCCCTTTTGACATTATCAAAAAGAAGGGAAAGATGGATTAAGGTAGTAATAATATATACCGATGATAGACAAGATAATTATTTGAAAATAAAATACCAATTTAGTTAAAAGTTCAAATTACAAACAGAAAGCAGTATAAAGAAACTAGAAAGTATGGAATTCAAATAACAGAAATGACTTAAAAAGAAACAATAAAACACATAGTAAAAATTTTCTATGACAGATCCATGTCAAGGTCAAAGGTTAGTTGGTTTGGAAAAGTTGTCTGTAGAGGTGATGGACGATTGGGAGGGACAGCCGGGTTTGAAGGTTCATATGGCGGAATGTATAAGTGAGAGTACAGATAGGAGAATTGTTGATTGACAGCCTCTTGGAAGTTGTTGATCCGAGTGTTTGTTGACTCTTGAATAGCATTGTATTGGTCATTGATGGAAGTGTTGAGATTTCTAAACTGTTGAGTCATGTAATCCATTAACTGTTGGTTACTCGGGCCATGTTCATTTGGAGGAGGAGGAGGAACATCATCATCTTCTTCATTCTCTTCATCATCATTTTCAGCCATACCTTCACCAAGATACACAATGGTTTTGGTTTCCGGATTGTATTTGACACCCATCCGAGAGTCCACATTTTTTATTGAGATCTTGTTGATATTTGAATCCATGATATACTTATTAATTCCTTCAAAGTCTACTTCAAAATGTTCTAGAATCTTTGTTATGAACTAAGCATATGGCAGAAACTTGGATTTTTCATTGATTCCACGCATGTGAGTCAAGATTAAGTTTGACCAAGTTATGGGAATGTCATTCTTAATAGTATAGAGAATCTGCATTTCTAGATCAGCCACGATGCAGTGGTTTCCACCTCTTGGGAACATTATGTAAACCATGAAATAATGAAACAGCCGATCATCAATGTTAAAAATACTTGCCGACCATGAGTTTCGAGAGGGTTCCATGCCGCCTAAGGATCTGACACGTTTTGTGTGGAATTCTGCTTCAGTCATACAGCCAAGGTTCCAATAGAATTCTCATTTGTTGTATGCTTTCAAGAGGTCTTCGTTTTCTTCATAGATTCTCTCACCAGAAATTGGAATATTCAGAATCCTACCAAGTATTTTTGAGTAGAGTGGGATTCTTTTTCCTTGAACATATGTTACCAACTTGCTTTCTTCCATTTGTAGGTTACTATAGAACAACCTTACCAAATCCGGATAATACGGTCCGGATGAGGAAATCACAGGTTCCAACCCACACGCAATCAAAGTTTCTTAGAAAGAAAAGCATTCTTTAGGGAATGATGAGAGAATACCATATTTTGGTGTCTGCACAACCTTCTTCTGAAAATATTTGGTGAACTTTTCATTTTGTTCATCATCCAAGTGTTGAAGAACCAGGGGAATTTTTGAAGATGAGGAGGCTGGACCTTTGCCTTTGTCTTATGCTGAAATCTTCCTTTTTGAGCGTGAAGCCATGGAAAAATGATGGAGTTTTTTAGAGTTTGTGAGGAAAGGAAGAGTTTTTATGGAGAGGTTATATTTTGAAGCAGATGGTTAAGATAGGTTATGAGAAGTTGGTTTTATAATGGTTAAGAGAGGAGTTATTGTGGGATATGAGTGGTTGAGGGTATTGATGATTAAGACTTTGGGAATATGAGAAATAATGGTCAATGTCTTGAGACTAGAATTAAGTAGTAATGGCTAGTCATAGGTAGGTCAAAAAGTAATGATAGGGTAGTTGGAAAGTTTAAGAACCCATGGATCTATTAAATAGAAAGAGAAAAAACAGTTTTAAAGTAGGTGCAATCGATTGACACAGGGGTGCAATCGATTGCTCTACAAAACAGAAACGAAAATTGGCAAAAACTACAAAGTGCAATCGATTGACACAGGAGTGAAATCGATTTCTAGATTTAAAAAATCAATACAAATGTAAGACTTACAGTGAGCAATCGATTGTTGCAAGAGTGCAAACGATTGCTTGCAGTGAAATTTTGAGAAATTGCCACAGATTGAGTTCTGTCATGATTCAACGTTAGTTTCATCCAGAATTCCAAGTTCCCTTCATATTTTAAAGAAGGATTCCTTTGCCAAAGGCTTCGTGAATATATCGGCAAGTTGATTATGAGTATCCACAAATGTTATCTCGACATCTCCTTGAAGTACATGATCTCGCAGAAAATGATGTCGTATGTCGATGTGCTTGGTCCTTGAATGGATGACTGGATTCTTTGTTATGTTAATTGCGCTTGTGTTGTCACAGCAAAGAGGAATGCTACCCAGATCGAGTCCGTAGTCACGAAGTTGTTGCTTGAGCCAAAGTATCTGCACACAACAACTTCCCGCTGCTATGTACTCCGCTTCAGCCGTACTAAGTGCTACGCATGCTTGCTTCTTGCATGCCCATGAGACTAGCGCATTTCCCAAGATGTGACATGTTCCACTTGTGCTTTTTCTATCACTTTTATAGCCTGCATAATCCGCGTCAGAATATCTAATTAAATTGCATATACTACCTTTAGGATACCATAAGCCGACATTTGTTGTTCCTTTGAGATACTTCATGATCCGCTTGACTGCCATCAGATGAGACTCCTTGGATTTACTTGATAGCGAGCGCAAAGACAGACGCTAAACATAATGTCAGGGCGACTTGCTGTCAAGTATAGTAAGGAACCAATCATACCTCTATATTTTGTGATATCAACCGACACACCGGATTTATCTTGATCTACATGTGTACCAGGACCCATAGGTGTAGATAATGTCTTGCAATTATCCATATCAAACTTCTTTAATAATTCTTTGCAGTATTTTGATTAATTGATAAAGATCCCATTCTTGAGTTGCTTGATCTGAAGTCCAAGAAAGTAGTTCATTTTTCCCATCATAGACATTTCAAATTCTCCTTGCATCATGGATGAGAATTCTTCGCATAACTTGGTGTTGGTTGAACCGAAGATGATGTCATCAACATAGACTTGTACCAAGAGAGTATCGTCTTTTATTTTTTTGATGAACAAAGTTTTGTCTACTTTTCCCTTTTCAAAGCCTTTGTCACATAAGAAATTGCTAAGTCGATTGTACCATGCTCTTGGTGCTTGTTTCAATCTATAGAGAGCTTTCTTTAATTTGAAAACATGAGATGGATATTTGTAATCTTCAAAACCAGGGGGTTGTTTGACATATACTTCTTCATTTATGAATCCATTCAAGAATGCACTTTTGACGTCCATTTGGAAAAGCTGAAAATTCATGGAACATGCATAAGCAAATAATAATCTAATTGCTTCCAATCTTGCAACTGGAGCGAATGTTTCGTCAAAATGAATTCCTTCTTCTTGGTTGTATCCTTGGGCGACGAATCTTGCTTTGTTCCGAACTATAATACCATTTTCATCGAGTTTGTTCTTGAAGACCCATCTTGTTCCAATGATATGCTTGTCTTTCGGCCTAGGGACAAGATTCCAAACTTGATTTCTTTCAAACTGGTTCAGTTCTTCTTGCATAGCTATTATCCATTGATCATTGCCTAAGGCTTCATCGATTTTGGCCGGTTCAATTTGTGAAACAAATGCCATCTTAAGACAATCATCCTTGAGATTTAATCTTGTTGAAACACCTTGACTGATATCACTAATGAATTTATCGATCGGGTGATCTCTATGAGTTCTCCATTCTTTCGGTAGATCATTGTGTACTTCGTTTTGTTGTGAATCCTCTTGCTGCTGATTTGGTTGATCACTTCCAATATCTTTGAGAGTGTTTTCTTGAGAGGTTTCTACTACATCATCATCATCATCATTAACAATAATATCATCCTCCTTGGAGGGGTTAGATTCATCAAAAGAAACATGCATAGATTCTTCAATAGTTAACGTTCTTTTGTTAAAAATTCTGAAAGCCTTACTTGAGAGAGAATAGCCGAGAAAAATACCTTCATCGAATTTCTCGTCAAACTTACCGAGATTGTCTTTGTCATTGTTTAAGACAAAGCATTTACACCCGAATATGTGGAAGAAGGATATGTTTGGTTTTCTTCCTTTGAACAGTTCATAGGGGGTTTTCTTGAGAATTGGTCTGATGTTCACACGATTACTTACAAAACATGTCGTGCTTACTGCATCTGCCCAAAAATATTTAGGAAGGTTTGAATCACTAAGCATTATTCTTGCAAGTTCTACCAACGACCGATTCTTTCTTTCTATGACACCATTTTGTTGTGGAGTTCTTGGTGCAGAGAAATTGTGAGAGATTCCATTTTCCTCGCAGAATTCTTCAAATAAAGCATTATGGAATTCTCCACCATGGTCACTTCTAATGGAGACAATTGAGAGTGACTTCTCATTCTGAATCTGTTTTACATACTTCTTGAATGCCTTGAAAGCTTCTCTTTTCTGCACTAAGAAGAAAGTCCACGTATATCTATAGAAGTCATCAACAATTACTAATGCATAAACATTACCTCCGAAACTTTTTGTTCTTGAAGGTCCGAAGAGATCCATGTGTAACAATTGTAGTGGCCTAGTTGTGGACACCACATTTTTGGATGTGAAAGTTGATTTGGTCTGTTTCCCCTTTTGGCATGCGCCACACAATCTATCTTTGATGAATTTGATCTTTGGAAGACCAACAACTAAGTCATGTTTGATCAATTTGTTCAAATTCTCCATATGAATGTGAGCAAATCTTTTGTGCCATAACCAAGAGTCGTTGTTGTTCGCCATAAGACACTTAACCTTCAAAGATGTGTTATTAAGGGAAATCATAAAAATATTATTGATTCTATTACCTTTTAACATTACCTCAGAAGTGACTTCGTTTTCTATCAAACATTCATCTTTAGTGAAGTTGATTTTGAAACCTTTGTCACAAAGCTGACTAATGCTAAGTAGGTCATGCTTTAGGCCTTCTACATAAAGGACATCTTCTATGGTTGTAAAAGGTGGTGCACCAATGCTGCCTACGCCAAGGATCTTTCCTTTGTTGTAAAAGGACATATTCTATGGAAGAACGTGTGGGCTATTAAATCTATATTGCGCGGGGTTTGAAATTTTTTCAGGTTTAGGTGTTAACTTCCATAAAAGTAGATTATATGGATAAATTTAAACTCGATTTTTTTGCCTGCTGCTGCCAATTTCCTTGCTTGTAGGGTGGAAGGGAATGTGTTCTCTTTCCTTGGTATTCCTATCGGGGAAATCCGAGGAGGATAGAAACTTGGAAACCTTTGGTGGATAAAATTAGAGTGAGATTATCGAACTAGAAGGTGCGAAACTTGTCTTTTGGAGGGAGAATTACGTTGATTAAATCTGTCCTGGGGAGTTTCTCTATATTTACAATGGCATTTTATAAGGCTCTTATTTTTGTCTGGAAGGAGATTGAAGGTATTCGTAATAGGTTCCTATAGAGCGGTACGGAGGATAAAGGAAAGGTGTATGTTCAAACTGCAGTAAAGCAGCAAGAAGCAAAAATTTAGTTTTGAAGGATTCCCTTCGGAATTTATATTGTCTCCATAGGAATCAGTGCGAGGGAAAGAATTCCGTTTAACGGTCTCTACATTTCTAAGCTTGTGGTGATTAAATTTTTTGAAAGATCAAAGGTACCATAAATAAAAGCAGAAAATATAAAGACGAAAAATATAAATTAAAGACTGAAAATAAACGGAGCCTTGTTGGGATTGGATCTCATCATTTGATAACACATGCATTCTTCTAATCAGTTAAACACAAATCAATCATTTGTATAATATCCTCACATATCACCCACAACCAAGGTTATGTCTAATACAAAGTCGAGAGAACAACCGCATTGTCTCATTGGTAATGTCTCACGCAACTCAATAACATAGAGCATTAAGAACAAATACTCATGCAAATGTTAAGCCTAAATCTATGTCTAGAGTCTAAAACCTAATAAATAATCATCCTAGATCCATATCTGAAGAGAATATTTATATAACTATTCAAATCAAAGATAAACAGGTAAATAAATATAACATCCATATCAGATTCATGATTGATTTACATGAAACGCCATGATCAGAATATGTACATACGCTTAATCCTTTTTACATGTATTCAACTAATTTTCCAAATGTATGCGAACAAGTTTCTCATCTCTTTTATCAAGCATCCTTACAACATTGTTCGCGTCAAAAACGTTATCGTGGTTTTTACCGCATCGATCCTACTCATGGTACTCATACTACTAATCAACACAATAAAATAAAAGTGATACTAGTGAATATCAACTTACAAGACTATGCCAAAAGTTTTCTCATTGATAGATGAATATCTTAGATCTAAGATTTGAAAAGGTTTTGTCAAGACCCACAAATAAGAAATCAAATAAAACATCAATATTGAATCAAAACAAGTTCACAATACATAAATTAGATGAAATACAAGGTATCAAAAGATTATATCTAAACCCAACAAGAAATCAAAGCTCCTACCTTCTCCCTCTTAGGGTTTATGTTTCTCTCTCTAGATAATCCTTGGAATGAAGAGAGATAAAGTTATGATATATTTTATAAAATTTGTATAAAAATTATCCAAGAATTGTCTCTAAAAAGTAAGAAAAGTACATATATAGTAAAACTAAAATCTGTCATGTTCGCCTAGCGAACACCTTCTTTGCCCAGTGAAGACTACTTTGGGCACTTCAAGTTCCTTAGAAATAGTTAAACCACCCTTGGAAAATATATGAGTTCTCTGTGCGAACACTTCTTCTCACAGCGAACCTCTTCACTTCAATTTCACCCAGCGAACTTTGGGCCTTTTTTCTACTACCTCTATTTTAGGATGTGTAATACCCCAAATTTTACCCTTACATTTAGTCAGGCATTTCGCATATTCATCTCATATGAACATTTGCTAACCACTAACAAGTCACGGAGGTGTCTGTTTTGCAGATTTGGTCCCAGGGGTATTTTGGTCGTTTCACGCAAATTCTGCTAATTTCTTGAAAACGGGCTGTTATTACGTTCTGAGGCATTTATTTGCCATTTGGGTCAAGGTGCCAGTATGTTTTGTCAGAAATATGATTGGACTCGGGGGCCGTGCTTTGTTTGATCCTGAAACATTTCCAAACAGTTTTGTTTCCTTTTATAAAGTTGGGTTGAAAAGGAAGTGGATACTGTTAAGGTTATTTTGAGAAGTGATGTGATCAACGAGGTTTTAATGTGAATTTGTTTGGATATAATCATATGGCGGGATATCATTTATAAAAGGCCAAGGAGAGGTTAAGTTTTAATAGTTGTGAAGCTTTTATTCATGAATGTTCATAAGCTACAAATCAAAGTTGAATTTAAATAATTTATGGATGATTATTCATGGATATTTAAATTCATAATTGAGAAAATAGAAATGAATATTTACTGGATTTTATTTCATAAACATCTAGAATTACAAGTTGAAATGGAAGTAATTTTTGGATTTTATTCATAATGATCTTTCATTTACAAAAGGATTATACATTTACAATGAGTATCTACTCTAGGTCCTAAAGTCCTAAAAAGAGAAAAAATTACAAGTTTCTTCATTGGTCCTCCCTTGAGTTCTTCACGCAACTCTTGATCACCTGCACATCAAAGCAAAACAAACCACAGGAAAAGAGGTTAGAAGATTGTTTGACACTCTCAGAACATTATCATCATCGAGTGACGGGAGGGCACGACTAAAGCCGCATCCTACTCCCGTTACCAATCTGAACCACCGGCGTCAGATCAGGTAGTTATTGTTCTTATCATAAGGGACATCCGAGAGATAGAGAAAATAAAAGAAGTGGGGCTGATTCGTTTTGCCGCGATTGGATTTCCAGACTGATACGAGAATAAGGCAACATAGGCAAGTTTTGACTCAGACCCGGATGCCGGCAGGTCTGAATCACCTTGGTTTCAAAACTTCCAACATCTGAAAAAACATAAGCATCATCAGAACTCAAAGCATAAAACAAAACTAGGGAGGGGTTCGCGCCAATACAGGTATGAAGAGCCACCAAAGGAAACAAATCTGTACCAAACAGAATGAAAATCAAGTCCACAGCAGAACAAGAGAAACCAAAATATGGTATCAAGCTGCATCAGTTCAAACAGAACAGAGAAATGAGACACAAAACAAGCTACGTCGAAATTACATAGGACAAGGTATCAAAAAGTCTCAGCAGCATCAGTAAAGGTAAGGCCCCGTCCGAACCAGTTTCAACACATAAAGCCCTGTTATCAGACAACAATAGCCAACAACAATAATCTGAATGTCAGGCCATCACACTTGGTTCAAGATCAAAGCAGATAAGTTATAATGTTAGCAGCAGCTCTGAGGTCAAACAAGTAAGAAAAGCCCATCAAACCAAATCAGAGCTAAACTGCATCAAGCAATTAGTGTCTCAACACAAACTATCGATCATCAGAAAAGTACACCAGCAACATCAACATCTACAAAGCAATATCAAGAGGTTTCAGTATCAGGCATCACGAAAAACATAAGAATGGGGCTACTGCTAAAATGTCACAGAAAAATCTATCTGCTGGAAATCTAAACTAAGCCATCAAGATGGGTCACAAACATCATAGAAAAACAGACGTTTGCAAGCTAAGAATCATCAGCAGTTGAAACAACTCAAAGAGAATAAACGATAAACCCCACGCGAAGATCCTCAGAAAGCAATCGCAGCATCATCGAAGAATACAAGCGTCGAAGGCTCAGATAAACATCATTGCCGTATACCTTCCTCGGCCATCCCGACTCAACCAAAGTCGTAGCATCAACCCTCTCTGAAAGAAGAAGAGGAAAAGGATCTGAGCTGCATCAAAAAGCAAACCATATCAGAAAAATAGAGAGATTTTGACTTGATAATGAATCCCAAAACAGATCAAAGCAAATCAGTTCAGACTACTAAAATTGAATCGAAAACGCATCAGCATAGTCCAGATTGAATTCAAGTAGAACAAATGAACTAATCCAGATATCAATCAGATCAAATAAATTCAGAGGTAATCCAAATGATCAAACAAAGCCGAAGCTGGAAATGGAAAGTTTCGAGTCAAATGCATCAGGGAATATCTCCATTGGAACCAATCTGAATCAATTTGAGACAATCTGAATCAATCAGACAAGTCAATAAAGCAAGTCAGCCAAAAACGAATCAGTAGAGAGCAATTAAACAAATTAACGAAATCCCAATCGTATCAGAAAGCCCTTATTGGAACTCAATCTGAAAACCAAATGATCAAATCAAATCGAATCCCCATTTGCACTTAACCTGAATCAATCAAACAAATCAGTTCAGATTGCATTCAATCACAAAGTTCTGAAGATAGAAATCTTTGAACCGAATCAGAATAATCATATCAGCTAGGATCGATTAAACCCTAAAAAGGGAAACAGAGTTCAATCAGCATCCAATCGTAATCCAATCAATATCTGAGAAAATCACAACAAAATCAAATAATATCAACATAAAATCGAATCTCAGAAGTAACGCAAATCCAAGGCCCAGAAGTTAGTTATAAAAAGGAATGTACAACCTGATGAAAAAGGGGGAGCCGTGAGAGAGAGAGGATCATAGAAACCCTAACGAACGAACGAACGAACGAGAGAGAAACCACCATCGCAAACCCTAAGCGACCGTGAGAAAAAGGAGGAGATTTTCGAGCACTCATCGAGAGGTTGGGGAAGGTCCACCAGCGCCGCCTCCATCTACGACGGGCAAACCCTCCACAGAGGCTCAGTCCACCATCATCGCCTCCCTTCATCACCGATTGCGAACGAGAATGTAAGCCAGGAACATAATATCTTCACTTTTAACAGTGTTCGGGTTGATTTCAGGGTTTTCCATATGATTGAAGAAAGAATCACAGAAAGAAAGGCGAGAGGAAGAGGAAGAGAGCGCCGTTCGCGAATGGGGGAGCATGAAACCCTAGCAGCGAATTGGTGATTAGCTTGGTGTGGGTTATGAGGGTTGGGTCTGGGGTTTGATCACTCAGCCCAACCCGGTTTTTTTTTTCTTATTCTTATTTTTATTATTTTTATTTTCTATTTATTTAGTTATATTTTGTTAAAATTTTTAATTAAAATTGTTCTTTTTTCAAAAATAAAAATAAAAAAAAAACTTCTTTTTCATAATAAAAAACTCTTTTAAATTAAAATAAATAACATAAAGCTTTTATATATATATAATAAAAAACCTTTTCCAAATAAATAATTTAAAGGTCATTTTAAAAATATGTAAGTTAGTTTTTAGATTAAGTTTAAAATATTTTAAAGGTTAAAACATCATTTATTTTCTTTTATAATTTTAATTAATATCTTTTCTTTAAAAACCATAAAAATCTTCAATATTACACTTTTTTCTCCTGGCTTGTCCAATTACTGTCTAATTTTGCTTATTAACAGTGTTCATCGTTTGCAGCTCTTACGGTGTGTTTGGCTTATTTGAATTTCATAACTATATTGTAACTGCTTCTCATATGTAACCTCGCGAATCTAATGATCGCGCTTTAATTCCTGCTCTTTAAGTTTCCGCTTGCATAGTTAAATTAGGTCATTGTTCTCTGTCTGCATAATTCAATTATCTCACACGCTCATCGAATATTCCAATCACACTACACACATCCGAAGGTTAGGTCTAGCTTTTGGCCGCCGCGCCAATAGTCCTCAACTTCAACCCTTACCCCTTTTCAACCCTAAATTTTCATAAATGTCTCGCCGTGGACAAAATTACGAAACTACCCCTAGCTTTAGGTCAAAGAGTCGCCGCACTCATTTTAGGGTTTCCCGCCGCGGAATCCCTAACCTAACCCTAATGCACTTAACAATTTATAACATAGAGATCGGAGTTTAAGACTCCATGTAAGCGTGTCCTTAAGATGCGTTTCTTCCCCTGGAGACCTTGACCACAGTCAAGAAGTCTCTAACCTCCCTTTTGAGGGGAACTACGATTACTCTGATTCCACTCCCGTAAGGATACGTAGGCACAAGATGCGATGTCTTGCCGAGTAAACTTAGAATTAACCCCTTAGGTCTCTTTTCTCACTTTTAATCCTTTGTACATATATCTTAAGCAAATAAATAAGCAAATAGTAAACATCTGAACAAAAGGTTCCTGTAGAGTACTACAGAAGTTTAGGGTGCTAATATCTTCCCTAAATTTAACCAACCCCCGAACCCTAGATCTTTCCCCGCATTGTGTTTACGATGCAAAAATAGGTTTTCCCTCTTTTGACCTTTTCCTTCGGATAAATCAAAGAGCGGTTGTGAATTGAATTGTGATTCAAACTAATTAATAGTTTGATATCCTATTTCCACCGCAACAGAAAATGGCGACTTCACTGGGGAGAGTCTCTTAACTTTTGAGGGTTATCCCTAACTTGTTCATATTTATTACTATCTGTGTTATTATTCATTTGCATGTATATATTGGTGCTTTGATTGTGGGACTGTTCCTTGTGCTGTGAGATAGGTCCTAACCCGGATCTAGTGTACCTTAGGTAAATGGCAATAGACCAAGGAAACTGTACGACGTATATCGATACGGTTGATCTGGTGGCCATAGTTAGTGCGACTTCTTGGTTAGTGCTTATATTCCTTAAGTCAAGTTGAGGATAATATTGAGGCTGCCATATGTTGTCAATGCACTAACTGACTTTTAGAACCCTAGTTAACTCATCTCGGCCTTTAGAAAGTAGTGAGGTAACCGGCTTTGGTGCAGACTGAAGTTGATTGACACTCGATACTACGCTCATTGAGATCTTAAACTTGGAGGGTTTTGGTTGGCAAGTAAGTTGCTTTCTGAACAACCCCCTTTGTGAAGGATCAATGATATTGAGATCCCTTAGAACCTGGTTACTTTTGTAGGACAGGATGAACCATCTAACTTCAGGGGAGGGTACTTGCCTTTGAACCTCATGCAAGCTTTTAACCTAGGACTTTGCGTGTTTTCATGCATTGCATCCATAAAGCATCTCATTGCATTGTATTTCATGGAGATTAAACATCATTTATGGATATCGCGGGATACCATAAATAAAAAAAAAATATAAAATGAAAAAACAAGAAAAAGATTTCTGTGGTACCCCACGACATTAGTAAATGTGTTGAATTCCATGAAATCTTCATTTACATTCACATTTTAGCATCATATTTTTGCATTGCATGTGTCTCCCGATTTCTCATACTCGGTTCTCTCACCTTCCAGTTTCGTCACCCTGAGTTCTCGGCACTAATACAACACCAGAGCTCAAACTCGGAAAAGAATGGAGGATCAGGCAAGAGAGATTGATCGCCTTAGCAATGAACTTGAAGACCTTCGAGGGGGTATGGGGCGTATGATGGAATTGTTACATGTCATGAATGCTAAGATGGATACCCAACCCACTGTTGTTTCTGAGATTACCGGAGTTACTGTGGACCCTCCACCAAGTGTGACCGTAGCAAGGGACCCACCTTATGGTCTTGCTCCCGGTTTTGTGCCTCCTCAAGCCACTGTTCCGGTTAATCAACCTGTTCAGCAAGCCGTGCCCTTGTTTTCTGAAGTTTCTAGGGGGGCTCCTATCTTTGCACCACCTGTTGTACACACTCGTGCGCAACCGTACTCCAATGAGACAGTTTTTGATAATCTTGATGAGAATGTTGAGGGTTATGAGAAACATGATAAGCTTCGTGAGGAGGTAAACACTATCGTCCAGAGATTGAAAAAAGTAGAGGGTGATCAAATTTTTGGGACTGCTGCGAGGGATGTTTGTTTGGTCTCAGGTTTGGTTATTCCCCCGAAGTTCAAAACTCCGAACTTCGATCGTTATGAAGGTGCCACCTGTCCTAAGAGTCATTTGATCATGTATTATCGCAAAATGGCTGCCCATGTTGAGAATGATAAACTGATGATTCATTGCTTCCAAGACAGTTTGAAGGGTGCTTCTTCCAAGTGGTATTTAACTTTGGACCAATCTCGCGTTAAGAGTTTTCAAGATTTATCTGACGCTTTCATCAAACACTACAAGTACAATATGGATCTGGCTCCTGACAGAAGACAGTTGCTGAGTATGTCACAAAAGAATTCTGAGTCATTCAAAGAGTATGCTCAAAGGTGGAGAGAGACTGCTTCGCAGGTAGAACCTCCTTTGACCGAGAAAGAGTTAGCTGATTGGTTTGTCGACACGGTCCGTCCAGAATTTTACGAGAGAATGGTGGGTAGTGTGACTTCAAATTTCTCCGACATCGTTGCTGTGGGTGTCAAGATTGAATTAGGTATGAAAAGTGGTAAAATGACAAATAATCATGGTACTTCTAAGGATCAGCCGAAGAAACCTCCGTATAGCTCCCAGAAAAAGAAGGAGAGTGAGACTAATGCTATATCCTCTGGTAGACCAAGGGAACGCTTTTATCGGCATCCGCAAGGTTATGCTCAAACTCAAGGGTACCCAGTCCAATATGCTCAACAACCCTATGTGGCAGCTATTACTCCTTCTTTCAATCAACAGGTTCCTATGTATCAACCTATGCAACAACCTCCTGTTTATCCGCCTCCTGTCAACTACCTACAGGCACCCAATACTCCTGCTCCTCAACAGCCAAAGAGTTCGGCTCCTCGCCAGAATGTTCCGAACAGAAGAACGTATAAGCCTTGTCCGCCGATTCCGATGACCTTCACCGAGTTGTATCCCTCTTTGGTCAAGCAAGGTCTAATCACTACTCGGGCTTTGGGTCCTCCTCCTAATCCTCTACCCGCCAATTACAACGCCGCTGCTCATTGTTTATTTCATGAGGGTGCGCCTGGCCACGATCTGGAAAATTGTTATGCTCTCAAAAACATTGTCAGGGATTTATTGGAAAAGAAGATTTTGTCATTCGAAGATCCTCAACCAAATGTTAAGAAGAACCCTTTTCCTAACCATGAGAGTGTCAATGCCGTTAGTGTTGATTCGGGGAATGGTTATGCCCTTGACGTTGAACAGATTAAGACTCCTCTCAAGATGTTCCATTCGAAACTGTTTGAAGCCGGTTTGGTAGATGCTTCCCACGTTGCATGCGTAAGTTGTGAAGCCAGTATTAAGGGTTGCATGTTGGTTCAGAATGACGTTCAGAGGTTAATTAATGAGGGTGTTTTACAAGTGACAAGCCAAGCCAAGAAGGATGTAGTTGCTGTGGTTGAGCCTGTTTTCCATCAGCCTGAATCAAAGGGTAAGGTACCAGTGTTTAATTTATCAGGGGCAGGCTCCGCCAACCTCGTGTTCGATATACCAAGGTCGTATATCCCTGAAGTGAATCAGCCTAAGCCTATAGTTATTCGAAGACCGAGTCCGTTTCCTTTCAGTGATCCTAAAGCTGTGCCTTGGAAATACGACGTGACGATGATTGACAAGGAGTCTGGGAAGGTTATTCCCAAGGAAGAGGGTAAGGATACTGTGACCAATATCGCAGAGGTAAGCAGGATGACCCGCAGTGGCCGTGTGTATACTCCCCGTTCTAATGAGGTTCCACCTAAGGAGACCACTAATATCCCAGTGGCCGTCAAAGACAAAGGTAAGGGAGCCGTTACGAATGATGAAGATGCTGAGTTTTTGAGGATCATCAAGAGAAGTGACTATAAAGTTATCGATCAACTTCATCAGACCCCTTCCAAGATCTCAATTCTCTCTCTGTTAATGAATTCACCCGCTCATAGGATGGCCTTGCAGAAGGTTTTGACTCAAGCACATGTGGATCAAGATATTAGCACCAGTCGGTTTGATAGTGTGATTGCCAATTTAACCGCTTGTAACACCCTCAGTTTCAGCAATGAAGAGTTACCGAAGGAGGGTCCGAACCATAATCGCGCTTTGCATATATCGGTAAAATGTCAAGAGGACAATTTAGCGAGAGTGCTAGTGGACACCGGCTCTTCTCTGAATGTTCTACCCAAGAGGGTTCTTGATAAGTTGGCTTGTAAAGAGACTGGGTTGAAACCTACTCCTTTGGTCGTCAAGGCCTTCGATGGCTCTCGCCGATCGGTAATGGGGGAGGTTGAGCTTCCTATCCTGATTGGTCCGCAAATTTTTAATATCACGTTTCAAGTCATGGACATTAATCCCAATTACAGTTGTTTACTCGGAAGGCCGTGGATTCATGCCGCTGGGGCAGTGACCTCAACGTTACATCAAAGGATGAAATTCGTGATCGATGGAAAGTTGGTTATTATACACGGTGAGGAAGATCTGATGGTCAGCAATCTGTCTTCTTTCCGCTACATCGAGGCCGATGAGAATGCTTTAGACATATCCTTTCAAGCACTTGAGATCGCCAATGCTGTTCTGCTGGAAGTCGAAGAGACAGTGGGTCAGGGTAATCCATCTTTTGCATCTCTGAAGAGTACCAAATCAACAATTGACAGGGGCATTCCTGAAGGTTGGGGAGAGGTAATTGATGTCAAGACCAAGACTGATCGCTCTGGGTTGGGTTACAAACCAACTCAGAATGGAGCTGCCACCACTATCGAAGGGCGTCCGAAGGTTATCCAAGAAGTATTTGTCAGCGGAGGTTTCCAAGTCAATGCCATCAGTGACTGTGAAGAAAATGAAGAGCTGAGCAACCTGGTGTTTAAGGGTGATGCAGTTTTGAACAACTGGGAGGCCGTAGAGATCCCTGTTATTTTTCCCTTGTCAAAGTAATTGTTTTTTTAAGTTTCATTTACATTTTCAAATAAAAATCTGTAGCTCTGCCCAAGGCTATAGGGTCGTTTTGTCGGGCCACCTTTCATTTCTAAAAAGATATTAATAAAAGCATTTTGTTCAATTCCACTTTGGTTCATTTGCGTTTTTCGTTTTCACCTTTAAAAATGAAATTGGCAACCTTTCTTCAAAAAAATAATAATAAAAAAAAACAGCATTTCATTCTTACATGTCTTCGAGCATTTTAATTAAGTAAGCCGTCCATCATGCAGAGATATCGTAAACCTTGTTGGATCCAATGACTTTACTGACGCTCCTGACTGGGATGCACCCATCAACCAAGCTGAGGACGAGGGTGAAGAAGATTTTGAAGTACCCGCTGAACTGACAAGATTGATTGAGTACGAGTACACAGAGCTTCAACCGCATAAAGAGCAGGTGGACCTAATTAATCTCGGTACAGATAAGAGCAAGAAAGAGGTCAAGATTGGTGCAATGCTTGGGACGGAGATTAGGCCGAGGTTGATTGAGTTGTTAAAAGAGTATATTGATGTGTTTGCGTGGTCGTATCAAGATATGCCGGGCCTAGACACGGATATTGTTGTTCACAAGTTGCCACTTAAGCCAGATTGTCCACCTATCAAGCAGAAACTCCGAAGAACGAGACCCGACATGGCTTTGAAGATTCGAGATGAGGTTAAAAAGCAGTTGGATGCAGGTTTCTTGGCAGTTGCAAAATATCCAGATTGGGTTGCCAACATTGTACCAGTGCCCAAGAAGGACGGTAAAGTTAGGATGTGTGTAGACTACAGGGATCTGAACAAAGCAAGTCCGAAGGACGACTTCCCACTGCCACATATTGACACACTGGTAGACAATACAGCCAGTTTTGCGTTGTTTTCATTTATGGATGGTTTCTCCGGCTATAATCAGATCAAGATGGATCCCGATGATCGAGAGAAGACTACTTTCATTACTCCTTGGGGAACCTTCTGCTACAAAGTCATGCCCTTCGGTTTAAAGAATGCAGGGGCAACTTACCAACGTGCTATGACCACTCTTTTTCATGATATGATGCACAAAGAAATTGAGGTGTATGTGGACGATATGATAGCCAAATCTCAGAGTGAAGAGGAGCATTTAGACCATTTGGTGAAGCTGTTTGAACGACTCAGGAAATATCAGTTGAAATTGAATCCTGCAAAATGTACCTTCGGTGTCAGATTCGGAAAATTGCTTGGTTTCATTGTTAGCCAGCGAGGGATTGAGGTGGATCCTGACAAAGTCCGAGCCATTCAAGATATGCCGGCTCCGCGAACCGAGACGCAAGTTAGGGGTTTTCTGGGACGTCTGAATTACATTTCCAGGTTTATCTTTAATATGACCGCTACTTGTGAGCCGATATTCAAGTTGCTTTGCAAGGGGCAGACAGTTGAGTGGAACCCTGATTGTCAGAAAGCGTTCGAGAAGATTAAGGGTTATTTGCAAGATCCCCCTATTCTGATCCCGCCCGTACCTGGAAGACCGTTGTTTATGTACCTTACTGTTCTCGAGAAGTCTATGGGTTGTGTGCTTGGGCAACATGATGAGACTGGGAAAAAGGAACATGCGATTTATTACCTTAGCAAGAAGTTTACCGACTGCGAAAACAGATACTCACCATTAGAGAAAACTTGTTGTGCATTGGCATGGGCCGCTAAGTGCCTTCGGCAGTATATGGTCTGTCATATCACGTTATTGATTTCTAAAATGGATCCGATCAAGTATATTTTTGAAAAACCTGCTCAAACCGGGAGGCTAGCCCGTTGGCACATGTTGTTATCCGAATATGACATCCAGTATGTACCCCAGAAGGCGATTAAGGGTAGTATCTTATCTGGTTACCTTGCAGACCAGCCAGTTGAAGACTATGAACCTCTTAAGCTCGATTTTCCTGATGAGGATATTTTGTTGATTAAAAGAGATTGTGAAGAGCCAGATCCGAGCGAAGGTCCAGAACCAGGTCTTTGGTGGAAGATGATGTTTGATGGCTCCTCGAATTTTAATGGGCATGGTATAGGCGCCGTTTTGATGAATCCAAAAGGCGGATTCACTCCATTTACAGCAAGGTTGGACTTTGAGTGTACTAATAATATCGCGGAATATGAAGCATGTATTCTTGGCCTCGAAGCAGCGATTCACCTCCGAATCAAACTTCTTAAAGTAAGTGGTGACTCAGCTTTGGTTATTTACCAGGTACAAGGCAAGTGGGAAACGAAGAATGAGAAGCTGATCCCTTATAAGGACTACATTATTGAGCTGATCAAGTATTTTGATGAGATAGAGTTCGAGCATGTTCCTAGATCCGAGAATCACGTAGCCGATGCTTTATCCATGTTAGCATCCATGTGGAAAGTTAAATTCGTTAATGAAGCACCTCTTATCCATATTGAGCGCAAAGTTGAGCCCGCTTATTGTCAGATGGTCGAAGAAGTTGAGGTGGATGAAAAGCCTTGGTTTCATGATATCAAGAACTACCTCGTCAAGCAGGAGTATCCCGATGGTGCTACTGGTCTGAACAAAAAAACATTGAGAAGATTGGCGTCCAAATTCTTTATCAGTAATGGTGTGTTGTACAAGAGAAATCACGACATGGTCCTGCTCAGATGCGTTGATAAGCGGGAAGCGGACATGTTACTACAGGAAATTCATGAGGGGACCTTCGGAACCCATGCGAATGGTTATGCTATGTCCAAGAAGATGTTAAGGGCCGGGTATTACTGGTTAACCATGGAAGCCGACTGCATCCAATACGCTAGGAAATGCCATAAGTGCCAAATCTACGCTGATAAAATGCACGTACCTCCGTCACCGTTGAATGTTTTGTCTTCACCATGGCCGTTCTCTATGTGGGGCATTGACATGATTGGGGCAATTGAGCCGAAAGCTTCTAACGGACATCGTTTTATCCTCGTTGCTATAGATTATTTCACCAAGTGGGTAGAGGCTGCCTCCTACGCTAACGTGACCAAGCAAGTGGTTACCCGATTCATCAGAAAAGAGATTATCTGCCGTTATGGAGTCCCAAGCCGGATAATAACTGACAATGGCACCAATCTGAACAACAAGACTATGAAAGAGCTGTGTGATAGCTTCAAGATCACTCACCACAATTCTTCTCCGTACCGTCCTAAGATGAATGGGGCCGTTGAAGCTGCAAATAAGAACATCAAGAAGATTCTGCAAAAGATGGTTGTAACTTACAAAGATTGGCATGAGATGTTACCGTTTGCTTTGCATGGATACAGAACCTCAGTAAGAACTTCGACAGGGGCAACACCTTTCTCATTGGTGTATGGAATGGACGTCGTACTCCCCATCGAAGTAGAGATACCTTCGCTAAGAGTGTTAATGGAAGCTGAACTTGAGGAAACTGAGTGGGTTCAGGACAGATTGGATCAGTTGAATCTCATTGACGAGAAGCGTTTGACAGCCATGTGCCATGGGCAATTATATCAGAAACGGATGAAAAGAGCGTTTGATAGGAAGATTCGTATCCGTGAGTTCCGTCAAGGAGAGCTCGTACTCAAAAAGATCTTGCCAGTACATAAAGATATGCGTGGAAAGTGGATGCCCAATTACGAAGGCCCGTTTGTTGTAAAGACCGTTTTCTCCGGAGGGTCTCTAATACTTACGAAAATGGACGGTGAAGAACTAGCACATCCCGTGAATTCTGATGCAGTCCGAAAATATTATGCCTAAAAACCCGCTAAGTCGAAAACCTGCAAAAGGCGACTTAGGCAAAAGTAAGGGATGAAAAAAAATAATAATAATAAAAAGCTCGCTAAGTTGAAAACCCGAAAGGGCGGCTTAGGCAAAAAAGAGCGTCCCGGTGGATTGAAAACCCGAAAGGGCGGTCCAGGCAAAAGTTAGGGACAAAGGCATTTCATTGCATCAGAAGACACTGATTATCTCGAACGCACTTTCCGCATGAGAGCCATGTTCCAGTCACTTTCATCCTTGCCCAAAGCAGGATTCTGGATTAGTCTTAGTTAGTAGTGTCAGTAGGTGTCGTTGGATTCAATGTAACCTTTTTTTCCATGTTGCCAATTTCAAAATGTAATCATCTGTGGAGCTATGCCTTCGGCAAGCAGCCACCCTTTAATAAAAGATACCATCTCGTTACTTACATTCCTTGGTGCATTGCTCTTTATTTTCTATTTGTTATGCAAAATGCGTTTATTCCTAAAATTTGAAAATGAAAGGTGCATTGTAGATTTTTCAAAATTGTTTTTCAAAAAAACAAAACGAATTTGAAAGGTAATAAATTACTTTGACTAGTGGAAATTCCGACAGGATCTCTTCATTCCCCGGAAATATCATTATTGCAGAAACACTTTCAAACCATTGCCCAGTGATAGTCCCCAGAGAGACTATAAGCTGACAACTTTTCTTTCTTGGGTAACTCAAAAGTGTCCCTCAGGTTTTCTTCTCCCCATGTGAAGACGTGATACTGCACTCAAGCAGATTACTTTCTCCCCAGAGAATTCAGAATTTTGAAGCCAGATTTGGATCTACCATTGACCTTCCTTACCCATGACTGACGTATTGGTTGCAGAGAATGCAGGATATCCCTGTCGAGATGTTTATCTCATCCCTCGTCCTGTCTCTGGTCCGTTTCGTCAGCATATGCAGGGGCATATGCATCACGTGCCTATTTCATTACATATTCATTGCATATTTATTACATACTCATTATATACTCATTTCATAACATCTTGCATACATAGATATTAACATACATTCATGTTAACGTATCCATTAACATACGCGATAGCATTCACAGGTTCATTGTGTTTCACCATCATTGGTTGTTACCGCCGAGTAACTAGGGTTTGTCCATTCTCTCTAAAATAGATTGTCAGCCCTAAGCATAAAATACATATGTGTTTCCCGTTTCCCCACAGAGCTCGAGCCTCGTGGATGACGGTTACTTCAGCTATCTTTCCTCGCCAGGATAAGATATTTACCCTTCGAGATCATTCCCTCGATGGAGTCTTGATTACCAGTCTTCTTTCTAGCTCGATCCTAGATTGAATCTCAGTCGGTCGTCAAGCCCAACCGGACGTGCATTTATTTTGCACCATCTAAAGATTTTCACCATACCATGACAGATACGCGACTGTTCTCGCCCGAGAAGGTTATCACTGTACCCGGACGTGCATTTATTTTGCACTATCTTTCAAGAAAATCAACTAAAATCCTTTACAGATACACGCCAGTTCGCGCCTGGAAAATATATCAGTACAACACTTTACAATCCTACATGTTACAACATGTTACAACACTTTACAACGCTTTACGACGCTTTACAATCTTACATCTTACAGCATCAACATACGACATTTCTCACCTAAGAAGTCGATCCTATCCTCATTATGACTCGCAGCAAATGGCCATCTCCATGGAGCAGTTGGGCTTCCATTTACCTGCCGTCTTGAGGTTTGAACCAAATCGTATTCAGGAGAGCACGATCTTGAGTTACGGGGAGGTTTGAGCAGTTTCATATTCAGGAGAGCACGATTCTGAAGTTATGAAGAAGTTCATTTATCCTTTAGTAAAAGAAGGAGCGGAATCATATTCAGGAGAGCACGATTCTGAGTTATGAGGAAGTTCAGTTGGCCGTTTTTCAGGAGTGCACGATTCTGAAAAATGAGAAATTTTCAGTCATCCAGTTTCATATTCAGGAGAGCACGATTCTGAAGTATGAGTGTATTCAGTCATCCAGTTTCATATTCAGGAGAGCACGATTCTGAAGTATGAGAAAGTTCAGTCAGCCCTTTTCATATTCAGGAGAGCACGATTCTGAAATATGGAGATTTTCGTTTACCCTTTATCCGAATCATATTCAGGAGAGCACGATTCTGAGTTATGAGGAAGTTCAATTAGCTCTTTTCATATTCGGGAGAGCACGATTCTGAATTATGAAAAATTTCATTTACAAGAAAGAGCCAAATCATATTCAGGAGAGCACGATTCTGAAGTATGAGGAAGTTCAGCTTATCCTTTTTATGTTCAGGAGAGCACGATCTTGAAGCATGAAGAAGTTTACTTATCCCTCGGTAAGAGAAGAATCAAAATCGTATTCCAGACGCCGACCTTAAAATGCGAGAAGATTTATTTATCAGATAAGCAGCAGCCTCTTTATTTGAGTGCTTATCCATTTTTGCGCATAAGTCCCTTCCAACGATAAGTGACAGTTCTCCCTCGAGAAGCTTATCAGGGCGTTTCCCATTAAAGTCCATTTATCTTGGGCATACAGTCGGTCTTTACCCTGTATATCTGATACGGATTTCCGAGAAGTTCGTTTGATCCTGTCACGAGAGATAGTTTACAGAAGCTTGATGTTATTCTTTGCTCAATGCTCCAGCATTCTGTAATCAATCTTACCATCGTACGTAATCCAGTTTCATTTTTAGATCCCCCAGTGGAGGCCGTCTCATAGGTACCATCTCCATTGGAGGATCTCATTCCTTTTCTAAAGGTGACAATTGGTCATTCGCACCAGTTGACTATCATTTTTAGATCTCCCCAGTGTTGTACTGTTGTCTCAGCACGTCATTGTCCCCAGTGCGTTCTTCTCGTGGCGTCTGTCTCGGTGTCGTCATGTTTTGTCAGCATTTTCGCATTCATTATTCCAGCATACGCATCATATCATAGTCATGGCATCGTCTGCATTAAGTCGTTCCAGTTTTGTCCATAGCATTGCATATCGTCGCATATAAGGGCAAAATTTCCGGTTATCTATATTTAAATCTCTCCACCACGATTCCCCGAGTCTCTGTCACTCAAATCGTCCGGTGTAGCTATTTAAATAGGGGCAACTGTAATACCCCAAATTTTACCCTTACATTTAGTCAGGCATTTCGCATATTCATCTCATATGAACATTTGCTAACCACTAACAAGTCACGGAGGTGTCTGTTTTGCAGATTTGGTCCCAGGGGTATTTTGGTCGTTTCACGCAAATTCTGCTAATTTCTTGAAAACGGGCTGTTATTACGTTCTGAGGCATTTATTTGCCATTTGGGTCAAGGTGCCAGTATGTTTTGTCAGAAATATGATTGGACTCGGGGGCCGTGCTTTGTTTGATCCTGAAACATTTCCAAACAGTTTTGTTTCCTTTTATAAAGTTGGGTTGAAAAGGAAGTGGATACTGTTAAGGTTATTTTGAGAAGTGATGTGATCAACGAGGTTTTAATGTGAATTTGTTTGGATATAATCATATGGCGGGATATCATTTATAAAAGGCCAAGGAGAGGTTAAGTTTTAATAGTTGTGAAGCTTTTATTCATGAATGTTCATAAGCTACAAATCAAAGTTGAATTTAAATAATTTATGGATGATTATTCATGGATATTTAAATTCATAATTGAGAAAATAGAAATGAATATTTACTGGATTTTATTTCATAAACATCTAGAATTACAAGTTGAAATGGAAGTAATTTTTGGATTTTATTCATAATGATCTTTCATTTACAAAAGGATTATACATTTACAATGAGTATCTACTCTAGGTCCTAAAGTCCTAAAAAGAGAAAAAATTACAAGTTTCTTCATTGGTCCTCCCTTGAGTTCTTCACGCAACTCTTGATCACCTGCACATCAAAGCAAAACAAACCACAGGAAAAGAGGTTAGAAGATTGTTTGACACTCTCAGAACATTATCATCATCGAGTGACGGGAGGGCACGACTAAAGCCGCATCCTACTCCCGTTACCAATCTGAACCACCGGCGTCAGATCAGGTAGTTATTGTTCTTATCATAAGGGACATCCGAGAGATAGAGAAAATAAAAGAAGTGGGGCTGATTCGTTTTGCCGCGATTGGATTTCCAGACTGATACGAGAATAAGGCAACATAGGCAAGTTTTGACTCAGACCCGGATGCCGGCAGGTCTGAATCACCTTGGTTTCAAAACTTCCAACATCTGAAAAAACATAAGCATCATCAGAACTCAAAGCATAAAACAAAACTAGGGAGGGGTTCGCGCCAATACAGGTATGAAGAGCCACCAAAGGAAACAAATCTGTACCAAACAGAATGAAAATCAAGTCCACAGCAGAACAAGAGAAACCAAAATATGGTATCAAGCTGCATCAGTTCAAACAGAACAGAGAAATGAGACACAAAACAAGCTACGTCGAAATTACATAGGACAAGGTATCAAAAAGTCTCAGCAGCATCAGTAAAGGTAAGGCCCCGTCCGAACCAGTTTCAACACATAAAGCCCTGTTATCAGACAACAATAGCCAACAACAATAATCTGAATGTCAGGCCATCACACTTGGTTCAAGATCAAAGCAGATAAGTTATAATGTTAGCAGCAGCTCTGAGGTCAAACAAGTAAGAAAAGCCCATCAAACCAAATCAGAGCTAAACTGCATCAAGCAATTAGTGTCTCAACACAAACTATCGATCATCAGAAAAGTACACCAGCAACATCAACATCTGCAAAGCAATATCAAGAGGTTTCAGTATCAGGCATCACGAAAAACATAAGAATGGGGCTACTGCTAAAATGTCACAGAAAAATCTATCTGCTGGAAATCTAAACTAAGCCATCAAGATGGGTCACAAACATCATAGAAAAACAGACGTTTGCAAGCTAAGAATCATCAGCAGTTGAAACAACTCAAAGAGAATAAACGATAAACCCCACGCGAAGATCCTCAGAAAGCAATCGCAGCATCATCGAAGAATACAAGCGTCGAAGGCTCAGATAAACATCATTGCCGTATACCTTCCTCGGCCATCCCGACTCAACCAAAGTCGTAGCATCAACCCTCTCTGAAAGAAGAAGAGGAAAAGGATCTGAGCTGCATCAAAAAGCAAACCATATCAGAAAAATAGAGAGATTTTGACTTGATAATGAATCCCAAAACAGATCAAAGCAAATCAGTTCAGACTACTAAAATTGAATCGAAAACGCATCAGCATAGTCCAGATTGAATTCAAGTAGAACAAATGAACTAATCCAGATATCAATCAGATCAAATAAATTCAGAGGTAATCCAAATGATCAAACAAAGCCGAAGCTGGAAATGGAAAGTTTCGAGTCAAATGCATCAGGGAATATCTCCATTGGAACCAATCTGAATCAATTTGAGACAATCTGAATCAATCAGACAAGTCAATAAAGCAAGTCAGCCAAAAACGAATCAGTAGAGAGCAATTAAACAAATTAACGAAATCCCAATCGTATCAGAAAGCCCTTATTGGAACTCAATCTGAAAACCAAATGATCAAATCAAATCGAATCCCCATTTGCACTTAACCTGAATCAATCAAACAAATCAGTTCAGATTGCATTCAATCACAAAGTTCTGAAGATAGAAATCTTTGAACCGAATCAGAATAATCATATCAGCTAGGATCGATTAAACCCTAAAAAGGGAAACAGAGTTCAATCAGCATCCAATCGTAATCCAATCAATATCTGAGAAAATCACAACAAAATCAAATAATATCAACATAAAATCGAATCTCAGAAGTAACGCAAATCCAAGGCCCAGAAGTTAGTTATAAAAAGGAATGTACAACCTGATGAAAAAGGGGGAGCCGTGAGAGAGAGAGGATCATAGAAACCCTAACGAACGAACGAACGAACGAGAGAGAAACCACCATCGCAAACCCTAAGTGACCGTGAGAAAAAGGAGGAGATTTTCGAGCACTCATCGAGAGGTTGGGGAAGGTCCACCAGCGCCGCCTCCATCTACGACGGGCAAACCCTCCACAGAGGCTCAGTCCACCATCATCGCCTCCCTTCATCACCGATTGCGAACGAGAATGTAAGCCAGGAACATAATATCTTCACTTTTAACAGTGTTCGGGTTGATTTCAGGGTTTTCCATATGATTGAAGAAAGAATCACAGAAAGAAAGGCGAGAGGAAGAGGAAGAGAGCGCCGTTCGCGAATGGGGGAGCATGAAACCCTAGCAGCGAATTTGTGATTAGCTTGGTGTGGGTTATGAGGGTTGGGTCTGGGGTTTGATCACTCAGCCCAACCCGGTTTTTTTTTTCTTATTCTTATTTTTATTATTTTTATTTTCTATTTATTTAGTTATATTTTGTTAAAATTTTTAATTAAAATTGTTCTTTTTTCAAAAAAAAAAATAAAAAAAAAACTTCTTTTTCATAATAAAAAACTCTTTTAAATTAAAATAAATAACATAAAGCTTTTATATATATATAATAAAAAACCTTTTCCAAATAAATAATTTAAAGGTCATTTTAAAAATATGTAAGTTAGTTTTTAGATTAAGTTTAAAATATTTTAAAGGTTAAAACATCATTTATTTTCTTTTATAATTTTAATTAATATCTTTTCTTTAAAAACCATAAAAATCTTCAATATTACACTTTTTTCTCCTGGCTTGTCCAATTACTGTCTAATTTTGCTTATTAACAGTGTTCATCGTTTGCAGCTCTTACGGTGTGTTTGGCTTATTTGAATTTCATAACTATATTGTAACTGCTTCTCATATGTAACCTCGCGAATCTAATGATCGCGCTTTAATTCCTGCTCTTTAAGTTTCCGCTTGCATAGTTAAATTAGGTCATTGTTCTCTGTCTGCATAATTCAATTATCTCACACGCTCATCGAATATTCCAATCACACTACACACATCCGAAGGTTAGGTCTAGCTTTTGGCCGCCGCGCCAATAGTCCTCAACTTCAACCCTTACCCCTTTTCAACCCTAAATTTTCATAAATGTCTCGCCGTGGACAAAATTACGAAACTACCCCTAGCTTTAGGTCAAAGAGTCGCCGCACTCATTTTAGGGTTTCCCGCCGCGGAATCCCTAACCTAACCCTAATGCACTTAACAATTTATAACATAGAGATCGGAGTTTAAGACTCCATGTAAGCGTGTCCTTAAGATGCGTTTCTTCCCCTGGAGACCTTGACCACAGTCAAGAAGTCTCTAACCTCCCTTTTGAGGGGAACTACGATTACTCTGATTCCACTCCCGTAAGGATACGTAGGCACAAGATGCGATGTCTTGCCGAGTAAACTTAGAATTAACCCCTTAGGTCTCTTTTCTCACTTTTAATCCTTTGTACATATATCTTAAGCAAATAAATAAGCAAATAGTAAACATCTGAACAAAAGGTTCCTGTAGAGTACTACAGAAGTTTAGGGTGCTAATACCTTCCCTAAATTTAACCAACCCCCGAACCCTAGATCTTTCCCCGCATTGTGTTTACGATGCAAAAATAGGTTTTCCCTCTTTTGACCTTTTCCTTCGGATAAATCAAAGAGCGGTTGTGAATTGAATTGTGATTCAAACTAATTAATAGTTTGATATCCTATTTCCACCGCAACAGGATGGTTCACTAGAGCTTCGCCAGGACCTCGCACGACGAACATTTGTTGTTGTTCCTCGCTTGTTGTTCGCCTAACGAACATGCTGATTCCTCTTCATTTCTTTGGTTTCCTTGTCCAATCATTTGTGTCTTAATCTTTGATGTTTTATGCCTAAACCCTGCACTATAACACACATCAAAGAATCTAAAGATATTTGCTATATGATTGAAGAATCACACAAGAACAAGAAATAAATCTATTAAAACATGAGAATTGAGTTGAAAATATCCAAGAAAGATGGTTCAATTTAAGTCAAAAGTTTTACTTAACAATGTACTGGGTTGCCTGGTCTGACGTTTGTAAACTAATTAGGGATGGCGGTTTGAAAGTTAAGAAGAACGACGATGTTAATATGGCAATGTTGTTAAAGTGGAAATGGAAGATTTTTTCAGGAGAATATTATATTTGGTTGGAGGTGTTCAAGGCTCGGTAGGGTGATGTCAGGAAAGCTATAGCGACCTATATTAGTAATGCTCCAGCGAGGCAGCGTTTGTCTTGATGGAAGGACATGTTTCATGTTGACAAAAATATAGTAGGTCTGCAATATCGTTTCACTAAATCAATTTCTTATCGTATTGGCACTAGAAATTCTGTTTTGTTTTGGATTGATACTTGGGCTACAGCTACTCCTCTTAAGGAGTGTTTTCCGGATTTGTTCTTTATCAGTAACAGAAAATACGAGACGGTTAGCAGCATGGGTGAATGGCTTGATGGCAGCTGGTATTGGAATGATCTGAGCTTGAAAAAGTTAAGTGGTAACCTGCGATCAGAATTAATGTAGGTTCTTAAGGTCTATCGCCTGAAGGAAGGGGTTTCTAACGAGTTGATTTGGAAGCCGAAACCAATGGGATGTTTCTTAGTTAAGCCGGTTTATCTTATTCTTGGAAAGGGAAGGTTTCATACTATAGTTAACCCTTTATTCCGGCAAGTTTGGCTAAGCTTTACAAGTCTGAAATTCCATTCAGAGTTTGGGCGTTTGTATAGAGGTGGTTTCTCAAACAGATCCCGTCAAAGGATCAACTTAACCGTCGCGACATTCTTCATTCTCCTCAGGATCTTACGTGTGTTCTTTGCTTTCAAAGAAATGAAGACTTGAAGCATTTAGTTATTGAGTGCAGGGTGTCAAGAATCATTTGGAGGAATGATATCGAGTGGGTAGGATCGGAGTGGCAGCCAGCAGAGGTTTTATGGGAAATCTATTTGAGTTGGACGGAAGTGGATTGTTTTAAATGTAAGAAGGAAGGAATTTCAGGTATCATTTAGACGACGATAGTGTAACACCCCAAATTTAATCGGAATATTTTAATTAATTTATTTAATTGAGAATATTCGTATTTTGGTGTTTTCGGTGGTTTTGGGAATTATTGAGGAATTATGCATATTGGAGTATTTATTTTGGAATAATAGTAAGTAATATGGATTTATTAATATTATTATGAATTAAAATAAATATAGGAGAAATGAGGGTAAATTGGGCATTAAGAGGAGTTAGTAAGGATATTATGTGAAAAGCCCAATTGTGTGGCCCAAGTCTAAGTTTGACAAAATAGAATTCTGAAGGTGGAGGATTCATTTTGTTAACCGTGAAAAGAATGAGGCCAGAGCTCTGAGGAGGGAGAAGTGGAGGCAAAAGCTTCGGAAGATCCCGAAGTTAATCGTGAAAGCTGCGAATCGACTAAAGTATGGGGAGTATCGTTGTTCATGATTTTCTATGTATGCCTTTAGATGTGTTTATGGTTGGTTTATGATTTAAGGTATTCTGGGTTGGTTGTGGGAAAATAGGGAATTTGATGATAAGGCTTTGAGGTTAGGGGTAATGGTACGTAACACTGAATATTGATATGAGAAAGGGAAACCTTAGGCCTTCGTGGCCAAAACCTTAGATCGTTATATGTTTGACCCTGTAGGAATAGGAATGTTCAAATGTGAGTAACTCTGATGCACTCAGAGCAATTGTAGGAAAATAGTGATTTAGGCAGTGCAAATGTTGCCAGATTGGCCTAATAAACCATAGATTTTATGTCGTTATCGCCGTATGACCTTAGGGATGATTTAGGGATGTTTTGGGGGCATGGAGTGTGTGAATCGTATGAGTTTTTGGATAGAAATCAGTTCTGGTCGTAACAGGTTTTTGCTGTCATCGCCACAGACTCTCCTCGCGAGCAAGCCAGCGAACGTAGGAGAGTTCGCGAAATTGATCATTTTGCAGCGATGCCTTGATGTTTGATTCTGAGATGAGTTAACATAAGTATGACAGTGAGGAATTATGTGATTGATAGGCTATAGTGTGAGGATTACCACGGGTATGAGTTGATGAATTAATATGTGATAACATGGGATAATATTATGATGTAATATGTGATAGTATGGGATAATATTATGATGTAATATGAGATGATATGGGATAATATTATGAATTAATATGAGATAACATGGGGTAGTATTATGAATTAAGACGTGATAATAGGATGGGCTAACATGAGGATGACTATGAGCTAATATGCGATTTGGACGTGATTATATGATGATTTACGTGATGATGATGATGATTGTTATGATAAATTATGTGCTAACATGAAATATGATGATTTATGTGATGATGATGACTGTTATGACGAATTATGTGATAACATGAGATATGACGATTTATGTGAGGATGATGACTATGTTGATGAGTTATGGCATATGATGAATATGATGAATGATGTTGCACCATATGTTGTTATTATGAGGATTATTGTGACGTGTGCATCATGCATTCATGTGCATCCGGACATCGGTTCAGTACCTCGATTGCTTTGGCTTCAATCCCACTATGTGGATGTGAAGTATGTTGATGTGCTCCGATCCTATTGATGGGGATCTATGGAGGGTTGATGGCCCAGTGTCCATCGCGCTGTGATGATTGGTACCACATGCATTGAGTCTATGTTGCATTTGCATTTATGAGCCTTTGTGTATAAATTATGATGTTGTGGCCTTCGAGGCCTATTGAAGGGTATGAATGTGACGCCGTTTATGCATTAATTGTTATACATTGATTATCATGAATTGTTTTACTCACCCTTCCTGTTTGAATGTTACCTCCACGTGGGTAACGTTCAGATGACCAAGTTTAGATGTGGATGTCGTCGAGGAGTATTTTTGAAGTCTTAGAGTTGTTAGTCGTGTGTTACGGAGCAGATGACCAAGTTCCGCTGCTTTGTGCAAATTGATGTATTTTGAGAAAACCCGTGTGTTACGGAGCATTGACTTATTTTGAGACATTGAGAAATGTACGCCCTTTTGTGGCTTTTTATGAAAGTTAATATTTTACTCTGAAATCTGTGTAATTTTGCCATAATAATTGTGGGGTAGAAAAGGGTGTTACATTAGTGGTATCAGAGCAGGTCGGTCCGTCCGGTCAAGTTGTGTAATGTTGTTTGTTCCCTGGTATGCGACATGTGTGTGAAAACACTGTCGGTACATGTTTGTTTCCTAACCTTTGTCTGCAGAAGTGGGAATGAAACAAGTGGGGGAGAAGCTGTGCTTCTCCAAGACGCCGCAAGTGTGAAGTGGTGGCTCAGTGTGTGGTTGAACGCTCTTATAGTTTGGTAAAGATGGTTTATACCCCCATCATGATTTTTGGATGTCTATTGACAAATTGAGGAACTGACCAGCCTTAATCTTTTGTTGATAGTAGACGGGGTCACGTTGGATGGGATAGACGTGTCTGGAAAGCTTAGATGGCGTGAGCAGTGAATTGTTTTGATTTAAGCTAAGTGCTTAAGAATTGGTTTGATAAGTTGGCGGAGGACGGCGTCGAGATGTTTAATTTCGATGGGAATTTAAAGTGGGGAAGTTGGCGGGTTGCCGATTAATTGTGGTTGTCTGGAGGATATACTGACAAGATAGTGATTTACCGCCGGAACATGAAGTGGAGTTCATGATCGACTTAGTTCCTGGAAATAGTCTAGTATTGATGGTTCCATGTTGTGTGTCTGCTTTGGGATTGAAAGAGTTAGAGAGTCAACTTGAAGATTCGCTTGAGGAGAGGCTCTTTTGTCTGAGTGTGTCACCATGGGGTGCACCAATCTTGTTGATCATGAAGGAAGAAGGTTTTGTGAAGCTTTGGGGTGGATTATAGATAAGTGAACAAGGTGACTATCGAGAATATGTGTGCACTTCCAAGGATTGAGGATTGATGGGTCAGTTGGTAGTTGCAAGTACGTTCAGTAAGATGAATTCGAAATCTGGGTATCATCAGATTTGTGTGAAGGCTGAAGATATTCAGGAGACTGCTTTTAAAGTAAGGTATGAACATGATGAGTATTTCATAGAGCAATTTGGGGTGACTAAGGCACCATGTGGGTATGTGGAGTATATGAACGAGATTTCCTATACTTATTTGAGCGAGTTGATGGTTGTGTTAATCGATGATATTTTTGTATTATTCGATGAGTAAAGAGGATCATGATGAGCATCTGATAATTGTATTATTAGCATTAAGAGAGAAGAAGTTGTGTGCAAAAGTGACAAAGTGTGAGTTTTGGTAGAAGGAAGTGAGTTTCTTGGTCATGTGATCTCAAGTAGAGTTATTGCGGTTGATATGTCGAAGGTTGGAGCTGTATCGCAATGGGAAGCTCCAAAACCTGTATTTGAGATTAGAAATTTTCTTGGGTTGGCAGATTGTTATTGGAATTCATTGAAGGATTTTTCGAGTCACCTTTGCCATTTAAGCAGTGGACTAGGAAGGTGCAAGCTTTTGTTTTGGGATGCAAAGTATGAAGAAAAGTTACAAGAGCTTTAGAGAAGACTGACAACAGATCAGGTTTGATTTTTCAGACTCCGAAAGAACCATTGTGGTATATTATGATGCTTTGTTAAGGGGATTGGAAGGTATGTTAGTATAAAATCAACAAGTTTTAGCCTATGCTTTAAGGAAACTTAAAGTGCATAAGATGGGTTATCTAAAGCATGACTTAGAGTTGGTTGTTGTTGTGTTTGCGCCGAAGCTTTGGAGGCTTCATTGTGTGGTTCGAGATTTGAGATGTCTAGTGATCTTAAGAGCTTAAAGTATTTAGTTGATTAGAAAGAGTTAAATATGAGGCAGAGGAAATAATTGGGACTTCCGAAGGATTATGGTTTTGGGTTGAATTACCATTCGAGTAAAGCAGACATGGTGGTTGATGCATTGATTTGGAACTCTTTGCTTATACCAATGATGATGGTAAAAGAGTTAGAACTGATTGGGCAATTTTAGGATATGAGTTTGGTCTGTGAAGAGACTTCTTATGGAGTTAAGCTTTGTATGTTGAGGCTGACTAATGGTATTCTCCAAGAGATCAGAGAAGATCGGAAATCTGGTTTGAGTGGGTAGATTGGTTGAATTTGATGAATTAAAGTCGAAGGGCTATTTTCGGATTAATGAAAATGGTATCATGAGATGTTGTGATAGAGTTTGTGTTATATATATTATTGAGTGGAATAAGAGTATTCTTGAAGAAGGACATTGAGGTAGATGGAGTATCCATCCCGGTGCTATGGAGATGTAACCGGATTTGAGGAAATTATCTTGGTGGCCATAGATGAAGAGAGAAGTGGTTGAGTTTGTATATGCTAGTTAAACTTATCAGAAGTCAAAGATTGAACATCAGAGACCGTTGGGTCTGATGCAACCGTGGAATATTCTAGTGTGGAAATCGGATAGTATTTCCATGGATTTTGTGTCGGGTTTTCCGAAGAATTTGAATGGATATGATTTAATTTGGGTGATTTTGGATAAATTAACTAGATCAGCTCATTTTATACCAATGAGGATTAATCATTCTATGTTGAATCTAGCTGAGATATATAGTGAGGAAGTTGCGAAGTGTATGAGATATCGTCGAATATCGTGTCAGATGGAAATCTGAGATTTGAATTGAGATTTTGGGAGAGTTTGCACACGCTTTGGGTACCATGTGGAAGTTGAATTCTGCCTATCATCCACGGACGGATGGACAGACAGAGAAGACTATCCAGTCTTTAGAGGATTTGTTGAGAGCTTGTGTGTTGGATCAAAGTGGATCGTGAGATAGTCATTGTCGTTGGTTGAGTTTACCTACAATAACAGTTATATCATTCTAGTATCGGAATGGCACCGTATGAGGATTTGTATGGTAGGAGGTGTAGGACTCCTTTGTGTTGATATGAGTCAGGCCAGAGTGATGTGCTCGGACCTGAGATTGTACAAGCGATGACTGAAACGATCAAGAGGATCCAAGAAAAGATGGGTTTTGAGAGTTACGCCGGTAACTGGTGTTGGTTGAGCTTTGAAGTCTCGGAAGCTCACACCGTGCTTTGTTGGTCTGTATCAGAGTAGCGCAGTGGAAACGTGGGGGAAGTACCATGTTAGACTGTTTTATCGTTGTCGCTTGTGTAATTGCATGATGGGTTTCATGTGCCTAAGTTGAAGAAGTTCATTGATTTGGATGGATGGTGTACAAGTGAGAGGTAATTTGACTGTTGAGGCGTTGCTTGTTCGGATTGAAGAACGAGAAGCGACTTTGAGGTAAAGAGATTGCCTTCGAAGAGGTGGTTTTGGGAGGACCAACTAGAGAAAGTTGGAATTGAGAACTTGGAGATCAGTTGAGGGAGTCGTATCCGACTCTGTTCCTTCAGGTGATTTTCGAGGGCGAAAATTCTTTTAAGTGGGGGAGAGTTGTAACACACCAAATTTAATCGGAATATTTTAATTAATTTATTTAATTGAGAATATTTGTATTTTGGTGTTTTCGGTGGTTTTGGGAATTATTGAGGAATTATGCATATTGGAGTATTTATTTTGGAATAATAGTATGTAATATGGATTTATTAATATTATTATGAATTAAAATAAATATAAGAGAAATGAGGGTAAATTGGGCATTAAGAGGAGTTAGTAAGGATATTATGGGAAAAGCCCAATTGTGTGGCCCAAGTCTAAGTTTGACAAAATAGAATTCTGAAGGTGGAGGATTCATTTTGTTAACCGTGAAAAGAATTAGGCCAGAGCTCTGAGGAGGGAGAAGTGGAGGCAAAAGCTTCAGAAGATCCCGAAGTTAATCGTGAAAGCTGCGAATCGACTAAGGTATGGGGAGTATCGTTGTTCATGATTTTCTATGTATGCCTTTAGATGTGTTTATGGTTGGTTTATGATTTAAGGTATTCTGGGTTGATTGTGGGAAAATAGGGAATTTGATGATAAGGCTTTGAGGTTAGGGGTAATGCTATGTAACACTGAATATTGATATGAGAAAGAGAAACCTTAGGCCTTCGTGGCCAAAACCTTGGATCATTATATGTTTGACCCTGTAGGAATAGGAATGTTCAAATGTGAGTAACTCTGATGCACTCAGAGCAATTGCAGGAAAATAGTGATTTAGGCAGTGCAAATGTTGCCAGATTGGCCTAATAAACCATATATTTTGTGTCGTTATCGCCGTATGACCTTAGGGATGATTTAGGGATGTTTTGGGGGCATGGAGTGTGTGAATCGTATGAGTTTTTGGGTAGAAATCAGTTCTGGTCATAACAGGTTTTTGCTGTCATCGCCACAGACTCGCCTCGCGAGCAAGCCAGCGAACGTAGGAGAGTTCGCGAAATTGATCATTTAGCAGCGATGCCTTAATGTTTGATTCTGAGATTTCTGAGATGAGTTAACATGAGTATGACAATGAGGAATTATGTGATTGATAGGCTATAGTGTAAGGATTACCGCGGGTATGAGTTGATGAATTAATATGTGATAACATGGGATAATATTATGATGTAATATGTGATAGTATGGGATAATATTATGATGTAATATGTGATAATATGGGATAATATTATGATGTAATATGAGATGATATGGGATAATATTATGAATTAATATGAGATAACATGGGTAGTATTATGAATTAAGACGTGATAATAGGATGGGATAACATGAGGATGACTATGAGCTAATATGCGATTCAGACGTGATTATAATTGATTTATGTGATGATGGTGATAGTTATGATAAATTATGTGCTAACATGAAATATGATGATTTATGTGATGATGATGATTGTTATGATGAATTATGTAATAACATGAGATATGACGATTTATGTGAGGATGATGACTATGTTGATGAGTTATGGCATATGATGAATGATGATGCACCATATGTTGTTATTATGAGGATTATTATGACGTGTGCATCATGCATTCATGTGCATCCGGACATCAGTTCAGGACCTCGATTGCTTTGGCTTCAATCCCACTGTGTGGATGTGAAGTATGTTGATGTGCTACGATCCTATTGATGGGGATCTATGGAGGGTTGATGCCCCAGTGTCCATCGTGTTGTGATGATTGGTACCACATGCATTGAGTCTATGTTGCATTTGCATTTATGAGTCTTTGTGTATAAATTATGACGTTGTGGCCTTCGAGGCCTATTGAAGGGTATGAATGTGTTGAATATGAATGTGATGTCGTTTATGCATTAATTGTTATACATTGATTATCATGAATTGTTTTACTCACCCTGCCTGTTTGAATGTTACCTCCACGTGAGTAACGTGCAGATGACCAAGTTTAGCTGTGGATGCCGTCGAGGGGTATTTTTGAAGTCTTAGAGTTGTTAGCCTTTTGGTTAACTTAGAGAGTCTTGCTCTGATATGTAACATCGGGTTGGGTTCTTTGAGTTGAACTATATATCAGTGGGTTATTTTACTAACTTTCCCTTATGAGGAAAACCGTGAGTTATGTTTTGAGTTCCGCTGCTTTGTGCAAATTGATGTATTTTGATAAAACTCGTGTGTTACAGAGCATTAGCTTATTTTGAGACATTGAGAAATGTACGCCCTTTTGTGGCTTGTTATGAAAGTTAATATTTTATTCTGAAATCTGTGTAATTTTGCCATAATAATTGTGGGGTAGAAAAGGGTGTTACATGTAGTGTGGGTTATTTGGAAAGCAAGAAAATCTATTGTGTTCGACGAAACTTTTTGTAGCATACAGGATTTGATGTGGGACACCAAGCTCACTGCTTGGAAGTATTTTATTAACGGGGGAAATTCATACTCCAACTGTAATTTCTATTCTTTTTGTTATGCGCCGCTTGTTTGTATGGCATAGTTTCAGTTTGTTCGTATTTTCTATCATTTTATTCCTATTGTATTTGGGTTAGGATTCTATCCTTTTTTTAAATTTTCTCTTTGTATCAATGGTTAGATTACCCTTAGTAGTCTTATATTAAATCTCCTTACTTACAAAAAAAAACAAATGATCTTATTACTATCAAAAGAAAACTAAAAATTTACAGAACTAATACATAAAAATGTGACTCCAACCACCAATAACAATTCTTCTTTATAACTTTGATTTCAATCTTTGTTTGTGATGTTTAATTCTTTATCTGTGAAATAGTTGAAGCACCCTTGACATGTTTAAGTCTTTATTTATGAAATAGTTAAAGCACTTTGACCTGCAACTAAAACACAATTATAAGTTATTAATTCAATGTCTATTTTATTCTCTTTTTTGCAACAAAGACAAAACTAAGATATTAAAAAGACACATCCAAGTTATGTGTAAAGATGAGAAGAAATATATTTCATAATAAAACAATAAAAAATGCAGCATCAAGCACCGATACAATAATTATATTCTAAAGAACTATCCTCCAAAAGATTATCTTACACTAACCTTAAAGAAATTGAAGTCTTCAAATCCTACACCACTTACACTAACCTTAAAGAGGCTGAAGTCTTCAAATCCTACACCACATACATTACAAATAAGTAAAAATTATATTCTATACCACTATGATACTTACTTTTATCAATTCAATGATATTTGTAGCAAATTTCTCAATTATAGTTGTAATTATTTACGAAAAATCTACAAGATTGGTTATAAATATTATTTTGTATATGTTGTGAATCTTGTTGAATTACGATAAAATTCAATATTAATTTGTGAGGCAAAAAACAATAGCAATTAAAATAAATGGTCTTCAACAATAATAATTCGTACACAAATAATATAACAGAATAAGTCAAGAAAAAATTGAAGGTTTGTTTACCTAGTTCGATCAAACGATCTACTCTGGGGGAGATAGCAGCTCTCCAATTCACTATACTCAGAAAGTTGTTTCACGAGATTATAAATGAGTTACAAGAAAATAGCCTTCGCCTTCGGGTTCTCAAGAACAACCCTGAAGGCGCCTAAGTACAACCCTATTTTCTACCCAAGTGTTTCCTTACCTCTCCAACTCTCAATATATGAACCACTCAAACCCAAGGTGTAATCCAAGGTTTTTTGTGTGCATAGCTGAAATCCTATGCTATACCTTTAAACCCTCATTCTCCCTTATTCGTGTAAACTCTAATATTGTCACATATCAAACATGTAAGAGATACATATTTATAATAGCAAATACCCAACAAACAAAGCCCTAAGTCACATGGATCCATGGACCGAATAGAAAAAGCCTGAAAACTCGAAATACTATTCACCATACGGATAACACTATTCACTGTACGAGCATCACTATTCATCCGTACAGATAACACTATTCATCGTACGAACTTCACTAGTCACCGATTACTTTTTTTTATTTCTTTTTTTTCTTCACTTTTCGTCTGACTTTCTAATACTTCCGATTTTTGCAGTAAATATAATCTCTAAAATATATTTTCTTTCTCTTCATCAACAAAGATTTTAAGGCACATTTACAACAGTATAAAAACAACAAACACAACTTTCACACTTGATAATAGATTAACACATATTCAAAGAGAAAAATACATTACCACTATTTCTGCCTAATTGTTTTATTTCATTTATTTACAAGAGAATAGTTTTATTTCTTTTTTTAAGAGATATTTATCAAAGGGACAAAAAAAGATTTTTTTTTATTATTGTACTCTCCAGAGTGTCATAACTTTGTTCCTACATATTCTCATAGATATGAGGAATCAGAGTACCGTAGTTTATCTAAAAAAATATTGTGTGTTGTTTTAAATTTTGAAAAGATCTTAAGGCATCGGGGGCAGAGAAAAGTTTGTTTGAAAAAGTATTTCAATGCATAAGGGCAGAGAAAACGACATTTGATGAGTATGGATTGATTTTACATGTTTTGAATTGTGAAAAATGTTTTGTTAATTTAATTATGCAAAAAAGTTTGACTATGTATAAGATAATGGATATTTTATTTATAAGATAACGATGAGAGAAAAAAGTTATATTTATAACGATATTTAATCGGGATCCCTAAAGTATATACAACTAAATGATTTAATTAGTTTAATGGGATAAACTAACCT
This sequence comes from Lathyrus sativus, assembly GCA_963859935.3. Lineage (NCBI taxonomy): Eukaryota > Viridiplantae > Streptophyta > Magnoliopsida > Fabales > Fabaceae > Lathyrus > Lathyrus sativus. The sequence continues at coordinate 13,686,040 of OZ012735.1, read as the reverse complement.
AATTAAAAAACGAGATATGAACTAAACTAAATTTATGACACTAGTTAAAAAACTAACAAAACATAAAATAAAATAAATTTAAATAGTTAGTTAAAAAATTTCAATAAGTATGACTTGAGCATGTTGTCTCGGTTAATGAAATTGGGAGCAGTAAGTCTTGAATATGAGGGGTTCAAGCAAGGAGGCTTGTTTTATGGGACTTGCAGCAAAAGTCTTGAGTCTGGAGGACTTAAGTAGAAAGTCTCGGACCTAGGATCCCAGCAGTGTAAAAGTCTTATGCAAAATGTATAAGTGATTGTCATCGTGATTTGTTTATAGTGAAAATCTCTTGTGAAGTAAAGGGACTGGACTACTCTCAGGGGGAACTAACATAAATCTTTGTGTCTTCTGTTTTTATTTATTTGCTTATATTAACACCGCTGCTAAGTATAAACAGAATCTAAACACCAGTTCAGACTCTGAACTCTGATCAGATGTATGATTAAAAAATATGGAAAACATAATTCAACTCCCCCTTCTTATGTATTTTTCTCACCTTCAATTTCTACAAATAATCCCCTAATATATAGATGAATTTGTATAATTTCATCTAACAAATTGATCATTAAGTATCTTTGTATTACATCTATTAAATCATTTGTCGAGTTTATGTCATTGTGACTCACTAAGGTATATTCTGATACATGCTATAAACTTTGTGATTTGGTCATGAATACTCAACCAATCATCGCTTTCCTCAAGTAAAATATATGGTTAAAGTTAACTATTTGATCCTATGGTAGAAGTTCAAATTGATATACTTTATTAGTTTGTTCACTCGACAACTATCAATAAACTTATGTACGTGTGTGTGGCCTAGTGGTGAAAGTTTGGGTCTTGAGAGCGTGCTCCTCTCAAAGTATCGGGTTCGAATTTGGCTAGGTTACAAAGATCACAACAAATAGTTTATTAAAAATCAAGATCAAGCAACAATGAAAAAAATGAAAACTATATAAAAACTTAACCTCTCACTGTTTTAATCACCGCACTACCAAACATTAAAACAACTTTGTGAATAAAATTTTGAGAATAAACTTCAAAAAATAAAAGAATTCTTAAAAAATAACATTTAGAGAAGAAACTCTACTAGAAGAAATAAAGAAACAAGCGAGTAATTTCATTGCATATGGTATCTATTTATGATGAAATTTGTTTAAATCCTCTATTTAGTGTTAGTTGTAAACACCTTGTCAATCATCTATTTATTTGATTATATTTCCTCAAAGGGATGAGCTTTAGCTAAAAATTTTAAAACTACAAAGAGATCTAGTTGAGATTAGCTTTTTATTTTGTTTGAGATACCTATGACATATGTAAGTTGCATTAGGAAATATCTTGATGTTATTATAATAAAATTGTTTATAGTAAAAAATATTTATAAATGAGGTGATCATATGTAGCCCTGATTTAAGAAGGTGACTAAAATAAAATTTTAATGTGTTAATATTTTTTATCATATGCTTTTATCATTCATTGATACACTTAAGTTTGATTTGAAATGAACCAAAAATTTTATTTTAATAATCAACACAATTCACACCATTTCCCACCATTTCTTGTACTTTTCTCATATTTAAAAAATTGATAAACAAATATTTAAACATCAAATCAACATAGTATACACATTACATGTTCTTTTTTATTCAATGATTGGTTGATTGAAGGGGACTTTAATGATGTCATGTCATAGGTGGAGAGGAAGGAGAAGGGTGGGTCGTGTTCAATTGAGATGGAAGATTTTTCCTCATTCATCAATATTATGGATCTTGTAGACATGCCTGTTTTGGGGAATAGATTCACATGGTTCAATTCTAGTGGCACTTGTAATAGTATATTTGACATAATTCCTCTTTCTGATTAGTTGATTAGGAAGTGGAAGGTGGTGGCTCAATAGGTGGGAGATAGAGATGTTTTAGATGTTTTAGATTTCAGTGCTCTGATGCTCACAGGCCAGGTTCGGATTTGTCTGAACTTTCTAAGCTCTCTTCTATGGATAATGCAAGGCTGTAAGAGCCTTTCACTTGTGAGGAAAATCTTGAGGCAATCAATAGTTATGACGGGAGTAAAAGCCCAGGCCCTGATGAATTTAATTTGGCTTTTGATAAGAGGTGTTGGGGGTGGTGGGTATCGAAGTGGTTAATTTTAATCAAGAATTCCATCAATCTGCAAACTTTCCTAAAGCTATTTGTTCTTCCTTCATTGCGTTGATACCAAAAAGAGAAAATCCTCAAAGCTTGGACGAGTTGAGGTCTATTAGCTTAATAGGTTGTATCTACAAGGTGGTGTCTAAAATGTTGGCTGCAAGATTGAGTTTGGCAATTGAAAATTTAGTTTTTGTATCTCAATCTGCTTTCATCCCGGTGAGAGAAATTCTCGATGGAGTTGTTATGCCAAACGAACTTATAGATTTTTCCATAAGGAAAAAGAAAAGTTGTTTACTTTTAAAGTGGATTTTGCACAAGCCTATGATTGCGTCAATTGGGGCTTCTTAGAGAAGGTGTTAGTGGCGATGAATTTTGGTGATGAGTGGTTGAATTGGATGAAAGGAGTGGTTTTCAATAGCTATTTATTTGTTTTGGTTAATGGGAGTACAACAAAAGACTTTAAAGCGTGTAGGGGGTCTTAGCTAAGGAGATCCCTTATCTCTATATTTGTTTGCTCTAGTGGCGGAACGCTTGGCTTACTTGGTTAGGAGGGTTGTCAACAGAAATATGTTAAGGAGGGTTGAGTTGAATGATTATAATTTCATTAGCTTATTACAATTTGCAGATGACATAATAATTGCTTGTGAAACTTCATGGTCAAACTTATGGGGTCTTAAGCCTATTCTTAGAGGGTTCAAATTGGTCTCTGGTTTGAAAAGTCAATTTTGGAATAGTTGTTTGTATGGTGTAGGGGTAGACGAATCGTTCTTGAGGGTGGAAACTCAGTGTTTGACATGTAAGTCTGGTTTGCTACCTTTCAAATTCCTTGATTTATCTATTGGAGGAAACCATATGAGGGTCTCATTTTAGAAACCGATTTTTGTGTGTATTAAGACTCGACTATCCTCATGGAAAGGTAGGATATTATTAATTCGAGGTAGGGTGACGTTAATTAACTCGATGCTTACAAACATGCCAATTCATCATCTTTCTTTCTACAAAGCGTCGACCAAGGTAATTAAGGAGATTATGTCTATGCAGAGGAACTTTTTGTGGGATGGTTAGACAGACAAAAGTAGCATGTCATGTGTGAGGTGGTCTTTGGTGTGCAAGCCCAAGGATGTTGGAGGGTTGGGAATCAAATACGTGAGTTTTTAATAGAGCACTGTTATCTAAGTGGCTGTGAAGGTTTATTCACGAGCCAAATGCACTATGATCGAGGATTCTTGAAGAAATGTATGGAAACTTGAGGAGAAGAATTCTTATTAAAGATGTCCATAGTGTTGCTAGCTTTGAATCAATATGATGGAGAGATATCATTGAGGATTGGATATTCCTTACAAGAAGAAGGTTTCTATAAACAACTATCATGGAATTTGGGTGATAGAAGCATTATTTCTTTTTGGAATACTCCATGGTTTGGTGCTACAACCTTGAGGAGCCTGTTTCCAGCCTTGTTTGACGCCTCGAAGTTTAAGTTGGTCGTGGTCAAGGATTTGGTAAGGTGGGAGGGTGCTCAATGGTAGTGAGAGTTTGGTGGGTTTAACAGGGAGCATGTGGTAGTGAGTGAGGATCTTCGTGAACTATAGTTATTGCTGGCAGAGGTCATGCCTACCCGTGGATTGGAGGATTCTATTGGTTGGCCTAGGGGTAATCTCAATATGTTCAGTGTCAAATCTTGATATGATTAACTTATTCGAGTTGCAGGTTGCACTATATTGGAACCAAACATGAAGATGGCATTGAATATTTTGTGAAAGTCAAGAATTCCTTTGAAAGTTAAAGTTTTTGGATGGAGACTTCTACTGAATCGACTGCCTACACGTTCAAACCTTGCTAACAGAGGGGTGATCTCTAGCAGGCACGACAAGGTTTATGTAATTTGTTTCCATGCTGACGAAGATCTAGACCATGTGTTCTTTTCTTGTCCTAGAACAAGATTGGTATGGAAGGAGGTTGAGATTTGGATGGAAATTTCTATACCAGCAGTGTCAAGTTGTTGTGAACATATGATGGCTTGGTTTATAAAAGTGTTTGAGAAATTGTCGAAATCCACTGCTTGTTTGATATGGCTGGCAACATGCTGGTGATTTTAGTGGACAAGAAATCAGGTGATCTTCAATGATGGTGTAGCTGTCCCAAAAGAAGTATTTCAAAGAGTAATTCATTCTTCTTGGTGGTGGTTGACTTTAACTTCTATAAAAAAAATAGGTGTAATTATTATGAATGGTGCAAAAGTCCAACTGATTTCTTGTAAAGGTTGGGTGTTAATGGCTCATGTTATATAGTAATAGATTGACATTTTAGTGAATGTTTTTCATTGTTTGTGAACTTGTTGGGTTGGAGTATCCCTTATATTTTCTTTAAATAAAATGCTGATTATAAAAATAAAAATAAAACAAAAATATTAATTTTTCAATAGGCTAAACTATTTTTGTGTAAAAGGTTTCTCACCTGATAGGTGCATAACTTTCAAAAATAGATTTACCATGATAAAAAAAGAAAATTGGCCATTTGCTAAAATGAAAAAGTAATGAAAAGTTAGAAGTAATGAAAGGTTAAAAAAATTGTTTATTATTACAGGGCCTCTTTAATATAAATAGATCAAATCAGTTTTTTTTAAATGCAAAGTGGAAAAAATATGGTTGAATTTTTCAAATATTTTTATGTTTTAATTCTATACATTTCCTTTTTTCTTGTCGCATCAGATGTCGTTGGTAAGCTGCATTTTTGTTCTATTAAATTTTGTATTTCACTTTGTAGTTTATACACACTCTTTTACCATGTTTCATATCATGATTTTATAATCTCTTTACATTGCAGGAGTCTATATTAAATTTCAAGTTAAATGCGATCTTGAAGTCCATCATTGTCCAAAATATTTTGAGTGTATTGATAACTTTTGTCATATTCATATATGAGTAGCCACCTGGGAGAATAAAAACTTCTCTATGAAAGAGAATAGGTTAAAGTTATAAAGAATAAATATATAAGTCTTATGACACGTCATTTAAGTATTCTGCGATTACCTTACAATTTTATATTTATTTTCTTTGAATATTTTGAAAAGTTTTAATCTCATAGTCATATCATTTAACATCACCATTAAATAGGAGTGGTTTTATAGTCAATTTTTGATTCAAAATTACCTTTTTAAATTCTTTTTCATTTCTTTTCGTTTAAATAAGTGATTTCACATATATTTTTAGTTTTTTTTTATTTCGCCGTCTTAGTGTAACGTTGTGCTGCGTTTGTTTAATTCAGATTGATAGATTAATTTCGACTTAGTACATATTCAATCAATGATTTTGACGTTATAAACGTTGCAGACTCGGACAGATGAGTATTCTGAGCATTTCAATTTCGTCATATTTGTAGGCTTTGTCACATGTGTTGGTATTTTGTCAATATATGCTATTAACGTGGGTGTTGTGAGATTGTTCACAGATTCATCATTTTTAGTTTATAGCGATTTTAAATTTGTATTATTCGATGTATTCTATCATTTTTAAGGCTGGAAATGAGTCGAGTCGAGTCGAACTCACCTCAGCTCGGCTCGACTCGTTAAGAATTGTTCGAATTCGAGTTCGAGTTCGAGTTAGACACGAACTTTTTTTTAAGCTCAAACTCGACTCGTTATAAGTTCACGAACAGTTCAGTTCGACTCGTTAGGTTCATCTCATTAGGTTCAGCTCACATGGTTCACGAACTTAAAAACTATTTTTTTAAATATATATATTTTTTAGTATATTTGACATTTTAAATAAATATATATATTTTAAATAAAATATTAAAATAAAATAAAATTTATCATATTGAAATTTAACTTTAACTTCGAAATCTACTAATTCAAAACCTACACAACTTTCAAGAGATACATTTGAGAGTCTAATTCAAAAACTACTAAATTGAAGATTAAATTTGTCTAAGATTTGAAGTAAATATTTAAACCTAATCTTAAAGACAGTATAATTCTTTTCATATGTAATCGAGTTAACTCATGAACCTAACGAGTCGAACTATGTATAGTTCAAGTTCAGCTCATTTAGTTAACGAACTTAATTTTTCGCTCATACTCAACTCATTTGGTTCATGAACCTAGTTCAACGATTTAATTGTCGAGTCGAATTCCGAACTATCTTCGAGTTGGTTTGGTTCATTGCCAGCCCTAATCATTTTGAATGAATGAATGTCATTTTTAGTCACACAAATTTTTTATGAAAGTTGCATTTATGTTTTTTTTACTTGCTAAGAGAATAAATGTGTAACAACTCCTAGTTATTAAGGGTTGTTAAAAGCTTTAAGGTTGTCCTGAGGTTGAGAGCTAATTCACGTGAAGCGAGAAGCTTTGTATATGTATAGTTTCTATGTTAACGTTGGTCAAATCTATCACAATATTAAAGTGTCTATAATCTCCTAGTCCTAGACCAAAATCTTTCTAAAATATAATAACCCCTCTAAGAATCTGTAATTGATTTCTTGAAAATTCAGGGAGGATAGTTAAATCCCATGACCCCTTATATAATGTTCGCTGACCCAGTAATACTTCACACACCATCGTGCATTATAGACAGAGGTACTAAGGATCTTGGCGATGTATCCAAAAACGAGGGTGTCGTATTCAAAGGAATGGCCCTCAAACTAATAAAAGGGCCACATGGAAAGAGCGATGGGAAAATTGTATTCCTTCTGCCCGCCCCAAACGATCTCTTCCAATTACACCAATACACATTCCCTCAACAAAGAGGGCTTGTAGAAGCCGAAGTAACCCCTTACTCATCTCCGAGCTTTTCATAAGAGCCTAATGGAAGCTTTATTTGAACGTTTATCTCTAAAATATTTAGACGAGCCTTTTGAAAGTAGTTAGGTTATTCCCTCAGGAAAAACTTAATTCAGTCTTCCCCGAGGTGATATTCAGGCGAAACTTAGTTGAGCCTTTCTAGCAAGGATTAGTTTATTCCATCAATAAAATCTTAGTTGAGTCTTCATGACGAGACTTAGTTGAGTCCCTCAGGAGAGATTTGGTTTATGCAATTCTTTGATTTGTGGATCCTTTGTTACTTTTATATTAGGAAAGTTTATTTGGGAGTGATTTCTTTATTTGCTGAATAGCCGACTGAGGTGGGAAAGATTCTTTAGTAAAGGTCTAGAAATGTAATTACCTTGTTGGGAGGTAAGGATATTTATATGGAAGTCTAACAATGTATTACCTTATAGAGAGGCAAGGATCTTCCCATGGAAGTCCAACATTGTATTTCCCCTTAGGGCAGCAAGGATTTTCCTGTTGAAGTTCAGCAATGTATTACCCTATATGGTAACAGGGATCTTTCTGTGAAAGTCTAACAATATATTACCGTGCAGAGAGGTAAGGATATTCCTTTGGAAATCCAAAAATGCATTACCTCATAGAGAGGCAAAGATATTCATATGGAAGTCCAGTATTGTATCACCTCGTAAGGAGAAAATAATCTTCTTATGGAATTCTAGTAATATAATTTTATAATCAAACCATAATAAACTGTTGTAAATATCATAATCTTTTACAAGAATTTTTGTAATTAAGCAACTCTCCCTTCTACCAATAAATTATAATAATATCTTATATTGAATGAGTTCCAAGTTCTAGGAACGAGTTGTGCATTAAATTCTTCGAGCATGTAGGTTCATTGGATAATATCTGATATATATAAATATGGGCGGCATCTGTTGTCTACTCTTTATTTAGTTGTTAACTCTCGAATATGGGCGACATCTCTTTATTTAGTTGTTAGCCATTCTTCATTTTCCCTCATTGAATCAGGAGCGTCGCCATAATGGTGTATCGATTTCAACTAGCATCATGGTGTCCACCCCATACACTAGCGTAAATGGGATTTTCTCCGTGGTGGAGTGAGGGGTAGTGTGATATGACCATATTTCTTTATGCATCTTCTTGGCCCATAATTTCTTTGTTGGACTTGAGACTTCATACACAAGAGGCGGAAGTAAAATTAGAGTTTAAAAACATTTTAAATGACTTAGCAGGAGAAAGTAAAATGCGAAAAATAAAATGCAGAAATAAAAGAAGTAAATGGAAGAAGGGGAACACCAAAAGCTATACAGGTTCAGTCAAAAAAGACTTAGTCATGTCCCCAAGAATTGATCTTAAGAGTTTCCAATAAACGTTGAGAGAGTTTAGTAGGAAAGACACATAAATCCCCTTATACAAGGAATGGTAGTTAATCTTCAACTAAGAACTACAAGGCGAAAAATATGGGCGTTCACATCTTTTCTTTAGAATGAACTTAGGAGTAAAGTAGTCAATCTTCCTTCCTAACAGTGGATTTAAGTGGTTAGACTTCTTTCCACAAACACGGATCTTGGAGCGGTTAGTCTTCAAGTTCCTAAACCTTTTAGCTCAGAACCTTGTTTTACACGGGATAATCAATAACTTGTGAAATTTTAACACCGGTCTGATCTTGAACCTGTGAAGCTTTTAATACCGGGAGCTTCAACCAATCTTGGTTTTAACACCGTGCTGACCAAGAACCCGAGATATTTTAATAGGGATGATCTTCAACCTAAACCAGAACTAAACCATACAATCCCAAACGAGAAGCTTTTTACGGGTTTAGCTTCGAATTCAAATAAATCCCTATATGGATGATAAATGGATTTCATACCATTAATTTTAGTCGTTTCTACTTAGCATTTCATTGATTTTTGATAAATTTGTTTCCGTTTATTGTATTTTATGCATTGGTTTTGTGTTTTTTAAAAATATTTTCAAGGCCTAATGAGTGTTCGAGGTGAAAAGGGATCGAAAACGACTGAAACATGCAAACACGTCAAAAATAAGAAATTCCCCAAGTAATCCATAGGGATGCTAAGGCTACTTGTAGAAGATGCTACAGGATGTAGAAGCAAGACACCCAGGAATCCCCTATTTTAATCTTGTAATACATGGACTAGAGGCCTACTACGACCATCCGTAGTAGCTGCTACTAGCTGTAGCAGGAGGGTGAAATCCATTTTTTCTTTTTCCTTTTTTAGATTGATTCTTATGTTTTTAGAACTTTGGCATGATTTGATTTGATTTATTTATGATGTAATGACCATTGAACTAAAATATATTGATCCAAGTGTTGCACCCCAAAATTTGCCCTCTTGTTGTCTTACTCTAATTGGCTTATGCTTCATTCAGTATTAGGTCATATTCATTCATGCATTGCATTGGTTCTTAAACATGGGATCAAGGAATCTTGGTTTTCCTCAAAAGAAAGAGTTGGTTTTCAAACCCATAAGAGAGTATATGTCCTCAAAACCATGGTATTCTTAAGCTACAAGGGTCTCATACTCATCAAAGTATTCTCAACAAGTTCACTCAATCATTAGAGGATTAGTGGTTCAAGGGTTTTAAAGGATTTGCAGTTGATCAAGCTCCTATTGGTTCTGAGGCTAGGGTTTTGGTCAAAGGCCACTTGTGATTATTTTCTTGCGCAAGAAAAGGTTCAACATACATCTCAAGGGTTCTATATACGCCTCATGGTTCATCACAAATCATTTCAAGGGTTTCCCAAGTGATAAAGGAAGAAATTGGATTCATCTGATCAAAAAGTCAATTGATGCCCTACAAAAGTCAACTCTTGACTTCTCGGGTCATATTTGGAAATTTCAAGGCATTATGCATGTTATTATGAGGATTGATAAATAGAAATCAAGTGAAATCAAGAAATTCCCAAAATTTTCTAAATTAGGGTTTCATGGATTTTTCTAAGTATGGAAAATTTATGTTCATATGGCCATTTTGTAAGAAGTGTATCTCCCTCATCCTTAATACAAATGGTGCAAACTAATGTTCAAATTGAAGATGATATCTCATGCTATAAATTTGTAGAAGAAATAAATTTCAAAAGATGCATAGATCAAGAGTTATGAAGAGGTAAATTTGAGAAAAAATGGGATTCAAGATTCCAATACTTAGAATTTTTCTAAGTGTTGAAATTCAGCTTGAAAGGTGTGTTTTCAAGACCATTTTTCTCATAGTTCCAAGATCTAATTAACTTTTCAATTATCATAGAAGTTGTTAAGTATCTTCCAAGATTTCTTGTGATACAAAGAACAATTCATTTGGATCCCTAGAACTCAAGTTATGATGCTTCAAAGATAGGGTATTCAAGTTGTCAAGTTTGATAAGTCACTAGTCAGCTTCATGGAGCCAACTTCAAGTGCTTTTTTCACATGTTTCAAAGCCTTGTCTCATCTTTCTTTCAATATGAAAGTTGTTCATTATCGTCCATACTTTCATTTCAAGACAAATATCTCACCAAATGAACCATTACTCCTCAAGATATATTACTTCAAAGTTGGTGTCTCAAGTGGCTAAAGGTGGCATTTTAACTTAGATATTTTTAAAGCATCAAGTTAGTTTTGTAAACATGTTTTCAAGGCCAATTTTCTCATGGTTCCAAGTCTCATATTAAGCTGCTTTCAAGATAAGAAGTGTTCCTCATTTTTTATACTTTCTTTTGAGCATAAATTCCCATCAAATGGATTAAAATTCATCAAGTTATAATCAAGGAAAAATGGCCATATGAACACATTTTTGTACATCATCCTATATCAATGCACTCAACTTGAACTTGTCATGCAGCATACACCCTTTGAAGGTGAGAAAATACTTAGAAGGGGGGTTGAATAAGTATATAGAAAAACTTAGCAATAAAAACTCAAGGAATTGTATCCTGGTTCGTTGAACTCAACTACTCCAGTCCACCCTATCAAGAGTGATTTGCCTTTCTCAAACAAGGACTTAATCCACTATTTAATCAACTGATTACAATAGCAAGCACTAAGAACAATTGTTCTAAGTCTTCTCAAGAACTACTGATCCTAACTGGATCTTCTTAAGGTTCTTTTACAATCAAATGTAAGAATAATACAAGTGTTTAAATTGCTTCTAATAAAGCTTTATCACAACTGTGATTTTACACTTAAGATTTATGAACTATGAAATAAATTCAGCAAATGAGAATAAATTGTATGAGAGCTCTCTTTGAATTTCGTTCAATGTTTCGTCAACTGAAGAAGAGTGATGGAGTCTTCCTTTTATAGGCAAAGATGTCCAAGTAGCTATCACGTTGAAGGCTGTGTACTAAAAGGTCTGAGCCTTTTTGTCTTCACATCACATGACCTTTCCTAGAAATAGAATGCACAGAGAAATCCTTTTTGTCTGTGTTCTTGTGTCTAGCATAAATGAGGAAAGAGTCGTTTGGCCATACCGACGGACATAAGTTTGAATTCTTCTTCAACAAGTTTCAGCAAATATCATCAGAGTCTAGATTGGTCAGAGTCTTCTAATGTTCATCAGAGTTTGCTGAATCAGAGTCTTTGCAGCATGTGTGCTTTCAACGTGTAATTGTTCAGAGCAGAGTTTGGGGCCAGATCCTCAGTACTGGAAGCATAGTACTATCAGAGTCTTCTGAGATAAACTAAGCTTGAAACTCTTCATACAGAATTCTTCAATGCTTCAGATGCTTCTGGCTTCTGCTTCAGATTCTTCTGTAGCTTTTACTTCAGATCCTTCTGTAGACAGCGCTCAGAATCTTCTGGAGGCAGCGTTCAGAATCTTCTAAGAGATGCTTTTGACGCTTCAGAGCCTTGCATATTTTTCATGTTCAGATCTAATTTGCTTCCAGAATAATATTCACTTTAATATCTGCAGCAAACATTCTCAAACAAATTTTAGAGTATATAATTATTTAATACAAAATTTCATAAGAGTTATCATCAAAACATAGAGATATTATTAAGAACCAATATGTGTTCTAACAATCTCCCCCTTTTTGATGATGACAAAAATATAAGAAATTTTGTTCAATTGAAAATATAATTATAACTCCCTCTGAGATTATGAATCTCCCCCTGAATTGAATACTTAGAAGAAATAGAAACTTCCCTTTTTGCATGAGTATTCTTTTCAGAATCAGAGCCTGATTGTTCCAAAAAATTAGATCTTGACTTGAATAAACATTTCAGAATCAGAGCCTGATTGGTTAAGTATGATCTGGGAATCTCAGAGTTACTTTTAAAGAATTTGTCAGAATTTTCAAATGATCTAAAATACTAAGAGTTCACGTTAGTTATAATTGATATGTCTGAAATTTCATTTAGGTAGAGTTTATTTGAACAGTCAGATCCATTTTCTCCCCCTTTTTTGTCATAATCAAAAAGTAAAACTTTTAAAGACAAATAAAAGGAAATACAGAAAAGATAAATTCATGTAGAGAAAATAGCAAAGTCATTCATTCATTTAGATAACAAACAGACACATCATCAGATAAGAATTCAAGTACATGTGCACAAACATCAGATACAGAAAAACATAAACCAGGTTTGCTTGGACAGAATCATCTTCAACAGGTGAGTGGTCTCAGATGAAGAATCTTCTTGCTTTGTCATCCATTTAGCCATGTTGTCATTCTTCTGATCTTGTTTAGATATCCATTGTGCCATGTCTTCAGTCTTCTGGTCTTGCTTGGCCCATCCATGACTTAATCTCAGATTGTTCAGCTTCCAAAACTGCAATCTTATCTTCAAGATCTGGATTCTCTTTCTTGATCTCAGATGAAGAATGTGGGGCAGATTCTGATGCGGGTGCAGAGTCAATTTCCATAGGAGATGCAGAGTCAGGAGCAAAAGATCCAGAGGGATTTTCCACAATTGCCATAGCCAGTGGATTTTCTTCAAAAGCAGAATCTATAGAAGCTTCTGTAGCAGATACTTCAGAAGATGAGGGCACATCTTTAAGAATCAAAGGTGCAGATCTTTTTACATTCCACATCATGCTTTTGGCAGTTTCAGCAAATCTGAGCTTCGCATCATCAGAACATACATTCTTTAGATTTGAGGCTACTGTATTGAATCTGTTAATGAAGCTATTCCAGATGGCATTAGATTCATTTGCATCCATGGTTGACAAACATTTCTTCTGAACAGAGCCTAAATGCATCTTTATATCTTTCATAAAATTTGCAAATAAATTATCAACATTTAGCCTAGTTTTTGGTTTCATAAGGGTTTCCAAGGTGAATGGCTTGGGTTGAGGTGGAGGTGGAATGGTAAATTCTGGAATGATGATCAGAGGACGAGGGTAGAAAGGAAGAGATGGATGGTCAGATGAAGTGGTAGATTTGGATATGGTTAAGGCATTAACCAGAAATGGTTTTGCACGTGATGCATAGGAAACAACATCAAATGAGGTGGAAGTATAAGGAATGAAAACAGATTTATCAGACAAAAGGGGTTCTGATGAAATCATTTCTGGTAGTTCTTTTAAGTATGTTTGGAGAACAGATGGTAGAATGATGGAAATCTTAGGTTTAAATGGAGTGATAGAGTCAGATGGTTCAATTCTGTCATAGAAATTTTTAAACTTGAAACCATAGGGAAGTGGATCAGAGGGGAATGGTTTAAAAGAAGCAAATGAGACAAACTCAGATCTCCTTGGTTTAGGTTTTGGAATGGTTTTGGGAATGAAAGTTTCAGATGAAACAGGTGGTTCTGGTTGTTTAGATTCAAATTCTCTAAGAAAGGGAGGTGAAATAAAATCTGGATGGATATCAGATTCAGAGGAATCAGATGAGGTGGTTGGGGTACAAGATGTAGAAGAAACTTCAAATACAGACTTGAGAGGTGTAATGTTTAGAACCTCAGTCTCAGGTATATTTGTTTCAACAGGATTGGATGGTTCTGGTTGAATCTCAGAAGGTTTGGATGTTGGTGGTTCAGATACGACTTGTTCAGATGCAACAGTTTCAGGTGCAACAGGATCAGATTGTATGGGTTCAGATGCAGCTGGTTGTTGTATTTCTGGTTGTTGTTGTGATGTAGGTTGTTCTGTTGGTTTTGTTTGTGGTGTTAGAATTTGGTCTACTGGTGTTGTTGTTGTTGGTTCAAATTGAGGAATATCAGAAGATTTAAGTGGTGTAGTGGAAATAGGATCAGATGATTTTGGTGGTACAGAGGTTTGAGATGGAGCAGAAATTGTTTGATTTTGAATGGGAGGGGGTTCAGGTACAGAACTAATTATTGATATATTTACAGCAATTTTAGGAATAAAAGGTAAAGATGTTTTAGTACCTTTTGTTTTGATGCGCTTGGTGGGAACAGAGGGAACTTCTCCAGAAGCTTTTCTCTTGATCTGCTTCTGTGGCTTTTCAGCAACTCTTGATTTCTTCTGAACAACAGCTTCTTTTGCCTCTGATTGTTTCCTTTTCCTTGTGTTCTCATCATACACATCTGGAATGGGTTCTCGTGCTCTTATTAGAATATTTGCTGGAATAGGTGTTCCATCTACTTTGCACGCATCAATGTATCTAACAATAATCTCCCTGGGTTCTTCAGCACCAATGAGTGGAAAATCTTTAACTGGAATCCTCTTCTGACTAACTTCAGAAACATTTAGCTTCTTGGGAACAACTGTGAGTTCATCCACAATATTTAGCCTCTGAAGACTCTTTGCATTCAGTGGTTTACCAACTATAGATTCAAGCTCATCTTTAACTCCAGCTTCATAAAGAGCAGTTACCAGACCATTCTCTGTCAGAATGTCTGAGATCAACCTTCCAAAAGGAATCCACGTCCTGATCTTCTGTCCCTTATCCTTTACAGATTCTCTTGATGCATTGATATGATTCCACAGATGCATAAAGAGGGTGTATGGAAGATCTACCTTTGTACTCTGACTTAAACAGTACATAAAGTAGAGTTGTTCATTATTCACATAATCTGGAGAATTTGTTGATTTTTTGTGATTGATGCATCCCAGAAAAATCTTTGCCCATATTTTGTAGTCAGGTTTCAGATCCTTAAATTTGTTAGAGGCCTGTCCAGATGCAATGACTTCCTCATAAACTTCTTCCATATCCACACGCCCAACTGGCAGATGACAAACTCCATCAGTCTCCTCATACCCTATGAGTTTCCTGATGAGATCTTTAGTGATGATGATCTCCTTTCCTAGAACAGAAGAGAGGATGAATTTTGGATACACAGAAGCATGAACCCAGAATTCCTTCACAAGATGTGGATACACTAGACCAAACAGCCTGTCAAAATACTTAACCCAACCTTGTGCATCAATAATAGAACGTAACTTAAACCCATTTTCAGCCAGAGAGTCAAATTCCACCATGGATTCACAAAGAACTTCAAGCTTGTCCACAGGGGTTAATAATGTCCTTTTTGGTTCCTTAAATGGAGTAACACCCATATTTGCTAACGTAACTGTAGCCATAGATGATTGAAATTGAGTTGATGTAGAGGATGATGTTGCCATTGTTGAAGATGAAGAAGATTTGGACGAAGGTTTAGGATTTTTGTGAAGAGCGAAGAGAAGAAAGAAATGCATAAAATGTATGTGAGGTGAAAAGTGTGAAATAATGTGAAATGTGGTATTTATAGAGAAAGAGAAAAGACACATAAACAGTCACAAATAGCATGTTCCACTTAGCAATTAATGACATTTAATGAAAAGAATAAAAAATCATTTCAAACCATTAATTGATTCTGACAATTTGGGGGAAAATCAAGACTTTCACTATTTAAACAATACCTCAAATGTCTCTTCAGTAATGTGCACGCCATCTTTTCAGATTCAAAGTGACACGCGTTTGCTTGCATGTGCTTCTGAGTTCTCTTGAGAAATGAAACGTTAGCCAACATTCAGATCCTCTAAGACTTGTTAGTTCAGATACACAAAAAAAAATCAAATAATCAAATAATTGACAAATGAAATACTTCAGAGTTTTAGACATTTTGCATCTGAGAAGTTTGCTTCTGATAAATATCATTCTGGACAAAAATCCATACCAACATTTTTCAGAATAAACTTGAACCTATCTTCAGCAAGGGGTTTTGTGAAAATATCAGCCCACTGATGATCTGTATCAACAAAGGCTAAATTTATAATACCCTTCTGAACATAGTCTCTGATGAAATGATGTTTAATTTCTATATGTTTTGCCTTAGAGTGTAAAATAGGGTTTTTAGACAAACATATAGCAGAAGTATTATCACAGAAAATAGAAATGTTACTCTCAAAGATCTGATAGTCTTCTAGCTGACTTTTCATCCAGAGCATCTGCGTGCTATATCCAGCAACAGCAGTATATTCTGCTTCTGTAGTTGAAAGTGCAATTGTAGGTTACTTCTTGCTGTACCAGGAGATTAGATTTCTTCCTAGAATTTGACAACTTCTAGAAGTACTTTTTCTTTCCACTCTGTCTCCAGTGTAGTCAGCATCACAGAATCCAACTAATTTGAAATCATCAGATTTTCTGTAACACAAACCCACATTAGAAGTACCTTTCAGATACCTTAGAATCCTCTTAATAGCTGTTAAGTGTGATTCTCTAGGATCTGATTGGAATCTTACACACAAGCATACACTAAACAAAATGTCAGGTCTAGAAGCAGTTAGGTAGATAAGAGATCCTATCATACCTCTGTAGAGTTTTTGATCTACTTTCTTACTTACCTCTTCCTTACCAAGAGTACTTGTTGGATGCATGGGAGTCTTTGCCATCTTACTATCAGTCATGTTAAACTTCTTCAGAAGCTCTTTAACATATTTGGTCTGATGAATGTAAGTGCAATCTGGAGTTTGATTGACTTGAATTTCCAGAAAGAATCTCAATTCTCCCATCATGCTCATCTCAAATTCTGCCTACATACATTGAGCAAACTCATTTCCCAGCATAACATTGGTAGATCCAAATATAATATCATCCACATATATTTGACAAATTAAAAGATCTTTCTTAAATATTTTACAAAAGAGAGTTGTGTCCACTTTGCCTCTGATGAAATTATTCTCCAGAAGAAAATTGCTTAATCTCTCATACCAAGCTCTAGGAGCTTGTTTTAAACCATAAAGAGATTTCTTTAGTTTAAAAACATGTTCTGGAAATTTTTCACTTTCAAAACCAGGAGGTTGGTGAACATAAACTTCTTATTCTATAATACAATTTAGAAAGGCACTTTTAACATCCATTTGATATAGAGTGATGTTATTCTGTGCAGCAAAAGAAATGAGTAAACGAATAGACTCTAACCTTGCTATAGGAGCATAAGTCTCTGTATAATCAATTCCTTCTTGCTGGCTGTAACCTTGAGCAACAAGCCTTGCCTTATTTCTTTCAACTTCTCCTTTCTCATTTAACTTATTTCTGAAGACCCATTTAGTTCCAATTATGTTGAATCCTTTTGGTCTTTAAACCAGATCCCAAACATCATTTCTTGTGAACTGATTGAGCTCTTCTTGCATGGCAATTATCCAGTCATTGTCTTGCAGAGCTTCATCCACAGAAGTTGGTTCAATAACTGACACCAACCCAAATAATGATGCTTCAGATGATCTGAGGAAGGATCTTGTTCTAATGGGGTCATCCTTCTTTCCAATGATCACATCCTCTGGGTGAAAGGCCTTGATTCTAGAAGATGATCCTCTAACAGTTGATTCTTCAGAAATGTTCAAGTTGTTCATTTGAGAAGCTAAAGGAATTGCATCTGGCGTTGCTTCTGGTTCCTTTACTTTTTGTCTGCCTCTGAGCCTTCAGAGTCTGTGAGAATTACTTCTCTATCTGCAGAACTTTCAAACTGCTTTGGCTTTTCAATGCCAAGCTTATCATCAAATCTAACATGTATAGATTCTTCCACAATCTGTGTTTTAGTATTGTATACTCTGTAGCCTTTAGAGCATTCAGAATACCCAAGCATGAAACAGTTCTGTGCTTTAGAATCAAACTTGTTAAGCTTCTCTTTAGTATTCAACATATAACAAATACATCCAAAAGGATGAAAATATGAAATGTTGGGCTTTTTGTTCCTCCACAATTCATATAGAGTCTTTTCCAGAAGAGGTCTTACAGACACTTTGTTCTGAATGTAACAAGCTGTGTTTATTGCTTCTGCCCAAAAGTGCTTTGCCAGATTACTCTCGTTGATCATGGTTCTGGCCATTTCTTGCAGAGTTCTATTTTTCCTCTCTACAACTCCATTCTGTTGTAGAGTTCTAGGGCAGGAGAAATCATAAGCAATGCCATTTTCATTAAAATATTTTTCAAAATATTTGTTTTCAAATTCACCACCATGATCACTTCTGACTTTAATAATTTTGAAATCTTTTTCATTTTGGACTTGTTTGCAGAAGTCAAAGAACACAGAATGTGACTCATCCTTGTGTTTTAGAAACTTTACCCATGTCCATCTGCTTTAGTCATCAACAATGACTAATCCATACTTCTTGCCTCTGATGGATGCAGTTTTCACTGGTCCAAACATATCAATATGAAGTAATTCTAATGGTCTTGAGGTTGAAATAACATTCTTAGATTTAAAAGAAGATTTTGAAAATTTTCCTTTTTGACATGCTTCACAAAGAGCATCTGAGTTGAACTTCAACTTAGGAAGTCCTCTGACCAGATTGAGTTTATTAACCTGAGATATACGTCTCATATTAATATGTCCCAATCTTCTGTGTCAGACCCATTGCTCATCATTAACAGACAAAAGGCACTTAACATTTTGAACCTTAAGTTCTGAAAGATTTATTTTATATATGTTGTTCTTCCTCTTTCCATTAAACAGGATTGAGCCATCCTTCTGACTAAGAGCTTTGCAACATTGTTGATTAAAGATTATATCATAACCATTGTCACTTAATTGATTTATAGACAATAGATTATGCTTTAATCCTTCTACAAGAAGAACATTAGATATAGAGGGAAGGTTACCATTACCAATAGTACCAGAGACAATGATCTTGCCCTTCTGATTCCCTCCAAACTTCACTTCTCCTCCAGATTTAAGCTCCAGGCTTTGGAACATAAACCTTTCTCCCGTCATGTGACGTGAGCAGCCAGAGTCCAGGTACCATGACTGGCGTTTTGACTTTTCTGCTAAAAAAATCTGCAACAGGGATAATCTTATCCTTAGATACCCAGATCTTTTTGGGTCCTTTTTGGTTAGTTGCCTTGAAAGTTGGTCTGAACTTCTGTCTTTTTACAACAGTTTTGTTCTGACTTACTTTTGGCTTAAACACAGAAACGTTCTGATCAGAACGTGTGTATTTAATGTCATTCAGATGACCAAACTTGAAATGAGAGTATAAGGGAGTTTTCTTAATAACAAGTTTATCAACAGGCATTGGATTTAAATCCTTTCCAGAGGAAGATTCATATCCAATTCCTTTCCTGTTGTTTCTGCTAACCCCATAGATCATTGAAGCCATCTTTCTTCTATCTATGCTTTTAGCAAGAAACTTCTGAAAGCTGTAGTCATATTCTTCTAAAATGTTTTTGCATTTAGACTTACTTTCAGATTCAAAATTTTGTTGAGCTTTTTCAAAATTGGCTTTCATTTTCAAATTATTTTTAAATTATCATTAACTAGGTATTGTTTGGTACTTGATGTTTTTTGTAATTGAGTTGTGTAATGTTGCCTTGTTGTGCTTTTTGTTCACATGCTCCCTTAAGGTTCCTGGTCCAACTTAATTTATGATTAAGCTTGGAGAAGCATAGGAATTAGGCGCTCAATCCTTTGCATGACAACATTAGGATAATTCCCTTTTAAGCTCAACCTTAAGTCCATCTTTTGTATGATAACATTAGGATAGAATTCCCTTTTTCATCTCAACTATAGGACCATGTGGCATGACAACATATAGGGTAGAGATCCCTTAGTCTTTTTATTTTTCCCTTTGAGTCTCTCTTTTCTCTCAAATCAAATCAAAATTCGTAATAAATATGATGAGTATAGTGCGTCACAAACCTTAAGTACATGGGAAATAATGAGTGGGAGTGTCTTCTTACTTCTTCTAGAGTGCTTTGCATACATCCCATTTGGGGGTGATCTTGCAAAATATTCGCTCCCATGTTATAGACTTTAGTGCAATACGCATCTCAAACAAAGTCAATTCACTTCTTTAAAACACTTGAACAAACGTAAACCACTTTTTCCTTCGGTATTTTCCTTCAAACCTTTTTAGAAAGGGCATGCTATTTCCATTCTATCTCAAACATGCCTCGTCCCTAATTGCTAGAATGCGAACTTAGCATCGCTCATAACAGATACTAGGCAAACCGTAGTCCCACGACTACAAACATTATAATTTCTTCATTCTTGTTCGAATGAAGATACGTAGGCACAAGATGGAGAAGTCTTGCTAAACACCCTTCCTCCCTTCCACCCGTGTTACATTCCTCCATTTCTGTAATTGCTACAACTCCTCAACAATACTAGTTATTACTTCACAACTTATGTCCTCAAGATCATTTCCATATGAAGCATTAGTAAATATAACAGTAAGCTGATCCTTAGTGTCTACACTCTTCAAAATATAAACCTTTCCTTTATTAAGACTCATGATTAGTTGATTTTACCTGTCAAGGTTCTTGTTCTAAATGAAGTAGTTGATAACATTCAGACCCATACAGTATAATGTCAGAACTTCAGCATTGTCATCATGTTTCTTCAATATATATTTCATCCATACTAATTGAAGGCAATTGTCGCAACTGCGAAAAACACCCAGCGGAAAAAAAAGAAGAGTCGCCATCGTATATTATTTATCCCATCGAGGGAAAGGAAGCGATCAAAGAAAACCTCAAAGTAGGGAGAAGACATGGTCATTGCAACCAAGTCCTGGGTTCGGGAGTAGATTACGCGAGAGGAAGGTATCAGCACCCTCTCGCATCTGTTGTACTCAACAGGATCTATGCTTGTTGTCTAATAAAAGGGTATATTATCTAAAACCTACTACTAAGCAGAAACAAGAATGAAAAAGGAAAGAAAAGGAGAGAAAAAGGAGACTCGATGGGACTTCGTTGTCCTAGGCCTACGTATTCCCTTGTGCAATGGGAAAGTTAGAGTCAACGTAGTTCGACAGACTACTGGTGAAAGGGGTAAAGGTTGCTCACCAAGACTTCGCCGTCTTGTGCCTACGTATCCTCATCCGGACGAGAAAGAAGAAGTCAGAGCAGTCATAGTTTGACGTACAAGTCGATACGTGTGTTTTATGAGTGACGTTAAGTTCACATTTCAACATGTATGGTCGACGCATGTTTGCGATAAAATGGAAAAATAACGTACTCTTACTAAAAATGATTTGACACACGATCCCATAGGATAAAAATGATTTGAGTTTGTTTGTGAGTTTTAGATAAGTGAATTGAATTGGTTTGAGATTCACATTGAACTAAAAGCTATGCTACTTGAAGAATAACCCGGAAATATCCCTTAATCTCTTCTGGGATCCATCTTACCCTTTTGATCTTTGTTAGTCAGGACATGGCATTTGCTTCCAAAAACATGGAAGTATTTCACTATAGGCTTCCTTCCTTTCCATAACTCATAGAGAGTGATTGAAGTTCCCTTTCCCATAGTGGCCCTATTATTAATATAACAAGTTGTATTCATAGCTTCAACCCAAAAATGATATGGCAGGCTTTTAGAATGAAGCATGACTTTAGCTAATTCTTGTATATCCAAGGTCTTTTGATAAAAAATTCCATCTAGCTGAGAAGAAAAATTATAACTAATATCTTCAGACTCACAGAATTCAGTGAATTTTGAATTCTCAAACTCTTTGTCATGATAGCTTCTGATCTTAAAAATCCTACTCTTTTGCTCCTTGTGAACACTTTGGCATAAAACTTTAAGAACTTCAAAGACATCTGATTTTTCTTTAAGAAATTTTACCCATATAAACCTTGAGAAATCTTCCAACCCTATAAACATACTTCTTTTCACCCAGACTTTCAGTTTTCATAGGTCCCATAACCCCCATATGGAGAAGTTCCATTATTCTTGAAGTAGTCTGATGGTGCAACATTGGGTGTGACATCGGGATTTTCTTCCTAACTTCATACTCACCATAAACTTTCCCTTCTTCAACCTTTAGATCTGGAATTCCTTTGATTTCTCCTACAGATGTGATTTCCTTCATTCTTTTGAGATGAATATGTCCGAGTTTCTAGTGCCACAACTTTGCTTCATCCTCTTGAGTTTTGGAACATATGGAATAATAAACAATTATCTGAGGCTCCCAAAGATAGCAGTTGTCTTTAGACCTTATACCCTTCATCAGAACATCATTTTTCTCATCTTTGACTAGACATTATGACTTGGAGAAAATGACTAACAAACCTTGATCACACATCTTACTAATGCTAATGAGGTTAACAATTAATCACTTCACAAGAAGAACATCTTCCAACCTAGGTGGTCCAGCATCCATCAATTTACCAACGCCTTTAATTTCTCCTTTAACACCACCACAAAATCTGACAGCACTTGTAGGCAGGGACCTAATATCCATCAATAACTTCTGAACCCCTATCATATGTCTAGAACATCCACAATTAAAGTACCAGTCTTCTCTAGTTGAGGCTCTCAAGGATGTGTGAGCTATAAGGTTAACACTCCCATCTTTGACCCTTCTTTTTTTACTAACTGGCTTATCCTTGAACTGAACTGAGGATATTTGATTTTCATACAATTAGAACATAAATGCTTTATGTGACCATACTCTCCATAATAATAACATCTCCAATAAGATTAGTAATTATTTGGAGGTTCATTATGTCTGCCAAAATTTTGTAACGTGTGGTTAGACATTGTGGTCATCTTCTTCCTTTCAGAAGGAAAGAAATTTCTTCAGACATTCTTCTTTGTCTATTATCAGGGTGATAATGAACTTTTGTATCTCCGGTGTCTTTTATTTGACCAGCTATATTTGTCATCCTTCTTAAGGAATGTGTAACGTTATTGAGTTTGGAATTTAGGAGAGCTATCTCACTTTGAAGATGAGAGACAACACCTAAGAGTTCCTTCTTCTCATTTTCCAATTCAGCAATGGCCTTTCTTTGATTTTCCTCTATCTTCTTATGTTCCTCACATCTGTTGCAGGTTTCCTTGTAATCCACATCCAAATCTTCATAGAGATCATTTTCATCACAAGCTTCTACTTCATCAACCCATCTTCAGAGAGAGCAGTAACAAATTCAACAGTCTCTTTGTTGGATTCATCTTCTGACTCATCATCATCAGACTAAGAAACAGTCAACCCCTTTTTCTGCTTCCTGAGATAGTTTGGACATTCTGGCCTAATGTAACCAAAACCATCACACTCATAACACTGAATCCCTTTACTTTGATCTAACTTTTCTTTAGTTTTGGTATTCTTTTAAGAATCATAGTTATTCCTGATGTCATATGTGATGCCCTTGACACTTGGTCTTCCTCTTCTATATATTCTCTTTAGAATTCTATTGAACAGCTTCCTAAGTAAAACAATGGTATTTGACAGTCCCTCATCAGTACCTAGGTTAGCTTGATCGTCTTTATCTTTAGCATTGAATACAAAAGCAATGCTTTTGTTCTTCTTTTCCATTCTATCATTCAAAGTCAATTCAAATGTTTGAAGTGATCCCACTAGCTCATTGTTGCGGTGGAAATAGGATCACAAACTATTAACGAGTTTGAATCGCAATTCAATTCACAACCGCTCTTTGATTTATCCGAAGGAAAAGGTCAAAAGAGGGGAAACCTATTTTTGCATCGTAAACACAATGCGGGGAAAGATCTAGGGTTCGGGGGTTAGTTAAATTTAGGGAAGGTATTAGCACCCTAAACTTCTGTAGTACTCTACAGGAACCTTTTGTTCAAATGTTTACTATTTGCTTTATTTATTTGCTTAAGGTATATGTACTAAGGATTAAAAGTGAGAAAGGAGACCTAAGGGGTTAATTCTAAGTTTACTCGGCAAGACATCGCATCTTGTGCCTACGTATCCTTACGGGAGTGGAATCAGAGTAATCGTAGTTCCCCTCAAAAGGGAGGTTAGAGACTTCTTGACTGTGGTCAAGGTCTCAAGGGGAATAAACATGTCTTAAGGACCTGCTTACATGGAGTCTAGGAACTCCAAATCTCTAATTGTAAATTGTTAAGTTGTAATTAGGGTTAAATTAGGTTAAGTTAGGGATTCTGCGGCGGGAAACCCTAAAATGAGCGCGGCGGCTCTTTGACCTAATGCTAGGGGTAAAATGGTAACTTTGTCTGCGGCGAGACATTTATGGAACATTAGGGTTTGTAAGGTTGTAGTTTTGAGGGTTTGAAATTGAGGACTATTGGCGCGGCGACCAAACGCTAGACCTAATTCCTTCGGAGGAGTGAGATTATTGGTAAAGACGCGATAAACATACAATGGCGGAAAATAAAGTGCGGAAAGATAAATGCGATTGTTAAGATTCGCAAGGTTACAACCGAGAAGCAGTTACAATAATAATAACTTTGAGTAAAAAATAAGATGAACGTAATGAGCTACAAAACGAACACACGACGTTAGTGGGGCTGAGTTAGGCGGCAATCAGAAAAAGATGTAACCTTGAGATTTTTATTATTGTTTTATAAAAATCTTGATTTAAGTTTTTAAAAAAATTTATATTAGCTTGCGAAAAAGATCTAATTTTAAAAATACTTTTAATATTTCTTTTTTTAAAAAAGGAGTTTTGTTTTTTAATATCCTTTTTAAAAAAGGTTTTTAATTTTTATTTCTGATATTTTACATAAAAAGGTTTTTTTGTTTTTTTAAATAGTTTTTCAAATTATAAAAGAAATGGTTATAAACTTAAAACAGAAAAAAAAAAAAACAAGTTAAATAAAATAAAGGGGTTGGGCTGAGTGATCAAACCCCAGACCCAACCCACACGGTCCACACGAAAAAAGAAAGACAGCATTTCGCTGCTAGGGTTTCGCGTTCTCATTCGCGAACGGCGCCTCCTTCTTCTTCCTTGCCGTGTCGTTCCTCGTTCATCCCTTGATGTCTCCTGAAACCACACGAAATCTGTCAAACGAGGATGACAGAATACTATTTCACTTACGTTTTGACTCGCGGGTAGAGATAATGTGGCGATGGTGATGGTGGAAACGACCGATGATGAATTCTCTGAGGCTGGGAGTTGATTTGCCCGCCGTTCAAACGGCGCTGGTGAACCTTCTCTTTTCGGGTTGCTTTTGATCTCTCTCTTTCACGATTGCTAGCTATCCTCCGTCTAGGGTTTGCGATTCTCGTTAGGGTTCGCCGTCTTGGGTTTTGGTATTCAGTCCTCTCTTTTTATCAGGTTGTATTGCTCCTCTTTATATCCTTTTGATTTTCGTGGGCCTTTTCAAGGTGTTGGATTTGCGTTTTATTTTCGCTGAAATATGCCTTTGTGATTTCTGATACAAATTGATTTGATTTGATTTCAGAATTATTTGATTGAATCCGCTTTGGATTGATTTGGGATTCTTTCCCTTTTGGATTTGACTGATATGCTTTGATTATCTGGATTTTATTGGACTGCATTTGGGTTGACTTGTCTTTCTGGTTTTTTCAGATGCGGATATCTAGCCTTGAGTTTCGATCTGCTTTGGATAACCATTTCTCAAGATTTAAGTCTTGGATATTTAATTTTATTTGGATCCTCTGGACATCTGTTTTGCTTTGATTAACTGGGTTCCATTGTGATCTGAACTGATGTGAATTTCTGGTGGTTTTAATTGCTGCCTATTTTTCTGATAAACTTGCATTTCTCTGATCTTTCTGGTGTTTATTTGGATCTAATCCCTGATGCTTGTTGATTTGATTTTCAGGTATTGACTTAGATTGTTATTTTTCAGGTGAACTCCAATTCGGATTCAGTCCACAATTATTTACTTGATAGGGGCTGAACCGCTTGACTCTTGGCTTCAGAGCTGATACTCTGGGCAATTGTGTCCAACTATGAATGCTTAATGCTGCCTCGATACACTTTTGGGCGATGAGGATTTGAGCTACGATGTTTGATTAACCGAGCCATGTATTTGTTCGTTTGTTCGTTTCATGAACTTGTTTTGGTGACTCATTTGTTGGGGCGATGATGTTCATAACTGAGCCCTTGTTTGGTGCTCTGTTTCTGATGTGCTTTGCACATTCGGGACCCAACCTAAACATGATATATCGCTGCGATTTCTTGAACTCATCTTTGTTCCTTTTCTGGTATGGTTTCGCTATAATCTGATTTTTGAATATGCTGCTAAACCATGTTTGATGCTGTTGTGCGTCTTTGGAGCCTGCTGAATATTTTTCTGTCATGACAGATTTGTAGGACTTTTCTTATGTCTTCTTGCGCATAAATTTGCCTTCTGATGCATTGTTTTGATTCTCTTTCTGCAGACGTTAGGCTTGATGCCTTTTGTCCCTTGGCTCGAACTTTTTCGCAGCTTGGCCACACCATGATGCCTTTGACAGCACTATTGTTTGTGGTTATCCATTGATACTTGGAGTTCCTTTATGAGTTCATTTGGGGCAGCTTGGCTTTCGTTCTGAACCATTTTGCTGCGATTTGATGCAGCCTTGGCTTCATTTCACTCTTCTTGTTCTGTCTGAACTTAGTTTTTCATGAACTTGCCTAGAATTAATGCAGTTTGATGCGGTTTTGGCTTGTATTTCAATTCTCTTGTCCCGTTCAGGATTGCTGCAGTTTGATGCCTATGGCATCTTATGAATCATTTTGAGTTTTGAATGCTGAAACTGATATTGATGTGTTTGTGGATTTTTCAGGTGTGGGAAGTTTTAAAACCAAGGAGGCTCAGACCTGCCGACATCTGGGTCTGGGCCAGAACTTTGCCTATGTTGCCTTATTTTCGTATCAGTCTGGAAATCCAAATCGTGGCAAAACGAATCAGTCCCACCTCATTTATTTTTTCTATCTCTCGGATGTCCCATATGGATAAGAACACGTATTACCTTATCTGACGCCCACGGCGCGGATCGGTAACGGGGGTAGGACGCAGCTTCGGTTGTGCCACTCCCGGCACTCGATGATGACATTGTTCTGAGAGTGTCGAAAAAAACTTCTAACATTTTTCTATACTGTCTGTTTTCTTTTGATGTGCAGGTTAGCTGAGGATTCATGGAGAAGTTCAAATACAACATGAAGACCTTTAGATACTCTTAGGATTTAGGATAGATGCCTTAGGATTGAGAATTTTAATGTACTTCCTTGTAACAGTACTTTGTAAAATATGAAGCAACCTCCACATTCTTGTATGATAGCATTATTTATGGAATAAAATTCTCAAAGTTTTGAATTTATTTATATTTTATTCTTAGTTAAAAAATATAAACAATTGTGAATAAATCCACAAGTATTTAAATTCATTAACATAGGCATAAAACATAAATATTCCCAAGTGGTATTTGTGATCCTGATCTCATCATCCGATTAAAATGTTAACCAATTGTTTCATAACCAAACACATATGGGCACCGTAATCACAACATTTTCAGCATCAACAGTAAAACTAATCGTAATTAAATTCCACTGACCAAACCGCTAAAATCTCAATATGATCAGAACTGGTGGTAGATAAATGCCTCAAAACCAATACGTATCAGATGCCTCAGAATTTTAATAACAGCCCGTCTTCCAGGAATTGATAGAATTTGCGCAAAATGACCAAAATACCCCTGGGACCAAATCTGCAAAACAAAACCCCTTCATAACTTGTTAGTGGTTAGCAAATGTACATATGAGATGCTATGCGAAATGACTGACTAAATATAAGGGTAAAATTTGGGGTATTACAGTTGCCCCTATTTAAATAGCTACACCAGACGATTTGAGTGACAGAGACTCGAGGAATCGTGGTGGAGAGATTTAAATATAGATAACCGAAAATTTTGCCCTTATATGCGACGATATGCAATGCTGTGGACAAAACGGGAACAACTTAATGCAAATGATGCCATGAATATGATATGATGCGTATGAGTGCGGAAATGCTGACGAACATGACGACACCGGGACAGACGCCACGAGAAGAACTCACTGGGGACAATGACGTGCTGAGACAACAGTACAACACTGGGGAAATCTAAAAATGATAGTCAACTGGTGCGAATGTCCAATAGTCACTTTTAGAAAAGGGACGAGATCCTCAAATGGAGATGGTACCTATGGGACGGCCTCCACTGGGGAATCTAAAAATAAAACTGGATCACGTACGATTGTAAGATCGATTACAGAATGCCGGAGCATTGAGCAAAGAATAACATCCAAGCTTCTGTAAACTATCTCTCGTGACAGGATCAAACGGACTTTTAGGAAATCCGTATCAAATATACAGGGTAAAGACCGGCTGTATGCCAAAATAAATGGACTTTAATAGGAAATGCCTTGATAAGCTTCTCGAGGGAGAATGGTCACTCATCGTTGGAAGGGACTTATATGCCAAAATGGATAAGCACTCAAATAAAGAGGCTGCTGCTTATCTGATAAATAAATCTTCTCGCATTTTAAGGTCGGCGCCTGGAATACGATTCTGATTCTTCTCTTACTGAAGGATAAATAAACTGCTTCAAGATCGTGCTCTCTTGAACATGAAAAGGGTAAACTGAACTTCCTCATACGTCAGAATCGTGCTCTCCTGAATATGAAACTGGATGACTGAATATACTCATACTTCAGAATCGTGCTCTCCTGAATATGAAACTGGATGACTGAATATACTCATACTTCAGAATCGTGCTCTCCTGAATATGATTTGGTTGTAAATGAATTTTTTTCATACTTCAGAATCGTGTTCTCCTGAATATGAAAATGGATAATCGAACTTCCTCATAACTCAGAATCGTGCTCTCCTGAATATGATTTCGCTCAAACCTCCCCGTAACTCAAGATCGTGCTCTCCTGAATACGATTTGGTTCATACCCCAAGACGGCAGGTAAATGGAAGCCCAACTGCTCCATGGAGATGGCCATTTGCTGCGAGTCATAACGAGGATAGGATCGACTTCTTAGGTGAGAAATGTCGTATGTTGATGCTGTAAGATGTAAAGTGTAAAGGGTTGTAACATGTAGGATTGTAAAGTGTTGTACTGATATATTTTCCAGGCGTGAACTGGCGTGTATCTGTAAAGGATTGTAGTTGATTTTCTTGAAAGATAGTGCAAAATAAATGCACGTCCGGTTGGGATTGACGACCGACATGACTGAGATTCAATCTAGGATCGAGCTAGAAAGAAGACTGGTAATCAAGACTCCATCGAGGGAATGATCTCGGAGGGTAAATATCTTATCCTGGTGAGGAAAGATAGCTGAAGTAACCGTCATCCACGAAGATCGAGCTCTATGGGGAAACTGGAAACAAGTAAGTATTTTATGCTTAGGGCTGACAATCTACTTGAAGAGACCGGACGAACCCAGTTATTCGGCGGTAACAACCAATGATGGAGACACAATGAACCTGTGCACGTTAACGCGTATGTTAATGAATATGTTAATATGAATGTATGTTAATGTCTATGTATGCAAGATGTTATGAAATGAGTATGTAATGAGTATGTAGTGAATATGTAATGAATTATGTAATGAAATAGGCATGTGAAGCTTATGCCCTTGCGTATGTTGACGAAACAGACTAGAGACGGGACGAGAGATGAAATAAACGTCTCGACGGAAACACCCTGCGTTCTCTGCAACCAATACGTCAATCATGGGTGAGAAGGATCAATGGTGGAACCAAATCTGGTTTTAAATGTTCTGAATTCTCTGAGGGAGAAAGTAAATTGCTTAGGTGCCCAGTATTATGTCTTCGCATGGGGAGAAGAAAACCTGAGGGATACTTTCGAGTTACCCAAGAAAAAGTTGTCAGCTTATAGTCTCGCTGGGGACTGTGATAGAGCAATGGTTTGAAAGTGTTTCTGCAATAATGATATTTCCGGGGAATGAAGAGATCCTTTCGGAATTTCCACTAGTCAAAGTAATTTATTACATTTCAAATTTGTTTTGTTTTTGAAAAACAGTTTTGAAAAATCTACAATGCACCTTTCATTTTCAAATTTTAGGAATAAACGCATTTTGCATAACAAATAGAAAACAAAGAGCAATGCACCAAAGAATGTAAGTAACGAGATGGTTTCTTTTATTTAGAGGGCGGTAGCTCGCTGAAGGCATAGCTCCACAGATGATTATGTTTTGAAATTAGCAACATGGGAAAGGTTACATCGAATCCAATGACACCTACTGACACTAATAACTAAGACTAATCCAGAATCCTGCTTTGGGCAAGGATGAAAGAACTGAAACATGGCTCTCATGCGGAAAGTGTGTTCGAGATGATCAGTGTCCTCTGATGCAATGAAATGCCTTTGTCCCTAACTTTTGCCTGGACCGCCCTCTCGGGTTTTCAATCCACCGGGACGCTCTTTTTTGCCTAAGCCGCCCTTTCGGGTTTTCAACTTAGCGAGCTTTTTATTATTATTTCTTTTTTTTTCCCTTACTTTTTCCTAAGTCGCCTTTTGCAGGTTTTCGACTTAGCGGGTTTTTAGGCATAATATTTTCGGACTGCATCAGAATTCACGGGATGTGCTAGTTCTTCTCCGTCCATTGTTGTAAGTATCAGAGACCCTCCGGAGAAAACGGTCTTTACAACAAATGGGCCTTCATAATTGGGCATCCACTTTCCACGCATATCTTTGTGTACTGGCAAGATCTTTTTGAGTACGAGCTCTCCTTGACGGAACTCACGAATACGGATCTTCTTATCAAACGCTCTTTTCATCCGTTTCTGATATAATTGCCCATGGCACATGGCTGTCAAACGCTTCTCGTCAATGAGATTCAACTGATCCAATCTGTCTTGAACCCACTCAGCTTCCTCAAGTTCAGCCTCCATTAACACTCTTAGCGAAGGTATCTCTACTTCGATGGGGAGCACGACGTCCATTCCATATACCAGTGAGAAAGGTGTTGCCCCTGTCGAAGTTCTCACCGAGGTTCTGTATCCATGTAAAGCAAACGGTAACATCTCATGCCAATCTTTGTAAGTCACAACCATCTTTTGCAGGATCTTCTTGATATTCTTATTCGCAGCTTCAACGGCTCCATTCATCTTAGGACGGTACGGAGAAGAATTATGATGAGTGATCTTGAAATTATCACACAGCTCTTTCATAGTCTTATTATTCAGATTGGTGCCATTGTCAGTTATTATCCGGCTTGGGACTCCATAACGGCAGATGATCTCTTTCCTGATGAAACGGGCAACCACTTGCTTGGTCACGTTGGTGTAGGAGGCAGCCTCTACCCACTTGGTGAAATAATCAATAGCAACAAGGATAAAACGATGACCATTAGAAGCTTTCGGTTCGATTGCCCCAATCATATCAATGCCCCACATAGAGAACGGCCATGGTGAAGACAAAACATTCAATGGTGACGGAGGTACGTGCATCTTATCAGCATAAATTTGGCACTTATGGCATTTTCTGGCGTATTGGATGCAGTCGGCTTCCATGGTTAACCAATAATACCCAGCCCTTAACATCTTCTTGGACATAGCATAGCCATTGGCATGAGTTCCGAAGGTCCCCTCATGAATTTCCTGTAGTAACATGTCCGCTTCCCGTTTATCAACACATCTGAGCAGGACCATGTCGTGATTTCTCTTGTATAACACACCATTACTGATAAAGAATTTGGACGCCAGTCTTCTCAATGTCTTTTTGTCCAGACCAGTAGCACTATCGGGATACTCTTGCTTGACGAGATAGTTCTTGATATCATGAAACCAAGGCTTTTCATCCACCTCAACTTCTTCGACCATCTGACAATAAGCGGGCTCAACCTTGCGCTCAATATGGATAAGAGGTGCTTCATTAACGAATTTAACTTTCCACATGGATGCTAACATGGCTAAAGCATCGGCTACGTGATTCTCGGATCTAGGAACATGCTCGAACTCTATCTCGTCGAAATACTTGATCAGCTCAATAATATAGTCCTTATAAGGGATCAGCTTCTCATTCTTCGTTTCCCATTTGCCTTGTACCTGGTAAATAACCAAGGCTGAGTCGCCACTTACTTTAAGAAGTTTGATTCGGAGGTGAATCGCCGCTTCGAGGCCAAGAATACATGCTTCGTATTCTGCGACGTTGTTAGTGCACTCAAAGTCCAATCTCGCTGTAAATGGAGTGAATCCGCCCTTTGGGTTCATCAAAATGGCGCCTATACCATGTCCATTGAAATTCGAGGAGCCATCAAACATCATCTTCCACCAAAGACCTGGTTCTGGACCCTCGCTTGGATCTGGCTCTTCACAATCTCTTTTAATCAACAAAATATCCTCATCAGGTAAATCGAGCTTAAGAGGTTCGTAATCTTCAACTGGCTGGTCTGCGAGATAATCAGATAAGATACTACCCTTAATCGCCTTCTGGGGTACATACTGGATGTCATATTCGGATAACAACATGTGCCAACGGGCTAGCCTCCCGGTTTGAGCAGGTTTTTCAAAAATGTACTTGATCGGATCCATTTTAGAAATCAATAACGTGGTATGACAGACCATATATTGCCGAAGGCGCTTAGCGGCCCATGCCAATGCACAACAAGTTTTCTCTAATGGTGAGTATCTGTTTTCGCAATCGGTAAACTTCTTGCTCAGGTAATAAATCGCATGTTCCTTTTTCCCAGTCTCATCATGTTGCCCAAGCACACAACCCATAGACTTCTCGAGAACAGTAAGGTACATAAACAACGGTCTTCCAGGTACGGGAGGGATCAGAATAGGGGGATCTTGCAAATAACCCTTAATCTTCTCAAACGCTTTCTGACAATCAGGGTTCCACTCAACTGTCTGCCCCTTGCAAAGCAACTTGAATATCGGCTCACAAGTGGCGGTCATATTAAAGATAAACCTGGAAATGTAATTCAGACGTCCCAGAAAACCCCTAACTTGCGTCTCGGTTCGCGGAGCCGGCATATCTTGAATGGCTCGGACTTTGTCAGGATCTACCTCAATCCCTCGCTGGCTAACAATGAAACCAAGCAGTTTTCCAGATCTGACACCGAAGGTACATTTAGCAGGGTTCAATTTCAACTGATATTTCCTGAGTCGTTCAAACAATTTCACCAAATGGTCTAGATGCTCCTCTTCACTCTGAGATTTGGCTATCATATCGTCCACATACACCTCAATCTCTTTGTGCATCATATCATGAAAAAGGGTGGTCATAGCGCGTTGGTAAGTTGCTCCTGCATTCTTCAAACCGAAAGGCATGACTTTGTAGCAGAAGGTTCCCCAAGGAGTAATGAAAGTAGTCTTCTCTCGATCATCGGGATCCATCTTGATCTGATTATAGCCAGAGAAACCATCCATAAATGAGAACAACACAAAACTGGCCGTATTGTCTACCAGTGTGTCAATATGTGGCAGTGGGAAGTCGTCTTTCGGACTCGCTTTGTTCAGATCCCTGTAGTCTACACACATCCTAACTTTACCGTCCTTTTTAGGCACTGGCACGATGTTGGCAACCCAATCTGGATATTTTGCGACTGCCAAGAAACCTGCATCCAGCTGCTTTTTAACCTCATCTCGAATCTTCAAAGCCATGTCAGGTCTCGTTCTTCGGAGTTTCTGCTTGATAGGTGGACAATCTGGCTTGAGTGGCAACTTGTGAACAACAATATCTGTGTTCAGGCCCGGCATATCTTGATACGACCACGCAAACACATCAATATACTCTTTTAACAACTCAATCAACCTCGGCCTAATCTCCGTCCTAAGCATTGCACCAATCTTGACCTCTTTCTTGCTCTCATCTGTACCGAGATTAATTAGGTCCACCTGCTCTTTATGCGGTTGAAGCTCCGTGTACTCGTACTCAATCAATCTTGTCAGTTCAGCGGGTACTTCAAAATCTTCTTCACCCTCGTCCTCAGCCTGATTGATGGGTGCATCCCAGTCAGGAGCGTCAGTAAAGTCATTGGATCCAACAAGGTTTACGATATCTCTGCATGATGGAAGGCTTACTTAATTAAAATGCTCGAAGATATGTAAGAATGAGATGCTGTTTTTATTTTTTTTGGGAAAAAGGTTGCCAATTTCATTTTTAAAGGTGAAAACGAAAAACGCAAATGAACCAAAGTGGAATTGAACAAAATGCTTTTATTAATATCTTTTTAGAAATGAAAGGTGGCCCGATAAAACGACCCTATAGCCTTGGGCAGAGCTACGGATTTTTTTTTGAAAATGTAAATGAAACTTTAAAAAACAATTACTTTGACAAGGGAAAGATAACAGGGATCTCTACGGCCTCCCAGTTGTTCAAAACTGCATCACCCTTAAACACCAGGTTGCTCAGCTCTTCATTTTCCTCGCAGTCGTTGATGGCATTGACTTGGAAACCTCCGCTGACAAATACCTCTTGGATAACCTTAGGACGCCCTTCGACAGTTGTGGTAGCTCCATTCTGAGTTGGTTTGTAACCCAACCCAGAGCGATCAGTCTTGGTCTTGACATCGATTACCTCTCCCCAACCTTCAGGAATGCCCCTGTCAATTGTTGCTTTGGTACATCTTCAGAGATGCAAAAGATGGATTACCCTGACCCACTGTCTCTTCGACTTCCAGCAGAACAGCATTGGCGATCTCAAGTGCTTGAAAGGAAACGTCTAAAGCATTCTCATCGGCCTCGATGTAACGGAAGGAAGACAGGTTACTGACCATCAGATCCTCCTCACCGTGTATAATAACCAACTTTCCATCGATCACGAACTTCATCTTCTGATGTAAAGTTGAGGTTACTGCCCCAGCGGCATGGATCCACGGCCTTCCAAGTAAACAACTGTAATTGGGATTAATGTCCATGACTTGAAACGTGATATTAAAAACTTGCGGACCGATCAGGATAGGTAGCTCAACCTCCCCCATTACCGATCGACGAGAGCCATCGAAAGCCTTGACAACCAAAGGTGTAGGTTTCAGCGCAGTCTCTTTACAAGCCAACCTATCAAGAACCCTCTTGGGTAGAACATTCAGAGAAGAGTCGGTGTCTACTAACACTCTCGCTAAATTGTCCTCCTGACATTTTACCGATATATGTAAAGCACGATTATGGTTCGGACCCTCCTTCGGTAACTCTTCATTGCTGAAACTGAGGGTGTTACAAGCGGTTAAATTGGCAATCACACTATCAAACCGACTGGTGCTAATATCTTGATCCACATGTGCTTGAGTCAAAACCTTCTGCAAGGCCATCCTATGAGCGGGTGAACTCATTAACAGAGATAAAATCGAGATCTTGGAAGGAGTCTGATGAAGTTGATCGATAACTTTATAGTCACTTTTCTTGATGATCCTCAAAAATTCGGCATCTTCATCATTCATGACGGCTCCTTTACCTTTGTCTTTGGCAGGCACCGGGGTACTAGTCGTTTCCTTAGGTGGGACCTCATTGGAATGGGGAGTATACACACGGCCACTGCGAGTCATCCTGCTTACCTCTGCGATATTGGTCACCGTGCCCTTAACCTCTTCATTTGGAATAACCTTCCCGGACTCCTTGTCAATCATCGTCACGTCATATTTCCAAGGCACAGCTTTAGGATCACTGAAAGGAAACGGACTCGGTCTTCGAATAACTATAGGCTTAGGCTGATTCACTTCAGGGATATACGACCTCGGTATATCGAACACGAGATTGGCGGAGCCTGCCCCTGATAGATTAAACACTGGTACCTTACCCTTTGATTCAGGCTGATGGAAGACAGGCTCAACCACAGCGACTACATCCTTCTTGGCTTGGCTTGTCACTTGTAAAACACCCTCATTAATCAACCTCTGAACATCATTCTGAACCAACACACAACCCTTAGTACTGGCTTCACAACTTACGCATGCAACGTGGGAAGTATCTACCAAACCAGCTTCAAACAGTTTCGAATGGAACATCTTGAGAGGAGTCTTAATCTGTTCAACGTCAAGGGCATAACCTACCCCCGAATCAACACTAACGGCATTGACACTCTCATGGTTAGGAAAAGGGTTCTTCTTAACATTTGGTTGAGGATCTTCAAATGACAAAATCTTCTTTTCCAATAGATCCCTGACAATATTTTTGAGAGCATAACAATTCTCCAGATCATGACCAGGCGCACCCTCATGAAATAAACAATGAGCGGCGGCGTTGTAATTAGCGGGTAGAGGATTAGGAGGCGGACCCAAAGCCCGAGTGGTGATGAGCCCCTGCTTGACCAAAGAGGGATACAACTCGGTAAAAGTCATTGGAATCGGCGGACAAGGTTTATACGTTCTTCTGTTCGGCATATTCTGGCGAGGAGCCGGACTCTTTGGCTGTTGAGGAGCAGGAGTATTGGGCGCCTGCAGGTAGTTGACAGGAGGCGGATAAACAGGAGGTTGTTGCATAGGTTGATACATGGGAACCTGTTGATTGAAAGAAGGTGTAATAGCTGCCACATAGGGTTGTTGAGCATATTGGACTGGGTACCCTTGAGGTTGAGCATAACCTTGCGGATGTCGATAAAAGCGTTCTCTTGGTCTACCAGAGGATATAGCATTAGTCTCACCCTCCTTCTTTTTCTGGGAGCCATACGGAGGTTTCTTCGGCTGATCCTTAGAAGCACCATGATTATTTGTCATTTTACCACTTTTCATACCCAATTCAATCTTGACACCCACAGCAACGATGTCGGAGAAATTTGAAGTCACACTGCCCACCATTCTCTCGTAAAATTCTGGACAGACCGTGTCGACAAACCAATCAGCTAACTCCTTCTCGGTCAAAGGAGGTTCTACCTGCGAAGCAGTCTCTCTCCACCTTTGGGCATATTCTTTGAATGACTCAGAACTCTTTTGTGACATACTCAGCAACTGTCTTCTGTCAGGAGCCAGATCCATATTGTACTTGTAGTGTTTGATGAAGGCGTCAGATAAATCTTGAAAGTTCTTAATGCGAGACTGGTCTAAAGTTAAATACCACTTGGAGGAAGCACCCTTCAAACTATCTTGGAAACAATGGATCATCAGTTTATCATTCTCAACATGGGCAGCCATTTTGCGATAATACATGATCAGATGACTCTTAGGGCAGGTGGCACCTTCATAACGATCGAAGTTCGGAGTTTTGAACTTCGGGGGAATAACCAAACCCGAGACCAAACAAACATCCCTTGCAGCAGTCCCAAAAATTTGATCACCCTCTACCTTTTTCAATCTCTGGACGATGGTGTTCACTTCCTCACGAAGCTTATCATGTTTCTCATAACCCTCAACATTCTCATCAAGATTATCAAAAACTGTCTCATTGAAGTATGGTTGCGCACGAGTGTGTACAACAGGTGGTGCAAAGATAGGAACCCCCCCTAGAAACTTCAGAGAATAAAGGCACGGCTTGCTGAACAGGCTGATTAATCGGAACGGTGGCTTGAGGAGGCACAAAACCTGGAGCAAGACCATAAGGTGGGTCCCTTGCTATGGTCACACTTGGTGGAGGGTCCACAGTAACGCCGGTAATCTCAGAAACAACAGTGGGCTGGGTATCCATCTTAGCATTCATGACATGTAACAATTCCATCATACGCCCCATACCCCCTCGAAGGTCTTCAAGTTCATTGCTGAGGCGATCAATCTCTTTTGCCTGATCCTCCATTCTTTTCCGAGTTTGAGCTCTGGTGTTGTATTGGTGCCGAGAACTCAGGGTGACGAAACTGGAAGGCGAGAGAACCGAACATGAGAAAACGGAAGACACATGCAATGCAAGAAAGTAAATGATGCTAAAATGTGAACGTAAGTGAAGATTTCATGGAATTCAAACATTTATGAATGTCGTGGGGTACCAAGGAAATCTTTTTCTTGTTTTTTCATTTTATCTTTTATTTATGGTATCCCGCGATATCCATAAATGGTATTTGAACTCCATGAAATACAATGCAATGAGATGCTTTATGGATGCAATGCATGAAAACACACAAAGTCCTAGGTTAAAGGAACGTGAGCGGAGTCAAGGTCTACCCATCCCAAAAGGAGTGTACTATAGGTTAGTTGTACCTGCCGAACAAGGTTCTACAGAGTGCCCAAAGTCATCAGCCCCTCTTTCGGATATTATCAACCTTCCGACTGACTCAGGGGTTAATAATATTCTCAAGAGAACCTCTTTTGAGTGCAGTATCGCGTAGCAGCCATTGTAAGATTACTCCCACATAGCTCCCGCACTACGTCCTAAATAAGGCCAAGGTGGTGTTAAGGTACTACGGTCCTCAATATCACAGACTCCAATCGACCATGGAAAAAGTTTTCGCGATTACTCGTTCAACCGAACCATTTTCGAAAGGGTCTCAACTGAGCGGAGATTCTCGAATCAGCTTGGTCGGGATTCAACTCCCTATAAGCCTCATCGAATATATCCCCATCCTATAATAATGTCACTAGTCCGGGCGTAGGACTTATCTCACAACACAAGGAACTGTCCCACAATCAAAGCACAAATATATACATGCAAATGAATAACAAGACAAATAATAATAAATATGAACAAATTAGGGATAACCCTCAAAATTTTAGAAAGTCCCCAGTGAAGTCGCCATTTTCTGTTGCGGTGGAAATAGGATCACAAACTATTAACGAGTTTGAATCGCAATTCAATTCACAACCGCTCTTTGATTTATCCGAAGGAAAAGGTCAAAAGAGGGAAAACCTATTTTTGCATCGTAAACACAATGCGGGGAAAGATCTAGGGTTCGGGGGTTAGTTAAATTTAGGGAAGGTATTAGCACCCTAAACTTTTGTAGTACTCTACAGGAACCTTTTGTTCAAATGTTTACTATTTGCTTTATTTATTTGCTTAAGGTATATGTACTAAGGATTAAAAGTGAGAAAGGAGACCTAAGGGGTTAATTCTAAGTTTACTCGGCAAGACATCGCATCTTGTGCCTACGTATCCTTACGGGAGTGGAATCAGAGTAATCGTAGTTCCCCTCAAAAGGGAGGTTAGAGACTTCTTGACTGTGGTCAAGGTCTCAAGGGGAATAAACATGTCTTAAGGACCTACTTACATGGAGTCTAGGAACTCCAAATCTCTAGTTGTAAATTGTTAAGTTGTAATTAGGGTTAAATTAGGTTAAGTTAGGGATTCTGCGGCGGGAAACCCTAAAATGAGCGCGGCGGCTCTTTGACCTAATGCTAGGGGTAAAATGGTAACTTTGTCTGCGGCGAGACATTTATGGAACATTAGGGTTTGTAAGGTTGTAGTTTTGAGGGTTTGAAATTGAGGACTATTGGCGCGGCGACCAAACGCTAGACCTAATTCCTTCGGAGGAGTGAGATTATTGGTAAAGACGCGATAAACATACAATGGCGGAAAATAAAGTGCGGAAAGATAAATGCGATTGTTAAGATTCGCAAGGTTACAACCGAGAAGCAGTTACAATAATAATAATTTTGAGTAAAAAATAAGATGAACGTAATGAGCTGCAAAACGAACACACGACGTTAGTGGGGCTGAGTTAGGCGGCAATCAGAAAAAGATGTAACCTTGAGATTTTTATTATTGTTTTATAAAAATCTTGATTTAAGTTTTTAAAAAAATTTATATTAGCTTGCGAAAAAGATCTAATTTTAAAAATACTTTTAATATTTCTTTTTTTAAAAAAGGAGTTTTGTTTTTTAATATCCTTTTTAAAAAAGGTTTTTAATTTTTATTTCTGATATTTTACATAAAAAGGTTTTTTTGTTTTTTTAAATAGTTTTTCAAATTATAAAAGAAATGGTTATAAACTTAAAACAGAAAAAAAAACAAGTTAAATAAAATAAAGGGGTTGGGCTGAGTGATCAAACCCCAGACCCAACCCACACGGTCCACACGAAAAAAGAAAGACAGCATTTCGCTGCTAGGGTTTCGCGTTCTCATTCGCGAACGGCGCCTCCTTCTTCTTCCTTGCCGTGTCGTTCCTCGTTCATCCCTTGATGTCTCCTGAAACCACACGAAATCTGTCAAACGAGGATGACAGAATACTATTTCACTTACGTTTTGACTCGCGGGTAGAGATAATGTGGCGATGGTGATGGTGGAAACGGCCGATGATGAATTCTCTGAGGCTGGGAGTTGATTTGCCCGCCGTTCAAACGGCGCTGGTGAACCTTCTCTTTTCGGGTTGCTTTTGATCTCTCTCTTTCACGATTGCTAGCTATCCTCCGTCTAGGGTTTGCGATTCTCGTTAGGGTTCGCCGTCTTGGGTTTTGGTATTCAGTCCCCTCTTTTTATCAGGTTGTATTGCTCCTCTTTATATCCTTTTGATTTTCGTGGGCCTTTTCAAGGTGTTGGATTTGCGTTTTATTTTCGCTGAAATATGCCTTTGTGATTTCTGATACAAATTGATTTGATTTGATTTCAGAATTATTTGATTGAATCCGCTTTGGATTGATTTGGGATTCTTTCCCTTTTGGATTTGACTGATATGCTTTGATTATCTGGATTTTATTGGACTGCATTTGGGTTGACTTGTCTTTCTGGTTTTTTCAGATGCGGATATCTAGCCTTGAGTTTCGATCTGCTTTGGATAACCATTTCTCAAGATTTAAGTCTTGGATATTTAATTTTATTTGGATCCTCTGGACATCCGTTTTGCTTTGATTAACTGGGTTCCATTGTGATCTGAACTGATGTGAATTTCTGGTGGTTTTAATTGCTGCCTATTTTTCTGATAAACTTGCATTTCTCTGATCTTTCTGGTGTTTATTTGGATCTAATCCCTGATGCTTGTTGATTTGATTTTCAGGTATTGACTTAGATTGTTATTTTTCAGGTGAACTCCAATTCGGATTCAGTCCACAATTATTTACTTGATAGGGGCTGAACCGCTTGACTCTTGGCTTCAGAGCTGATACTCTGGGCAATTGTGTCCAACTATGAATGCTTAATGCTGCCTCGATACACTTTTGGGCGATGAGGATTTGAGCTACGATGTTTGATTAACCGAGCCATGTATTTGTTCGTTTGTTCGTTTCATGAACTTGTTTTGGTGACTCATTTGTTGGGGCGATGATGTTCATAACTGAGCCCTTGTTTGGTGCTCTGTTTCTGATGTGCTTTGCACATTCGGGACCCAACCTAAACATGATATATCGTTGCGATTTCTTGAACTCATCTTTGTTCCTTTTCTGGTATGGTTTCGCTATAATCTGATTTTTGAATATGCTGCTAAACCATGTTTGATGCTGTTGTGCGTCTTTGGAGCCTGCTGAATATTTTTCTGTCATGACAGATTTGTAGGACTTTTCTTATGTCTTCTTGCGCATAAATTTGCCTTCTGATGCATTGTTTTGATTCTCTTTCTGCAGACGTTAGGCTTGATGCCTTTTGTCCCTTGGCTCGAACTTTTTCGCAACTTGGCCACACCATGATGCCTTTGACAGCACTATTGTTTGTGGTTATCCATTGATACTTGGAGTTCCTTTATGAGTTCATTTGGGGCAGCTTGGCTTTCGTTCTGAGCCATTTTGCGGCGATTTGATGCAGCCTTGGCTTCATTTCACTCTTCTTGTTCTGTCTGAACTTAGTTTTTCATGAACTTGCCTAGAATTAATGCAGTTTGATGCGGTTTTGGCTTGTATTTCAATTCTCTTGTCCCGTTCAGGATTGCTGCAGTTTGATGCCTATGGCATCTTATGAATCATTTTGAGTTTTGAATGCTGAAACTGATATTGATGTGTTTGTGGATTTTTCAGGTGTGGGAAGTTTTAAAACCAAGGAGGCTCAGACCTGCCGGCATCCGGGTCTGGGCCAGAACTTTGCCTATGTTTCCTTATTTTCGTATCAGTCTGGAAATCCAAATCGTGGCAAAACGAATCAGTCCCACCTCATTTATTTTTTCTATCTCTCGGATGTCCCATATGGATAAGAACACGTATTACCTTATCTGACGCCCACGGCGCGGATCGGTAACGGGGGTAGGACGCAGCTTCGGTTGTGCCACTCCCGGCACTCGATGATGACATTGTTCTGAGAGTGTCGAAAAAAACTTCTAACATTTTTCTATACTGTCTGTTTTCTTTTGATGTGCAGGTTAGCTGAGGATTCATGGAGAAGTTCAAATACAACATGAAGACCTTTAGATACTCTTAGGATTTAGGATAGATGCCTTAGGATTGAGAATTTTAATGTACTTCCTTGTAACAGTACTTTGTAAAATATGAAGCAACCTCCACATTCTTGTATGATAGCATTATTTATGGAATAAAATTCTCAAAGTTTTGAATTTATTTATATTTTATTCTTAGTTAAAAAATATAAACAATTGTGAATAAATCCACAAGTATTTAAATTCATTAACATAGGCATAAAACATAAATATTCCCAAGTGGTATTTGTGATCCTGATCTCATCATCCGATTAAAATGTTAACCAATTGTTTCATAACCAAACACATATGGGCACCGTAATCACAACATTTTCAGCATCAACAGTAAAACTAATCGTAATTAAATTCCACTGACCAAACCGCTAAAATCTCAATATGATCAGAACTGGTGGTAGATAAATGCCTCAAAACCAATACGTATCAGATGCCTCAGAATTTTAATAACAGCCCGTCTTCCAGGAATTGATAGAATTTGCGCAAAATGACCAAAATACCCCTGGGACCAAATCTGCAAAACAAAACCCCTTCATAACTTGTTAGTGGTTAGCAAATGTACATATGAGATGCTATGCGAAATGACTGACTAAATATAAGGGTAAAATTTGGGGTATTACACTCATCAACTCTCATACTGTTGATGTTTTGGGCTTTTTCAATGGTTGTGACCTTCATGCCAAATTTCTTAGGAAGAGACCTAAGAATCTTCCTCACTAACTTCTTTTCTGATATATTTTCTCCCAAGGCACAAAAGGCATTAGCTATTTCAAGAATATTAATGTGAAAGTCATGAACTCTCATCTTCCCTCATCTTTAGATTTTCAAATTTGGTAGTGCGTAGCTGAAGTCTAGACATCTTTACCTTGGATGTTCCTTCATGAGTTCTCTTGACAATTTCCCAAGCATCTTTAGCCATAGTACAAGTGTTGATTAACCTAAATATGTTCTTGTCAACTTTATTGAATAAGGCATCCAAGGCTTTGGAATTTCCAAGAGCAGTTTCATCTCCCTCCTTAGTCCAATCCTCTTCTGGCTTCAAGGTCTCCTTCCCATATTTATCTTTAACCAGAGGGTACTCCTAACCCTTGATGATAGCCTTCTAAGTTTTGCTATCCATATATTTTAAGAAAGCCACCATACGTGTCTTCTAATAGTCATAATTAGTGTCATCCAAGACTGGAGGCCTATTAGCATATCCTCCTCCTTCCTTGTCCATAGTACCAGAATACAAATTCCCTGGAGCTCACCCAAAAATAGAACAGGGTGACCTGCTCTGATGCCAATTGAAATTTTACCATGCAAAACCAGATGTCTAGAAAGATGTCACAACACTGGGATCAAAATAGTTTGATCACTCAAATAGAAAAGATGAAATTTAAATGACAGAAACATAAAGATAACACCAGCAATTGTTAACCCAGTTCGGTGCAACTCACCTATATCTGGGGGCTACCATGCCAGGAAGGAAATTCACTATAATAGTATTAGTTCAAAGCTAAACTCTCCCGTTTACAACTTCTCGCCTAATCCCTACCTTGTTCAACTTCTACATAGAAACATTCTAGATATGAGATCCCCCTCTCACTTCCTAATCAGTTACAATCCCAGTGACAATTCAACAACAACAACAACAAACAATAGAAGTAGCACACTTCCAAGACAATACTTGGTTTTTCTTAAAAGCTTCTACCAAGAACAATACACTCTTGCTTAAAAGCTTTAGAGTGGACAATTAACAATGAACAATTAGTTAACCTCAATGCATCAGAAGATACATGAGTGACATACAATGAACAAGCACTAAACCCTAAAGACCAACTAAAACACGACTAATCCTTATTCCCCAAATTCTTCACGTGTTTTTCTTTTTTTTCATTATCGTTAGGTCTTCTCTTTAAATAGCCTTCAGACCTAAAAGACTTGGACTTCTTGAGGCGCAAAAACATCAGCAATTAGTTTTAACTCACTGCAAAACTTCCTGCACAATAATAGAAATAAAATACAAACTTTCCTTAAAAGGCTCAAGTATCCTTTTTACAAAAACTAACAGAATATGTCATAACAAAAATTCCCACAATA
This sequence comes from Lathyrus sativus, assembly GCA_963859935.3. Lineage (NCBI taxonomy): Eukaryota > Viridiplantae > Streptophyta > Magnoliopsida > Fabales > Fabaceae > Lathyrus > Lathyrus sativus. The sequence continues at coordinate 13,641,781 of OZ012735.1, read as the reverse complement.
TACTCCCATGAATATCGTACATGTGTGAATCAGAACACACTCAAAAATCACACTAAAAATATCAAAATAGTCATGCCCTAACTTTCTGGTATAACATGTCCTGGCACATGTCACAATATCATGCTAAACATGATGTTTGACTGTCATGGCAGAACATCTGGTGTAACATCTTGCTAATATCATGTTGTTTTACCAAAATATAGCCAATCCAAAAATCGTAGAACTTACAGACCTTTCAATGCTAGGGTACCCTGTTGATGAGGTGCCACCGCCGCCACCTCCTCCAGCTGATTCCAATGACCAACAACACATCTAGATGATTGCATTTATTATGGATAACCTCACGGGTTTGGTAAACCCAGATGGTGAGATTTTTACTGAATTATCTCTGACTGCACGCATAGCTTTTGGCGGACCTGTTTAAACATTATTGTTATCTTTATGTATTATTTATAAATTATTTGTATATTACGTGTAACATTACTCAGACATCTTCATCAGAACTTTTTATTAGATAATATTTTTGATTTTCCAATGACGCAACATGAACATAAATTAACATTTGACAATGGATTACATAACTTAAGAAAAAAAATAATAAATAAGAAAACCTAGACACTACCAGATGATTCTGGATGTTTCATCATCTTAATTATATCGTCGGCAGACCTTGAAATCTTAGCATCTAACTCGATCAACCCCTTTGCTAACCTACGACGAAATGATCTCCACATTTCCTTCACATCTTCATTGGTCTTCAACTCAATAAGATTGTATTTCACCCTTCCATTAGTATCAATTCAATCTTCACGAAACTCGGTCTTTTTCACCTTTATTTTCTCGGTATCAGGTAACAATTTATCAACTTGGATGTCAAGGCGGCGAGTGATGTGGTGCTATCTGGAAGCCAAAACTCTACGAAAGTGAAGCTACATTGAAGTACACTTCTTCCTTAATCAAAAGTTGAGGAAGAAGTATTTTGAGATATTTTTATCAAACAGGTAGCTCCAATTTATACAACTTTGTATTTATTCAGGACCACAGAAAATTGTCCTTGCAATCACAAGCGTCCAAAATAGTCAACAGAATCCTAATCGTTTAAAATTTCAAACAAATTAAACTACCAGAAATTTTATTTTGATTAAAATTTACGATATAAGATGGTACTTTTCGAAATATTGCAAATTCGCAAAAATTTTAGAAATTCCAATATACCGAAAATTATAAATACACTACTGAAAATTTAATTTGTACCAAAATTTTTTATTTAAATACCAAAAATTTTGTATGAAAAATTGTTTTGAACTTTATCAAAGACAATTATTAAATTATTAAATTATGGGAGGGCGCCAAATACAAATGTGGAAATGACAAGTTAAAACCTTGATGGATAACTCCATTTTTTTTAATTTTTTATTTATAAATAAGACAATATATTAAACAAGAGCACAAATGGTGCATAACACTTACATGAGGACAACCATAAAGGAAAGAGAAAAACAAGAAGAAAGAATTGTCCAACTAAATAGAAATAAGGATTGTGATTCCACAACAATTCACCCACAAAACTTGCATAACACTTACATTGAAGATAATAGAATTTCTAGTGTCCACAACTTTTTATTTTTATTTTTCTTTATCATGGGTCAAGTTTAACCCCCTCTCTCTCTTCTCCTTTTTGTAATTATTTTTTATTTTCTAATATAGGTTAGATTCTTAAAAAATAAAGATAGTAAAAGATTCCTTGAATAAAATAATAAAGTAGGTTTGGGAATAAAATTTTATACATAGAAATTGTCACTGTATAATTTATTTATTGTTAAAATATTCACCTTATCATTATGTAGCCTAACTATTAGGTAGGTTATAGGGACAAACACAACACATTTAAATAATTAAAAAATATTTAACTATGAGTATAATTTTATAAAATAAATTTATAACTTCTAAAGGACTAAAATTACAATTAAATTAAGTATCTTATAATATATGAACTTTACATGCTATAAAAAGATTAAACCATGTTCTATCTTTTATATATAAAGTGGGAAAAAAAATATGGCTGAAACTCTTAAATTATTTTATATTTGGATTTTTTATATTTCATTATTTCTTACAACATCACATGTTGCTGGTATTTTTATTCTCTTTAAATATCTTCTATTCTTTGAAGTTTGAACACAACTTTTTATTATGTTTTCTAATATTATTTTATAATCTTTTCCCATTTCAGGAAAATTTGCTAAGCTTTCATTAAAATGTGAAGTTGATGCCGATTGTCCAAAAGTTATTTCCAAATTATTATCAATTAAATGCATTAATCGCTTTTGTCAAATTATACACTAGGAGCAGCAGGTCTAGAAGATTATAAAAATTCTCCTAGTGTAATATCTTATGATATAACATATTCTCTAAAACATCATTTATTTATTGTAAACCTTATAACTTTTTAATTCAATTGTTTAATGTCATGAATCTTGTATTTATGATATTTTGTATTCTAAAATGATGGTAAGAATCTAAAGAGTATTACAATGAGATATATTTACTTCATGCATATTACCATATTTCTAACCCTACAAACTTATAAAAATAACTTTAAATTTTAGGTTGTAATTTTTTAACTTTCTTCAAAATATATATTTTTATGTTAAAGTACTTATGCATTCGAGATTTTTAATACCACATGTTAAGAATTTTTTTTAAAGAATAACCACCTATTAAGTTTATTTACCAATATAATACATATTTGAAATAAATTTTTAAAGTGGCTAACTAATCAAAGTCCAGTCGCCATTCCAATTGGTGAAAGCTTGTAAATTGGAAAATCAGAAAAATCAATTCGCCACCTCAATTGGCGAAAGCTTGTATTCTGAAAAATAAAAAAAGCAATTTGCCATCCCAATTGGCGAATGTGTGGTTTGTGTTATCAGATTAGGGTTTTCACGTTTTCATTGTTAAATATAATTATTAATCTCAAATTATTAAAATTTAAATAAATTAATAAATAAACTTTAAATAAATAGTAATTAATAAACTATTTTAAATTAGTTATATTTTATAAACTTTAAATAATTATTAATTAATAAACTTTAAATAAATAGGTTTAAAGTTAAAATTAATTTTTAATTAATAAATTTTAAGTAATTAGGTTCAAATAAAAAAAATCTCAAATTAATTAAATAAATTTATGTTGATTTAAAAGTTGAATGTTCATTGAAGTTTAGATTTTAAACCTAATTAAATAAATTTATGTTGATCTCAAATTAACTTTTAATTTTAAAACATAAAATTTGAGTGTTCACTGAAGTTTAATTAATGTAAATTTTTTAAGGGTGTTTAAGTCATATCATATGGGGTACGTACCATTTTTTTTACTATAAATACGACTGCAAACACAAGTATGTTTTCACAACTTTGTATCCCAAAAGACTGAAGCTTTAGTGCATTTTGAGTTGAGTGGAGCCTAGAATGTCTGCATTTCTAAATCAACGTTCACCGTCGTCGTCATCAGCATCGGAGGAACCTTTTCCAACGTTCGATCTAATGAAAAGAAATGCCTTAGTTGTGTTTTCACCAACAAAGGCTCCGATGAAGGTGCTCCTCTGGAATACGCAGACGTTGGAGCACTTGCACAGGGAACTGAACCGCTGGCTAGAAGGAAATATTGGTCCAGGAGAAAAGATTAGGAAAATCGAGAGGCTGGTCGAGGAGACCGGGAGAAACGGAGTGAATCGTGAATGGAGAAAAGTGGAAAATGATGTCGGTGTCCTTGTGATGATGTTGACACCCAAGAAGATAAAGTTGATGGTCGTGATATCGTAGACGCTTTGGTGCAGTGTTATGTTTTAAGTCTTTACGTTGTTGTTATGTTTGTTTAATTTATGTTGCCTTCGCGTAGTGTTCTGTTGTCATGTTGTTGTTGTGTCAGATAACTATGGTTTTAATTGATTGAAACTTGGTATTATTCGAAAGAAATTTGCTATTAATCTTATAAAAGTTGATATTAATCGAATGGAATTTGATATTGATTTAACGGGACAAGATTACACATGAAACTATGATCTGCTGCTTGATCCTACGTTAGGACATTTTGTTCGATTGTGTCCTGGTTGCCGACACGAACTACACAATCTCACCAGCTTGTCTGCGGTATCCATCTCAGTTCGAATGCGCTTGCTGTTAGGCCGACCCTTCTTCTGTCTGCGCATCAGGTCATTATGCCAGACAATTTCGCCTTCGTATTGAGGCCAATAGTCTTCCTTTGCCACCACTTGAAAGCTACATGTGTAGACATTGCATAGACTAATGACTTGGTGAACTGCAGAAAGAAGGTTGGTTGGGTCCTGGCGCAGCTTGGAACATGCTGCTATGACATGAGAGCATGGCATACGGAATGCTTGAAACTTTCCACAATCACATCAGCTCTTATCCAATTCAACACGGTAACATCCCCTAGGCCTTCCTTCGTTGTGATCCATAGACTCGGCAACACTGAACCAACCAGTTGTACGGTCAAAGATGGTGACCACGTGTGTGTTGGCTTTGGCAGCTTCCTCTTTCATGAATTTCATTGAAGTATTATTGTACAGCTGACCTGATTGTAATACCGAACCCCACTTCGTACGTCTGCTATCAAAGAGTGATCCTAGCCTGAAATAGGTTGCCTTCACCAAGGCAATTATTGGGAGGTTTCGAATTCCCTTGAAAACAGAATTCATTGACTCTACGAGGTTAGTTGTCATGTGGCCCCATCGCACCCCATTGTCGTATGCCCGCGTCCATTTCTCCCTATCAATGCTATCAATCCATCTTAATGCGTCCGCGTTGTTCATTCTGATCTCGTCACGGTAGTATCTGAATGTGGGTTCAGTTAGTGCATATCCCGCGTTCACAACCTTCTTTCGCAGCGTCCTGTCCTTGATTTCCCACATGAAATTTTGGGCAATATGCCTTATGCAATAGACGTGCGTCGAGGGAGGATCCTGCCAACCATTGTCATGGTTGTTGTATCAGTATGCACTCTCAATGGATGGGTGTCGATCGGAGATCAAACATAAGTTAGGTTGTGGAGACACGTAAGAGCGGAGGTTTTTTAAGAAAAAACTCCATCCCCCAGCAGTATCCCCTTCTACTATGGCGAAGGCTATTGGAAAAATGTTGTTGTTCCCGTCCTGTGCCACATCCATGAGAAGTGTGCCCTTGTATTTCACGTATAACCATGTTCCGTCAATTTGAATTATAGATTTACAAAATGCAAACCCTTTGATGCATAGTTCGAACGCCCAGAAGACTCTGTGGAAAATTCCATTTCCACCAACACAAGTTCCGTCCGGTGTACAAGCAGGCATCATCTCCAATATCGCAACAGTTCTTGGAGAGTAGTGTTTAAGGGCCACCAAGAATTTAGGAAGTTCCTTGTACGACTCCTCCCAATTTCCAAACACCCTTTCAACTGCCTTAGTTCTTGCAATCCAGGCTTTTCGGTACAAAGGAGTGTAGTTGTACCTTTGTACCATATGTGCAATTATGGTACTCACCTTCAAAGACGGGTTGTCGCTAACGACTGACAGAATCTCATCGCAAATCAATTTAGAGCTGAGTTTGCGATGGTCTTGCATCGGATTCGAGATTATACAACTGTGGGACGGACCCATTGACCCTATCTTCTAGGAATCGCTTCTCTTCCTGAAAGATGTTGTTAATCGGAACAGGCACTCGTCGTTACGACAATAGATCGTATACCGCGTAGGATTTGTCCGATCGACTCTGTAGTCGGCTGACAACTCCATATGAAATTGTTTGATAGCCCGGACACAATCTTCTTTCGTACGAAACTCGTCACCCTCTTTTAGTTGCCCCTTTGTTGTGTAGTTGGGGTTGTAGAAAACATCCGTTGAGGGTTCATCATCACCTAAGGCGATAGTAGTCATGTGTTGAGGAGGACAATAGACATTGCCAGGTTGAACTTCAACCTCCGGATTATTCACCATCTCGTCAACAGTGACTTCAGTTGCTTCTTCTTCTTCGTCAACGACATTGACTTCAGGGTGTTCATCTTCCTCATCGCAAAAAACTTGGGACGAATCAAGTTGCTGAGACAGTTGTTGTTGCTGCAACGTAACATATAACACGATATCTGAGAACCCAGAATACTCGTGACTGCGGAACATGTTACGCACATCTTCATCGTCTCGCACCTTTAAAGGGAAAAACTTGCATGAATCAGGTCCGCCAAAAAATACTGGGTTTTTGTATATTATTTGCCCAACTGGACCACGTTGCAGTTTTTTTTTCTATTCTTGACTTCAGGTGTAAAAAATTAGACCTTCTGTGAATTAAAAACTTTGTAACCTCCGTGTTTCGGAAATTGTATCCCGACACTTCACATTTGAAAACTTCACCGTTTAGATGAGCAGAAATCATATACTGTGGTGTTTGAGGCATAGCGAAAATTGTGGTGTTTGAGTGTTTGAGTGTTTGAGTGTTTGAGTGTCTGAGTGTTTGCGTGTTTGAGTGTTTGAGTGTTTGAGTGTCTGAGGTTCTGAGTGTTTAATGTGTTTGAGTTTAAAGAGTTTAAAGGCTTTATAACATGGGCTGAGTGTTTTCTTGTTTAAAGACTTGAAAGATTTTTTTTTACATGTATCAGTAAATGAATCTGTAAGTTTCACATATGACCCTGCGAATCAATGACCATGCATCAGGACTCTTTTTGCATGCACCAGGACACTTGTCACGCATGCTTCACAATTAATGACATGCATCAGGACTTGAGCAAGACACTTGATAAGACGTGACAATGCCAAGTTCTGCGTTCACATGTGATACCGCATCAGGAATCTATGCCTTTCACTTCTCACGCATGCTCCACAATTAATGACATGTATCAGGACTTGAACAAGACACTTGATAAGACGTGACAATGCCAAGTTCTGCGTTCACATGTGATACCGCATCAGGAATCTCTGCCTTTCACTTATCACGCATGCTCCACAATTAATGACATGCATCAGGACTTGAACAGGACACTTGATAAGACATGACAATGCCAAGTTCTGCGTTCACATGTGATACCGCATCAGGAATCTCTGCCTTTCACTTATCACGCATGCCTCACATTCAATGACACGCATCAGGAATCAATGACATGCATCAGGACACTATTCATGCATGCGTTTACAACCATCAGAAACTATCATCCATAAAAAAAACAATATGTCCTTAATTAAGAAAAAACACAATATGAAAAAATCACACTACGCAATCAATGACGTGCAGCCTGTTTGATTAGACGAGACGATGAAGGAATATCATTTTCAAATGTGTTTCTGCATGCCTACATTGACCATGCAGGCCTACGAGACTCTCTTTCTGCATGCATCAGGACTTGATAAGACGGGACACTGCATCCACCATGCTTGATTAGACGAGACACTGCATAAAAAAGACTCAGCATCCAACATGCATTTACACATCACATGCTTCATGACACTATTCCAGAAATGCATTTACACAAGACATCCATCACGACACTAGTCCAACATGCATTTACACAACACATGCTTTAAGCCACTCGTGGAATATAAATATAGGGTTTTTACCCATCAAATTATACTCACAATTAAACCCTCCTTTCCTACTCTCAACCCTCAGCTCTCAACTCTCAACTTCTCAACTCTCAACCTCTTAAACTCTCAACTCTCAACCTCTTAAACTCTCAACTCTCAACATCTTAAACTCTCAAATCTCGCAAACTCTCAACATTCCAAACGACAATGTCTCTACTCACTATGGGTGACACTCACAGAGGGATGGCTGAAAACATCTCCGCGTTTGTAAGTCTTTTGTTATTGTCTATGTTTACAATTTTGTCTAAAAAAACGTTAGTACTTTTACTTCTTCTCTAACGTAACATTCATTATTCTGCAGGATGTATCAAAGTTTCGATGTCGTGTGCATGATTACATACCACACGACCTGCTCATTACGAACTACCTTACTCAATGTGGGTTTGGTGATTTGATCGAAATCAAATCTTACTCCCTCGACATGAAATTTATTTTAGCGTTGTTAGAACGCTGGAGACCGGAGACACATACATTTCACCTACCTTTTGGTGAGTGTACTGTGACTCTTCAGGATGTTTACATGTTGCTCGGCCTACACATCGATGGTAAGGCCGTCAACAGCAAAGTTGGTGTCCCTGACCAACTTTGCGAAGATTTATTGGGCGCCCCTCTTTGTACGGACAAACCTCAGGCGGAAAGCGAGGGCCGCCCGAGGGGTCAGGGAATAAATTTAAAATACCTTAGAGAACAATACAACCGTATTGTCTTAACTGATGATAGCACCGAGTTTGAGAAAATACAAAAAACTCGATGCTATATTATGATTTTATTCGGGCACTTTTTATTTCCAGATGGCACTGGAAATACCGTCCATACTATGTATTTACCATTATTGCGCAATATTAACAAAGTGTGCGAATATAGCTAGGGATCAGCTGTCCTCACCCATCTATATAGCGCACTTTGTAAAACTTAAAAAAAAATTCCTGTACTTTTTATGGTTGTGCTTATCTTCTGCAAGCGTGGGGTTGGTCTAGGATGCCAATGCTTGCTCTAATAAATAGGAATTCTTTTACGTTCCCGTACGCCAAAAAGTAAGTATATTTTCAAGATTATTTAGCAACTACATATTCTGTTTCAGTTAATAATTTCGGAGATGTGTTTATTTTGTTTAGGTGGTCTGTTCCAGGGATGAATTATCAGAGATGTCCAAGGCACTCTATAATTCAATACCGCAACCTAATCGACCACCTTGGCCCAGATGATGTTAGTTATTTACCATTAATTTTTTTTAATGTATATGCATATACCTCTCAAACTTTGTCTAACTTAATTGTCCAACTTTATTGTAGTTTGTCTGGATGCCGTACGAGGGTCTCGACCACGAGCCTAACCCCGACGATGCCGCTGTGTGGACAGCAAAGATACCCATAATTAGGTTCACTACGGTGGAGATGCACCAAAGTGACCGGGTGAAACTACAATTTGGGATGCATCAGGATATTTCAGATGCTCCAGTAGACTTGGGGCAGTGGCATCAAAAGCGGGTAGATGCACAGTGGAGTGTCAGTGACTGGAAGGAGTTTGCGAAGGAGTTGCATATACACTGGAAAAGAAGAAGGCAATACGTCTTAACTGACGGTATTGTGCACGGGGCTAGGCCAAGTATTTAATATATGACTTGGTTTAGGTCTGTCACGACATCTCCGCCTTTCCTGTCGCAGCCAACCTATTTGGCCGACCCAAGGGAACACGATTCTTCGTCAAACCCACAACAACAGTTCAGTACCCAAAACCAGGCTTACGAAAACCCATACATGCCAACAAATACCCCCTATCAACAACGACAACCTTACATGCCAACCACCTAATCCCAGCCTCAACCACCTTACCATTACAACCCTGATACATCTTTTGAGCCTACCCCATCCAACTACCCCTCCAACTATAGCCCAGACACCTCATTTGACCCTGCCTCCTCCAACTACCCCTCCAACTACCCCCCAAACTATCCATTATTCGACTACCACACCCCGCAACAACCAACACACCTAGACCAACCCAATTCCATGTACACATTCGGACAACCATACCATCCATACTCCACCCAACCTTCCCGACAATCCTTCGAAAACATGGGCATCAGGCTTGACTACGGAAGCGCTATTGACAGTGCACCTCCCGACTATTGGGGTCAAATGATGCAAACTCTATCTGATACGCCGGGGCCGTCCCAACCACACCCTCATTCACACTTCAACACACAGAGACCGAACACACCACTGCAACCTCCTCGTAGACTTCGCCACAACGCGCGTCCCCCACAATGTGGTACCGGTGGTCACTTGGATAGAGTCGGTCATTAATTTTTGTCTTTTGTTCAATTGTAATTGTACTTTTCACTAGATTCTATATTAATATAGTTTATTATTTCTATATTTTATTTTAACATTTCTGTATTTAATTTTTTCTTAATGTTATGTAAATTTCAATTAATTATGAAAAACAGACAACATAATTTAATAACGTATAATTATTAAAACCTAATTAAAATATTTATTAAAATGTGTATAAATTTAATAACAATTACCATTCACATATTTACACAAACAATTAATTAAAATATTTATACCAACTATAAAAAAATTTAAATTAAATCATAATCAAATTTTAAATTAATTTAATAAGAATTCATCTTACATTAATAATTATTAATTGAAATAAAATATTTATTAATTGAAATTAATTAAAAATGATATATTTAAAAAATAGAATAAAACATTAATTAAAATTAAAAAAATAATCAATTACTTAAATTTATTCAAATCTGATAATAATATAATAAAAAACGTGGAAACCCTAAACTGATAACACAAAGCACACATTCGCCAATTCGGATGGCGAATTGCTTTTTTTATTTTTCAGATTACAAACATTCACCAATTGATGTGGCGAATTGACTTTTTTGATTTTCCAATTTACAAGCTTTCACCAATTGGAATGGCGACGGAACGTTGATTAGTTAGCCACTTTGAAAATTTATTTCAAATATGCATTATATTGGTAAATAAAGTTTAATATGTGGTTATTCTAAAAAAAATTCACATGTTAACTTATAGAATCGTACGATTTCACAAGTTGAAATATTTATTTTAGGTCGCAAACTTTAATGTAGAACCAATTTGTTTTAGTTTTTAAAAAATGTTTTTTTTAAAATGGATTTTATAAATTAGGTTTTAAAATATTATATTTTTTTAATTTGAAAGATTAATTTTGATATTTTATAACATAAAAACATAGTCAAAATCATAACTCTTTTCAAAAAACTTATATTTCAAAAATAATTTCTATAAAAAAGTTATTTGAAATAAATCTAAAATTAAATAATTTTTTGAAAATTAATATCTATTTTTTTTAATGAAACGATTAAATATTTAAAATAATATTGTAAAAATAACTATTTAAACTAAATTTTTATTTGACATTTATATAAAAAAAGTCTGCCTTTATTTTTTTTAATTTTTTCTTCACAAATTAAAATGAAGCTTTTTAACTCATTCATAGTGAACGCAAGCAAATCCCCATATACTTTAGTAATATCAACTAAATTTGAAAAAAAATATTAAAACATGACCTGACCTGATCAGAAGGGGATCACTGGCTGGCCACACTCTGTTGGACTGCTGCTTGCTCGTCGGAGATGAGGAAGAAAAAGGGGGTGTACCTGCAAAACACTCTGATGCCAAAGTGAGAAGTTGGGCAGAGCGATGGCGAAGTACAGAAAAGGGGTAAGAAAATGTGTTCCCTGACCCTCTTGAGGAAGAGGGTATTTATAGAGAGACCCCAGCGCTGGGCCAACGGTCATTTGAGATGGGTTGGATGACCAGGCCCAACCCTAATGACTGCTAGGGCTTACGTGGCGTAGTGAAGACCAGGACGTGGTCTTCGCCCTAGTCCAACTGCTCCTAGGTCTCCGGAAAGTGGGTTTGACCTGCTCTTTTGGAGGTGGGCAGTTGGCTGATGACGTGTCCCCGCGGAGGGGAGCACGTGGAGAACATGCGCCGGGCACGTTGTCCTCCCCGCGGAGGGGAGCTCGCGAGATTGGGGAGGAACCAAGGCCTTGCTTCGATGCGCCGGGTTGTGTCCTGTTCGGCCGATAAGAGGGAACGACGAGATGCTGTGGGACGCGTCGCCTGTGTCCGGTGGCGTGTTCTACCCGTCCTGCGGGACGCGCGTGCCCGGCGTGGCCAATTCGCTTATTGGGCCGAGCGTGGTATTGGGCTGGACCGAGGTCGGGCCCAGACCAGAACAGGAGCCCCCCAAGTCGAAGTTCTGGGAAAGAGCGAGGACTTAAGGTCGCTGTGTCGGGGAGAGATATAGCGAAATGGGAGGTTCGTCGGGGTTTATGCACGGTGGAACGGGCGCTTGCGCGGGGTCTCCCGTCGCCGGCGGAGCGGGGTGAAGGCAGGCGAAGGGGCGCGACTGTCAAGTTGCCGCCACGTGTCGCGCGTTAAGCGGTCGTAGGGGCGGCTACCCTAGGCCATTAATGAGCCTAGCGTCGCTTCGAATCTCGCACCGGGTTATAAATATGAGGGTCCCCGCTCATTTTTCTACTTTTCACTTTGCTGTTTTACCTGCGACGCTCTGAGATCCTTGCCCGTCCGCCGTTGCTGTCGATCGCCGTCGCACCGTTCGGTTCTTCCTCCTGTTCGCCGCCGTTATAAGTAAGTTTTTCTTTCTATCTTCTTTTTACTTCCGCCGCCTAATTAGAATGTGTGGTCGGGGCATGATGAATCCCCCGCGGAGGGACGCAAGATCCGCCGGATATGGCGATTTTCTAATGAATCTCCCGGGGAGAATCGGTTGTTCCGATGAATGCCCCGGGGACGCGCGCTTTTTCCGATGAATGCCCCGGGGACGCGCGTTTTTTCCGATGACCGTTCCGCGGAGGGACGGTGGGTTGGCTCTCGGACGCCCCGAGGAGGATCGGCGGGGAGTGCATGTTTGCTCGCCGTTCTCTGGCCTTTGTCGCCCTTTCACTTGACCTGCGGTGGAAGGGTGGATTTGATCTTGGCTATCGAATTCACCGTTGTCCTCTGCTTTTCAGGTGTAGATGTCGGCTTTGGTACCAGGGACGATGGTCGAAGACAACGAACCCGAGGTCCCAGACTTTGACGAGCGCGTCACCCCGGTCGAGGAGTGGGTGGCCGAGGAGCCGCTGACTACCCCGTCCTGCTTCGTGGCCGATACGTCCGACGTCTATGCCACCGTCGAGGATACGCCTGTCGGGGAGCTGCAACATTGGCAGGTGTATCGCCCGAAGGAGCACCATCGCATCTGCTCGCGGTATGGGCGGCAGATGTTTCCTATGCACGAGTTCTACTTCAAAGAGGCTCGGCTCAGGTTACCATTCTCCGCCTTTCATCTGGGGCTCTTCGATTGGTTGCGCTTGGCCCCGTCCCAACTGCACCCCAACGCCTTGGCCTTCATCTGTGCCTTCGAGGTAGTGTGCTTTTACCTCGAGGTGGAGCCCACGGTGCCGTTGTTTTTCCGTATCTTCCATTTACAGCGCCAGTCGGTGAACGGTCGCCAGGGATGGGTTTCATTTAAACAGTCGACCAAGCTCTTCAAGGCGTATAGTGATTCCGTTAAAGATTTCAAAGGTCGGTTCTTCCTCGTTAAACCAATCACTCAGCAGGGCTCGGATACTCTCTTCACCGAGGGCGAGCGAGTGGTAGACGGCCAGCGGTTCCTCGCGTGGCTTCCCAAGATACATCTGTTGTGGACCGCGGAGCATTTCAACCGAGGTACGGACAGGTATATCGTAAGAGCGGGGACCCTCGACGAGAAAGACATGGCCGCTTATTTGAAAATAGTCGCCTTTGTGCGGGCCCTTCCTCCGTCGAAGCTGGTGACGCCCGATGGTCGGTATATCCTTGACGCGCAGGGGAACATGCGAACTAAGAAGCGGCTGATTAATACCAAGACCCTGCTCGGTTGCGCGACCGGGGCGGCCGCTCTGGATTATCTAGGTAGGGATGTTCATTTTCTCCCCGTGGTCGGGGTTCTGGCTGTTGCTAACTCTTTCTTTGTTTTTGCAGCGAACATGTCTTCTGTTGAGGAGCGGGTAAAGCAGTTGCGCGCTACCAGGAATGTCGCGGTCCCGAGGACGTGGGTGAGTCAGTTGGTAGGATAGGAGGTTGCGACGCCGGGAGGGCAGAGTTCGTCTTCTTCGCCTCAAGGGAGTCAGTCTCCTACGTCTCAGGGAGCATCGAAAAGGCCGAGATCCGAGGAGCCCCGCGGTTTGGTAGATCTGACGGTCGGCTCGACCGAGGAAGGTTACATCGTCCCGCCTTGCCATCAGCATCCGGGCTATTTTCATGGTGCTCGATCTCCTACCGTCTCCGCTGGGGAGGTGAAGGCTGTCCGCCAGGCCGATCGAGAGTCTCGTCGACGTGTCCTGGCGGAGGATTTGGATGCGATGATGCGGACGTTCACGACGGCTCTTGTGCTGAACGAGGAGGGTTGTTCCGCCGCCGAGTTGTCCAAATTCCAGGGGGACCTTACCTTTATGCAGTCGCGGTTGGCCAAGCTTACTGAGGAATTGGAGAAGAGTCAGAAGGATGTCGCTGACCAGCGCAAACGAGCAGAGGGCGCCGAGGGGAAGGTGACCTCGCTGGAGGAGAAGTTGGGGGAGGCAACGACCGAGGTGCAGGCGCTGAAAGTTCGTATGGAAGTTTTGGACAGCGCACTTCGTCCGGCCGAGGACGAGACATAGGGAGATCAACGGTTAATCACTCGTGTTGATCTGGTTGCCCGTATCCGGGTGCTGGAAGGTGATTGTTTGGAGGCTGTCGAGGTCGGGTTCAAGAATGCTGTCGCGCAGATTCAGGTTGCCAACTCCGGCGTCGCGCTGGTCGTAGATGGGATCGGGTCGTATCACGAGATCGTCGACGGGAAGGTGGTCGATCCCTATCTTGTTGTTCCCGAGGAGGTCCCCGTGGTTGCTGATCAGGCGGATGAGGTAGCATAAGTTGTCGGGCCTGCGTGCCGACATTTGTGACTTGTCTTTCTTTGGGCCCGCGTGCTCTGTTTGTGTAACATTAACTACTGGGCTGGTGCCCGCTTTTTCCTTAATATATATTTTTGTGAATTTTCTAAGTGTGCGCTCGGTATCTGCATGATGTTTATGCTCGTTTTTCGTATTTATTTGTTTACTTGAATGCTTTTGACGTGCATGCCTCGATATGCTCTGGGTCTGTTCGGGTGTTAGCTCGACAAACTTGTTATCGGTGGTGAAGGGAACCGGCCGGTTTGGCCGACGACGTAGCCAGACCGTTTCGGGGGTAGTTCTCCCCGTGGCGTGGACGTCCCATCGCGAGCTGGGTGTCCTGCCGATTTTGGTACGGCGGCGGGGGATCTCGGTCGAGGTGTTCCTTGCCGAGCAAGGCCGTCTGCCCGCGCACACAAGAGGCAGGGCTTGCTTTTCTTTGGTCGCTAGTGGACGCGGGGGTGTGCGGTGGTACCATGTCGCCCCCCCAGTGGTCGGGACGATGGGTCGTCGCGGGCAGTGTTCTAACTGTAGTACCGCTTAAGCTTCGCGGCGTTCCAAGGTCGAGCTAGTTGTTCACCATGCAGGTTTTCAAGGTAATAGGCCCCGTGCTCCGTTTTGTCCCGGACTCGGTAAGGGCCTTCCCAGTTCGCAGCCAGTTTGCCCTCGTGGGAGTCATTCTGGTTTCTGCGTAGAACTAAGTCGCCGGTTTGAAAGTCGCGTTTTAGGACTTTGCTGTTGTGGCGAAGTGTGACTTGTTGCTTCAGCCGGGCTTCTCGGAGGGCTGCCCCTGAACGGATTTCCTCGACGAGGTCGAGCTCTTCTCGTAGGGCGCCGTCATTGTCGTTGGTGCCCAGGGGAGCTTCCATTCGTCGGGATGGTTCGCGTATTTCGACGGGTATCACGACCTCGGTTCCGTACGTGAGGCGAAATGGGGTTTCCCCCGTGGTTGAGTGGGGAGTGGTGCGGTATGCCCAGAGGACGCTGTGGAGCTCTTCGACCCATGCTCGCTTGGCGTCGCCGAGTCGTCGTTTGAGTCCCCGGAGTATGACCTTGTTCGCGGATTCAGCTTGGCCGTTTGTCTGAGGGTGTTCGACCGAGGCGAAGTGGTGTTTGGTTCCGAGTTTGGTGACGAAGTCGCGGAAGTTTTTGTCCATGAACTGTGTGCTGTTGTCGGTGACGATGGCGAGTGGGACCCCGAATCTGGCGAGGATGTTGCGTTTGTAGAATCGGAGTATGTTGTGGGCGGTGATTTTGGCCAGAGCTTCGGCCTCGATCCATTTGGTGAAGTAGTCAACTCCCACGATGGGGTATTTGTTCTGGTAGAACCCTAAGGGGAAGGGCCCGAGGATGTCCAGCCCCCACCAGGCGAATGGCCATGGAGATGAGAGGGACGCGAGATCGGCTGGGGGAGCGAGGTGCATGTCCCCGTGTCGTTGACATTTGTCACATCGTTTGACGTGTTCCTTCGCGTCTGATTGCATTGATGGCCAGTAGTAGCCTGCTCGTAGGGCCTTTCGTGCGAGGGATCTTCCGCCGAGGTGCTGCGCGTTGATGCCTTCGTGGATTTCCTCTAGAACGGCTGCGCTCTGGGACTTAGCTATGCATTTGAGGAGTGGGATTGCGAAGCCTCGGCGGTACAGGCGTCCTTCGAGGAGAACGTACGAGCAAGCGCGTCGTCTGGTTGCGCTAGCCTCTCCAGGGTTGGCCGAAAGGTGGCCGGTGCTAAGATAGGTGTGGAGCGGGGTCATCCAGCAGTCAATATCCCCGACGACGTTGATGTCGAGAGGGGTAGTGGTCACGCTGGTACTTGGTTGCGACAAGACCTCTTGAATGACCGACTTGTGGCCGCCTCGCTTTTTGGTGCTTGCCAGTTTGGAGAGGATGTCGGCGCGGGTGTTCTGCTCGCGAGGGACGTGCTGAATCTCTGTTGTGTTGAAACCTCGCAGTTTTTCGGTGATGAGCGCGAGGTATTCGGAGAGGTTGTCGTTCTTTGCTTGATATTCGCCTCGGACCTGCGAAGCGACTAGCTGGGAATCTGTGTAGATTCGGATGTCCCTGGCTCCCAGGTCGGATGCCAGGCGAAGGCCGGCCAGAAACACTTCGTACTCGGCCTGGTTGTTGGTCGTCGGGAAGGCCAGTGTGAGAGAGACTTCGATGACGGTGCCTTCGTCGTTGTCGAGGACGATGTCGGCGCTGCTCCCCGTGGAGTTGGAGGAGCCGTCCACAAAAATGGTCCAGATGTGGTGCCTGGCGGTGGGGTCGGGCAGTGTGGTCATCTCGGCGACGAAATCGGCCAAGGCTTGAGCCTTGATGGCATGCCGACCCTCGTAGGTGATGTCGAACTCAGAGAGTTCTAGCGACCATTTCAGTATGCGTCCGGTCATGTCAGGGCAGCCGAGGAGCTGGCAGATGGGATGATCGGTGCGGAGCACGATGGCGTGTGCGAGAAAATAATGCCGGAGTCGGCGCGCTGCTGTTATGAGGGCTAGGGCGACCTTCTCGATCAGCCGGTATCGGATTTCTGGGCCGTGGAGAGCTTTGCTAGTAAAGTATATGGGCCTTTGGCTCTCCCCGGATTCGCTGACGAGGACGGCGCTGACGACTTCGTTGGCCACGGCCAGATATAAGTATAGGGTTTCACCCGTCATGGGACGCATCAGCACTGGTGGCTCGGATAAGACGCGTTTGAGGTGGCAAAGGGCTTTCTCGCATTCGTCTGTCCACTCGAACTTGGTCTCCTTCCTGAGCAGTTTGAAGAATGGGAGGGCGTGCTGGGCCGACTTGGCAATGAACCGTGACAGGGAGGCGAGCACGCCATTGAGGGATTGGATGGCCTTCTTCGTGGTGGGCGTGGAGATATTGGAGAAGGCGTGGCATTTGTCCGGATTGGCTTTGATCCCCCATTTGGTCAAGTAGTAGCCGAGGAATTTACCGGCACAGACGCCGAAGGTGCACTTCTCCGGGTTGAAGCGCATGTGGCACGACCTTGCGGTCTCGAAGACCTTCCAGAGGTGTGCCGTGTGGTCGTCCTCCGCGCCAGATTTGACGATCATGTCGTCCATGTATACTTCGAGCATGTCGCCGATTTCGTCGTGGAAGACCCGATTCATCATCCGCTGGTATGTGGCCCCGGCATTTTTGAGGCCGAAGGGCATCACGTTATAATAGTAGTTGCCCGACGCCGTCATGAAGGCCATGGCCTGTTTATCGTGTTCGGCCATCGGGATCTGATTGTATCCCGAGTACGCGTCCATGAAGGACAAGAGCTTGAAGCCCGCGGAGTTGTCGACGAGTTTGTCGATGTTGGGGAGGGGGTAGGCGTCCTTAGGACATGCCCGATTGAGGTTAGTATAGTCAACACACATGCGCCATTTTCCATTATTCTTTTTAACGAGTACAACATTGGACAGCCAGGTTGAATACCGGGCTTCCGAAATAAATTTTGCCTCTAGGAGGTCTTTTACAGCTTTTTCGGCTGCAGCCGATTTTTCGGGGGACTGGCGACGCCGGCGTTGCACGAAGGCCTTTGCGGTCGGGTTGATGGACAGCTGGTGGAAGGCGACCTCAGGGTCGAGTCCGGGCATTTCTACGGCGCTCCAGGCGAAGAGGTCGGCGTTCTCGCAGAGGCAGGTTTGGAGCTGTCGTTTCACGAGGTCTGGGAGTCCGGCACCTATCCTCACGGTTCTGCTCGTGTCTTCCCCGAGAGGGATGAGTTCGAATTCTCCGTCCGGGATGGGGCGTGCTGGGTGTGAGGGCTTCCCGTTGACTTCTCTGGTCTTTGTTTCGCGGTCGAGCTCGTCGGTGAAGCGACTGTTGAGTTCCACGGCTCCGACTAGCTTCGTTGATTCGCCTTTTGATGTTGCGTTCGGAGTTGTCCTCTTGGTCGCTGGAGTGATGGAGTCTAGGCCTTTCAGCGCGGCCTCGAAACACCTTCGGCGGCCTCGATGTCTCCGTTAAGGGTCACCACGGCCCCCCGTCTGGTGTAGTATTTCATCTTCAGGTGGACGGTGGAGGGTACCGCAGTGAGTTCTGCTATCGTTGTCCTGCCCAGGATGCCGTTATAGAGGGATGGGCATTCGATGACTAAGAAGCGGATGCTGATTTTCCTAGCTGTCTCCTCTTCTCCGAAGGTAACTTTCAGTTCCACGTATCCCCAAGGTCTCGTCGTTGTCCCGTTGAACCCCTGAAGGTCGGAGCCTACGTAAGGGGAAAGGTTGGATTCGTCGAGCTGGAGAGTTGTGAATAGGTGTGAGTACATAATGTCAACCGAGCTTCCGCCGTCGACGAGGAGGCGTCTGACGTCGAAGTTTGCCATCCTTGCACGTATGAGCAGGGGTATGTTGGAGTTGGGGGATCCTCCGGGGAGTTCCTCGAGGTAAAATGTGATCAGATTGGATCGGCCTTGGAAATCTCTCGAGCGTGCTCATTTTGCCGGAGTTGTTCACGATGAGTTCGTCGAATTTTCTCTTCGCGGATCCTATGGACAGGCTCCTCGTGGCTCCATCAGAGATGACCATGGCTCTGGGGAAGTACTCCCACCGGCTGGTTGGTTGGATTGGCTCGTCGATTAGGTCGGGTCCTTCGGGGAGACCGAATTCTCTGCCCGTGAACCAATCCTCGGGGCGGCTGACACACAGCGCGACCTGGAGCCTGCTGTTATCCTCTGGAGAGGGAAGTTCCTCGACTTTCTTGGCTTCTGGAGCCTCTTGCCTTGGTGGTTCGCCTCCCCGGGTGTATCTCTTCAGGTGACCGTCTTTGATCAAAATTTCGATCGCGTCTTTGAGATGGATGCAGTCTTCTGTCACGTGCCCGTGGCTCCTATGGAATCGGCAGTATTTCGATTTATCCACGTTGGGTTTGGGGGGTGTTGGTCGCGGAAAACGGACACCTCCCTACACGAATTCGGTTTTGGCGCATTCGGCCAGTATGCGCTCGCGTGAAGCGACTAAGGCCGTGTACTCTGTGAACCTGTCGGCCGGGCCGCGCGGTTCGTGTTGTTCGCGGGGCTCGCGGGGGCGGTTTTCTCGGCGGCGGTCTCCTCCTCGGCGATGGCTCAAGGCTCCGTCGTCTCGGTGCCCGCGGGGGGCTTCCCTGTCTCGGGTGTCTCGAGCGGAGTTGGCCGCTTATGTCTCCTCGAATCGGATGTAGTGCACGGCTCTGTCGAGGAAATCTTGGAGGGACGTTGGCCGGTGTATGCCTACGGCCTCGTAAAACTTGGAGTCGTGGCGCAAACCTTGTTCCATTAAGTAGTGTTTCATCTCGTCTGACGTCGTCACCTGCACTGCTTCCCGAGTGAATCTTTCGATGTACTTTCGGAGAGGTTCGTCGGGGCCCTGGATGATCGCCCCGAGGACTGCTTCCGTCTTCGGGTGGCGTCGGGACGCCGTAAAGTGTTTGGAGAACAGGTCCTTCAGGACCCTTCATGATGTAACTGATTCGGGATCCAGACTTTTATACCAGGTCATAGCGCCTTTCCTCAGAGTCGTCGGGAAGAGTCTGCACTTGATAGCTCCCCGGACGTTTTGGTAGTCGAGCATGGCCTCGATGTCTTCCAGGTGATCGTCCGGGTCGGAGGTGCCGTCGTATGTCGACAGCGTCGTTGGTTTCTCCATCCCTTGGGGTATGAGGGCAGCCATGATATCTCGGGACAGCGGGGTGCGGTAATCGTCCTCGTCGCTGGGCGCCGGGGATCGATGGGGAGACGAGCCGTTCAAGGTAGGCCCCTGGTTTCGGGTTCTCGACCTCCTGCCTGAGTTTTCGCCTCGGGGGTCTTCGGTCGGGATCGCCGCGGTGCTTTGGTTCCTCCCGCGAACTTGTCTTGCTGGGGACCTGGTGCATTCTTGCGCTACCTGTGTGCGGTGTCTCTCTAGTCGTGGCCGACAATTTCTGGGTCGAGGTGAGGGACTCCTCGAGCCTCCGTTCTGGTCTTCCCGCGGGGGGTACCTCGGAGGGTCGATGCGTTCCAACGCTCCAATTCTCGCGTTTTGCTGGGCCAGCAGCTGGTTCGTCTGGTTGATGGCCGCGAAGAGGGCGGCCACCGTCGGGTCTGCTCCCGCCGGGATGGGAACGGGTTGGAATGCTGGCGGACCTGGGGGCCGGTGGTCGGCCTGAAGGGTCCGTTCTGCGGACGACGGCGAGGCAGTTTGGCCGTCCCTCTCATCGGTTTCCGCCGGACGCGTCGTTTCCATCTGCTTGTTTCCGTTGGTGGCGACGTTGAGCGTGAGGTCGTGCGGAGTGCCGTCGCGGTGTGGGCTAGCCATGATCGTGGAGTATTGGTGAAACTTTGGTTTTCTGCTCGGAGCAACGGGGAAGTTTCTGTTCCCACAGACGACGCCACTGATCTGACCTGATCAGAAGGGGATCACTGGCTGGCCACACTCTGTTGGACTGCTGCTTGCTCGCCGGAGATAAGGAAGAAAAGGGGGGTGTACCTGCAAAACACTCCGATGCCAAAGTGAGAAGTTGGGCAGAGCGATGGCGAAGTACAGAAAAGGGGTAAGAAAATATGTTCCCTGACCCTCTTGAGGAATAGGGTATTTATAGAGAGACCCCAGTGCTAGGCCAACGGTCATTTGAGATGGGCTGGATGACCAGGCCCAACCCTAATGACTGCTAGGGCTTACGTGGCGTAGTGAAGACCAGGACGTGGTCTTCGCCCTAGTCCAACTGCTCCTAGGTCTCCGGAAAGTGGGTTTGACCTGCTCTTTCGGAGGTGGGCAGTTGGCTGATGACGTGTCCCGCGGAGGGGAGCACGTGGAGAACATGCGCCGGGCACGTTGTCCTCCCTGCGGAGGGGAGCTCGCGAGGTTGGGGAGGAACCAAGGCCTTGCTTCGATGCGCCGGGCTGTGTTCTGTTCGGCCGATAAGAGGGAACGACGAGATGCTGTGGGACGCGTCGCCTGTGTCCGGTGGCGTGTTCTGACCGTCCTGCGGGACGCGCGTGCCCGGCGTGGCCAATTCGCTTATTGGGCCGAGCGTGGTATTGGGTTGGGCCGAGGTCGGGCCCAGACCAGAATAAAACATATTTTAAATCTTTTTCTGTTTTAGTTCACATTAGTTTGTTTTTCTACTTCGTATGATTGATTTTTCATGTATTTTTTATTTGTTTATTATGAGTTGAGGTTTATTGATATATTAATCGTATTTTTTATTTTTATTGAATTAATTAAAGTTTTTAAAAAGGGCAACATTGATATTTTAAATTAAGTGTGTTTCTTTGATTAAATGATGATCGTTGATTTAAATTTAATTAAGGATGCACATGCATTATCCTCACATTTCCTCGTTAACCAATCATATTTTAGCATTTTTATTCATTTTGATTTAATTGATAAAAAAATTAAAAAAATATAAATATATTTTTTAATTATGTCATTAAGCGGCATGGCCATCCCTAATGGTTAGATTCAAAATTTGATCACTCTAACTAATGATGTAATGACACGTGGCATTTGGTGTTGGTTTTTGTTTATTTAATTATAATAATGATTTATAATAATTTTTTAATTAAAAAAAGAGAGAAGAATTGGGTCAGAATTAGATAAATGGGGTTTTTCTTCTTCCACGGCGCATCATTTTCCACACCAAACCCTCTGCCTACGTTTTTTCTTCTCCGTCTCCCTCCATTGGATCTCTGTTCTTCTCGCCACCACCACACGAAACCAAAACGCCGTTTCAAATTACCGACGTAAACACTCCCACCTTTAAAGCCAACTCCGACGACGAAAACCAGTGGCCGCACTTCTTTCAAATCACACTCCATAAGCAACTCAACGTCACTCACCCAATAAAAACCATTAACAAACTCCGGTTGTTGCTTCTTTTTCGGCAACCGCATCTGATTAAAAAAACGTAGTTCAATTATTGTACACAATTTCAATTATTGTTTAAATGTTTAAGTTTCGATTCGTCTTTTGATGAATTGATATTGTACACAATTTCAATTATTGTTTAATGTACTATTTTAAGTGCACTTTTGGTATGTGTGATATCAACCTTTCCTGAATAATTATATTGGATTCTTAAACTTTATTTTCGTCATTAATATTATTTTAAAATGAATTAAGGTTATGTATTAGATTTTTCCATATACATTAGACACATTTACATTTTTTGCACTTCTCGTATATTGTAAATGACTTTATTTTAGGTAATATTTTATAGACTTTGTAAATTAAATTTATGTTGTTACTATTAAATTTTTTAATCGGATCTTTAATCCATGGTTTCAACAATTCTATGTCGTTGGGTCGATAAAACTTCTATAGATTAATAGGATATTTTACTGTGTTATGTCCCATGTGTATGATATTCATCATGTTGACATTACACATAACCGACTTTGGGGCACATTGTGACAAACTCAATTCGATTTATTTTATGTGCTCGCTTTCGTGTTATTTAATCCCCATTCAACAAAATGCACTCCAATTCTCACAAAATGTAATAATTTTATTGCTTTTGTATTGGGTAAGTTTTAATATTTTAAACCCTTTTTAAAAATAATTATTGACCCAACGTCGAACCATTTTCACCTTTGTAAATATTCAAAGCTTACTCATGGGATTCCTTACAGTGAGACCTATTTGATCAATTATCTCTAATTGGTCATTTATAAGACTAGCCCACTTTACTAGTACGCACGATTAAAACTCAATTTAATTGTTTATTTATTCACCATACCCAACTTGTAAGTCGAGCGCTTTCGCCTCTCCATTGACCTTACCCTATATCAATAGGACATCCCTTCCATTAATTCAAATCCTAATCATTTCGCACGCAAATTCAAACCTCGATTCACATCGATTATTTTCTCAGATCAAATCAAAATGCTTAACCATACTTAAACACAATTTCAATAAGAGATGAAAAGGGATTTGGAGTGGAGTCTTCAATTCCTCTCCTCAATTGTTTGGACCCGATGAGTCTTTCTTACGCTCGAACAATTGTCTTCTCTAAAAGGTTTATGATCAGTGGTTTTTATATGTATTTTACCATTAGTTTTAGTTGATCATTTTTATTGTTTAGTCGCATTTCATTCGTTTTTATTGCATTTTACGCGTTGGTTTGGTATTTCCATTATTTCTAGGTTCAGGTAAACAATAAAGGAGAATCAGTAAAATAGCAAGAATTCGGAAGAGTTTTGAAGTGGACCAGAAGCCACACACGGCCGCCCGTGTCACCTGACACAACCTATGTCAGGAAGTGCTCAGAAAGGCAAGAATTGGTGGAAACCAGGGAGCTGACACGGCCGCTCGTGTAAGCTGACACGATCCCTATCAGCACACCTAGAGTATAGAAAACTCTCATGCAAATGTAACAGGGAGCCAACACGGCCGCTCGTGTCAACTGACACGGCCCGTGTTGGATAAAATGCTTCATCTTCTATTTTTCTTAGATTTTGGGCATTTGTGATCCATGAGGGTATTTTGGGTATTTCTCTATTGCTGGGTTGGACCTGAGACTATTTAAGACGTGTTTGAGAAGAAAAAAAGGGACCTTTGGACAGAAAATAATTTTACGATCAAGATTGCAGCGATTAAGGATTGAGGAAACTTAAGGTTTTCATGAGCAGAAGCAGTTGAAGATTAAGGCAACCCTATTATCTTGTAATGTTCAGTCTAATTGTTGAATTAATTTTAAATATTATGAGTAGCTAAACCCCCCAATGCTAGGGGGTGTCCCTGAATTGATCCTGTAATGACCTTGTTTTCTTTGAATTATTGATTTCACTGCTTTCTAATCATCGTTGTCATTGTATAATGTTCTTAAATTGCTTGGTATTGTTCCTATAATGCCAAGGAATTGGGGTATAGGGAGAATACCAAAGGGTTTTCTGCTAAGGAATTAGAGTAAACTAATCTTAAAACCGGTACCGATTGAATGAGCAGTGATTTCTGAAACTAAGAAGTAAGATTGCTACAAGGCTTTTCATACAACCTACCGTATCATGCTTCTCATAACTGTCCAAAACCTTTATTTTACTACTTTTGCGTTCTGGTGTTTACATTTTTTAAAATAACAAACCAAAACCCCTTTGAATTTTTGCTTAATTGCATTATTATAGAACTTGTATTCATACGCAGTCCACGATATCGATATTCGGGGAATTTCCCCTTATTACTACATCGGTAAAAATAGTACACTTGCTATTTTGTCGGTCAAGTTTTTGGCACCGTTGCCAGGGACTGCCAGAATATTAGTTTAGTTATAATTCAATTGAAATTTTGTTGCTCTGCGACCAAAATTTTATTTTCAGTTTTTCTTTTTATTTTTATTATTTGTGTTACTACTAATCTGTGTCTAACATTTTCATGTGAGGAGACTTCTTGTTGATTATGGTGGAGCTAATGCACCAGCTGGTAGGTTAATAATTGTAAACCAACCAGTGAATGTGCCAAATTTCCAGCTGCATCCGAGCACAATAACTCAACTTGAGAGGAGACCTTTCACCGAAAAGGTTAATGAAGATGACAATAAACATCTCCAAAGATTCTGACGATGAGCACTACTCTCAAGATTGAAAGACACATAGATGAAGCAAAAAGGTTAAGAATGTTTTCGTTCACTTTATCTGAAGATGCTGAAGAGTGGTTTTACTCCTTACCAGCCAGAAGTATTACTACGTGGGAAGAAATGGAGATGACCTTTCTGAATGAGTATTTTCCTGCCTCTGTTTATATTCGCAAACAATATGATATTATGAATTTTAAACAGAGGGAGGGAGAATCATTCGAAGATTCTTATAAAAGGTTCAAACGGTTATTGGTTTCATGTCCTACCCGCAATCTGGATCAAACTGAACAGATGCAGATGTTTGTGAATGGTCTTAATATGAAGACTAAGTAGCTAATCGATACATCAGTTGGTGGCTCATCTAAGTTTACAACAGCCACTGGTATCAGAAAAATCATTGAAGTCATTGCTGCAAATGAGCATCTGGAGCTATATGACCGGAGTGTGAGTAAGCCGGAAGAAATAGTTGACTTGAAGTTGGCCGCACAAGTTGTGAAAATGGAAGAGCAAATCAAAGCTGAAGTGGAAAGAAGGCTTAAGGGCACGAATGTGAGTACTGAAACTGTAGCTCAAGTTCAACCTGTCTAAGCTGTGAGTTGTGAGGTTTGTAATGGGCCTCATTTTACTGTGCATTGTCTTGCTACTGCTCAACAAATCGAAGAGATAAAATATTTGAGGCAGAATAATCCATATTCTTAGACATTTGATTATTGTTGTCATACTATTCTGGATTTTGCTACTGTGTTGTTGGGTGAGATTGTTCCATGAGAGATAAGCCCACTAGCCAGGCTTGAGTACATACATAGGATTAGAGTGGATAGTCATGTGGCTTGCGTAGCATCTTGTTACTTTTAGTTGATATGAGGCCCACATTCAAACGAGGTTTTCTTGGGAGACATTTTGTCTTGCGTGTCTTATGTAGATGACAGTGTGTTCCCATGGAGAGCTGATGAATCTGAAGACGGTTCATGAGAAGTCAGTGGAGGCCTTCTTGAGGGATAATAATACTAAACCAGAAATAGTGAACATATTATCATTTCTCTACCTGAGAGCTTGTGAGACTGAGGACCTACTAGGATGCCTTTTTCCAAGACTAGAACCCGCATGTGAGATGTGATGGGTTTTTGTGAGAAAACTTTGACCTTCAACCTGCCCAGTTTTCTGGTTTTCTTGTCAAGGTGAGGTTTTAAATCTGCCATGTTCAACATGTTACGCTCGACCTGTTCCGTCATTAGCACAATAGTGTCAAGAATATGTGGCAACCTTGATCCCATGTTTTGCATTCATAACATCATGTCTGCATCTTAACATTCATGTTTCTTTATTTCCAGGGTCTTTGTATCTTATCCTTGATTATAGTTGATAAATTTCTTTAGAGATAGACACTGGTCAGAAGAAGAATGTTGTCTACAAGTTCCTAACGCCTATTCTGAGTTCGCTTCACAGTTTGGTTGCTTTGGCAAATCCAAGTGTTTTGGAGGATTTTAGAAGATATTATGGGAAGATACTGAATGTTCTTCACACTATCACTAAGTACGAGCATGATGCTATTCATTCTCTGCTGCAGTTCTATAACCCTCCATTAAGATGATTCACTTTTCTGGACTATCAGTTGGCTTCGACATTGGAAAAGTATGCACTTATTTTAGGAGTTTCTATTAAGGACAAAGCACTTTTCTATAGTTCCGAGGAGGCTCCTGAACTTGTTGATATTACTGCCGCTCTTTATTTGAGAAAGTTAGTGTTGGTGGACAATATGGCTAGTAAAGAAGGTTTTCAAGGTTTCCATTTGAGTTACTTCGTGGGTGAAGCCCATAGGTTTACTGAAGCTGGTAGTTGGACCACTTTTAATGCTATTCCGACTCTCCACATTTATGGAATTGTCTTATTCCCCAATGTGGCTAATTTTGTTGATGTGAATGTTGTGTGAATCTTTATAATGAAGAATCCAGTACAACTCTACTCGGTGATTTGTACCATTTTGTGCACCATTTTTTTATAAGTGGTTTATGAATCATCTTCCTTGTTCTGGTGCTTTTGTAGATACTAAAGATTCCTTGAAGTGGTCTAAAAGGATGATGATCTTGACTACAGAGAATATTGTTTGGTTTGATCAAAGATTACTAGGTACAAAGATTATTCACAGGTGTGGGGGATTCTCGAATGTACCTCTTATGGGGAGGAAAGGTGGCATCAACTATAACCTTTCCCTTGCTATCAGACAATTTGGGTACACTTTGAGAGAGCCACTGAAGGATTAAGATATTGAAGAGTCTTTGTTTTTTCATGGGCCAGATGATCATGAGTCGCTAAAGGAAGTTGTGGACGCCTGGGGGAATATTCATCGAAAGGGGAAAACTCTCTTAGGAAAGAGTGATTGCAGAGCCTATTCTCCTTACTTGGATTGGATCAAGAAGAGGATTGAAGTCGTGTAATTTCCTTTCTCGTTAGAGACTCCTTTATATCCATTGATGATTGAGCATTCTACTTCTGTGGGTATTGAAAAATACAACAAGCTTTGGGTTGAGAAAGAGGAACTCCGCGGAAAGAACGAAGACTTGAAGAATGAAGTCTACTAGATTAAGCATGCAAAGGGTGATTAGCACATGAATCCAAGGTGAAGGCATAACTACTTGGCGAGAAAAAATAGATTCTGGAGGCGGGGACCAAGAGTAGAGAAAGAATTGGTAAAGATCTGAAGAGTGCTAGTATTCTTCTCAAGCAGAAGAAGAAGGAATTAGAAAGAGCCTACCTTGAGATCTCTAAGTTCAACAAATAGTGGAATGCTACTTTAACATCCCATAAGAAGAAGTAGGATGAACCTAAAGTCCAAATTGAAGAGTTGAAGAAACAACATAAGGATAAAGATGGGAAGCTCGGAGAAGAACTTTTCCAAAGGACAGAAGTGATCAATAGCTCAAGGAACAACAACTTCATTTGAAAGAGGCCTTAGCAGCAATGAAGGAGCCAAGGTTAAAACAGAGGTGAAGAAACCTAGAGTTGAAGATGCTTTTGAGGAGGATTCTTAGGAACAACATTGTCGTTACCTAGATGGTATTATTCATAGACGAGGTATCCTTATTCAAGAGCTAATTCCAAGGCTGATACATCCTGAAACAAAGAAGATTTTCAAGGAGATCCAATACTAGAGCAGAAAGCATTGTGACAAGGGAGGTCTGACTCTGGTGAAGATGGAAGATATGTCGTAGTGTTGTCTTTTCCTTTTGTTATGATCAACATCAAACTTATTAATTAGGATCATTGGTTGTGCACTTGGTTTTGCCTCCTCTGAGCACTTATTATATGACTCTTTATTGACTTTCCAGTTATTATATGAGTTACTTTTCCAATGCTCTATCCATCTCATGTGTTTTATTGCTTTAAAACTTAAATCAAGGTGTAGATTACCCTAGAAATAATTAAACATGACATTTGCATTCCTTCGCACATTATCATACCATGCATAACAGGTGTTCATGACTGACCTTCTTATCTTAACCTGGTTTTCTTAGCAGGATTGCGAATTTGGGTGTTCATAGGTATTCTACTATAGATAATCAGAAGAGAGTTATGGATCAGATTCAAGTTGAGCTACTCAAAGTCAGAACTTGCATGAACCAATTCATGGATAGATGCAGACCATGGCGCAAAGCCAGGAGCTATTAAGGGCGCTGGTTCATCCCATTATTAATCCTTCCGAAGGTGGTGATAATCCTCCGGGCGGAGGTGGTGTTGGTAGTGCTAATCCTTCTGGTAGAGGTGGTGTTGGTGGCGCATGTCATAAAAGAAGACAACTTGCTTGATTTGGATGTGCACATGTTAGTGTATTTGGGGACAAAGTTTATAAGGACTATTTAAACAATATTTAAATAATAATAATAATAATAATAATAATAATAATAATAATAATAATAATATTTAATTACGATAATAATTTTTTAAAACGTTTTTACAATTTAAACAGAGTTTCCTACCACACTATCTTATAATTCATAAATTACATATCTTAATTTTGATTAGCATGCTAAAGAAGTAGTAAAGCTAATTGTCACTATCTGGTTATTACTCATCATTTTGAACACATATTTTATCATTAAACTTACACATGATTCAAAGTTACACAAGGATGATTCAAAGTGTCTATCCAATATCATGCATGGATCAAAAAAGTTTCTTGAATAATTAAATATTCACGTTATTATTATTGTTATTATTATTAGATAGCTTCAAGAGACAAACACAACACTTAGACATTTAGTTAGGATTATAATTTTTTAAAATGTTTTTACAACTTGGACATAATTTGCTACAACATTATCTTATTACCATGAATTAATAGTCTTAATTATGATTAGTCTGCTAAAGAAGTAGTGAAACTAATTGTCATTATCTCGTTATTACTCAACATTTTGAACATATATTAGGTCATTAAACTTACACATGATTCAAAGGTATACATGGATACTTCACAGCAGTGATTTAAAAATCGGACCGGACCGGCCGGTCGGACCGGTCGGATCGGGAATCGGCCTAGTAACCGGCCTGATTTACTAGTTCGACCGTCTGTGTCATCAAATCGATAAAAATCGGGAAAAATCAGATTGGACCGGGAAAAACTGAGTTTAGGGTTGGACCGGTTCTAATGCATTTTTTATTTTTTAATTAAAATTTAAATGCAAAAGTTATAAAAATTAAAAAAAAATTGTTTCGATTGTTTTGAAAACACCACCACCAAGGAGATCCCAATATTGAAATAATTTTATCTCCTTCGAACTAAATTTAAGTAGACATTGGAGTTATTTTGTTATAAATTGTTCAATTATATTATGTTGCAATTAAATTTGTGTAATTTTGTATTATTTTGTTATGTGTGATACATTTGTTTAAAATTTGAATTTAAATTATAAACTTGTGATATTATGATATGATATTTTCAAAAAATTTAAGTACTAGTTATATTTTTTTTAAAATTGAATCATCCGGTTTGACCGGTTTTATATCTATATAATGACAGGTCTATTCAACCGAGTTATCTGGTTTAATCCGGTTTAGTCATGCGGTTCGACCAGTGACCCAGTGGTTCAACCGATAAACCAGTGACCCAATACTCTCACCGGTTCGATGACCGGTCCGATTTTTAAAACACTGCTTCAAAGTGTCTATCCATGATCATGTATGGATAAAAAAAAGTTTTTTAAATCACTAAATATTCACATTATTATTATTATTATTATTATTATTATTATTATTATTATTATTATTATTATTATTATTATTATTATTATTATTATTATTATTATTATTATTATTATTATTATTATTATTATTATTATTATTATTATTATTATTATTATTATTATTTAACCTCCTTATTAGATAGCTTAAAGGGACAAACACAACACATTTACAAAATAAAGAGAATTTTAATTACGAATATAATTTTCTATAAAGAGTTTTTACAACTTTGTAAAGGACAAAATTAAAATTAAAATAAATATCTAAGAATATGAAATTTATATGCTATAAAGAGATTAAACTATGTTCTATATTTTCCAAGTAAAGTAAAGTAAAAAATGGCTGAAATTCTCAAGTTATTTTATATTTGGATTATGTGTATTTCATTATTTGTTGCAAGATCACATGCTGTTGGTAAACCAGTTTGTTTATATATATTTTTTAAATTTCTTTTATAAGATTGTACACAATATTTTATCATGATTTCTAACATTAATCTCTTTTTCTTTCAGAAAGATATGCTAAACTTCTTGTGAAGTGTGAAGTTGATGCAGATTGTCCTAAATCAATTATAAAAACAACAATCCTTAAGTGTATCGATCAGTTTTGTCATATTGTATACCAGGATAATAGGCCTTAAGATATGCTCTATGAAAGAGTATCACTAAAAAATAAACAAATAATATATTATGACTAAATTTATCCTCTAAAATATTATTTATTTATTCTACAAACTTTTCTTTTTTAGATTTCTAATTTCCTGAACCTTGTATTTACGATTTTAATTTTTACTCTTGATTCATAGTGAACGTATTTAAATCCGTTTAAGAAATGAGTTAAAAAAAATATGAAAACATATATATATATATATATATATATATATATATATATATATATATATATATATATATATATATATATATATATATATATATATATATATATATATATATATATATATATATATATATATAAAATAATAGTAAATAAGAAAATTAATTGTATATTTTATGGTAAAGTGCGACCAACCGTCCGACTTAAAGAAATTTACTTTAAAATTATTTTATTAATGGTTGGTCGATTAAGAAATAAACGGATTTAAGAAAGTTAAATCTAATTACAAAATTGTCACCATATATTTTGTTTTAAAGTCGGATAACGCTTAAACTGACTTTAAAACCTTATTTAAAAAAGTATTTGTACTAGTGGTTAAATATTTATAAGTTGAACAAAGTGTAAAAGCGCGTAATTAGAAATAATAACAAATAATTATACAATATATAAATCAAAACATGTTAAAGATGTTCTCAGTTTAACTTCAGTATACATTTGAATGCAAGAGCTTCATGCAAGACACCTATCAACTCTCTTAAATCAAGTGAACAAATGTTATATAGGTTGTTCCCAAAGTGATAAATAAGGAAGAATCGTTAAGAAATTTTTACCCGAAGAATAAGCCGAGTCCCTTTCAAGGCAAAAGTTAAAAAAGATGGGAAGCTCATGACCTTGCCTTATACAAAAAGGCTTGTATGACAACCAAAAAGAGGATGACTTTAAAGCTTCCACTATAAAAGTCCTCAATAGCAAAAACAACCGAACGTTGTAAGGGAGTAGTGACTGCCCTAGGTGTCTGAACCATCACCAACTATCCTGAGTTAATTGAGTTAACTGAATGTAGGATTGAAGTTCATCATGAAGATTGGGTGGGAACAAATAAACTTTGATGCAAACGCCCATTGTGAGTTTCATAAGGATGCTCCAGGTCATACAATTGAGAACTGCAAAGCTTTCAAGCACAATGTTCAGGACATGATTGACAGGAATGCTATCAACTTCAATGGCAAGACCCCAAATGTCATCAACAATCCTATGCCGCCACCAAGCTAGTGTCAGCATCAAATTAAATCAAATCAAGTCAAGTCAAGTTCATCTCCTCGAAGAAGGCAGTCATGTTGCCATTTCATCTTTTTCATTCTCGTATTTTGTCTTTATTCATTTAAGTACTGTACGCTTTGAACATTGTCATTCGTATCTGGTTTTATTAATGTATTGTTTATGCATGTTTCAAATTGGTTATGTCGTATCCACTCACTTACCATGAATCACAGACACATTTATCCACTTCACTCTTTATCAACTATTATTTAGCATGATTGGAGGGAGGATGATGAAAACGAAATACCCATAATTGCAAATCGTATGCTTTCAGACAGAATCTCATCGATGATGTACTTGCATTGTTTCAATTCCCCAGACATTGGAGAGACAAGGAGATAATCCCTAGTTAACCACTTTGAGCCTAGAATTAGCAGTTTCCTTTGGACATTCAAACCCTTACACTCAACCTGGGGTCAGGGTAGTGTTCAACTAATCTGATTATGCACTCAAATCAACAAAGAGCGAAATCCAAAGACATGACGGTTGTTCTTCAAAGACCCATGACTTGGCAGTCACAACCCTCCAACAAAAAAAATCAAAAAATCAAAAGCCTACTAAGTCAAGCACCTCAAAGGAGACTTAGGAAAAAGTTAAGGCAATCCTGGTGGACTCTAAAAGCAAAACCAGTCCATGCAAAAGTTAGGGATCCAAAAACAAAATCAAAAGAGGCCCTCAAATCCTCACCAAAAAAATAAGATCAAGTGGCCACCATGTTCAAATCAAAGGGTCACTAACAAAAGCAAAATAAGGTGACTGTCATGTCAAGCAAACCTTGAATCATCAAGCTTACACCGTCAAGATAGACATGTGCAAAATTAACTGAACGCGGGGCTGGAGATCATCGTGAAGAAGGGGTGG
Source organism: Lathyrus sativus (assembly GCA_963859935.3). NCBI lineage: Eukaryota > Viridiplantae > Streptophyta > Magnoliopsida > Fabales > Fabaceae > Lathyrus > Lathyrus sativus. Next base: position 13,608,613 of record OZ012735.1, on the reverse strand, counting down.
GTACAAATCATACATTAAGCCTAATATCCTTTGTTTTATAATCATGAATCAGACCGTGTTACAACCCTCGAAAGACCTAATTGAGACGAGGTTTATTCTGAAAGCATACTATCGCAAGGTTGCGTAAAATGACTCCTCACATATTTGCTAATCATCAGTATTGGTGTCATTTTCCTTGATATACCTTTCACACACTAAGCAAAGTTAGCACAACATCTAGATTAACGGTCCATTCGTTTCACACTATCATGACACTTAATACATGCCTCTTTTTTGAAACTTGCATAAACTTTTGCATTAAGATTATCGTTTGTGAATGTATAATTTTAATTGCAAATCAGTACTAGACATCCAAGACACTCCAGCAAGGGGCAATCAAGGAGGAACTCGACTTTCAGTAGCTGAAACGAAGCAAGGCTACCTCAAAACCCACAGGCTAGGGAAAAACCCTCAACTGCTCAATCAGGGGAAAGCCATCTCAAAGCATCAAAGTTCAGCTTTATCTTCAGAACTAGTTAATCAGGAGCAGACCATTACCATATTCAGACTGGGGAAAGACCAGGTCATCATGAACATCAAGCATAAAATTGTGATCCTCTCTGAAGCAAGGTCACAAAAATCACCAAGTGATCAAACTTGAGGCATCAAAAGCATCTTCGTTTGCTTCAATCATGGCATCTTCAACGAACTGCGTGTTGAGGAAATCAACCCTCCCACCACCCAAATTTCAATCCGCATTGGCAACTACCAAAATTCCACCATGCTAGCGCCTCCCACCTGCATATCCAATTACCTGTCTGCAATCATATGTATCATAAGCATTGCATTCTCTATCATAAGTATCATTTTGCATCATATGCATACCTAAACCAATCATACTTCCCCAGCACTTGCATCGTCGCACATTAGCATTTGCATTTGCATCTCCATTCATTATGGAACATCATTTTATCATCAAGTATTCATATATGCAAGTCAAGATCTAGGATCAATCTCGAGATTTTCAAGATCGTTTTCAGCTCAATCAGGGGCTGTCTATTCAAGACCGTGGGCGTTCCCTATAAAGTTGTTTCAACCTTAGGGTTGATCAGTTTTCAAGATGATCTTTAGCCCAACCAGGGGGATTTTATTCAAGACCGTGGGCGTTCCCCACGAAGCTGTATCAACCTTTTGTTGGTCAACTTCAAGAGTTTCAAAGCAACATTCAGCCCAGCCGGGGGCATTTTCTTCAAATCTGTGAGTGTTCCTCACGAAATTGTTCAACCTTTTGTTGATCAAGACAAGACATCAAGCAAAACTCAGCCCAGTCAGGAGCATCTTTTTCAAGTTCATGAGCGTCCCTCATGGAATTATTTCAACCTTTTATGGTTAAGACTGTGATCTCCCAGCAAGTCAGTGGGCATTTCTCATTAAGTTGTGTTCTCAACCTTTTCTTATTGAGGTTGGCGTCCCCAGCTCAACTAGCTACTTTTCTCCGAGTCAATGGGCATTCCCCATTGATTTATTTCAATTCAACCTTCCTCTTAGGCGTTCCCCAGTGGGTTGTCTTCCTTTTAATCTTTTGTTGACAAGGATGGTGTCCCTCAGTGATTTCTCTACTTCAACCTTTTGTTGATGTCCTTAAATAAGCCCCACTCACCATATCTCCAGCAAACTTGACCTTTTGTCAGTTGCCCTACTATCATCCTTTTGGTGATAGCGAATCCTCGTCAGTTCTGCCTAGCCTGCATCCTTCTGGTGTTGGTGGCTTTCAAATTTGAGAAGTTCATATCATCCTTTTGGTGGTAGAAACGTATGTGTGTGTGTGTCGCTCTATCATCCTTTTGGTGATGGGTTTGTCATCCTTTTGGTGCCAAATTGTGCGAGTTCCCCTACATCTTTTTGGTGATGGGTCTGTCATCCTTTTGGTGCCAGATTCCGTGTCTACTTGAGGATTGACATTGATGTGTACTTCATTTCCCAAACACTTTCTTCTTGTTCGGATAAATTCAGGGTCTTCTTCATATCCAATTGACTTCTACCTTGAAAGAATGAACGTTGTGGCAGTTCATCTTACTCGATTTAAGCCAATTAGATAGGGGCATCTGTCATACCCCAAATTTGTCCTACTTGTATTTCTTTCATCTATACATTCACCCACTAACTATTATTCAGAAAACCCCAAAAGATATGTGTAGCACCTCAAAATTTGCTCATGTTCTCTTGTGTTCTTGGCTTATGTTTCTTTGCATTTTCATATTCATGTTTGCATAGCATTTGTGAAGGTTTAAGAAATACACAAGAAAGGGGGGGTTGAATTGGGTATTTACTCTATTAAAACTTTTTCTCTTTTCTTCACTTGTTGCTTTCTATAGAGTTCTTTAAGATGCATTACAGAAGCATAAATAATAAAGCATAACACAAGTAAAGAACACATGATATATCCTGGTTCACTTGAGCAACTCTCAAGCTAATCCAGTCCACCCTTCCAAGGTGATTTCGCCTCACTCAAGCAAGGACTTAATCCACTATAACCAAACTGATTACAGTTGCACAAGCTAACTGCAGGTGACTAACAAATAGACAATGACACATTCAGGGATCCCTTAGGATATAACGTTCATTGACATCTAATAGAATCCGATCAATTAAGATCTCCTATTAGATACCACAAATGAAAACTGTCACTTGTCATCTCAAGTATTTTGATCTTCACGAGATCACTTGAGGAACCACTAATTCTAAGTTGAATTTGTGTTGTCGGAGATTACATGAGTGCTTCTTTTCAAGCAGATTACTCCTAATTAAGTACATAACAAGTATTGAGCAACAACTCCTTGCTTACTAATACAGAAACTAATCTAAAGATAAATCTCTATGATATTATTAGAACAGTAGTTTCCATATTGCTTAAAATCTTTCTTATGTGAGCACTGTGGCTTCTTAGCGTAAAGATTTTCTTGTTAATCAACTATGTTGCTAACTTCACTCGTCAGCATCATTGCTTTTTAACAAGCTGGCTTACTTTGTAATGAGCTAACATTTGAATGGATCAAATGTTCTTCTTTTATAGTGCATTCAAAAGAGACGTTGTGAGGGTAGAGATGTCCATTCAAATATTCCAACGATCATTTCCCAAAGGATAGAATACTCACGTGTTGTATAGTACTGACATCACTTTCTTTTCCTTTTCTTGCAACGTTAATATATCATTGTGGGAGACAGCTCTTATCCATAAATGATGTGATCTTAATTTATCAGCTAAGACAAATTAGCTTCTGGCTTTGTTTCTTCTGATAATGTATCTGATGAGTAGTTCAGAAACTACTCTGGTATGATAGCGTAATAACATCAGAGTCTGACTTCAGCACCTTGTTTATCAGAGTTGATAGCAGCAGCTTATCTGATTAACATGTCTTTGTCTGGGTGAAGCTACATAATCTTTATCTTCAGAATCTAGTCTTCAGAGTCTTTCTGCACTTGGTCTTCAGAGCCTTCAGCCTTCAGAGCTTCAAGTCATCAGAGTCTTCAGCATGTAATTCTTCAGAGGATTATATCTTCAGAGTCTTGATCTTCAGAACCCTTAAGTCTTCAGAGTCTTTCTGCACTTGGTGTTCAGAGCCTTCAGCCTTCAGAACTTCAAGTCATCAGAGTCTTCAGAGCTTTGTTCTTCAGAGGACTATATCTCAGATGCGTTGATAGCTTCCAGATCAGATACACTTCTCAGAGTAGAATCCACAAGAGCATTGCAACTGCAATATACAACATCTTTGGATCTTTCTAATTGTGATCAGATACACAACCATACTTGCTTCTTCAATATGCTTTGATTGCTTTCAGATCAGATGCACTTCTCAGAGCAGAATCCACAGGAGCATTGCAACTGCAATATACATCATCCTTGGATCTTTCTGATTGTGAACAAATACAGAGGCAAACTTGCTTCTTTACTAAGTGCTTTATCTCACGTCATACAAAGTAACTCCATATTGAATTTAATACACTTCTTGATATTGTTTGTTGATTTTATATCTTTATTTAATGGTCTACACACAACAAACATTAGAACATAAAATGGTTCTTTCACAAATACTTAATTGTTATCATCAAAACATAGAGATAACATGTAGAGACAATTCTTGCTCTTACAATTTGTTCTTGGCAAGGGATCAAGGTATCATGGTTTGTTTCTCAAGCAAAAAGGTTGTGCTTCATCAAGTTCAAGCAAGGTGTTCTCTATGGTTTTATGGTGTTCTCAACCCTAGAAGTCCCTCATCATCAAGTGTGGTGCAAGGCAACATCATTCCAACATCATACGTGTTTCACCATGGCTTATTATGCAAGAAATCATCAAGGGATTTAAGTTTGGTCAAGGTGTTTGACCTAATATGGCAATTTGTGGATGCTATGATCAAATGAGCATATCTCCTTCAATTTTCAGTATCTTTAGGTGGTTCTTTTTCTAATGAACTTTTCTCATCATCCCTAACAAGTTCTCTTTGCAAGGAAAGATCAAATTATGCTTGGAAAGGCATCAAACGTTTGAAGACATTATAGGTCATTTTGAGTTTTGAAAGGTTTTCTTAGTCAACTTCAAAAGGGAATAACTTGGTTAATTTTTATCATTTGGAGCCCATTCATTTTCTAGAATGAACTTGAAGGTGTCCTCTACAACTTTTATTCAACATGGAAGAGCTAAAAACCCATGGAAGGTCTTGGTTTTCATCAAAACATTATAGGTATCTTTTTGGTCCCTAAAAGACTTGAAATTTTTATAAGTGTTTTGTGATTTTCACTTCTCTCATGGAGGCTACTTTGAAAGACCATGTCTCTCAAATCAAGCTGCCAAATCAATAATTTATTTTCACATTTCAAAGATTGCATCTCCCTCTATCCAATGCAAGAAGAATCATCTCAAAAAGCCTCCTACATTGTGAGCACCATGGTTGAAAGTTTGAATTTCAAGGCTGGGATTTCTCTCCAAGTTAGAATTGGAATTGTTTGAATTGGCCTCTAATCACCTAATTAAGCCACAAATTAAAGTTAAACATGATTAACCAACTTACCTGGGTTGATTAGAGCCTTAAAACGCAAGTTTTGAGTGAGTTTTGACAGATTTCAAGTCACACTTTGAGCATACTGCAGGTGTGCATGATTTCCATCCAATTCACCTCATTCACTCCTCATTTTGATTCATATAGCTTCTCTTATAAATAGGGAGTCATTTCCATCCATTTCCACAAGCTTTTGAGAGGCAAAACCACTCTGCCAAGACCCCTGAACTCTTGAGCTTGAAATTCGAATTTCCATTTCCACACCTTAAACACTCAAATTCTCCACTTAGTTAGCTTCACCAACATTCAGGGAAGCTAACCAGATCAAGAGTTTGAAGAACCATGGCCTGAATCAAGCTAGGGAACTCCATTTTCAGAGCTTCAAGGTTGAGCTTCAATAGGTATAATTCTCAACCATTTTGACTCAAATTTGTTGCTAAGATGTAGTCCTTGATGTGCTGATGCAATCTGGATAGTTTAATTTCATTTGTAGTAGAGTTTTGTTGGTGAATTTCAAATTCGTATTTGAATCTTGTTCTGTTTTTTTTTTCAAATTACTTGAGATGTGGTTTAAAGAAATTTAGCGCGATGATATGGTTGAGATCATCTGGGAAAGATGCATCAAATGATACCACTATGAGCTCCAATAGATATGGTTTGAGGGACTCATGAACTTTGACCTCCCTCTGCAAATTTCAGAGAGCTGGAGGTTGAAATCATGATCCAAGCGTGCACTTTGCCACGCGGTTTAATCTTGTTGTGTGTGACTTTGTTTAGATCCGTGTGCATGCACTGACTAGTGTCCATCGTGGATGTGTGCATTTTGATCCTTGGATCAACCACGTCATTTAATGAAGTGAGATCCAACACATATTATTTTTTCTGTTTTATTTTCTTTTTCTAATTTGTTTTTAAATTCATTTTATTTTCAGAAATTCATATTAAATTCATTTTTTATCAGAAAAATACCAAAATACTTTCTAAAATTATTTTTTATTTTTCTCTTTCTGATTTTTACTTTTGTGCATTTTATTTTGTATTTTGTATTTTTCATGATTTTTATTTGTTTTGCATGATTTTAATTGGTTTAAAAATACTTTTGAGCCATTTAAAATTATGAAATTATTTTCATATGATCCTATGATGGTTTTGAACCTATGGTGATTTTCTAGGATTTTTGTTTTCTGTTTCGGTATATTTCATGTATTTTTGATTTATTTGCTTGATTTTAATTAGTTTAAAATTATTTTTGAGTATTTTAAAATGTTGAGGAAATTTTCACATGATCCTATGATGGTCCTAGACCTATGGTGATGCCTTTGAGTCTTCACTCATACCTTGATTTCCTTTTTTTCTTCCTTTTTTAGGGTTTCTTTCATTTATTTTTGATTTTATTTTGGTTTTAATTATTTATTTTGGTAGAAAAATGATTTTGGATCCATTATGAGATGATTCTCTAGACTTCTCCTTATCTCATTTGGGATCTATGATATTTGCTTTGGTAATCTACCAGTTGTAGGTGTTGATGATGGTTGATGCACTTTGAAGTTTGACTTTGATTGTCAAACTTAAGTGATCCCTTTTATGCACTCATGATTGAATGTATACCCTTTGACATTGTTATGATGCTGCCTCACCTTGTCTCTTGGTTCATTTGATTGTTTGATTACATTTCTTTTTCTTTGCTTCTTGTCTGGTTCATCTAATTGTGCATTGTGTGGTTTGCCTTGCTTGTAGTGTTGGTCTGATTATTTTGGATGTGTTTGGATTAGAAGTGCACCTATGATATATTGACTTGAGGTGTGCTTAGCCAGTTTGTCTGGTTTTGACCTTTTGTGTCTGATGTTTTATCTTGATGCCTTTCTTCTTCATTTTCTTCTCCTCTCTCTGTGAGGTTTCTTTTAGTTTTGTTTCTATCTGTGATTTAATTGGTTATTGTGTACTTGTGCTTGCTCACATGATCCCTTAGGATTCTTAGTCCCTCTGTTTAAGATGGGAGTAAGAGAGACTCTAGGCTTTCAATCCTTTATATGATAACATTAGGATAGTCCCTCTCATCTCAACTCTAGTTCCATCATATGCATGATAACATTAGGTAGATTTCCCTTTCATCCTAACCTTAGGACCATTTTGTATGATAACATTAGGGTTTTCAGTTTCCCTTTAGTGTTTTCTTGTGTCTTCTCTTTTCATCTCAAACCTCTCTAAGACACTTAATAAAGAATGAAAAACATTGTACGCTACGAGTCTTAAGTACATGGGAAATGATGAGTGGGGGGTTTCTCCTCACTTGTCTAGAATGTTTAGTGTATGCCTTTTGGGCGATATGCGACACATTTGCTCTTATGCCATAGTCTTTAGTGCAATGTGAGTCCCAAACTAACTCAGTCCACTTCTTTAAAACCAAAAAACCAAATTCAAACCTTTTTATCCTTCGAGATTATTCTTAAAATCATTTTCAGAAAAGGGTACGTTATTTTTCCGTTCTACCGCAAACAAGCATCGACCCTAACTGCTGAAATGGAAGCTTAATGTCACTCATAAAAAACACTTAACTAACATGTGGTTTCGTTAGCCCGAACTACGTTTGCTCTGATTTCTCATACCAGATGAGGATACATAAGCACAAGACAGCGACGTCTTGGCAAGCAACCTTCCCCCCATCACCCGTAGTTTCCCGAACTACGTTGACTCTGACTTTCCCATTGCACGAGGGAATACGTAGGCATAATACGATGATATCCTATTGAGTCTCCTTTTTTTTTCTCCCCCCCCCGGTTTAGCAGTAGTTTTTAGATAAACCCCTTTTATAGACAACAAGCATGGATCCCGTTGAGTACAACGAACGTGAGGGACGCTCATACCTTGTGTAACCGACTCCCAAACCCAAGATTTGGTTACGATTACTTTGTCTTTTCCCGTTCTTTTAGGTTTTTCTCGATCGTTTCCTTTCCCTCTCTTTGGAATAAATAACATTCAGTGACGAATCTTCTATTTATTTTTGACGACCTTTTTCGCAGTTTTGACAATATGTTGCTTCCGTTTGTTGTCCAAGTTTGTGCAAGGTTGAGTTCGAGCTATCAGGTCAAGAGTGTGTGTAGTGGTGTTGAAGTTCATCTGGTTGTGATCTAGTCTTGGTCAGGCAAGTTTGGTTTCACAATCAAGGCTATAGTGTGCAATTCAAATAATGTGTGGTAGGGGTTACAATTAGGATTTTATGCTTCAAAGTGAAGTTTCTAGCTCATTCATAGTCAAATTGGAATTAGTTTAAACTGTACAAGCTATGGATAAATGCAGACAAGTTCACAATGATTCTAATATTGGGCATCAGTTCAAAGATTCATTTGAAAAGTCAAGTTGCAGAAGTGTTGTTGAAAATCCAATGGAAATACAATTCACGATCAATCACATTTTTTTATCATTCTATCCATTATCCATTTATTCCATGCCCATTTCCATATTCTTTGTTTTAGAAAGAAATCGATCCAATTCTATTTTTTAGCCCATATTCATTTCTTAGAAAAATAAAACCAAATTATCCATCGTTATTCTAGAGTTGCATGTTAATATCCTTATTCATTTTCAAATCAATTCTCGTAAGAACCTTTTTATTTTATTCGTACCTTTTTTTTTCAAACTATATCCAAATTCAAAAAAATATCCACATTACATATAAGCCCATGTATATCTTCCAACAACTTGCAAAATATATAGAAAAGAAAATCTTGAATGATACTTAGGCCCATACAAGGACAACAAGTCCATTTACATAATTTCAAAAGAAACCCAATACAATCCATGGTAAAGAATAATTTGAAATAAAGACAATGTCATGAGAGGTTTTACACATGAAGCTGCATCCATAAAAAACAAATTTCACTCATCCAACTACATGTTCTTCTTCACGTAGCGGCCATCATTCGCAGCAGAACCACACACTCAATTTTTGAAGCCTTATACAATTCCTTAATTTTCTAACTACTCCTCATCACACAAAAAAATTATTTACTACAACATGACCCCACCAAAATTTGATTCACAAAACGCATCCTTCACGATACAACTAGGTTAACAAATACGTACAACACAAAGAAAACGAAAAAGCAACCAATTTCGAAACACGAAAAATTGGTGAAAATCACTGATTAAAACTCACCTCATCTTGTATAGAAAGCAAAACAATCAACCTCATTCGGGGGACAAAACCTTCTGTAAGAATAACCCAAAATTTCCTTCAACCTAAATCCAATCCTCTCCTTCCAACTCAACATCCATCTTCTAAAATTCAAAATCTTCATCAACCCTTCCCCTAGTGTAACCGACTCCCGATCTTGGAACATCGGTTGCAACAACCATGTTCCTGTCCTTTCGTTTTAAAAGGTTTTCTCGATATTTTCCTTTCCTTTTGTGAGATAAATAAACTTCGGTGGCGACTCTGTTGAACTGCATTTTCGCGCCTTTTGCGCGTGGGTCGCGTTTCTCGATGTGAACTACTGAGGTGTGACACACGCTCATAACACTTAAAATAAATTCATGCTTTTCATACACTTTCACATTAGCATGTAGCAGCGAATTTACTTCAATCATAATGGAAATAATGGAAGTCTCATGCTCATCTCATTTGTATTCAATACTTTGGTATAAAATTCAAATGCTCTACATAATTCAAAATAAAAGTAACAACATAAAGTAGAGTACATAAAATATCTCTCAAAACATGAATTGAAATGTTCCCCAGTATTACATAATCAGACCACGACTCGACCCAACATAAATAAAGAAACTAAATAAGCAACTCCAACGGCTACCTTGTACTCGAAGCAACTCTACTTCTTGCTACCTGAGCGATGTCGTACAAAACATCATTCCAACAGAAGGGTAAGAATTCATATAATTATTGAAATCATAAGATGATATATAATTTAAGGCATATAAACATAATCATAATTATTCTCCCACTTCAAAAGTTTCATCATCATAGTATCACTCAAGTAACCATACCATTCACAAGTGCATACTCAAAATTCCACCATTTCACCAATTCAATAATTCACATAATACACATAATCTCATATTGCAACCAAAGACAACATGTGACTCGATGCAAAACTCAAATGTAACTCATGCATGTGGTACCAATCACTTGTTATTATTTTTTTGGTTTTACATTTAAACCGGGTCCATTCCCTAGATCAATAATACACAAAAGCCTATTTCCTAAGCTTTCAAACACCACTATATGTTTGGTACAAGCCACTAGCTCCCACGAAACTAACAAGCATTACCTCTTGACACCAATGATGCGTATGCAAATTTAACAATGATATGAAATTAAGACCATCCATAAATCTTAACATCCATTCATATCTTCAATAATTCATCACATTTGAATTATCACACAATTACACATACACACATACTCATGAATTATAGCACTCTTACTTCAAATATCATCACCACAATTAGCAAGTAACACACAAGCATCAATACAATTCAATCTCAATTAACAAATCAAACATCACCGATAAAATATTGAGTAATTAATCCATCACTAATAATCAAATTCAATATTTGAACGATAACAAGAAAATATCAATAATTAAATGAAGATATATTAATATTACTATTATTTAAGCTAATGAAGTTAAGATATATCATTAAAATAAAAAGGAAATATTAAATAATCTTCACATTTATTTGGTTACTAATTAATTCAGTTAATATATCAATAATTTTAAATAAATATTATTTTTCCTTGCCTAATGTTTATATATATATATATATATATATATATATATATATATATATATATATATATATATATATATATATATATATATATATATATATATATATATATATATATATATATATATATATATATATATATATATATATATATATATATATATATATATATATATATATATATATATATATATATATATATATATCGCTGCAGTAACAATGAATTAAAGGAATTATATTATGATTCTACAACTCCATTTTCCGCTATAGTGTAAAAGAATGAAAGGCAAGACTTACATTAGTAATTGGTTCACTACTTTACTAAAACATACATATACATTTTGTTTTGCTACAGTAACATTATAAATGAAGTACCACATTTCATTGCCTTAACTTTTACACACACACACACAATATATATATATATATATATATATATATATATATATATATATATATATATATATATATATATATATATATATATATATATATATATATATATATATATATATATATATATATATATATATATATATATATATATATATATATATATATATATATATATATATATATATATATATATATATATATATATATATATATATATATATATCATCTTCATCCTCAATTATTACGCTACAGTTCATAGCATACCGATTACTTTTCATTACAATTGATTTCCACCACATTAAATGAGAATGAAGAAGGATTTTAGTGTTTGCTACAAGAACCTAAGGTTCATTCCTACCAATTATAATTGTTTTTTCCCGACACAGTACTAAAGGAAAGTGGAGAAAGACCACTTCATTATTGTTTTCCGCTACAAAGAAGAAAGAAAGCACATTACTTCATGAATCAAGCGCTACAATATATGTGGAAGTCAAATAATTCACAATTTTTCATTTCATCAATACAGTAGCCAATATATGAGTAAAAGAATTCTCACCTATACTACTAAGTTCTTACCCTACTGTTCAATAAATATATTCATTAGAATTCTAATGGATTTACTCCAAATATTGAATGGGTCTCTATAGTATAGCAAAATATCAATCTCAAATACAACTAAATTAACACATATCAAGATTAACACTAAAACTAACAATTTCAAATTCATTTAAAATTTAGATGTTTCAACCTAAACATGTTTCTACCCAATCTACACTATCAAACAGTTCCAATAATTAAGTAAAAACCCATCATTACTTTGGTTTTCTTGAATTTCTTGAGTTTCTTTTCTCTTTTCCTTTCTTCTTCCTCTCTCTTATATTCTTGCCTCCTTTCCAAATTTCTTTATTTCTATTATATCTCTTTCTTTTTTGTTAAACCCTAACAATTCATTATCTATTGGGTTTTACTCAACCCACTCTCACTTTCTATTCACACACCTATAATTACGCCCAATTACTAATTCTACTATTTCTATTTTATTCTACCAATTAAAATAAATCAATTATTTCAAATAAGTCCAATAAATCAATTAATCTAAACAACTCAATTAAATCAATTAATTTATATAAATTCAATAAATCAAATAAATCATATAAATCAAATAATTTATATAAATTCAATAAATTAAATAATCCATTTAATTCAAATAAATCACATAATTCAATTAAACCAATTAAATCAATTAAGAATTAAAATCACATGATTAGTTAATTAATATAATAAATAAATAATTACTAAAATCAAGGTGTTACAACCCTCCTCTACTTAAATGATTTTCGACCTCGAAAATTACCCCTAACGAACAACTCAGGATAAGATTCCCTCATCTGACTTTTAAGCTCCCAAGCACATCCTTTTTCTAACACACCAGCTCTCAAATGATTCGCAGGTGACTGAATCGTCCTCTCAGTCTAACCATCTATATGCGGATGATAAGCATAACTCAAACGCAACTTCATACCCAAAGAAGATTGCAAACTCTCCCAAAATCTCCAAGTAAATCTCGGATCTCTATCTGACACAATACTAGACGGAATACCATGTAAACTAACAATCCTCTCAATGTACAATTTCACTAACTTCTCCAACGAGTAATATATTCTTATTGGAATAAAGTGAGCAGATTTCGTAAATCTTTCCACAATAACTCAAATAGCTTCACAATTATTCGGCGTTCTAGGTAAACCAGACACAAAATCCATCGATATGCTATCCCATTTCCACTCAGGAATAGATAACGGTTACATCAAACTTGACGATTTTTGATGTTCGATCTTCGACTTCTGACAAATCAAACAAGAATACACAAGCTCTGCAATATCTTTCTTCATACAAGGCCACCAAAATACTTCCCTCAAATCTTGATACATCTTAGTAGCACTGGAATGAACACTCAATCCATTACAATACCCTTCCTAAAAAATACTCTTCTTCAGATCAACAATATTTGAAACACAAACTCTATCACGACATCTCATGATACCATTTTCATCAATATGAAAATCATCACATCGACCTTGATTAGTCAAAGTCAACTGATCTACCAAACTCAAATCAGATTTTTGACCTTCTCGAATTTCATCAAGAATGCCACTAGTAAGATTCAACATACCAAGCTTAACTTCATAAGAAGCCTCTTCACAAACCAAACTCAAATCTCGAAATTTCTCAATCATTTCCAACTCTATTACCATCATCATCGACATATACAAAGATTTCCTACTTAATGCATCAACTACCACGTTTGCTTTACCCGGATGGTAATTCAAACCAAAATCATAATCCTTCAGAAGTTCCAACCATCTATTTTTCTTTGCATTCAATTATTTATGATAAAAGAGATACTTCAAACTCTTATGATCACAAAAGACCTCAAATCTCGATCCAAACAAATGATGTCTCCAAAGCTTCAACACAAACACAACAACGACCAACTCTAAATCATGTGTCGAATAATTCCTCTCATGCACTTTAAATTTCCTTGAAGCATAAGCTATAACTTGCTGATGTTGCATCAACACACCTCCCAAACCCATCAACGAAGCATCATAATACACAACAAATGATTCTGCCAGATTTGGCAAAATCAAAATAGGAGCTGTCGTCAATCTTCTCTTAAGCTCTTGAAAACTTTCTTCACACCTTGCATCTCTAACAAAAGCTTGACCCTTCCTAGTCAACAACAAAGATAACTTGGTAAATCCTTCAATGAAATTCCAATAATAACCTGCCAAACCAAGAAAACTTCTAATCTCAAAAACTAATTTTGGAGCTTCCCACTGCGATATAGCTTCAACCTTCGGCGTATCAACTGCAATACCTCTTCTCAAAATCACATCGCTGAGGAAACTCACTTCCTTCAACCAAAACCCGCACTTAGAAAGTTTAGCATACAACTGCTTCTCTTTCAACACCGATAACACAATCCTCAGATGCTCAACATGATCCTCTTCATTCTTCGAATAGATTAAAATATCATCAATGAACACAACCATAAACTTGTCCAAATAAGGATGGAAATTCCGTTCATGTACTCCATAAATACACCTGGTGCATTTGTCACACCAAACGACATCACAAAAAACGACATCACAAAATACTCATTCTAAAAGCAGTCTTCTGAATATCTTCAGCCTTCACACGAATATGATGATACCCAGATCACAAATCTATCTTACTGAACACACTTGCACCAACCAACTTATCCATCAAATCATCAATCCTTGGAATTGGATACTTATTCTTGATAGTCACTTTGTTCAATTGCCTGTAATCCATACAAAGCCTCATAGAACCTTCTTTATTCTTAACCAACAAAACTGGTGCATCCCATGGTGACACACTCGAACTAATAAACCTCTTCTCAAGCAGATGTTCAAGTTGACTCTTCATTTCTTTCAATTCTGATGCGAACATACGATATGGAGCCATCGATACCGGACTAGTTCTAGGAACTAATTCAACCGTAAACTCTACCTCACACTCTGGTGATATATCACTTATCTCATCGGGAAAATCTTTTGGAAAATCACAAACAATTGACAAAGCACCAACTGATCCACTTTCACTAATACTCAAAGTTACCATTAACAAAAACATCTCAACACCATCTTACACCGATTCACTCACTTGTTTAGTAAACATAAACAAGTCTCCTTCATTCTCAAGTTCAAGAAAAATAACCGTCTTATCACAACAATCTATAAGCACTTGGCTTAACTCCAAATCATTCATTGCACATATCATCTATGCTTGCAGGACACGTCTATGCTTGTAGGACACGTCTATGCCACCCAATGTGATCCCATCTACTATCAACAATAGATTAAGGGTAATTAGTTCCTCAATTTGTCAATAGACAGTCGACAATCATGATGGGGTATAAACCATCTTTACCAAACTTTAATAGCGTTCAACGACACACTGAGCCACCACTCCACACTTAAAGCATTTTGGAGAAACACAGGTTTC
This sequence comes from Lathyrus sativus, assembly GCA_963859935.3. Lineage (NCBI taxonomy): Eukaryota > Viridiplantae > Streptophyta > Magnoliopsida > Fabales > Fabaceae > Lathyrus > Lathyrus sativus. Next base: position 13,593,404 of record OZ012735.1, on the reverse strand, counting down.
TCCCCCACTTGTTTCAATCCCACTCATGTAGACAAAAGTTAGAAACACAAACGAGTACCGACAATGTTTTCACACACATGTCGCATACTAGGGGACAAACAACATTAAACAACATGGTCGGATGGACCGACCTACTCTGATACCACTAATGTAACACCCTTATAAACTCTGTGAAATATATATATATATATATATATATATATATATATATATATATATATATATATATATATATATATATATATATATATATATATATATATATATATATATATATATATATATATATATATATATATATATATATATATATATATATATATATATATATATATATATATATATAATCAGAGTAATTGTCATAACACTTAAAATAAATTCATGATTTTCATACACTTTCACATTAGCATGTAGCAGCGAATTTACTTCAATCATAATAGACATAATGAAAGTCTCATGCTCATCTAATTTGTATTCAATACTTAGGCATAAAATCCAAATTCTCCACATGATTTAAAATAAAAATAACAACATAAAGTAGAGTACATAAAGTATCTCTCAAAAAATGAATCAAAATGTTCTCGAATGTTACATAATCAGAACACAGATCGACCCAACATAAAAAATGAAACTAAACAAGCTACTCCAACGACTACCTCGTACTCAAAGCAACTCTACTCCTTGATACCTGAGTGATATCGTAGAAAACATCATTCCATTAGAAGGGTGAGAATTCACATGATTATTGAAATCATAAGATGATATATAATTTAAGGCATACAAACATAATCGCAACTATTCTCCCACTTCAAAAGTTTCATCAACATAGTATCAATCAAGTAATCATACCATTCACAAGTGCATAGTCATAATTCCATCATTTCACCAATTCAACAATTCACATAATACACGTAATCTCATATTGCAACCAAAGACAACACGTGACTCGATGCAAAATACAAATGCAACTCATGTATGTGGTGCCAATCATTTGTTATTATTTTTCGATTTTTAAATTTAAACCGGGTCGATTCCCTAGACCAATAACACACAAAAAACTTGTTCCCTAAGCTTTCAAATCCCGCTCTAGGTTTGGTACAAGTCACTAGCTCCCACGGAACTAAAAAGCATTGTCTATTGATACAAATAATGCGTGTGCAAATTCAATAACCATATGCAATTAAGATCGTCCCTCAATCATAACATCCATGCATATATTAAATAATTCATCACATTTGAATTACCACAAAATTGCACACACACGCATACTCATGAACTATAGCAGTCTTACTTCAAACATCATCACCACAATTAGCAAGTAATCCATAAGTGACAATACAATTCAATCTCAATTCACAAATCACACATCACCGATTAAATATTGAGTAGTTAATCCATCACTAATAATCAAATTCAATATTTGAACGATAAAGAGGAAATATCAATAATTAAATGAAGATATATTAATACTATGATTATTTAAACTAATGAAATTAGGATATATAATTAAACTAAAAAGGAAATATTAAGTAAGCTTCACATTTATTTAGTTACTAATTAATTCAGTTAATATATGAGTAATTTTAAATAAATGTTATTTTTCCTTGCCTAATGTTTATATATATCGCTACAGTAACAACGAATTAAAGGAATTATATTATGATTATACAACTCCATTTCCCTCTACAGTGCAAAAGAATGAAAGACAAGGCTTACATTAGTAATTGGTTTGCTAGCTCACTAAAACAAACATATACATTCTGATTTGCTACAGTAACATTATAAATGAAGTACCACAGGATAAGAGGAAGTCATGCGCTATAGGAATGCATGTGAAACAATAAAATTACATATATAAATATATATATATATATATATATATATATATATATATATATATATATATATATATATATATATATATATATATATATATATATATATATATATATATATATATATATATATATATATATATATATATATATATATATATATATATATATATATATATATATATATATTATCTTCATCCTCAATCATTATGCTACAGTTCATAGCATGTATACAGATTACTTTTCATTTCAATTGATTTCCACCACATTAAATAAGAATGAAAAAGGATTTTAGTGTTTGCTACAAGAATTTAAGGTTCATTCCTAGCCACTTATAATTGTTTTCCTGCGACACAGTACTAAAGGAAAGTGGAGAAAGACCACTTCATTATTATTTTCCGCTACAATATTAAAAAAAACACATTACTTCATGAATCAAGTGCTACAATATACATGAAGTCAAATAATTCACAATTTTTTATTTCGTCACTACAGTAGCCAATATGTGAGTAAAACAATTCCCACCTATACTACTAAGTTCTTACACTATTACTCAATAAATATATTCATTCAAATTCTAATGAGTTCACTCAAAATATTGAATGAGTCTCTATAGTATATCAAATTATCAATCCCAAATACAACTAAATTAACACTTATCAAGATTAACACTAAAACCTAACAATTTCAAATTCATGGAAAATTTAGGTTTTTCAACTTAAACATGTTTCTACCCAATCTACACTATCAAACAATCCCAATAATTAAATAAACACCCACTCTTACCTTTGTTTTCTTGAATTTCTTGAGTTCCCCTTCTCTTCTCATTTCTTCTTCTTCTCTTTCTTCTATTCTTGCCTCCTTTCCAACTTTCTTTCTTTGTATTATATCTCTTTCCTTTTTGTTAAATCCTAACAATTCATTATCTATTGGGCTTTACTCAATCAACTCTCACTTTCTATTCACACACCTATAATTAGGCCCAATTACTAATTCTACTATTCCTTTTTATTCTATCAAATAAAATAAATCAAGTATTTCAAATAAGCCCAATAAATCAATTTATCCAAACAACTCAATTAAATCAAATAATTTATATAAATCCAATAAATCAAATAACTCATAAATCAAATCATTCATATAAATTCAATAAATCAAATATTTCATTTAATTCAAATAAACCATATAATTCAATTAAACCAATTAGGCATCACAATCACACGATTAATCAATTAATATAATAAATAAATAATTACTAAAATCGGGGTGTTACACATGATGTTATGCCTCCAAATGATATAATGTTTTCCTAGAGAAGGTTGAGACCTTGAAGTGAGCTGCTGATTCTACATGTTCATCTCTAGTGATGCTCCAATCTGGTAAGGTTAGATATGTATCCTTGTCGAGATGTTTATTTCATCTCTAGTTTTGTTTCCCCTTGTTTGTTTTGTCAGGATAAGCATAAACATGGCATACATGCATCCATACATATGCATGGAATCTGAGATTTTTTTCTACCTTTATGGTGTTTACCTGTTTTGTTCACTTTGGTGTATATTCCCTAGGTGACTGGATTGGTCTTTTCTCTCCAATAGAGTCGTCAGCATCTAGGCATAAAGTGTCTATCCTTTCTAAATTCCCCACAGAGTTTGATCCTCGTGGATGATGGTTGGTTCAGTTATCTTTTCCATGTTTGGATAAGATATATCCCATTTGATTTCATTCTTCAATGGTCGGATTCTTATTTGACCGTTTTCTTTCTAGCTCGTTCCTAGATTGAACTTTGGTCCTTAGCAAGTGTTGCTTTGAATCAGATTAGGTTGTCGAACCTAGTTTAAACGTGCTTTTATTTTACATGGTGTCTCACAGGAAGAATCTTTTACAGATCCCTATTGAAGACATAATCCTTTCTCCAGCAGGGTTGTTATAACATCTCCTTGGAATTTATACTCAGTAACAAGTGGCAGTCTCCTTGAGAAGCTTCTTTTGCTATATTTCTACAACATGTGGCAGTCTCTCTTGAGAAGCTTATCCATTTTTCGTGTTTCCTTCGAATTTTCTCATAGCAAGTGGCAATCTCTTGGATAAGCTTGTTTTCTATGGTGATAAATGGCAATCTCTTTTGAGAAGCTTATCCGACCTTGGTGTTATTTAACATGTTGCAATTACAATTGGTATTCCCCTGAAAGTCTGTCAGAAGGATTTTGTTGAAGACCTTACCAACAGTTTCTCTTAATTTGAGTTACCCTCTTTACAAGGATTTTATTGCAAGTGATAATTCCTCAACAAGTCCTCTACCCAATTTTGCTTCTATCAAATGGAATCTCTTTGAAGAAGTTGATGAAAACTCTATTGGGTTTTCTCTTTATTTGAGAAAATTTGCTTGTAAAGAAACTTGCATGTATCCCTTTTGTGAGATCCCTAGTAAGCTTGCTTATGCTTCATTTTCCTCCAAGTGAAATGAATGTGTGTTTCCTAGTAAATTTTTGGACACCTTTTTTACCTCGGTGATGTCTTGTGACTCTTTTACTCCCCTAACAAAGAGGAAGTGCTTATCTATTTCCAATTGGAGCCTGTATTTTGGTTCTACTTCCAATGAGGTTGCTTTATTCTTTTCAGAGTGTCAGCCAGTCATCCTTGAACTTGTTGGTCAATTGCTCTGGATATTCTCCAGCGGAGACCGTATTTCCGGTTTAACCTCTTTTGTGGATCTTTTCTTCTAAAGTGCCAATCGGTCATGATTTGAACTTGTTGTTCCACCATTTTAGAAGTGCTATTTTCCCACTGGACACCGTTTTTTTGGTTCAACCTTTATTGAGGCTCTTTTTCTTTCTAGAATGTCATTAGGTCATGCTTGATCTTGATGATCAATCATTCTAGATACCTTCATTAGAGACCATATTTTGGTTCTACCTCCAATGAAGTTATGTTTTTTTTATCCCCTCAGTGGACATTGTCTTCCTGGTTCAACCTTCATTGAGGATCTTTTTCTTCTTAGAATTGTCATTCAGTCACGCTTGGACTTGATGATCAATCATTCTAAATATCTTTAATAGAGCCTATATCTTGGTTCTACTTCTAATGAGGTTGTTTTATTTTGTTCAGAGTATCAGCCAGTCATGCTTGAACTTGTTCATCCACGACTCTGGATATTTCCTGTTGGAGACCGTCTTTTCGGTTCTACCTCCAGTGAAGATATTTTTTCTTCTAAAGTGCCAACCGGTCATGGATTGAACTTGTTGTTCCATCACTTTAGATGTCTTGTTTTATCTTAATTCCTTAGTGGAGACCGTCTTTCTGGTTCTACTTTCATTGAGGATCTTTTTCTTTCTAGAATGTCATCTAGTCACGCTTGATGGATATTCCCCAGTGGAGGCCATTTCTTAGTTCTAACTCCAGTGAGGATCCCTTCCTTCTAAAGTGTCACATGGTCATTCTTAGATCTATTGCTCAATCACTTTAGATTTCCCCATTTTGTTCCAGTTCCCCAGTTAGTGGTTACTCATTGTGTCGACTCTATCCCTGTTTGCTTTTGTTTTGTCTGCATTTTGCATTTAACATCTCATCATTTTCATCATACTATAGCTCATGGCATGCCAGCATTGTAGATTAGTTTTCTTTTTCCCATAGCATAACATGTCATTGCATCTAAGGGAAAAAAATTCGGTTATCTATATTTAAGTACCTTTCGCCATGATTGCATGAGGATTATCATCACTCATGTCATCCGATAAAGATATTTAAATAGGGGCAATTGTCATACCCCAAATTTTATCCTTAGATTCTTTGATCTATTACATACCATTCTAGGTCAATCATTCATGTATACCTAACCAATTATCAGCTATTATTTGTTTTGTTTCACTCGTGAATTAGGGTTTACTTCAGAAGACTTTAAGGGTTGGTAAATAAGGGTTTTGGATAGTTCATACACCATTCAAGTTCTTGAGACATGGAATCATATGTTTTCTATTGAGTTGGATTTCCATTGTTCAGATTTTGTTTCTTTCTGTTACCGTACTCAAATTTGAGGCAAGAGGTGTTGGGTTTTCAATCGTCATGAGCAGTTCTTATTGGAGGTATATCAAGGCATGATTTTAGTTCCTCTGAATTTCCACAAAGTTTCGTTGTTTAAGGTTTCATTAGTGGATTGACTGGAAAGATTATAGAACACGATTATGGAAGATTAGTGTTTATCACCCTTGGTGTTCATAATCAACAAGAGTCATTCCGTTGAGTCTCTTGAGGCTAGCAGTGCATGTAAGTACTGATTGGGTGGTTAGGGTTTTCACTATTGGTATGAGGATTGATCAGGTTGTTTTCCAATCAAGATCATTTCAAGATGGATTCAAGTTTGTGTTGTTGTTCAGGATTTGTGGCAGTCAAGTGCATTTGTGAAGTTCTTAAGTGTTATGGAGGCGCATTATAAAATTCCATATCCATTCTGTAACTGCTTTATCCATTTTTGCTTTTCTTCCGTTTTCAATAACCATTATCCATTTTTTCAATTAAGTCTTCAATCTTCATCTCCAATTCACATTCATAAATATCCAATATCCATGAATCCATAAAAAAAATCCATTTGCTTGTCATGTCCATTTCATATCCATAGAGCCCATTTTCTATTTTGTCAATTCTGTTATTATTATTATTATTATTATTATTATTATTATTATTATTATTATTATTATTATTATTATTATTATTATTATTATTATTATTATTATTATTATTATTATTATTATTATTCACTTTTTTATTTTATTCCATTGTCCAAATAATTGGATATCCATTTTCCACTTGTTTCATTTTTTAGATCCACACATCACCAAGGTCACTTTTTTTGTTGTTTACAAAGTCCGTCATTATTACATAAAGGTCCATTCACATAAGCCCATTACAATTCATTTTCTCTTTCTTTTGAAGCCCATTGTTCCCTTTTCACAATCAAAAAATAAAAAGGAAAATTCTACAAGCTTTGATGCAACATGAACCGTACAATACATCTGGTTTTGCAGCATCTACAAACCAACAAAATTATGTTAGACCTGCACATAACAAAACCTGCAATCAAGAACTGTCAACAAATAATTTTGCAGCACATTAAGAGAGACATGACATAAACAACAAGACAAATTCTAGGTACTTTGAAGGTTAACCAACAAGTTTGAGGAGTTTTTAAAAACCAAAATCAGATAAGAGGGGGGGGGGGACGCAGAGAAACAACGAATTTTATTTTCATAACAAAAACTCTTCAACAGAAAAAACAAAGGGAGTTTCATACTCATTTGTATTTCTCTCCCACTTCTATCCCTTCTTGTCACAAACCTACTTCCCTCAAGCCACGTAACACCATGAAAGCATCCACAAAACCGTAAACACCATTACTTACCTAGCCATCGAGCATATTTCATCCTCACTAATTCACCAATGATTTCTAGCCATCATCAAACTCAAAATTTCATTGAAAATCCAAACCTGCATTTAGAACCCAACAGCCACTTCCGTGTGAATAACTTCATAGAACAACATCAGCAGTTGTAACGAGACGAGTAAAGACAGAAAGGGAAGACTCATATGCAACTATAAAAATGTAGTTGCAGACATACCTGAAGAAAGCATTCATTCCACGCGTAAGTTCCTCCAAATCATCATTACTGTTTTTGGTGTGTGACATTTTCACGGCATAGACCTCAGTTGAGAGCTTTTTTTATTTTTATTTTTTCATGAAATAAGTCCGAGTCAGGCTTTGTAGAGATCACTAGAGAGAGATCCAAATTCAAAAATAGATAACGATGAACTACGCGATGGTGATTTTGTCGCCCTTATTCTTTTTTCCCTTTTGAAGATGATGTTGGTTGTGTGTTACTTTTCCTTGCTTTCTTCGTGAGAATACGAGTAATAGGGAGATTTTGAGGGATTAACGATTGGAGTACGGACCTTTATTTTGAAACCATTTTTTCTTTTCATTCTTTGTTTACTATGTTTCGTTCTTCTTCTTACTTTTGTAGTAACAGTTGTTGGTGGTGGGGTCTTCATGACCCATTTCATTTAACCTAGGCTGAGCCGAGTTCTAACCATATCCTTCAATGTTTTTTTTTATGTTTGTCTATCTGGTTTGGGCTTTTAAGCCCGTGGTGAATTCCTCACCACACCCCCATGTTTGATTATGTGACTTTGTTAATTTTTCTTGTTAATTTATTTTCTTGTTTTAAAAAAAAAAAATTAGAATTTAATCTTAGGGTTTTCTTTCTAGATTTTGTTAATTTATTTTAATTATTGTTAGAAATATATTTTCTTATTTTAGTAACTACTTAAATTATTTAGTTCAATTTCTTTTCGATTAAATAAAAATCCAAAGATATGTTTATTTCATAAGTATTATACAAAAATTCCAAAAATATATTTTTCTTAAATGTTAAAAATTTTCAAAAAATGAAACTTCTATTCTAGGTTTTGTTAGCCTTTTATTTTGAATTTCTTGGTTTAGTTCATTTGTTTTCTTGGTTGGCATAAATGTTTATGGTGCTCGATATTTGATACATGTTTTTGTTCTTAACCTTAATTGTTGAACCGTTGTCTCATTTAAGTATCATTGTTGTCTTGATTCCAAAGGAAAAGATAATTTTTGTTGACTATCATGTCATACTTAGGATAGCCTTGTCCACCATTCCCTTGAGACTTTACTAGAGTTTCTACTTACCCTTTATCCTAGCCTTAGGATTGGAGTCGTCGTACTCCATGTAAGTGATGAACACTGATTTTCCCTTGTTTAATCTAGCCTTAGGATTGGAGTCATTGTACTCCATGTAAGTGTCATGGTTATGAACACTTATTTTCCTCTTAGAACCTGGATCATTATTAAGAGTTCCCGCCCCCTAGTTAGGTGAACTATAAATGCTCTGAGTCCATCCTAGTCAGGATACGTAGGCATAAGATGCGATGTCTTGGCGAGCATACTTAGTGTATTTATCCTAGGTCTTTACTTTAGCACTTTTCCTTAGCAAGCAAACTTTAGCTTAACAAATACTAACAAGAGGTTCATGTAGAGTACTACAGATACTTAGGATGCTAACACCTTCCCTAGGTATAACCAACCCCTAAACCTTAGATCTCTAGCTGTGTTGTTACATAGTGCACTTATGGTTTTATTTGATCTTTGCCCTTTCCTTTGGATAAATCAAAGCTCGGTGGTTAACTTTATGATTTGTGATTCAAGTTAATTAATAGCTTGATATCTGATTCTCACCGCAACAATAGCCTTTAACCATTCATATTTTTTTTAAATTGACCTCCTTGATTTGAAGCATCTTAGGTTCACATGGTTTAAAGTATGTTGCTTTTGCTGCAACCATCATGAGATCTCTAAACAAAGTTCCTCCACCAAACTTCTTTTTGAAGTTGGTATACAGATGCCTTAGACATAAGTTGGATATTTCTCCTCAAATACTTGAACCAAACCCTTTCAATAATTAGAAACGCATTCAGTTTAAAAACATAACAAGTTAGGCATGACAACATAGCTAATAGGAGAAAGATTTACCTTCTGTTGGTCAAAAATAAAAAACCATCTAGTTTCACCAGTATCTTCCAGTGGAAACTTAATAAACCAGCTTCATGAGTCATTGGTTTCATTCTAAACAACTCTAAAAGTAAGAGGCAAGTATCGGTGGTTGCATGCTTTTGTCAAAGCCTTTTTTTGTCTCATCATAACATATGCAACACCTTTTAAACATTGGTTGCATCCATGGTGCTGGATAATTAATATTGAGTTTCAATGTGTTTCCTAATGAATCCCTCCTCAACTCAGCACCATATGATCTTAACAAGCTATATTGCATGTTAAAGTCTCCTTCAAAAATTTGTCTAACAAGCTGACTTGCCTTAAAAGCTCTATAATTTGGGATTTCATTGGCATACCTCAGCCTCACATCAGCTACAACTGCATATAACTTCATCTTGGTATTGTTCTTCAACCCATCAACAATCAATTTTGCAACCAAATATTTTTTGGTACTTTTATTGAAAAATTGGCTTCCATATTTTTGTTTGTCAAACAATTTCTTATTCCTAAAAGTTGTGGTTCTTAAAACTTTGTTGCACAAGACAATGCAAGTATATAGTATTTTGTCCTTACAAATAAACCTACACATATTTGTATCATTTTTTTTCCAAATCTCACATCCCTGCCATTTAAGAAATGATGCTCTAAAATGGCTTTCTTGAACTACTTCAATGAAAAAATCTCCATTACAACCTTGAAAGTAAAATCCTTACTAGGAGCATCTTCTTCATTGAATCTAATTACACTAGGCCCATCGTCACAACTTTCATCATCTTGCCCACTGTCAAGTTCATCAGTCATATAGTCTTCCTCAATTATATGTTCCCTTCTCATTTCTTGTGTTATAAAGGTTTTGTTGGGTGGTTCAATTTTGGAATCACCTTTACCAATATGTGTGGCTCTAAGTTGGCCTCCACCCATACCTATATTAAAACCTTCATCAGACTCATTCATCATCTCATCCTCACTATCATCAAAATATATACCTGTTATGGACTGGGCCGAGGCTTAACCCACACTCAAGCAGGCCCAAACCCCACCTAGCTCGGGCCCAATAGGACCATGCTAACGGGCAAGGACCCGTCGGGCACAACCCTTCCCCCATGTCGGGCACAGGCCCTCAACTGTCGGGCTGGACCTCCCAAGCGACCAGCTCGTCCTATCTCCCCTCCTCGTCGGGTAGAATCCAGTCTACCCGGGGAGCTCCTCGAGCCTCCCCCCACGTTCTCCACGTGCTCCTCACGCAGGGACACATTATGAAGTAACTGCCCACGTCCTGGAGATTCGGTCTTCCTTCTCCCAGATATGACGGAACAGTTACCCTAGGGCGAAGATCACTTACTGGTCTTCATGATGTCACGTCAACCCTAGCAGTTACTAACATTGGGCCTGGTAGCCCAGCCTAGTGCTAGGTAATCGCTGGCCCTGTGCTGAGGGCTCACTATAAATACCCTCTTCACTAGAGGGTAAGGTAACATAATTCTCTCACTCTCTCTCTATACTTTCTTCCACTATGCTCGTCACTTACTTTGGCATCGGAGTGTGTAACTTAATTCCCTTAATTTTCTCTCAACCTATAATTGGTTTAGGCTCAGTATAGTTTTCTACTTCACAAATATTTCCATGGCAAACACAGTTAACTTAGATGCATCTTCATCATTGCCAAAGCATTTTAAATCACCATCCAAGTTACTACCATCAGATTTCCACCACATTTTCACAGCCCTAACATCAAATCAGAATCAATCCCCTTGATTAATTCACATGCTTCAAAATCAGATCAATAATCTAGATCTTGACCATTATATAAATAAATATTCCCACACTCATATCTTAAGTCGGGGTCTTTTACAAAATAACCATTGGTTTAAAACACTACCTTAAATAACCCAATGTCATGTACATTAGATAAGGTCAAATATTTAGAACATAGGTAAAATATGGTATACACATACACAGTCAAAGTACACACAACATTATGCATATATAATTACCTTCTAAAAATAACTCAAAAAACCACCTACATCAAACATCAATTACCCTAAAATAAAAAAAATAACTACCTTAAAAGTAATGGACCCCTAAACCATCAATTGATACTCAACATAAAAATGTCATATTTAGTATAAAAAAATGAACATACCTTAGATGGATCACAAATTTCACTTAAGAAATGTCTATCTGGGACCACCACATCACAAGCTTCGGTAAAGAGAAGGGGACCACCGCAATAAAAAATGAAAATTTGTTTCCCTTTTTTTTCCGTAATAGGCCTAAAACGGAAGAGATGGATTACTATAACACGTAACAGAACAAAGAAGAACACATAAAAGAATGGAACCATAAGAATGCAAAAAATGTAGGGTTGAAGGTTGTTCAAATGGTGTAAGCTGAAAGAGTTAATGAAGAATCCTTTGTGACTTTTGATTTAATAATATAATAGAGTTAATCTATTTTTTAATTCATGTTGGACAAGTCAATACCTTCCAAGTTTCAAAATTTAAGTCACGTGTAGTGCCACGTCAGCCTCTGTCAGTGGAAACTAAGGGGATGGACCAAGTTTAAGGACGGAAAACATTTAGAAGACCATTATTTGGAGGAAAATTTTATAGGGACTAAAATGAATAATGCTCTATTTATAGAGACTAAAAACATATTTAACCATTTCATATTCATGAGTGTAAGAGTTGACACACATGAATCATGTTGGTCTTGTTGAGATATTAGATATAATCCAAGTTGAGTTGTGTGACCCAAGCCCAAAGCTAATTAGGGTTTAGGATTTATTATCTAGTTTGTTATTTTACTTAGTAGTTAAATCACGTAGGTGTATATAAATAGACACTTTGTAATTCAGTTTTATTCATTCAATATTATCAATCCTTATGTTATTATTCTCTCTTTTTCTCTCCTTACTAAAAATGCCTCACGAACTAAGAATTGGAATCTAGAGCTTCAATTAGATTCTTGATCATGTTTTCAAGAATCACATGTCAGAGATTGTGTTTCTGGGATTGTAGGTTGTCGTTGATCAATCGCTGCAAAGATGAATGATAGTAGAAATTTACCAAACTCCCTTCCAACTCTTGACGGAAAGAATTGGCTTCAATGGAAAAAACAAATGCAATCTCTATTTGGCTTTCATGAAACCCTAGAAATGGTTACTAACGGTGTTCATGCGCTTGTTGAAGATTCAACCGGCACACAGAGAACCACTTACAAGGATGCCAAAAATAAGGATTGCAAGGCCACATTTCATATCCAATCGGTGGTTGATGCGGCTAATTTTGACAAAATTGCTCATGCTGAATCAGTCAAGGAGGCATGGGATATTCTTGTCAAGTATTATGAAGGATGCGGGAAAGTTAAGGTTGTCAAGTTGCAAACTTTTCGACAACAATATGAATTGGTTAGCTATATGTCGATGGAAAAAGACAGAAAGATTGTTGGCTATGTGTCGAAGGTGCAGAAACTCGTCCATCTCGTGAAGGGTTGTGGTGAAACCTTAGCTGATAAGATGTTAGTTGATAAGGTAATGTGTATGTTAACCTCTCACTTTGATCATATTATCGTAGCTATTCTAGAATCTAACAATCTTGAAACCCTAAAACTAGAAGATTTGGTTGGTTTATAGGAGGCACATGAGATTAGGATTTTTGAAAGGAAAGGAGTTGAATACTCGATAAAAGAACTACAGGCTCATTCATGGAAGAAGAATGGCGATTCCAACAAGTTCAAAGGAAAAATCAACAAGACTCAGGGTAAGAAGTCTTGGTCGAATCCTCACAAGAATAAGATCGATGATAGAAATTCTGAATCCTCGAAAAAGGAGAAGGAAATTCCTATCAGAAAGACAAAGTAGAGAGAAAAAAGGTGTGCAGTGCTATAATTGTAAAACGTCGGGTCACTTGGCCAAGCATTATTGGTACATGAAAGACAAGGGATCGAAAAAAGGGCAAAGACGAAGAAGTGAACCTTGCTCGTCCAGATTCAGATGATTCTGATGATATAATCATTATGGCTACAGTTGCAGATGACCATGCCAAATCCAAGATCTTGTTCCTAAACTCAGGCTGCTCAAAATCACATGACTGGTCAAAAAGTATGGTTAGTATATTTCTACGAGTCAAAGAAGAGAAAGGTCAAACTTGCTGATAATAGCTCGCTTCAAGCAGAAGGTATTGGCAACATAGTTATTCAAAGGAGTAATATATCAAAATCCTTGATAAAAAATGTACTTTATGTCCCCAAAATGAAGTGCAATCTGCTAAGTGTAGGACAACTAGTCGAAAAAGGGTTCTCAGTGGTTATGAAAGATGGAGCCTTAGAAATTTTTGATATCCAAAATAACTTGGTCTCTAAATCTCTTCTGACGAAGAATATAAAATTAATACCATGATTAGTTCGATTGAGGTACAATGTCAGAAAATAGTTGTCGACCACAAGAATAGTTGGTTGTGGTATATGAGGTTTGCTCATCTAAACTTTAGGTCGCTCAATCAACTGATCACTCAAGATATGGTAACTGGTATACCAAGTCTTGAGATGCCTGGCAAACATTATGAAGGTTGTTAATAGAAAAGTAGTCCATGAATTCTTACGTTTTAACTATGCCAATGAGATCATTGTGCATACTCGAAGTTGTACATTCAGATGTATGTGGTCCTTTTGAGGAGCATACCATTGGTGGAAAATGTACTTTGTTTCATTTTTTGATGAGTTTAGTCAAAAGATGTGGATATATGTGATCAAGAGAAAGGAAGAAGTATTTGAAATCTTTAAGAGATTCAAGATGCTTGTCAAAAACCAGAGTGAGAAGAACATCAAAGTTCTGTAAACAGATGGAGGTGATAAATACACATCCAAGATATTTGAAGCATTATATACAGAACATGGTATTGATCATGGTGTAAATGCTCCTTATACTCCTCAACATAATGGAATAGCAGAAAGAAGAAACATGACCATATTGAACACGACGAGATGCATGATGAAGCAAAAGAATTTGCCAAAGTCCTTATCGGGTGAAGCTGTTTTGACTGCTATTTATATTTTGAACATGTTCCTTACCAAGAAGCTGAAGAACAAAGTTTTTGAAGAAGTGTGGAGTGGAAAACGACTATTAGTAAGTCATCTAAAGATGTTTGTCTATATTTGCTACAAGCATGTTCCTGATGCAAAAAGAAAGAAGCTTGATGACAAGAGTGAATCTATGATTCTGGTAAGATATCATAAGACTAGAGCATACAGGTTATTTAGTCCAATGAATAATAAGATCATAATGAGTCGAGAAATTATGATTTATGAGAACTTTGCATGGGATTGGAATTTTGGTGATCCAATTAATAAGCCATTTATGAGCTATGATTTCGACGAAGCAGGTAATAATGTCGAAGTCGAAGATATTATCGATATTCCAGTTGAAGTCGAAGCTATTACTGACATACCCCACCCAGACGAAGTCAGAAAGGATATGGATGGAACAAGCTAGAAACCTCAAAGAACTAGAGCTCTTCTAGTAAGACTTCAAGACTATGAAGTGTTTGGTGATGATGAAGTCACAACATATGGATAACTAGTTCATTTTGTTTTACTTAGAGGTGCTGAACCAATCAACTATAGCGAGGCTTCAAAGATAAACATTGAGAGTCTGTTATGGTCAAAGGGTTACAAGCAATCGAAAGAAACAACACATGGTATCATGAGCTTTTGGTTTGAGGAAGGGACTGACTTACTTGATTCAAAAGTCAACGGCGTCACAAGGGTAGTGAGTAAAAAACGTTCCATTGAATAGTCAACGACACCACAAAGGTGGTGAGTAAGAAGAAACGTTCTGTGCGGTACAAGAGTTTGTGAAAGTAACAAATGCTTTCACTTGACGGGGAGCATTTTGGACTCACACTTGAGGAGAATTTTTGAGAATGTAGAAGTGTGAGAACCCACACACCTATCACCTTAAAACTTTAGGTGAATATGTGGTGTGTCTCTCACAAAAGTGTTGCTCTAAAAAGAAATCCCACAATATTTAATACTCTCTAGTGAAAACCAGATCTCAACTCTTGCACCAAATCTTCATTATTTTTTTTATTTATTTTCATTGAAGACATTCGTGCATGGATTTGGATCCTCTCCTTTTTTATATATCATGTCATCTCTCATGTTTCTAATCTAACGGTTCAGAATTTATAATGAATAATTAAATAAAAAAAGTCATTTAATAGGAGAGAGAAATGGATAAATAATTTGTCTTTGTTATTTAATTATTAAATGACTTTTTTTATTTAATTATTCATTATAAATTCTGAACCGTTAGATTAGAAACATGAGAGATTACATGATATATATAAAAAAAAAGGATCCAAATCCCTCGTGAATACCATTTATTTAGTATTATCATCAAATTTTCATTGTATTTTCTATGTTCTATGTCAACCTCATGAAACTATTCATTTTTTAAAAGTTATAACCATTCAAACAAATAAAAAATAAAACAAAAAATGTGACTTGCCTCTGCCCACCACTGCTTTTACAGCTTCCCTATGCTTTTACAGCTTCCCTAAGTTTTCACCTATTTTTTTTATACAAAAGGGTCAATCATTGCACCTACTTGCATTTGTACCATTAATTTTACCTACAAAAAATTTCATATCATCCTTATTGATGAGTCAAAGTTGAAACTCCTCATTGTTCAACTTTCTACAATAATTGTTGATATCATTCACAATATTATCATCAAGATAAACAAAAGTTATTGTTTATTCACAAATATAAAAATATATTCTACCTCTCTTAGAGTCTTTCGTAATTTTATATGATCTCCCTAACAATAAACAAACATTATCTCGTTATTACTCACAAATGATTATAAGTTTCACAATGATATTTCAAAGTGTCTATCTATGATTATTAAGGAACAAAAAAGAAATATATTTATTATTATTATGTGGCCTTCTTAATTAGGTAGATTAAAGGGACAAACACAACACATTTATAAAATTAAAAGATATTTAATTTTGATTCTAATTTTATGAAAGGTTTTTAGAATTTCATAAGGGTTAAAACTAAAATTAAATAAATATTCAAGAATATGAACTTTACATACTATAAAGAGATTCAACCATGTTCTATCTTTCATGGTAAAGTGAACAAATATGACAGAAATTCTCAAGTCATTTTACATTTTTATTCTTTATATTTCATTATTTGTTGCAACATCGCATGCTGCTGGTAAGTCAAATTTTATATATTTTCTTAACTTCTTTCATACTTTGGAATTTGTACAAAACTTTTTATTATGGCTTCTAATATTATTTCATATTCTCTTTTCATTTTCAGGAAGTTTTGCTAAACTTCACTACAAATGTGAAGTCGATGCTGATTGTCCAAATATAGTTACCAAATTAATATCTATTAAGTGTGTTGATCGTTTTTGTCATATTATATACAAGGAATAGCTTTTCTTATTAGAATACAAAGATACTCTATAAAAGCGTATGATAAAAAGATAGACATGTAATATATTATGATAAAATATATCTCTAGAATATCATTTATTATTGTAATATTTGGATCAAACTCTATTATTAAAAATGGTAGTTTTATGGTTTAATAGGAGTTGTGCATGTTGTAGTCAAACTCTATTCAAGCATGTTGTTGAAATATGTTAGCTTTGTGTTTAAGTTAGCATGTCGAATTGAGTCTTTCTTGTAAGGTCAATTGTTAAGTTAGCTTGTAACACGAGTTAGCTTAATAGTTTATAAATAGACTAGTTCTGTCAGGTTATTGAGAGATGTTAATTATTGTTATTCACTTGTAATCTTTGAACCCTTATTGAGAAAGTGAATAATAAAACAATTTTAACCAATTCTTATTTTTCTTCCTTCTTCTCTCTATCTCTTTCATAAACCCTAATAGGTTTTCTTGTATTTGTTCAAGAAACTCAATTTTTATCTCATAACTATGTTCTATTATTGACAACATCGTTTCACAATAAACTTGTGTGGTGAGCGTGGAGGAGAAGATCTCATCAAAAAAGTATGAGATTGAGAAATTTACTAGTGTGAATTGTTGTGGTGAGAACCGAATATCAAGTTATTGAATGAACTTGAACCACAAATCTTTGAATTCAAAAACGGTCTTTGATTTATCCGAAGGAAAGGTTAAAGAAAGAAAAACATAAATTTACTTCATAAACACAATGCAGGGAGATCTAGGGTTCGGGGGTTAGTTAAAATTAGGGAAGGTGTTAGCATCCTAAGAATCTGTAGTACTCTACAGGAACCTCTTGTTTAATATGTGTTATTTGTTAATCTATCTGCTAAAGGTATGCTAAAGGGTTAAAGGGAAAGAGAGATACCTAAGGGGTTAATCCTAAGTATACTCGACAAGAAATCGCATCTTGTGCCTATGTATCCTGACGGGAATGGAATCAGAGTATTCGTAGTTCCCCTTAAAGAGGGTGAGGAACTCTTGACGGTGGTCAAAGTTTCAGGGGAAGTAAGTGTTCATAGGAAGACACTTACGTGGAGTGCGGCGACTCCTAAATCTAAGTTGAGTTAAGTTTGAAAAAGAGGGGTAAGTAAGTAAGTATCCACAGCGGGAACTTATGTGGAGTGCGACAACTCCAATCCTAAGGCTAAGATGAAAGTGAGATAAATGAATATCCATGGCAGGACGATCGCGTGGAGTGCGTCGACTCCTATCCTAAGACTAGGATGAAAAGGTAATTGGGTGTTTTTATGAGGTTGACATGGCAGTCAACAAGGGAAAGTTCTTTCCTCTGAAATGGTGTGCGAGCAGCCAATACTGTTATGAGTATGAGAATATTAGCATAGTGTATCAGGTGAAGATCAAGTCATGGTAATCAAATCGTGATGGCTAAGTATCACCAGTGAACATTGTCAATTAAATCCAAACCAAACATCAGAAATCAATAAGATCGATTCATGACGTCAAAGACTAATCATTGTTAAATGTACCACGAGTTAAATTTATCAGGAACATCAGAAATTAGCAAAGATTGAAAAAAAATGTTAAATTGCCGAGATCAAATTAAAACGCTTAGATCCACAATTTAAACTAAAATTAAATAATTAGTTAAACTCTAATTAACTACAACTTGATTAAAATTAAAATATTTTATAACTAACACTAAAATTAAAGGACCATAGTTTAAGTAGAGGTGTCAATTGAATCCATTAAGGCAAAATCCATCCAATTCATCCATCAAAAAATCCATCCAATCCATCCACCACACAAAAAATAAGTTAATGGATTGGATTAAATCCATCCATTTATATGCATGGATGGATTCAATCCATCCAACATATTTTAAGGATCCAATGGATTATTTTTATTTTCGTTAGATTTATTTTTTTTAAAATAATAAAAAAAACTATATTTTTTTCTGAAATTTTTTTTTTAAATATTTTTGAAAAAAAATGTTTTTTTTTTCGAAAAAAATTAGTTTTTTTTTCAAAAAAATCGGTTTTTTTTTCAGAGTAAAAAACTGATTTGTTTTTCGAAAAAAAACCGAATTTTTTTTTGGAAAAAAAATCGATTTTTTTTCAGAATAAAAAACTGATTTGTTTTTCGAAAAATAAAATTTCTCAAAAAAAAATACCGGCTTTTTTTTGTTCAGAATAAAAAATTGATTTGTTTTTCGAAAAAAAACCGACTTTTTTTTGGAAAAAAAATCGGTTTTTATTTTCAGAATAATATACTGATTTGTTTTTCAAAAAAAAAATTTTTTTTTCTCGAAAAAAGACCGACTTTTTTTTTGGAAAAAAAATCGATATTTTTCAAAAATTTAAATATCAATTTTTTTAAAGAAATACAAAAAGTTCAGTTTTTTTAATAAATATATTAAAAAATATTTTTTTTAAAATACAAAAAATGAATTTTTCAAAAATAAAATAAAATCAATTTAAAAAAAAAAAGTTGGATGGATGGATATCCATCCATTAAAAATATGTTAATGGATATGGATTTTATTCTTAATGGATGGATTGGATTGGATAATTTTAAGAAAATTTTAGTGGATTGTTAATGGACTAATGGATTGTTTTAATCCATCCATTAACAATCCATATCCATCCAATCCATCCATTTTGCCACCCCTAAGTTTAAGGTTATAATGAATTAAAACCTAAATAGAAAGCCAAATTGGGATTGGGCTTGGCCCATTGTCACAGAATGTACAAAAACCAAACAAGAAAATGGTGGAACCGGGTTGCAAACGGTCCAAGCCTAATCATGTTGTAGTTCATAAGAGTGTAACCCTAGAGGGTTGTCTTCACTCTTTGTAAACCAACACGCTCACTGAATCAATCTGAAACCGGTTCGTGGTGATTCGTAGTTCGAAACCTGATCCTCCTTCATCCTTCTCAAATACAACGACCGTGGATTCCAAATCATTTGAGACCCCTCTTTGTTCAGAGTTGGAGCTAATCGAAATGGAGAAGTACGTCTGAATCGCGCGAATGGAACATATTTCTGCATTAATCGTATTCAAAACCATCAGCAAACCGAATAAAACTCTAGATTATATACCTAGGGGTGATTTTGACACGACAACTTCGATGACGGCGGCCAAATCTACAGATAAGTTTCCGAATCTTTCCTTCCTTCCTGCTATTGTTGCTGATTGTAACATATGAAGTAGTGTGGATGTTTTCTGATTTGATTTTCCTGTCCCTTTTGCTTCTTAGCGTGTGCGATTCGTATCAAGATTTGTACGCGAATTCCACTGCGAGAGCTTCTGTTATGTATTTCTGATGTTTTCTGGCTGTTGTGTTTGGTATTGTCGCTTTTTTTTTCTTTTTCTTATGAGCTTCTGTTGGCTTTTTTATAACGTTTCCAATGATTTCGAAATGAGGTTGATGTTATGATTGCCAACTGAGTTTTTAGAAAGAAGTTGAATATGTTTTCCTTTTGTTCTATACCTACTTCTACATGTTCCAAATTCTTTCCTTTCTCAGCTCAACATATGTAATTTGAGATATAATTTTGAGAATTTGATGTCTGCTACCCCTGATCCTATCAAAAAATGTTACTGACAAACTCTGATGTTATGATTAATGCTTGCTCGATTTGCTGTGTTTCCTAGAGTAAATGAACTTCCATTTTCATTTGACTTTGTAGGAGACATGTTTGTGATTTATTTTGGGAAAGTATGAAACATAATTTTGATGATTTATGCCCTGTTGAACATATATTGTACGATTCTGTTATGGATGCACAAATGATTTCTTGCTGTCCCTTTTTTTACTCTGAGTTAATTCTGTTATAGATGTATGAAACTTCTATTTTTCTTAAGATTCAAAACACGCTTTTGGAACCTTTGTATACTTTGAGATTTCTGTTGTAAAAATAAATTGATGATGACAGAGTCTCACAACTTTGGATATTATAAATTTCTTTTTGCAATGTCATGTATGAATGAAACTCATTTGAGTTTTATGAATTAGACTTGGAAATCAACATATATTAGAATTCATGAGAATATCTTGAATCTTGTATCTAAGGCCATGGATTTTTAAAATCATTATGAACTTTGGTGGTGAATCTTGGAATTTTCATGATGTTTTGAAATCTTGAACTCATTTGAAGTTGGATGGAATAATAAAAGAGAATTACCCTTGGATTTATACATTGAAGCACCAATAAACTCTTGATTTTTTGAAACTTTAGTTTGTAATTCTTGGTCATTTTTGAATCTTAATTTTCTCTTTCTTTTTGAGCTTAAACTCGACCTTCTTAGAGCTCTCTTGGGCCTTTAACATATAAGGCTTTGAATGGCATGAAACTTGGATCTTTGAACTAATCGAATTTGAAATTCCTTGAACATTTTGAATAAATTCCTAACCCCTTCTTGAATAACTTCCAACTTATGCCTGTGAATTCTATCTTGAATTAATCCTTGGAAATTCTTTTTAATAGAACTGGAGTCATGAAGGAAAATTTGAGTACTTTGAATCCTGAGATAGAATTTTGGTTTGAATTCGAGTTTGTCGCTAAAACTTAATAGAAACCAAATGAGAAACCCCCTTGCACTTTGAATCACAGTTGAGTTTGTACCTCGGACAACCTTAAGATTAGAGTTTTCATAGATATTGAATTTGTATTTCATATCTGCCATATTACATCAGTCCATAAACTCATATCTTTTTAAAGCAACAATGATCTTTGAACAAACTTCTATTATCTGAGTTTCGAGCAAGCTATGCAAGACAAAGCTCAGAGCAAAATAAATGCCCAAGAATTGACATCACTTGACATAATTCAATTTGGAACTTCAATTTGGTCATAATTCAATCACCTTATTCTTGACAGATTCATAGAAACATCTTGATGAAGCTTCAAGTAACCTTTTAGAATATGCCACACTTTGTCATGTGAACTAATGCTTTGGGGCTTTAGAAATGAGGACATCATTTGTAATTCAACATACCTCCAAATTACATCCCATTCTCACACAACTATCCTTAAAAACAGTGTGTAGGAAACTTTATTCCTCTTTAGAAAATTTCTGAGCAAACCTGGAGAGAAGCATTGACCTGGTATTGACCACGGGACCATAAGGATGATGGCACATCCTTCTTTTATATCCACATGGATTCAACATAACATGTAAAAGAATAGACCCCTAATATGCACACACACAGGGTCTTCATGACTTTCAAACTTTCTTCAGCAAACCTATAAAACAAACACAAACTAGATAAAACAGTTAGATATGTATGGGTGGTTGACCTAAGATGAT
Source organism: Lathyrus sativus (assembly GCA_963859935.3). Taxonomy (NCBI): domain Eukaryota; kingdom Viridiplantae; phylum Streptophyta; class Magnoliopsida; order Fabales; family Fabaceae; genus Lathyrus; species Lathyrus sativus. Next base: position 13,571,242 of record OZ012735.1, on the reverse strand, counting down.
ATGTAGATGATCAATGAATCTAAGGGTAAAATTTGGGGTATGACATGAATGATTTTGGTTTGTGGAATGTGAAGATGCAAGCCCTTATTGCTCAACAAGGTTTGTTAGAAGCGTTGAAATGATAAGAGAAGATGATGTTGCCCTATCGGAGAAAGAGAAGACAACAATGATCGAAAAAGCCCACATTTCCATTGTATTGAGCCTTGGTTATAAGGTTCTCTAATATTTTTTAAAAGAGAAAACTACAATTGGTGTGTGGATGAAATGTGAAGGTTTGTACATGAAGAAATCATTGGTTAATTGTCTCTTCCTGAATCAAGCTTTGTATTCATTCTAGATGAGTGAAGACAAATCCTTGGTTGAGCAGTTGGATATGTTCAACAAATTGATTCTTGATCTTAAGAATATCGATGTCAAGATTGATGATGAAGATCTAGCCTTGTGGCTATTGTGTTCTTTACCTAAGCTTCACGCTCATTTCAAAGAAACTCTCTTGTATGAGAGAGATTCATAACCTTTGAAGATGTTAAATATGCCTTGTACTATAAGGATTTGAACGAACGAAAACAGCAAAAACCATCTTCTGTTGGTGAAGGTTTGTCCGTTAAGGGGAAATTTTAAAAGAAAGATGGTAGGTTTGAGAAGAAGAAGGGTAAAGTTCTACAAAATTCTTATGGTGGTAATGCTCATACTATTAAGTGTTATCATTGTAAGAAAGAGGGTCATACATGAAAAGTATGCCCTGATCGGCTGAATAACATGGTGGAAAGGATAATGATAATGCATCCATTGTGAAAGATGGTTATTCATCATCTGATATCCTGGTGGCTTCAAGCAGCGACTCTAGCAAGGAGTGGATTATGGATCCAGGGTGTACTTGACACATGACTCAAAACAAAGATTTGTTTGAGGAATTGTATGATCAAGATGGTGGATCGTGCTATTGGGTAACAACAAAGCTTGCAAATTACTGGTATTAGATCTGTGAGATTCAAGCTCTATGACGAGTCAATGAGGTTATTGACTGATGTTAGGTATGTACTTAATCTTAATAGGAATTTGATTTCACTTGGTGAATTCCCCAAGAAAGGAAATATTCTCAAAGGAGAGTGTTACGGTGAGAATAGGATATCAAATTATTGATTAATTTGAATCACAATATTGATTCACAACCGGTCTTTGATTTATCCAAAGGAAAGGTTAAAGAAGGAAAAACCTACTTTACATCGTAAACACAATGCAGGGAGAGATCTAGGGTTTGAGAGTTGGTTAAACTTAGGGAAGGTATTAGCATCCTAACTTCTGTAGTACTCTACAGGAACCTCTTGTTTAAATGTGCTATTGCTAATGGTTATCTGTTTAAGGGTAATGCTAAAGGTTAAAGGTAATGAGAATGACCTAAGGGGTTAGTCCTAAGTATACTCGCCAAGAAATTGCATCTTGTGCCTACGTATTCTGGGTAGGGGATGGAATCAGAGTAATCGTAGTTCCCCTCAAAGAGGAGGAAGAGGAACTTCTTGACTGCGGTCAAGGTTCCAAGGGGAGGTAAACGTTCATATGGAAGCGTTTACGTGGAGTGCGGCGACTCTGATTCTATGTTGTAAAGTTGAATTGAAAAGGGTGAGTAAGTATTCCATGGCGGGAACTTACATGGAGTGCGGCGACTCCTGATCTTAAGGCTAGGATAAAGGTAAGAATGTCCACGGTGGGATGCCTAAGCATGAATACAACGACTCGGATCCTAAGGCTAGGATGGGCAAGGTATGTCTACGGCGGGACGCCTAAACACGAGTACGACGACTCAGATCCTAAGGCTAGGATGAAGGTGAGGGTGAAGGCATTGACACAACGTTCAAATGGAATACCTTTCCTTCGGAAACAGACAAGATAAAACAGTGATAATTGATATAGCATGAAATAAAGAAATGTGGATAGCAATATGAATATATGAACAACATAATGAAATGTTAAGTTGGAATGGAAATTGAGGAGTGATTTAGATGTGGATTGGAGGAAAATGATTAACTAAATTGGTGATTTGAAATTAATTAAGAAAATTAGAAATTAAATGAATAAGTTTAAATAAAATGCAAAGGATTTTTTTTTTTTTTTGAGAAAACTATGATTAAGTGGAAATTAAGAGAAAATTAGTTAATAGAGTAACTTAATTAACTAAAATCTAAATTATCTAAAAAGTTAATTAAATATTAAATTAGTTAGATAAAAAAAAGTTTTTGAATTTTGTTAGATTAATAAATATTTTTTTATGGGTTTTTAATTTATTATTAAGAAAAAAAATTAAAATTAAAATTAAAACTAAGTCTAAACATGGTTTTTTATTTAAAAATTACTAATTCTAATTTTTTATTTATTTTATTTGATATTTATTAAAATTAAACTAAATTAAAATTTAAATCTAAATAATTATTTTTTAATATTTTTCATTTTTTATTATTTTTTAATATTTTTGATTTTTTTTATATTTTTATTAAATGTTAGTAGTTAGTGTTAGTATAATATTTATTTAATTATATTACAAAAAAAAAACAGAAATTAAAACTAAAAACCATAAAAAATGGATTAGGCCGGGGTGATGAATTCCACCGGACCTAACCTGGTCCAGCTATCAAAAGGAGAGGCAAGGGTTTATGAAACACTAGTGCTCACAACCAGAGCTGCGGCGCCCTATCCCTTCACTTTCTCTGACTTTCTTCTCTTCTTCTCTCAACCAACGTTTTCTCTTCTTCTCTGACCCTCCTTCTTCGTACTCTTCTTACAAACTCTTATTCTCCTCTTCTTCTATTGCTGGAAAAAAACAAAAAAAAAACAAAACCCCAACATTAAATGAAATGGGCTTACGGTGGATTTGTGGTTATTTGTGGTTGCTTCCGGCAATGATGAATAATGCTTGTGTTCTGAGCTGGTTCGTTTGTGGTTGTGCTTTTGCGGATTTGCGATTTTAAGTTTCGTGGATATTTTTAAGGGTTTGCAATTTGGTTTTCTGAGGTTTGGTTTATTTTGCGGATCATTTGTGTTGATTTGTGATGGGTTTCGCTGTGGATTTGGTTTGGTTTATGAAACTCTGTGGAGTTTCTGAGGTTGTCGCGTTTTTCGTTGATGGTTTCGCGATTTTGTGATGCTTGTGAGGGTTTGTAGAGTTCGAGCTATGATAAATTTTTCCTGAGCTCTGAGATTATTTTCGCCCTCCCTGTGATGGTTTTTTTTGTGAATCTCCATTTTTGAGATCGTTTTCATTCTTCTTTTATAGCCTAATCTATCAAAAATGAATTTAAAAACTTTTAAATATTTTCCCTTTTCGTTTTATTTTGTCTGAAATGTGTTTATGAAATTTAACTTTTGTCTTCAAACCTCATTCTGTTTTCACGCCGACAGTTTGTGTTTGTTTTGGAAAGATTTTAATATCTTTGAAAAAATTCCAAATTGGTTCTTGATATGGTGGTGATTTGTTTTCCATTTCGTTTTTGGCATTGATGATAATGGTTTTGTTGTCTGGTTATTTCAAGGATCCTCTTTGATGAGCTTTCCATTTTCGGTTTGCTCTGTTTGATCGTGTTTGGAAAGGAAACAAACGTTATTGTTTTTCGGATTTTGTTTTTTGACATCTTCTCTTTTCTCTTGATGGTTCAGATGTTGCCTTGTTTTTGTGGAAGTGCTGTCGTGAAAGGGTTTTAATATTTGGTTCGACATTGTTGTTGTCTTCATTGTTCTTTCTGATTTTGGAAGTTGGTAGCGAAATATTGTTGCCCTTCCCCTTGTCCAATGATGATTTTGAATCTGAGGGTTGTAAACAAATTTCATCTCTTCTTGAATTTGCAAGTCTACTGGTTTTTTGATTTATAATCTTCTGATGCTGTTTCATTGTGTTTTGTATGTAGGATTCAGGTATGAAGACAAACATGAGGACTTTGAAGTTGAGATAGTCTTAGGATTAGACTTTTGACTTGTTTTGTATGTATTGAAACAAAGGACCAGTGTAACTTCAACTTGAATTGTAAAAAAAATGAGTCCAATGTGCACCTTGAGATTTCCTATATAAAATGAACTGTATTTCCTTAAACATGATCTAAACCAAATGCAAATCTTCTTGAGTTTGTAACCTTTGTAAGAAATTTCTCATGACTCGAATGAACCAAATTGACTTTCATGAACCTTTTGAGAATTCTAAACCAAACTTACTTCAATATCTCATACCCAAAAACAAAGTAATTCTTAAATTCCTCAATTCTAAAATACACTTAATCTTTGTAACTTTAAATGTGATGTTCTTGACATTGGCTTGAAGATGTATGAGTTTTAGATTTCAGGATGAATTTGATTATGATTTAAAAACATTTGAAACCAAATTGAAATATGGTACAAAATCCAACTTGAAATAACTTGAATCCCACTTAATGGCAAGAATTAGCTAGAACATTCCTTAAGGCATGACCAAAATTCAAATCCTTCCACTTGACAACTAGTAATCCAAATCCTCAAATAAGACCAAATTATTCCTTGAGAAATCTTTTGAAAATTAAATGATAAAACCTGTGGTGTAGCTTATCACAAACTTTGACCTTGCTAAAGTAGAAAAGAGAACATCCTGATCTTCTTTGGGGAAACTCTGAGAAATGATTTGGCCTTGTAATAATCAACGACTGTAAACTGGTGGCATATTCTTATTCCACATTCACATGGATTCCATATAACTTAGGGGACATACAAGATCTCTCCTTACTTTCCAACTTTCCTTTGAAAAACCTGCAAAATGAACAAACTAGCCAAACGGTTAGTTTATGCATAAATGATCGACCGATATGATATGCAAATGATAAGTGAATCTAAGGGTAAAATTTGGGGTACGACAGTTGCCTCTATTTAAATAACTTCATCGGATGATATGAGCGATGAATAACTTCGCGAAGTCATGGGGAAAGGTATTTAAATACAGATAACCGAAATTTTTTCCTTTAGATGCAGTGATATGCAATGCTACGAACAAAACAAAAACTAAACCTACAAATGCTGACAATGCTATGAACTCTAATATGATGCATATGATGAAAATGATAAATGCATGAATGAAGACGAAATGACAACACAGGGGAAAGATGCAATGAGTAACCACTCACTAGGGATAACAACGCACTGAGGAACATCACGAAACTGGGGAAAATCTAAAGTGATGGACCAACGGGTTCAAGCATGACCAGTTGTCACTTTAGAAAAAAAGATAAGAAGATATCCTCAATGGAGATGGCACTGATAAGACGACCTCCACTGGGGAAATATCCAGAGTAGTTGCTCAACAGGTTCAAGCATGACCGGCTGACACTCTAGGATAAAAGGGTAAAGCAGGATCCATATGGCAGTAGGATCAGGTAAACAAACATGCTGGAGTCTTCAGGCAAGAATAACATCCGAGCTTCTGGAAATTCCTTAAGCGAAGAGATCGAACAGGATCTTCAGGAACCATAAGGAAATATACAGGGTATAAACTCTACTGTATGCCAAAATAATTTGACTTCAATGGGGAAATGCCATGATAAGCTTCTCGAGAGAGACTGCCACTTATCACTGCAAGGGACTTACATACCAAAATTAGATAAGCTTCTCAAATAAAGAGACTGCCACTTATCTGAAAAAGATAACAACGATAAGCTTCTCATAGGAGACTGCCACTTATCTGGGAATATGGATAAAACTGATAAGCTTCTCTGGAGAGACTGCCACTTATCTAGGGAGCAATGATACAATGATAAGCTTCTCGGGTGAGACTACCACTTATCTGGTAATGATAAAAGGGATAAAATGATAAGCTTCTCGGATGAGACTGCCACTTATCTGCAAAGGTCGAAATGATAAGCTTCTCAGGCAAGACTGCCACTTATCTGGAAGGTAATCTGATGAGACGATAAGCTTTTCCGGAGAGACTGCTACTTATCTTGGGGCAATGGTAAAAATATGATAAGCTTCTCGGGTGAGATTGCCACTTATCAACAATAAGGCGTTGTAAAAGGCTCTTCTGATAGACAGTGAAAAATAAATGCACGTCCAGGTAGGTTCGGCAACTGACGGGGACCGAAGTCCAATCTAGAATTGAGCTAGAAAGAAACTGTCAAACAAGATTCTATTGAGGGAATGAACTCAAATGAGAATTCATCTAATCCAAGCATGAAAAAGATAACTGAAATAAACATTATCCACGAGGGTTGAACTCTATGGGGAAACTAACAAATAGTAGGTATTTTATGCTTAAGGGTTGACGATTTACTTGGAGAGAAATGGACAAACCCAATTACTTGGCGGTAACCACAACCAAAGTAACGACAAAAGACAACGGGGACAGCAAACAATGCAGATGTTGATGCGTATGAAATGCGTATGTCTAAATGAACATGAAATGTACATGCTCATGATTATGCTTATGCTCACAAAATAGACAAGAGGAGGAGAAAACGGGAGATGAAATCAACATCTCGACGAGGATACCCGGCGACCTCTGCAAAAGTATATCTATCAAGGGATAGGAAGGTTGATGGTGAAACTAAATCTTGCTTCAAAATTCCCAATTCTCTAGGGAGAAAAATATTCCACTTGGGGATATGATATCATGACTTCACTGGAGGGATTGCCATCATGAATCTGAATTCTGATCAAAGGAGATTTGTTCACTGAGGAGAGTCACCTTAGGAATAAAGACTTTCTGGGATAAAATAAATATCCGCTTCATTGGGGAAGTGTGGAGCTAGGCAACTTCATGGAGAAAGTGCATCAACTTCCTGGGGAAAGTACATCAACTTCCTGGGGAAAGTACATCGACTTCCCTGGGGAAAGTATAGCAACTTCAGTGAGGAAAAGACGATTCCACCGGGGAGTGGGTCCTCAATAATAGATATGTATCACTTGGAAGGTACTGGGGAGATTCTCTGTAGTCTTGAAAATCACTGGAGATTACAGGATCTGTCCAAAAGTGTTGTCAGCTTATGTTTCGCTAGGAATTTGCATTGAGGCAATGGTCTAAAAGTGATTCTGCAACATAAGACTTACTGGGGAGTGAAGATTCCTTTCGGATATTTCCACAAGTCAAAGCAACTTTATATCTCTTCAAATGCATTTTCAAAAATAGGTTTAAGTTTAGAAAACTTTTCACTTTCAAAATTATTATTAACAAATAACAATTTGCATAGCAAAAATGAAAATAGAGATAGCATAAATGGCAAAAAAATTGAACAGCAAAAGTTTTAATTTTATTGAAGAATGGTAGCTTGCTAATGGCAATTCTCCATGGAAAATTACAATTGAAATTGGAAATAGGGAAAATGTTACATTGAATCCAACGACCTCTACTGACCCTAATAATTAAGACTACCCAAAATTCTGCTTCTGACAAGAGCGATTGGATTGGAGTTAATCTTCTGTAAAATATTCTTCGATGATCGGCGTCATCTGATACAGTGAAATTTCTTTGTCCCTAATGTTTTCCTGGATTGCCCTTTCGGGTTTTTAATCCACCGGGACGCTTATTTTTGCCTAAGCCGCCTTTCCAGGTTTTTAGCTTAGCGAGCTATATTTTTTTTATCCCTTATTTTTGCATGGATCTCCTTCATAGGTTATGATCCACCGGGATACCCAATGGTGCCTAAGTCGCCTTTCCTGGTTTTCGACTTAGCGGGTTCTTTAGGCATAATATTTTCGTACTGCATCAGAGTTGACAGGATGTGCAAGCTCTTCACCATCCATTGTTGTAAGAATTAACGATCCTCTGGAGAAGATTGTCTTCACAAAAAATGGGCCTTCATAATTAGGCATCCATTTCCCACGCATGTCTTTATGAACTGGCAGGATCTTCTTGAGTACAAGCTCTCCTTGACGGGATTCTCGGATTCATACTTTCTTGTCGAAGGCTCTCTTCACCCGTTTCTGGTTTAACTGACCATGGCACATTATAGTCATGAGTTTCTCGTCTATGAGATTCAGTTGGTCAAATCTGTCTTGGACCCATTGTGCTTCTTCAAGCTTGGTTTCCATCAATACCCTCAAGGAAGGTAACTCTACTTCGATGGAGAGGACGGTGTCCATTCCATACACCAATGAGAAAGGGGTCTCCCCTGTTGAAGTTTGCACTGTAGTTCTGTATCTGTGTAAAGCAAATGGTAGCATTTTATGCTAATCTTTGTAAGTCTTTACCATATTTTGCAGGATTTTCTTGATGTTTTTGTTCGCAGCTTCAACAACTCTATTCGCTTTTTGGACGGTAAGGAGAAGAATTGTGATGTGCAATCTTGAAACCTTCACACAACTCCTTCATGGTTTTATTATTCAGATTGGTACCGTTGTCTGTTATGATTCGGCTTGGAATTCCATAACGGCAGATAATCTCTTTCTTGATGAAACGGGAAACCACTTGCTTGGTTACATTGACGTAAGAAGCAACTTCGAACCATTTGGTGAAATAGTCGATAGCAACTAGAATGAATCGGTGACCGTTGGAAGCTTTCGACTCAATTTCCCCAATCATGTCAATGCCCCACATTGAGAAAGGCCACGGTGATGATAAAACATTCAACGGTATTAGAGGTACGTGGACCCTGTCAGCATAAATTTGACACTTATGGGATTTTCTGGCATATTAGATGCAATCAGATTCCATGGTTAACCAATAATATCCAGCTCTCAGAATCTTCTTGGACATAGCATAACCGTTGGCATGACTTCCAAAGGTTCCCTCATGAATCTCTTGAAATAACATGTCTGCTTCATGTCTGTTAACACATCTAAGCAGAACCATGTCGTAGTTTCTTTTGTATAGCACATCATTGCTGAGGAAGAATTTGAATGTTAATCTTCTCAGAGTTTTCTTGTCAAGAATTGTAGCATCGGCTGGATACTCTTGTTTTAGCAGATAATTCTTAATGTCGTGAAACCAAGGCTTGTCATCAGTTCCTTCTTCAACCATTTGACAGTGGGCATGCTCAATCTTGCGTTCAATTCGAATGAGTGTATCATTAATGACAAATATGACTTTCCACATTAAGGCTAACATGGCCAGAGCATCAGCAATCTGATTTTCAGATCTCGGGACATGTTTGAAGGTGATCTCATCAAAGTAATCGATCATTTCAATAATGTAAGCTCTGTATGGGATTAACTTCTCATGTTTGGTCTCCCATTCACCTTTAACTTGATAAATAACCAAAGCTGAATATCCACTCACTTCAAGAATTTTGATTCTGAGGTCAATTGCTGCTTCAAGGCCAATAATGCATGCTTTATATTTGGCGATATTGTTTGTACATTCAAAATCTAACCTTGTTGTAAATGGGGTATAACCACCTTCTGGATTCATCAGAATGGCGCCTATGCCATGCCCACTGTAACCATCAGACATCATTTTCCAACGGGATCCTGGCTTGGGACCTTCATCAGGATCTGGCTCTTCATAGTCTTTCACTAACATAATGTCTTCGTCAGGAGAGTCAAACTTGAGAGGCTCATAATCTTCATCTGGTTGGTCTGCAAGATAATCCACAAGATACTTCCTTTAATAGCTTTCTGAGTCACATACTGGATGTCGTATTCGGATAACAACATATGCCAACAGGAAAGTCTTCCAGTCTGAGCAGGCTTTTCAAAATTTTATTTTATTGGATCCATTTTCGAGATCAACAAAGTAGTGTAGCAGATCATGTATTTCCTGAGATGCCTAGCAGCCCATGCTAGCGCACAACAAGTCTTTTCCAAAAGTGAATATCGGCTTTCACAATCAGTAAAATTCTTGCTTAAGTAGTAGATGGCATGTGTCGCAACTCTGAAAAACAACCGGCGGAAAAAATAGAAGAGTCGCCACTTTTGTTATTTATCCCAAAGAGAGGGAAAGGAAACGATCACAAAAACCTAAAGAAAAAAGGAAAGATAAGTTCATCACAACCATGTCTGGATTCGGGAGTCGGTTACGCAAGGGGAAGGTATTAGCACCCCTCACGTCCGTCGTACTCGACGGGATCCACGCTTTGTTGTCTATCTAAAAGGGTGTGTTGATACTATCTAGCTAAAGGTTTAGGGACAAAATAAAAAGAAAAGAGAACTGACTCGGCAGAGCGTCGCCGCTCCGTGCCTACGTACTCCCTCGTGCAATGGGAAAGTCAGAGTCAACGTAGTTCGACTAACTACGACTAAAGAAGGGGGAAAGGTTGCTCGCTGAGACATCGCGTATCGTGCCTACGTACTTTTGTCTGGTACGAAAGATCAGAGTAAACATAGTTCAGGCTAAAAGGACCACATGTTGGTTCAACATTTTTTAGGCCCGAGTAGGGTTAATAAATAGTTCTAGCAGTTGGTGTATGCAGCTCGACCTTTGGAGACTTAGGCGTTACCGTTTGCGGTAGAACTAAGAGTTAACGACACTCTTTTTTTGAAAAGATTTCCCTGATTAAGAACCCCAAAGGGTGAAAAAGAGTTTGAATTTTTTTTGTGTTTTTTAGAGAAGAAGTGTTTTGAATTTGATTTGCAACTCATGTCGCACTAGAGACTATGACCTAAGAGCGAATGCGTCGTATATCACACAAAGGGTGTACACTAAACACTCTAGGTCTTTGAGAGGATGCCCCTCAATTACCATTTCTCAAGTAGCTTAAGGCTCGTAGCGTGCTACACTTGTCATTCTTTATTAAGTATTTTATGGGAGTTTGAAGATGAGAAGAGAAGAAGGAACACTAATGGGAAACTAGTTAATCCTAAAAGTTATCATGCAAAGTGGACCTAAAGTTGAGATTCAAAAGGGAACTACCTAATGTTATCATGCATAGTTAGGCACGTAATGTCTATCATAACCTCAAGAGGTTAGAGGACTTATGGGGAACATGGCAAAGAAAAGCAAAAGAAGAAGAAGAAGAAGAATAAGAAATGCATATGCAAATGAGAATGCAAACACAATGCAACACATAGAATGATAGTGGGAGGAAAATAGTGTGGGGAAGTAGCCACTACAAGCTTATCTCAACCAAGCATGCATATGGAAATGCAAGAAAAAAGAAGAAGAAGAAGAAGAAATGAATATGCAAATGAGAATGCAAACAAAACACACAAAGATGCACAAAAAAGTGGGATGAAATGACCTAAGTCAAGCAACATCAACCACACCAATAAAATCAAACCAAATGAAAGGTAAATCAAACACCAAAGCCAAGTGAGGACGGGAGACCAAATGAGGGCAGCAAGGACCCCATAATAGGTACTCAACCATAAGCATCACTTATCAAACAAGAAGAAACACCAAAAGTGTCCTCAAGGATTCATCATTCTAGGTATGCTTCAAATACCTTCAAAGGAGGGACCAAGCCACCTTAAATGACACTCAAAGGTCATTGGACAAAAGGGAGATGAAGAGGAGAGAGCTCACAATAAATATCAAAGCAAGATAAAAAGAAATGCAAGCAATAACATGAAGGAAGCAAGCATGTATCACATAGGAATTCAAATTGGAAGCACAAAAAGAAAAGCATCAAACAACAAGAAATAAACATAATTTTGACCTAAGAATTAACATACAACAAGCTCAACATGTCTAAAATGTGAAATAAGAATATTTGAGAGCTTATTGGATCCACAAAGGTCATTTCCAATCCAAACTAGGTCAAGCACATGTGTGAGCTGTCCTATGAGATGACCTAACTTGTAAGTCACTTCAAAAATAGGAAAAGGGCTAAAAAAATATCAAATAAAATGCACAAAGAAGATACATAAGTTGGCAACCAGGGGCAAGAAATCAAGACAAATATCCTTTCAAAGCACCATCAAAAGAATCAAATCATTTGGATGTACCACTTTGAAATGGAAGAAACAAGTGCAACAAGAAAGACCCAAAAAGTCAACCCAAAAGTCAACAACCAGGGGAAAAATGGTCCTCAAAAATTGATCAACTCATCATTGAGATGAGGATCAATTTTTAGTCATTGGATCAAAAAAGAATGAGAGAAATAAAAGCAAACACAAAACATGTTTCAATTTAAATCAATTAGAACAACTCCAATACTCAATTCATTTTTTAATTGAAAATAAAATGGAAAAAATAAAATAAAAATATAAAAAAAAATTAGACATCTCAAAGTTGATTAAAAATATTTTTGGTGAATTTTTGGAGTATCGGAACTATTTTAATTAATTAAAATTGAAAACAGAAAATAAAATAAAAAACAAATGAAAATAAAAAGAAATAGAAAAATGTTGCGTGGTAAATAGCAATGAAACCAAGTTAAAACATGGAACTGGGCCCAGCTGGGGGTGTAAAGAGTAAGGGCGCGCTAGGCCTAATCCAGGAAATCAAAAAAGAAATAAATATGAGCAATCCTATGCAACTAGTCAACAAAGGACTGCCGTGGGGATTCAATTTGAAACGTGTGATTATTTGGTATTCTCATCAAACAGTGCACATCATGACAACACATTAATGAAGTTTAAAAAGAATCTCATGCTTCTGGTCAACAAGGGGAGCATGGTGTTTCTTAATCAACACCGTTGGGATGAGAAGTCATCTAATCAGACGCTTAACATGACGCCACGTATGCGTCTTCTTCCTCCAAACTCACACCGGCCGGACTGAACTTCCGGTCACCCCTACCAGAAGCTCCGGCCACTGCGTATCAACAACAACAACACGCAGAACTCAATACTCAACCGTTTCTTATGAAATTTATATCAAAATTACACTAGAGATCATGAGGATCCCATTTCTGGCCTTAGAAACTCCAAACATGCGTATAATTGCAAACCCGAAGGCATCAAGGATGAACACCAAAATTCAAAGTTCATCAAAACCATCTCAATTTAATCCAGAACTCATCTAGAGCTTACGTAGATCATAGATCAAGCATCAAACAAGCAAAATCATACACAAACAAGCCAAACCAGATCCAAACATAAATGAGCATCATCCAACAATCACAACCAATGCCAGTTCGTTTTACATTTTAATAATCTACATTGATCCTACGTCATAATTATGCAAAAATAGCAGTGAATTGATGCTTAACAAGAGTGTAATGTTGAATCTCAATTACCTAGTGGAGAACTTCCACTGAGCCTTCAAATGGAGCTCAAGCTTGCAAGTAAATGTCTAGAATCGTTCACTGAACCTCAAGGAAGCTTTCTCAATTCACAATTTCTCCTAAAACAGCCTCAATCTCCAAATTTGAAATTTGAATTTTCCACACTTTTTGAAAGATGAACTTGATGAATTTGCCTCCAATTTGCACTTCTGAGGGTTTGTTCATGCCAGAAATGTTATATACAATGGATCTCAATCAAGATTAAGCCCAATCTCAGCCTCTAAAGCCCAATTCAAAATCCATGGGAATTGGTTTTTTTGCTTTCTCAAGTGCATGAATTTCCCTCTTTTTTGGCTCCAAACTGGCTCAAAATGCTTGCTGGGATCATTTGAAGTGTGAATGGCTAGGATTAGAGCCTTGTTTGATCTCAATGGTTGAGATTCGTTATGTAATTTCACAATGAAGAAACCTTGAAAATGACTCACTTACACACCTCAATTCAAAAATGTAAAATTGCCAAAGTGTTTAAAATGATGTTTGCACTCAGAAAATGCCCTCATTTGCACCAAAGTGATTAAAAATGAAATAATTCCAATTTTGCCCCTTTAATCCTTTTTCCATGAAAATTCAAATACCAAAACCTCAAACCAAGCCAATTCCATGCCTTATCAATGCTTGAATAAGAAAATAACACCATTTGGAACAAGTTTGATGTTGGAAAAATCTTCATTTGAAGTGTGCAAGTTGGTGAAATGGACCTATAATTTTATGACCTGTAATCTTACTTTCCCAAAATACCCCTAACTTGTAAACCTCATAACTTGAGTTCTACAAACCAAATGAAAGACTTCTAGTAAAATTTGGAAATCTAAGATCAATACCTACAACTTTCATGTTGGACAAAAGTTGAGGAGAAACATCCTTCTAGGTCAAAAATGGCTTGGAAGTTGGTTGACTTTTGTTGACCAAAATCACATCCCTCTGATGACCTGTAACTTGTCTGGACCATAACTTGAGTTCTATAAATCCAATCAAGGACTTATAGTAATAAAATTAAAGCTTAGAACATGCTCTACAAGATCCATGTTGGTCAAAAGTTGAGATGAAACTTGTATCTTGAGATAGGTGGTCTTGAAGTCAGGCACTAAATAAGGGATTTTACCCTGAGAACCCTAATTTAGTAACTTCTCACACACTTAAACCTTGATGAATTGAACTTGAAATGATGTCTCATATATCTTAACACAACATACCATGACCATAGAGACTTTGAATTGATTTTTAATCTCCTTCAATTGCACAATTGACTGAGGATTAGCCAGATGAAAACCCTAATTGTAACACCTTCAACTGCAACTCTTCACACTTGGCACAAACACTTGGATGAGCTCCACAATGACCTTCAAGGCACTCAAGAGCTCTCTCAATATCTTATATCCATAACCATGCATTCACAGACCCCTGATAATCTTCAATTGGCCTCCAACTTAGGGGTTGACCCACATACATCCATCTCTTCTTTCATAAGACCAATGCCTATTTCCTGATGACTTGATGACCATCCAAACTTGAGTAACACCCCTTGCTTAGGCTCAAACCTCTGAGTAGACTCCTCTTGATGTACACAAGCTCTTGATCCCCTGTTCAATGCAACATGTTATGCAATGCAAATGCTAAAAAGAAATGAAACATAAACCAAGTTAAGAAAGGTTGGGCAAATTTTGGGGTGCAACAACATGTTTATTTCTTCCAATCTCATCGTGTTGACCCAGTACACAACCCATAGACTTCTCAAGAACAGTAAGGTACTTGAAGAGTGGTCTTCCAAGAACAGGAGGAATCAAGATAGGAGGCTCTTGCAAATAACCCTTGATTTTCTCAAATGCTTATTGACAATCAGAATTCCAATCAATAATCTGACCCTTGCAGAGTAATTTGAATATGGGCTCATAGGTAGCAGTCATATTGGAGATGAATCTGGAGATATAGTTCAGACGTCTAAGAAAACATCTTACTTGTGTTTCAGTTTGCGGAGCTGGCATGTCCTGAATGGCTCGGACTTTGTCAGGGTCTACTTCAATTCCTTTTTGGCTGATGATGAATCCAAGTAACTTTCCAGATCTAACACCAAAGGTACACTTAGCATGATTTAGTTTCAACTGGTACTTCCTGAGTCGTTCAAACAGTTTCAGCAAATGATCCAAATGGTCCTCTTCATTTTGAGATTTGGCAATCATATCGTCAATGTAAACTTTGATCTCTTTATGCATCATGTCATGAAAGAGAGCGACTATAGCTCTTTGATATATTGCCTCTGCGTTCTTCAAACCGAATGGTATAACTTTGTAGCAATAGGTTCCGAAAGGAGTAACTGATGTTGTCTTTTCTCTGTCAGCAGGATCCATCTTGATCTGATTATAACCGGAGAAACCATCCATAAAAGAGAAAACTGCAAAACTGGTTGTATTATCCACAAGTGTATCAATATGTGGCAGAGGGAAATCGTCTTTTGGGCACTGGCACAATGTTGGCTACCCAATCAGGATACTTCATAACTATTAGAAAACCTGCATCAAGTTGTTTCTTAACCTCATCTTGAATCTTCAAAGCCATGTCGGGTCTTGTTCTTCAAAGTTTCTGTTTGATAGGCGGGCACTCTGGTTTAAGTGGCAGCTTGTGAACAACAATATCAGTGTCTAAACCGGGCATATCCTGATACGACCATGCAAACACATAAGCATATTCCTCTAAAAGCTTGACCAATCTCCGCTTGACATCAGCCCCAAGTGTTGTACCAATCTTGACCTCTTTATTGTCTTTATTAGTGCCAAGATTAATCAAATCTACCTGCTCTTTGTATGGTTGAAGTTCAGTGTACTCATACACAACCAATTTTTCCAGTTCAGTAGGAACTTCAAAATCTTCCTCACCCTCATCTTCAGCGTGATAAATGGGTGAATCCCAGTCAGGAGTGAAAGCGGGATCATTGGATTCAGTAAGGTTTGGGATAACACTGCATGTTGAAAAGCTTATTTTATTAAAATGCACTGGAAAATGCAAGAGAAAGAAAATGCTTTTTTTTTTGCAGTTTTTGAAAATATTGCCAATTTCTTTAAATGGTAAAAGCAAAAAATGGCAAATGAAATAACAAGAATTTAACAAAATTCATTTATTAATATTCTTTTGAAAGTGAAAAGGTGAACCTACAAAATAATCCAATAGCTCTGGGCATAGCTATGGAATTTTTGAAAACAACAAGTAAAAGGATAAATTACTTTGACAAGGGAAAAATCACGGGGATCTCTATTGCTTCCCGATGGGGAAAAGTGCTAGACATACCTCAGAAGCAGGATAAGTTTGGTCTAGGGTACCATCCATCGTCTTCGTCATCTTCGCAGAGCACGTCGCGCTACAAGGGGCCCATCAGGTTTACTAGTGGGGGTGTCATCTTTGAACAGATCAACGCCATTTCTGATGACGAAGCTGGGGACAGTGATTGCGATATGGATTCTTGGATCAAGCCTTGTGCTCCAGGACAGAATCTATGCAACTGGTCCATTGAGGAACTCGTCCAAGTGACAACTGAACAGTAATGCTTTGTATTCTCAATTACTGTATAACCCTATGTTCTACCCGGGGCATAACGGTATTCTGTTTTAGGGCTTACTTGTTTATATTTGAACATTGTTCTACCATTTAATCAAAGGGCGTTTTTCTCATTCAAATTTTGTGATCCTTGTCTTTCTTATTTTTGTTTTTAAACAATAAAATGGAAATGTGGTTTTGTGCTTGTTTTTGCATATCATTTGAAGCATTTAACCATTTTTATTGCAGGATTCACATTGCAGATGACATCGATTCAAAACCTCCTATGACTCGCTTCGACTTTGATCACCCGATATTTCAAGCTGAAGAAGAGATTGATGAGGATGAAGACTTGCCAGAAGAGCTAGCTAGACTCTTGAAACAAGAAGAGAAGATTATTCTGCCTCATCAGGAAGAGATTGAGGTCATCAATTTGGGTTCTGAAGAAGTTGTCAAAAATGTCAGAATAGGGGCTGCATTGCAGAGTGACATTAAGCAAAGACTGATTGAGATGCTTCGAGAGTATAGTGACATCTTTGCTTGGTCATATGAAGACATGCCCGGGCTTGACACAAACATAGTGGTTCATCGCTTGCCGTTGCGTAAAGAGTGTTCGCTGGTCAAACAGAAGCTCAGAAGAACAAGACCAAACATGGCTGTAAAAATCAAAGAGGAAGTCCAAAAGCAGTTGGATGCAGGATTTTTAGTCGTGACAACTTACCCTCCGTGGGTCGCCAACATCTTACCTGTACCATAGAAGGACGGTAAGGTACGGATGTGTGTTGATTATAGAGACTTGAATAAGGCGAGCCCAAAAGATGATTTCCCGCTCCCTCATATCAACGTGTTAGTTGACAACACGACTCAGGTTTCTGTGTTTTCCTTCATGGACGGTTTTTCGGGCTATAATCAGATCAAAATGGCACTGGAGGATATGGAGAAAACAACGTTTGTCACGCCGTGGGGGACATTTTGTTACAAGGTGATGCCTTTTGGGTTGAAAAATGCAGGGGCAACTTACCAGCGGGCTATGGTGACTCTCTTTCATGATATGATTCATCATGAGATCGAGGTATATGTTGATGACATGATTGCGAAGTCCTAAACAGAGGAAGAGCATCTGGTCAATTTGTTGAAGCTGTTTGAAAGGCTCAGGAAATTCAGGTTGAGGTTGAATCCAAATAAGTGCACTTTTGGAGTTCGGTCCGGAAAGTTATTGGGGTTTATCGTCAGTGAAAAAGGAATCGAGGTTGATCCTGCAAAGATAAAAGCTATACAAGATATGCCAACGCCAAAAACAGAAAAAGAGGTTCATCGTTTCTTGGGGAGATTGAACTACATTGCTCAGTTCATATCTCATGTCACAGCCACGTGTGACCCAATGTTCAAATTGCTAAAGAAAGATCAGGCAGTCGTCTGGAATGAAAATTGTCAAAAAGCATTCGATAAGATAAAAGAGTATTTGCAGGAACCTTCGATACTGATACCTCCAATAGCTGGAAGACCATTAATCATGTATTTAACGGTTCTTGAGAATAGTATAGGTTGTGTTCTCGGTCAACCCGACGAGACTGGAAGAAAAGAGAATGCGATTTATTATCTGAGTAAAAAGTTCACAGATTGTGAGTCCCGTTACTCAATGCTTGAGAAAATATGTTGCGCACTCGCTTGGGCTACCAAACGTTTAAGACAGTACATGCTAAATCATACAACCATGCTGATTTCAAAGATGGATCTGATTAAATATGTCTTTGAAAAACAGGAACTTTCAAGAAGGATTGTCAGGTGGCAGATGGTACTGACAGAGTATGATATCCAGTATGTTTCCTAAAAAGCCATCAAGGGAAGTGTTATGTTAGAGTACCTTGCTGAGTAGCCGATTGATGATTATCAATTGATGAAGTTTGAATTTCTTGATGAAGACATCATGTTCATAAAGATGAAAGACTGCGATGAGCCATTACCCGATGAAGGTCCAAAGAAGGGTTCTCAATGGCATATGATATTTGACGGCGCAGTTAACTCGTATGGTAGTGGAATCGGGGAAATTATTACAACTCCTCATGGATCCCATATCCCTTTCACTGCCAGGTTAACGTTTCCCTGTACCAGCAATGAAGCCGAGTACAAAGCGTGCATTATGGGTCTGGAAGAAGCTATTGATTTGAGGATCAAGAATTTGGATTTATATGGCGATTCAACGCTAGTTGTCAACCAGATCAAGGGAGAACGGGAAACTCGTCAGTCGAATCTGATTCCTTACATGAACTATGCAAGGAGGTTGTTACCTTTCTTTGACAAGGTTGAGTTTCACCATGTGTCGAGAGCGGAGAATCAGATGGAAGACGCCCTGGCAACGTTGTCTTCTATGTATAAAGTGAACTATTGGAATGATGCTCCAAGAATAGTTATATCTCGCCTTGATAGGCCCGCTTTCATATTCTCCATTGAGGAAGCTTCCGATGGCAAGCCGTGGTTTTATGACATCCATAATTTCCTTAAGAACCAAGAGTATCCGCCAGGGGCATCAACCCGGGATAAGAAGACTCTAAGGAGATTGTCTGGCAACTTTTATCTAAACCGGGATGGTGTGCTTTACAAAAGAAACTATAACTTGGTGTTGTTGAGATGCGTGGATGAAAAAGAAGCAAGTCTGCTTATGGAAGAGGTCCACGAGGGTACTTTTGGTACGCATGCCGGTGGACATGTCATGCCTTAAAAGTTACTGCGAGTAGGGTATTATTGACTGACGATGGAATCAGATTATTTCAAATTTGCGAAGAAATGCCATAAATGCCAGATTTATGCAGACAAAAATCATGTGCCGCCATGCCCTTTAAATGTTATGGCATCCCCGTGGCCTTTCTCCATGTGGGGCATCGACATGATTGGCAAGATTGAGCCAACCGCATCCAACGGACATCCTTTCATCCTGGTTGCCATTAATTACTTCACCAAATGGGTTGAAGCGGCTTCATACGCTAATGTCACGAAGCAAGTGGTAGCTCGATTCATAAAGAAGGACATCATCTGTCGTTATGTAGTGCCTGAACGAATCATTACTGATAATGGTTCAAACTTGAACAATAAGATGATTAAGGAATTGTGCCAGAATTTCAAAATCGAACATTACAACTCATCGCCCTATCGGCCAAAGATGAATGGCGTTGTTGAAGTGGCCAACAAGAACATCAAAAAGATAGTGCAAAAGATGGTTGTAACTTACAAGGATTGGCATGAGATGTTGCCCTTTGCTTTACACGGTTATCGTACTACGGTACGCACATCAACCGGGGCAACTCCTTTCTCGCTGGTGTATGGTATGGAAGTTGTCCTACCATTGGAAGTCGAGATTCCTTCTTTGAGAGTGTTGGTTGACGTATAGCTCGATGAGGCAAAATGGATTAAGAACATATTGAATCAGCTTAGCTTGATGGACGAGAAAAAGCTAGCGTCTATTGCATACGGTCGGTTGTATCAGAGCCGGATGAAGAAAGCTTTTGACAAGAAGGTGCGCCCTCGAAGATTTCAGACGGGCGATCTTGTGCTGAAAAAGATTCTCCGTCCACAATCATATCATAGGGGAAAATGGACTCCCAACTATGAAGGTCCATATGTCGTGCGAAAGGTCTTCTCCGGAGGAGTCTTATTATTATCCACAATGGATGGTGAGGATTTTACATCCCCTGTGAACGCAGACGCAGTTAAAAAATAATTTGCTTAAAGAGACCTGCTGGAAAGAAAAAAGAAAATCCAGGCAAAAATGGGGCATCCCGGAGAACCATAAAAAGAATGGGTTCGGGCAAAAATTAGGGATAAAAATGAAAAGATGTAAACCCGCAAAGTTGAAAACCTGAAAAGGTAACTTTCGCAAAAATGGGTATCCCGGTGAATTGAAAATCCGCAAGGGCGATTCAGGCAAAAGTTAGGGGTTGAAAAGAAAATGACTGCGGTCTGCGTATGGGTTTCATTACTTAGTGGATTGGGAGGACCTGAGGGCCGTTTATCCGAATCAATCTCTTTTGAAGAAAAAGCATCGAGAAAGCGTCGAGGTCAGGCGAGTCATAGAGGGATCAACTCATGGTGTGTGTCTGTGCCACATTGTCGACATTTTTGTACACTTTTGTTTTACTTTTGTGCATATCTGTATATTTTTGTGCAGCTTCCTCTTTTCAAGGGTTGCATCTGTTGTAAAACTCTGCCTATTTGCAGACCATTTGTCAATAAACATATACTATTCAGTACTTGATTTGTGTGTTTTATTTTAACTTTTACTGTTTTGTTTGTGAAAAATGCTCGATGTTTTGAAGAACTTACATATACATAAACTTGCAGGCCTTGGCCAATAATTGTTAAAACTTTGACTTAATTGAACAGCATCATAGATGATGATCAAGATAGCCTCTGTTGTGTAGGATGTCTTGTCTGTTTGTTTTTGCAGGGTTGTTACCCTTGGGGTAAGTTTTCTAAGGAGGTGTGGATGGAATTAGTTTTCTCCCCAGCCAGAGTTGTTTCCCAGTAATTAAAGGTTGTTTCTCTATCCCAGCATAATGGTGTGCATGTAAGTGTACATTTATCCCCCAATAGTTGGTCGGTACACATTTAATCCCCACAGAGTACAGATATGTGCTTACTCCCAAGTAAGGCGAGATTCTAATGTCTTTTCCAAGCGGTAGTTGGTACTCTTCGCCCTCCAGCAGATTGTTTGTAGATACTCAACTTTTAGCAGCACAGACCGAGGTCTCCGGTATAGTTGATTTCCCCGCAGAATCGTAGATTCCTCGGTAGGTGAGACAGGTTGTTCAACCTGGATGTTTTATTTCCCCGGTGAGTTGTTTATTCCCTAGAAGGTTTGTATTTTGGGAGGCCATTTAGGGCATTTTCCACAGCAGGCGGTGGCTTGTATCCTCAACTGAGTTGGTTTTGGTTCTTGTTAAAACATTGTTATCCAGGAATTTTCTTTTGCAAGAAGCCATCCAGGGCCTGTTTCCTCAGTTTAAGTCCAATCGTTATTGGCATGAGAAGGTTATCTCCAGTAGAGTAGCTTTCTTTTCCCAGCAGGGAGGATTCTGTATTCACAACATTTATTTTGCTGATTCGGTTCCGTTGCATCTGCATGTGTGCATAGCATCTACCCAAATGCGTATCATTTCCATTTTGTATGGAGCATTACGCATTTTCAAACATACGCATGTGAAACATAAGCTAGGTTGTTACTTCTGTGTTTGCAGGTATATCCCCGACAGATGAGTGATATCTTTGCCCGAATGGTATTCAGACCATTACAGTTTCCGTTAGCTCGCGTGGTATCCAGACCCCGACTTACATTCTCCCCAGCAGTGTCGCGTGACTTTGGTTGTTGGGATTGTCATAAGCTCATGAGATGAGTGGGATGTTATCTTTGCTTGAATGGTAGCCAGACCATGGCAGATTTCGGTGTTATATTGGCTTCTCCGTTGAGTATCCAGACTCCGGTAAAGTCCGTTGGGTAGTCAGACCCTGTTAAGTTTGATAATGTTCTTCTTTATCCGTCGAGTATCCAGACTCTGGTAAAGGTATTTATGGTATCCAGACCACGGTAATCGGCTATTGTGTTTTTCCGTCGAGTATCCAGACTCTTGTAAAGACAATTGGAATCCAGACCATGGTAGTTTATTTGATATTTTGTGATATCTAGATCATAACAAATGTTGTTATTTTCTGTCGCCTTATGGTATCCAGACCTTGGCCACTAATGATTTCTACTAGCCCGTGTGGTATCCAGACCCCGACTCATGTTATTGCCCAGTAGTGTCATCGGACTTCAGCTGGTTATGTTATTGTGAACTCATGTGGTACTCAGACCCTAATGAGTATTAGTGATGAATTCCTTTGTCCGTTGAGTATCTAGACTCCGGTAAATTGCGTGGAGTATCCAGACTCTGGCAAATTTCCAATTTGACTTCCGTGTCCGTTGAGTATCCAGACTCTGGTCACTTGCTTTGAGCATTCAGGCTCTGATTTCTCTGTTGAGTATCCAGACTCCGGTAAACTTCCCTTTGGGTTGTATTTCTTTATTTCGTCGAGTATTCAGACTTTGGTTTATTGCTTTGAGCATCCAGGCTTCATTTCCTCCGTTGAGTATCCAGACTCCGGTGAATTTCCAATTTCGGTTGTATTGCTTTTGTCCGTTGAGTATCTAGACTCCGGTCAACTTTCGTCGAGTATCCAGACTCCGGTAAATCCCCTTTAAAGTCGTCAATTTCGTTAAGCCTCCAGGCTTCGATTGTCGCATTGAGCATGCAGGCTCCGGTTTTTTGCTCGTCGAGTATCCAGACTCCGGCAAATTTCCAATTTGTGAATCCTTTTGTCCGTTGAGTATCGAGATTCCAGTCAGTTTTTGGTTGAGCATTCAGACTCCGGTTTGTTCGTTGAGTATCCAGACTCCGGAAATTCGTTTATTGATTCACTTTGTCCGTTGAGTATCCAGACTCCGGTCACTTTTGAGCGTTCAGACTCTGGTTTTTGTCGTTGAGTATCCAGATTCCGACAAATCTCCAATTTGTGGTTCAATTGTTTGTTGAGTATCCAGACTCCGGCAATTTGAAATGTTACTCTTCCACCGATATGGTATCCAGACCATGGTGCAACTTTGGATGATTTTGTTCATCTTGTTACGTGTTTCCCCAACGGAATATTTTTGTGGTCAGTGCAGTTATCTCCGGAGATTCTGGTTTGCAGTTTTATTTTCTGCGGTTGGCAAATTTCCGGGTTCTTTGGTATTCAACCGTGTTTTACCTTGATTGCTTAAAAGCTGTTCGCTTTTCACTTATTCAGGTCCAAGTCGTTGAAATATGGGCAACTGTTGTACCCCAAAATTTGCTCAACCTTTTCTTTACTTGGTTTATGTTTCATTTTATATTCTAGCATTTTGCATTGCATAAAATTGTTCATTTAGGAGGGGGTCAAGAGAGGTATTTCTAGCAAGAGAAGGTTACCAAAGGTTTTGAGTCTAAGCAAGAGGTCTACTCAAGAATGAATGCTCATCAAAGTCATCAAGAGGTGGTCAATGCTCTTTGAGAGAATTGATGGATGTATGTGGATTATCTCCTAACTTGGAGGCCAGCTGGGGATCATCAGAGGATTGTGAATTCATGATTATTAGTATGGGATGTTGAGGATGTTCACTAAATTCTTTAAGAGCCATTGTGGAGCTTATTCAAGTTGTTGTATTATGTGTAACAAGCCACAATCAAGAATGTTGCATCTAGGGTTTTCATCTGGTCAACCCTAAGTCAACAGTAGATTTGAAGGAGATTAAGACTTAGTTCTAAGTCATGGTTATCGTGTAATGTTGTGTTGAGGCATTTGAGATGTTATTCCAAGATCAAATCAAGAAGAATCAAGAGTGTGAGGAGTTACTAAATTAGGGTTTCTAGTGTAAAATCCCATGTTTAGTGCCTAACTTCAAGACCACATATCTCAAGATAAAAGTTTCATCTCATCTTGACTCCAACATGAGACTTGTAGACCATGTTTCTAGCTTTCTTTTGAGTACTAGAACTCATCCATTGGGTTTGTGGAACTCAACTTATGATGCTGACAAGTTATGGGTCCTCAGATGAATGTGATTTCAGTCAACAAAAGTCAACCAACTTCCAAGACATTTTTGACCTAGAAGGATGTTTCTCCTTAACTTCAAGTGAATATGAAATTTGTTCCTTATGATCTTAGATTTCCAAAAAGTCCTAGAAGTATTTCATATGATATGTAGAGCTCAAGTTATGAAGCTTGCAAGGAAGGGGTATTTTGGGAAAGTAAGATTACAAGTCATTTTCATTATAGGTCCATTTCATGACTTTGCACACTTCAAATGAAACTTTTCCCAACTTGAAACTTACTCTAAATGGTCCCACTTTCATCTTAAAATACTCATTTGTTATGGATTTTGCTAGGGTTTAAGGATTGGTGAAAGAATTTCCATGGAAAAACACTTAAAAGCCATGAATTCAATTAAATTCATTTGAAATCATTTTTAATCAAGTGTGTGCATTTTTTGAGTCTACAAAACATACTAAACATGATGCCTGTTGGCTCCCAAATTTTGACCCCTTAGATTCTCATTATCATTTTAGGAGCATACTCATGAATTATCTAACCTTAACCTAGTGCAAGTTTGTCTTTGTCAAGTTACAGATGAATCAGGGTTGTGTACAGTCAAAATCAAAGCTTCAAAAAAGTGATCAATCATTATTTTGGGTTGATTCAATCATGAAACAAGGTCAAGGGTATCATATCATGACAATTGAGAATCCAATTTGAAGTTGTCACTCCAGGATCAAGAACAGTGCAGTCCAGGAGCCCCGATTGGGGTTTTTGACCGGTAAAAGTCAACTGTAGTTTGACTTTGGTGTTGGGAAGTGTTTTAATGGTGGTATCATGGTCCATGAAGTTCAAATAGCTTAATAAATTTCATTCAAGAAGTGTCAAAGTTTCAGAAGGTCCAGAGTGTCAACAGGCGACTCGGTAGTCACCGATCGATCGTACGGTTGACCGAAAGGTTAACTCTTCAAATTTAAGGAATTGGACTTTAAAGTGTGAATAAAAAATGTTCCTTATGTCATATTTCACTTGCCTATCAATTTTCATGACCATTGGATCAAGGATGAGGAAGTAATTGAAAAATCGGGAATTAGGGTTTTGAAAGGGGCAAAACCCTAACTCCTTAACCACACATCCAAATGAGTTGGTTCAAAGCTCATTGAAAAGCTCTTGACAAGTCCTACAAAAGTCCCACAGTGGTTCACAATCATAAAATGCATATTTTTGGAGTTAGAAGCAAATTCATTACAAGAGGGGAAAATAACTTAGAAAAATTCTAAGTTATTTCACTTTAAAAGCTTATTTTCAGCCAACTTTGGAGGGATTTTTGACCTAGTTCCAATTGGAGTTAGAATTTATGGCAAACATGAATGTTTTAGAGCTACATGAGGGCTTTCCAAAAAGTATTAGAAGTCCTCAAAAGGATTTGTGAGCTGAAAGTTATGGGTTTGGCAAGTTGGTGTTTTCACACTTGAGTCCCACATTGTCAAAGTTTCAAAAATTCATTCTTTCATCAAGGGGACCAATCTCATTCCTTGGATGTTTTTATTTCTGATATGTAGAGGCTATGAAGCATAGAAATGTGAAGAATATGCAGAGGAAGTGGAATTGCCACATTTGCAAGTGGACTTGCAAGTTGCCTTGCAACTTGCACTTAAAGTGAAATAACAAGCAAGAGGTGGAAAGTGGATTCTGAACCAGCCATAAGCCTACACACTCTAGCTTGCGTTTAGCCACTCTAAGTTCATCATTTTTCTTGACTTTAAAGCTTACCTATCAGCCAAGAAAACCTCTTTGAAAGGTTGGATCCAAAAAGCAAACTTTTCCCTCCTAGGAGGGAAATCTCCAAATCTGTCCATACCTTTGCTTTGCCTATAAATAGAGACCCTCACAACTTCATTCGATACACAAGAACTCTTCTAAAAACTAAAGAAAGTTCAAGCTCTCACTCTTTCACACTTTGTCTCCAAAATCACCAAAATCACAAAGTCACAAAAACCACAAAAATTTGTCTTGCTACAACAGCTGCCATATCCATTTCTCCACACTCAAACTCACCAACAATCATCCACACAATCTATAAATATGATATAGAAGGTGTCCATGCCCTTAGACCACTTAAAAACCTCACCATTCTAAAAGCCAACTTCCATACCAAGCAACTTTGACCATAATGCATGAAATCTGCCAAATCTTGTTCTAGGCATTTGCTTGATATTCTAATCACTCAAACACTTCATATATACCATATCTCAACTGTCCAAATCATTGAGGATCATTGGTATAGCTTATTTCTCCAACTGTCTTAAGGATTGCATTCTTGCTTCACAAGGAAGAAAAGTCCAAAGCTAGGTGCATTTGAAGTTTTCTCTGGGTTTCTTGTTGTTTTAATCTGCTCAACACAGTCTACTAGAGGTATGTAGACAATCAACTTCATCCTTTATATCATAATATCATGTTTGGCATTTTGAGCATGGTTGTGTTGAAAAGGTGTCATTTTCATGTCATATGTCAAAATTCTGTTTTGGAGGCAATACATTTGATTGGTGAGTTGGGTCATGCTTAATTTCTTGTTTATAATATGTATATGTGATTGGTATGACCTGTTTCAATTGTTCTTTTACTTTTCACATCCAAAGTGCATCATTTGCATCTTAATGACCACCAATATGACAAAACTGGTTCCACTTGAAGCATGCTTGGTTCTTGAGTTTATTCACACTTAATTTCACATTTATGACATGTATGTATGGATTGCATAACCTGTTTTACATGATTTGATCTATTGCCCTCAAAGATGCATTTTTCAGCAAAGATAAACCATCACCATAGCAGTCTTGTTTCCTATTGATCTTTGATCAGTTTTGAAGTATAAAAACCTCATTTATGTGACATATAATCTGTGTGAAATGATTGCTCAACATGAATATGTGCTTGGACCTATTTTGCATTTAAGCTTTCCAATGTGCCACTTCTGCCATGAACAAACTCATTTAAGCTTTCCAAACTTCTGCCATGAACATGCCACTTGCACTCTCACTGATTTTAGGACTAGGTCACATGTTTAGAATCACTTGAATACCTATTTGTGACTGGATTGAGGTGTTTGTTTAATGTGAACATGGCTGCAGCCTATTTTGAGCTTTTCATGAATACCTCAAATTGACATTTGCATCTTGGATACCATTTTTTCACAACAGATTGTTTTGAGTTGATTCTTGAGCATGAACATATCTATTTCCATATGTGAAATGTGTGTATATGATTAATTGAATGAAAATGTGCTTCAAAACTGAATTGCCTTCCTTGTTGCCTCAAACTTACCTTTTTAGCAAATTGAATACCACTCCTTAGGACAACTGGTCTCTAGCCTCAAATTATGTTTAAACATACTCAACACCATGTATTCAATGTGTATGTGTGATTATTTGGATCAATATGTGCATAAATTTTGAATTGCATTTCACCTACACTTTGCATACACATACCAAGGCCGCTTGCATACCATTTCTCACCACAATCATCTTATGATCTTTTCTTTTGTATAAGTGTAGTCAACAATATGTTTTTGATGTGTACACATAATTTGTTTAACTTGTATGTGCCTAGAATCAGAATTTCACATCATCATGCATCTACACTCATGACATTTGCAACTTGAGCACCATGTTTCACAACAGTTTGTTTTTAGCCTGAATTTGTGTTGGAACTCACTCATTATCATATTTGTAGTGTGCATGTATGTTTTCATTGATTTGAAACTGATTGGAGTATGAGTTACATTTCAAAATGCATTTCAAATGATCACATAGCATGTACTATCGTGTTTGGAAATAGGGACTTGATCTTGAAAAACTAATAATGCCATCTTGTTCCTTGTTTAAAAGCACACAATTTGCACTAAAAGTTTGCTAAAATCCATTAAGATTTGACTAAGTTATGACCAAAATGCAAATCCTGAGTTTTGGCTGTTTTTTGTGCCCAGCCTGCCATGAATGTATGCCTTGTATATTTATGGGGGTGGCTTCATCAATGAATGTACAGCCACCCCAGTGGTAACCAACTTGTCACCAAAAGCGCCTATGACCATGTGAACCTGGGTTCGACCCCTGAGGAGGGCAACCTTTTTGTTATTTTTCACTATTTTTCATCCAATCTTCCAAAAATCATATCTCCCTCATCTTTTATCATTTTGCACCCATTCTTTTTGCATTGTGTTTATTTTTATGTCTACTTTCATGTCATATTTTAAAATTCCATGTTTGTCTAATTTTTCATCCCTTTTGACCACTTGCAAGTTAAGTACGTTTTGTGATCGTTTTCGCGTATACTGGTGATTTTCTTTCTTGTTATACTTGTGTATGTTGTGGTATTTGCTTACATTCATATCCTTAAATGTTAGTCAACGTGTTAGGATTTTATCTTTGGGTTGTTACCATGTTTATTTTGCCCCTCTGAGGAATGTACTTAAGCTCGATCTGTCGTCACATTTCCTGCTTGATCAGTTGCTTTGATTGTCATCAATGCATATCTTGTGTTTATCTTTAACATGTTCATTTAATGGTTGTCATCATGCTTTTATCTTCATCATGTTATTACTATGTTAATGTTTTCTTTCCCCAAGTGATGAAGCTTGTTAGCTCTCATCCTAGTTGCCTCCCCTCTCTCCTTCCAAAGGAAAAGTCTTTCCATTGACCATCATGTCATGGATAGCTCATTTACCCCTTTCTTGACTTTGTTAAGTCACTTTAACCTTAACTTAGAAGCCATTAGACTTTGCTTTAAGTCTAACGAGCCCACCTGTACTAGGAGTGTTCTTCAACTAGAACCCTAGGATAGAGTTTGTCAACTCTATGTAAGAATCATTGTCATGATTTCTTACTTTCCCTTTGAGTGTTACAATCAAGATTAGGGAGTTTTGTCAAACTCCACACAAACGTTGTCATGTTTGTTTCCCCTTTGAACCTTGATCATAATCAAGTGTTCTTTATCCCTTGTAAGGTGAACTACGATTGCTCTGATTCTATCCTAGTTAGGATACGTAGGCAGAAGATGCGATGTCTTTGCGAGCAAGCTTAGAAACCATTATTAGGTCTTCATCTATCCTTTTACCCAATCCCAACCTTAGCATTTCACAAATTTAGCAAGCAATCAAACAAAAGGTTCCTGTAGAGTACTACAGATGCTTAGGATGCTAACACCTTCCCTAGGTATAATCAACCCCCGATCCCCGAATCTCTTAGCGCTGTTTTTACATCGCGAAAAAGGTTTTTCTTTCTTTAGACCTTTCCTTTGGATAAATTAAAGTTCGTCTGTAAAAGAATTAAGGTTCAAGTTAATATAATAGCTTGATATCCAATTTTCGCCGCAACAATGCCAATTTCAGAATTGCAATTTGAGGTCAATTCATGGTTAATTTCAAGGTTTCTTCATATTGAAGTAACATATCCAAATCTTACCATAAGATCAAATCAAGGGGTAATCTTCATCCATTGGATCAGTTTACAATGCAAGCAAGCTATATGAGTCAGTTTTCAAGCCATTGAAGCTGAGTTTTGCGCACAAAATGAAGCTTACACACTCAAAATTGTGGATTTTCAATTGGACCTAAACAAACTTTGATTGGGCCTCAATTCCATCTAAATCCATTGTATATAATCTCAGGATCACTCACAAATGTTCAGAGGCGATTTTGGAGTGAAATTGATCAAGAAATCAGTTGCAACAACTCAAGGAAAAGTGAAAATTGAATTTTGCATTCCAAGCAATTTCAAGCAAAATTGAGCACACCTGAAGCTTCCTTGAAGATTGTAGGAACTTTCTGGATCGTTTTCTGCAAGAATCATCAACGAAACAAGGTCCAACGGAGGCATTCCGTTAGGTAACCTACTCTTCCAAAATTCTCTCTGTTTATGCCATAATTACGTGCCATTCTTGCATATTCATGATCTCTTAGCTTTGTAGATGGATTCTGGTTAGGATTGATTGATCTTTGTGACAATTCTGGATGATTGCTTGATTTTGTTTTGGCTCGGTTTGGCTGATTTAGGCAAGATCAGGGAGAGATAACCCTAGATTCGTAACCTAGGAAGAGAGTAGATGAGTTTAGACTCTTCATTTGTGAGTTTTGGTGAGATTTTACTTAACCTGTAGTTTGATTCCACCGGAGAAGATGACCGGAGCCACGTGTGCTTGCCAGATTCCTTTAGATTTGTTGACTAGAACCAATCCAAAGGCCATGCGCGCGTCTCACCGTGAGGTTGCCTTGACCAGCCACATAGGATCCCTAAGCGCACCGTTTCATTAAACGGCCAATTGGACCTGGGCCTTGATTGCTGTTTGAACCCCCTGCGTAGCAAGCCCACTGGTACAACGTGTTTTATTTACTATTTGCACTGTTTGTTTTTTATTTTTCTTTTTTTTTATTATTTGTTTTGTTTCTGTTGAGAATTAATTCAAAATAAAATACCTCCAAGGATAATAAAATACCCCAAAAATATTTTCTGGACACTTTGAGATGTCCTCTGATTTTTAGAATTTTTATTTTATTTTTTATTTTATTTTTCATTTAAAAAAGCATTTATCAATTGGAGGTGTTTTGTTTGAATTATTTCTTGACATGTTTTTGTTCTTGATTTGTTTCTCATTCTTCCTTTTGATCCAATGACTGAAAATCAATCCTCATATCAATGATGAGTTGAGTGATTTTTGAGGATCATTTTCCCCCTGCTTGGTTGAGTTTTGGTTTGACTTTGATAGCATTTCATTTGACCCTCGACAATCCTCCTTCATAATGAAGCACCCTTGTGAATCAATTTCTATGGTGATGTTGTGAAGTGACTTTGATTATAATTTCTTGGCCTCTGGTTGCCAACATTTTTATGTACTTCTTGCATTTTATTTGGTTTTTTTGAATCATTTTCCTAATTTTGAGGTAACTTGCAAGTCAAGTTACCCCAAAGGAAGGTTCATACATACACATTGACCTAGTTTTCTTTGGAGATGACACTTATGGATCCTTTGAGCCTTTAATTCCTTTTTATTCATGTTGCTAACATGTTAAGGTTGTTGCTTGCTCAATTTTAGGTCATGATATTGAGTTTTGCTTGTTCATTTGTGTATCTCTTTTGGAGTTTCCAATTAGGGTTTCCATATGTGGCATGTTTGCCTTCTTTTATGTATGTGCTTGCATTTTCTATTGGTATGATTGCCTTTTCTTTTGAGCACTCTTCTCTCATCCTCCCTTCTATCCCATGACCTTGGATTCTCATTTAAGGTGGCTTGGTCCCTCCTTAGGAGGTACTTGAAGCATACCTAAAGTGATGAATCCTTGAGGACTTCTTTGTGCTTTCCTTTGTACTTTGCTTGTGATTCTTATGGTTGAGTGCATATTATGAGTTCCTTGCTGTCCTCCTATAGCCTCCCATCCTCACTTTATTTTAGGGCTTTCTTTTCCTTTCATTTGATTTGGCTTTTGGCATTTGTGGTTGATGTTGTGTGGTTTAGGCCATTTCATCCCACTTTTGATGCATTTGTGTGATTTCTATTTGTGCATTTCCTTCTCTTTTCTTATTTGCATTTCTCATATTCATGCTTAAGGTTGAGATGAGCTTGTGGAGGCTAATACCCCACACTATTTTCCTCCCTCACTTTCATTCTACTTGTGCATAACATGTTTGCATACTTGCATTTTCATGCTCTTTCTTCTTCTTCTTTTGTCTTTCTTCCCTTAGGATCTCTAATCTCTCTTGTTCAAGAGAGGTTATGATAGACATTAGGTTCTAAACATGCATGATAACATTAGGTAGTTCCCTTCCAACCTCAATCTTAGGATCATTTTGCATGACAACTTTTAGGTTTTAGTTAGGCTCCCTTTCGTGTGTCCTTTCTCTTCTCGTCTTCAAACTTTCTAAAACAATTAATAAAAGACTAACAAATGTTGTACGCTACGAGCCTTAAGTACTTGGGAAATGGTGATTGAGTGGCTTCCTCTCAATTGCTTAGAGTGTTTGGTTTACACCCTTAGGGTGATATGCGACGCATTCGCTCCTAAGTCATACTCTTTAGTGCAACATGAGTTACAAACAAAACTCAAAACACTTCTTCTCTAAAAAACACAAAAACACTTCAAACCTTTTTTGTCCTTTGGGACCCTTAACTTTGGAAAACCTTTTTCATAAGGAGAGTTTTGTTAACTCTTGGTTCTACCGCAAACAGGTAACGCCTAAGTCTCCAATGGTCGAGCTGCATACACCTAACTGCTAGAACTAAGGATTAACCCTACTCGGGTAAAACATTTGAACCAACCTGTGGTCTTGTTAGCCCGAACCATGTTTGCTCTGATTTCTCATACCAAATGAGAATATGTAGGCACAAGACGGCGATGTCTTGGCGAGCAACCTTCCCATCCTTTCACCCATGATTTTTCGAACTACGTTGACTCTGATTTCTCGTACCAGATGAGAATACGTAGGCACGAAGCGGCGACGCTTTTCCGAGTCACTTTTCTTTTCCTTTGTCCCTGAGACCTTTATCTAGATAGATAAACACCCTTTTAGATAGACAACAAGCGTGGATCCCGTCGAGTACGGCGGACGTGAGGGGTGCTCATACCTTCCCCATGCGTAACCGACTCCCGAACCCGAGATTTGGTTACGATGACCGATCTTATCCCTTTTTCGCAGGTTTTCTATGATCGTTTCCTTTCCTTTTTTTTGGGATAAATAACGAACGGTGACGACTCTTCTGTCATTGTCGGCGCCTCTTTTTCGCAGTAGCGACAATATGCAATATGAAGGTGGATGAACTCATTGGTTCTCTCCAAACTTTTGAGATGGGAATAGGTGATCAGGGTGAAAGAAGAAAAGCATAACTCTTGTGTCAAAAGCTGAAGAAGCCTCTAATGAAGACAATAGTAGAAGTGAGGAAAACTTGTCAGAAGCAATAGCCTTGCTTGTAAGACAATTTAACAAACTGATCAAGAGAATAGACCATAAGTCTAAACCCTATGCCAAGAACATTTCCTCTGACATCAACAGAAGGGATAAATCTGAAGATAAATCTAGTCAAGGCAAAGGAGTTCAATGCCATGAATGTGAAGGATATGGGGACATTAGAGTTGAATGTCCCACCTATCTCAAGAAACAGAAGAAGGGACTAGCAGTCACTTGGTCTAATGGAGATTCTGATAGTGGATCAGAAGAAGAATCAGCCAAACATATCACTGTTCTGAACAGTGTATGTATGTCTGATGGTGATTCAAGTGAAGATGAGTTGACTTATGATGAACTTGCAGACTCATATAAGAAGTTATCCATCAGAAGTACATAAATATATTAGCAAGGAGAGCATCAGAAGAAACTCATAATGGAATTAGAGGCTGAGAAGATAGAGCATCTTGCAACAATTGACTCACTCAAAAGTGAAGTCAGCTTGTTGGAATCTAAAATGGAGCAGATGTCAAAATCCATAAGGATGCTGAACCCTGGGACTGACACTCTAGAAAGGATTCTACACAGTGGTCAGAAAGTTGGAAACATGTCTGGACTAGGATTTGTTGGTGAACGGAAACCCATCTTGAATCTCAAAAGACCAAAGCCTGAAAATCAGAGGTCAAAATGGATGTCACAACCAATGTCACAACATCAGAGGAACAGAAGTTGGGACCAAACCATGAACAAATTCCAAGGGTATAGGTGCTATCACTGTGGAAGACTTGGACACATTAAACCCTTCTGCTTCAAGTTACATGGTTTTCCTAGTCATCCTTATCAAGAAAAATCCAAACAGGGTGCTCATCTCAATAAAAACATCATGCTAAATCCAAGAAGGAAGCTTCTATCAAGAAAAGACAATGGGTTGCTAAGAATGTGGCTCTAGTAGCTCATACCTCTCTAAGAATGCCAACTAAAGAAGACTGGTATTTTGACAGTGGCTGCTCTAGACATATGACTGGAATGGAGAATCTTTTGACAAACATCAAACCTCATTCCTCAAGTCATGTCACATTTGGTGATGGAGCTAGAGGAGAAATCAAAGGTGCTGGAAAACTAGATAGCCCTGGTGTTCCAGAACTGGATGATGTTATGTTGGTTAAAGGACTGACTGTAAATCTTATAAGTATAAGTCAGCTTTGTGAACAAGGCCTTCATGTCAAATTTACCAAGGGTAAATGTGTTGTCACCAATGAAGAAGGTTAGGAATTCATGAGGGGATCTAGAACGAAGAACAAGTGCTACTTATGGGAGCCCAGAAGTAACCTCAATGTCTTGATCAAGGAAGAAAAGGAGGATCAACTATGGCTGAAGAAAGACAGACATCGTCAAAGAATAAAGAAGACCTTATCCAAGGAAGAAGTAAGAGGAACTTCAAAGCTAACTATGGATGATAGAATAGGAAAATGCCAGGCTGGCAGGCAAGCCAATATAGCATATTTAAAGAAGGGACATCATATGAATCTAGATATGCTATACCGGAACCTAATGGAGTCCATGACAAGTGATCATCATAAAGGAAGCAATGTCACTCAGGATGTCATGACTTTGTTCTATGACATTAAGAGTAACATCAATATGAACTCAGTTCAGTCCAAAAGGACCATGCACAGAGATAACATGCATCAATTTGGGAAGGTCAGTGTGAAGCTTGGCAACTCTGATCTACATAGTGCTGACATGAGTACAAGACGTCTCAAGGATACTCAATTGGAAAACTTACAAAGCAGGTTGAGGTCATCTATTAATGATGAATTATAGCAATTAATAATAATAATAGGGAATTGCATTTTGAAATTTAATCATTTACTGATTGGTCAAAAGACTAAGTTCCCTCCCATTGTGAAATCGTACCTCTCTACCACATACATTATATACACCTTCTACTTTTGGTACCCATACAAACTGTTCATCTCCCATACATCTTTCAACAAGCGCAGAAAAATATCTCCCTCACGATCAAAGTCCTTAACAATGTCTCAACATTCAAAGTCGATTCCCTCCGAGAAAATGTCCACCAATGATTCTGATGCTAGAACTGGGTCTAGCAACCCTAATGAAGTTCTTGAGATAAACCCCTTGTGTATGATGACTCCAGAGGGACTGCTAGTGAAGAAACCAAGAATCACACATGCAAGAAGGCCTAAACAACTTGTCTCCGGTCAAGCTCCTCGTTCTTCAACATCTGTCCCTCTTGATGATATCAATAGGGAAAAAGCTAAGAAAACCCACAACACCATTGCTGATATGGTAGCCAGGGTTCTAAATATACCCATTCCACCCAATAACGAGGGTCCTACTCCTCAGCTGGATGAACAGACTGATGTCATTCACAATGTTGAAACATTGGAAACCACTTCAAAAGAGGATAATAACAAGGGTCAAGGTTCTGATAATGTGGATATTAACATGCAAGGTGACAAGAATGATGATGAGGCTGATATAGTGGATCTTGATGAGTACTCAGATAATGACTTAATAATCAAGATCAACCCTAACATAGCCAAAAGGCCCATGACTAGGAAAGGGAAACAAGAAGTTGTGCAGAGAAACCCCAAGAAGAAGAATGTAGCCAAGAGTACCCCCTGTTGTTCCTACCAAAGCATGAAGCAAGGTGGTTCCAAAGAAGAGGAAGGCTCAATCCAGTACTAAAACTGATTCTATCTCAGATGATAATGATGATGTATCTGAAATTCCATCAAAGAAGAAACCAACCACTAGCAAACTTGCTGCTAGTGTCCCTGAGGTTCCTATTGACAACATTCCATTTCATTATCCCTCATGTGTCAATAGATGGAAATATGTTTTTCAGAAGAGGCTGGCATTGGAAAGGGAGCTATGATAGAATGCTCTTGAAAGTAGAAAAATCATGAATCTCATTCATGATGCTGGGTTGATGAAAACAGTTACTCAATTCTCATACTGCTACGAGTTACTTGTCAAAGAGTCCATTGTTAACCTATCAGAAGAATATGCTGATAGGAAATCAAAAGAGTTTGGCAAGGTTTATGTAATAGGGAAGTGTATCACCTTTTCTTCAACAATAATTAACAACTATCCGGGTAGATAAGATAGAGCTCACCCTGATGTAGTTATTTCTGACAACAAGGTGTGCCAAGTGATAACAACCAACCAGGTAAGAAGTTGGCCATCAAAAGGAAAGCTAGTTGCCAACAAACTGAGTGTCAAGTATGCTATGCTGCACAAGATTGGTGTTGTAAAATGGGTGCCCACAAACCATAAGTCTACTGTGGCAACTGTCCTTGGGAAGTTCATCTATCTTATTGGAACCAAGACCAAATTTGACTTTGGGACATAATTTTTGATCAGACTATGAAGCATGCAGGCAGCTATAGTATCAAAGGCCACATTGCCTTTCCCTCCCTTATCTGTGGAATAATCTTGAATTAATATCCCAACATTCTCAAGGAAAGTGATGCTGCAAGCAAGAGAGAAAGCCCCTTGTCCTTCCATCACAAGCTGTTTCAAGGAACTCATGTTCCTGACATTGTCATGACATCAGCTGAAACATCCAATGGGAGTGCCAAGATTAGAAAAGCTGAGGTGATTGCAATGCTCAAAGAAACTTGCAATGAGTTGGACACAAGGAAGAAAAACCTTGAAAAACTGATCAAGACTCTTGAGCAAGATGAGGATGCTGACTTCACTGATGAGGAGGGAAATGATGATGGTTCAAGAGAAGATGATAGCCAGGATGCTGCATCAGAGGAAGTTGTTGCAAGCTCTGAGGAGGGTAGTGATGAAGATTCTGAGGAGGACAGTTCCAATGCTGAGGAGGAGGATTGATGTGGTGGTGGCTTGCTGTGTGACTCATGCTGATGGTGGCTGAGCTGATGCTATATGTTGTTGGTTTGAATAATTATTTGTTTTGACTTTTGTGACAGCATGAGAATTTGTGATGCTCTTTGTAGAAGCACACTTCAATCTCAAGGTTTTGATGATGTCAACAAAGACTTAAGCTCATTCCATGATTGCAAAAAGTCAAGCTTTCAAAACTGATCAAGAATCAAGACTATGGAATGGTGTCATGCAAATCAAGCATCATAGGCAAATGATCTCATACAAGTTTCAAGATTTGGACTCAAGCTTCGGTATACCAATATTCACTCCTTTAATTGATATACAAGTGTTCAATTAATTTATCATA
Organism: Lathyrus sativus; assembly: GCA_963859935.3. Lineage (NCBI taxonomy): Eukaryota > Viridiplantae > Streptophyta > Magnoliopsida > Fabales > Fabaceae > Lathyrus > Lathyrus sativus. The sequence goes on along the minus strand of OZ012735.1, from coordinate 13,533,869 downwards.
TCAACATTTTGCATTTGCATATTTTAAAAATCATTTGGAATTGGTATAACACTTTTAACTCAAGTATTTTTTTGAGTTTTAACAGTGTTAACCGATTAACCATATGGGTTAATCAGTTAATGGCCTCAAAATTTAAATTCTTAGGGCTAACGTTCAAGTGTTAACCGATTAACCTATCGTTGCGGTGGAAATTGGATATCAAGCTATTATATTAACTTGAATCTTAATTCTTTTACAACCGAACTTTATTTTATCCAAAGGAAAGGTCTAAAGAAAGAAAAACCTTTTTCGCGATGTAACGACAATGCTTAAGAGATTCGGGGATCGGGGGTTGGTTATACCTAGGGAAGGTGTTAGCACCTTAAGCATCTGTAGTACTCTACAGGAACCTTTTGTTTGATTGCTTGCTAAGTTTGTGAAATGTGCTATGGTTTGAGGTTTAGGATAAGGGATAGGTAAAGACCTAGATGGTTTTCTAAGTTTGCTCGCAAAGACATCGCATCTTCTGCCTACGTATCCTAACTAGGATAGAATCAGAGCAATTGTAGTTCACCTTACAAGGGATGAAGAACACTTGATTAGGATCAAGGTTCAAGGGGGAACAAACATGACAATGTTTGTGTGGAGTTTGACAAAACTCCCTAATCTAATTTGTAACACTCAAAAGGGGAAGTAAGAAATCATGACGATGATTCTTACATAGAGTTGACAAACTCTATCCTAGGTTTCTAGTTGAAGAACACTCCTAGTATAGGTGGGTTTCTTAGACTTAAAGCAAAGTCTAATGGTTTCTAAACTAAGGTTAAAGTGACTTAACAAAGTCAAGAAATGGTGAATGAGCTATCCATGACACAAGGGTCAATGGAAAGACTTTTCCTTTGGAAGGAGAGAGGGGAGGCAACTGGGATGAGAGCTAACAAGCTTCATCACTTTGGGGAAAGAAAATATTAAGCAAAGTAATTACATGATGAAGATAAATGTATGGTGACAACCATTAAATGAACATGTTAAAGATAATCACAGGATATGCATTGATGACAATCAAAGCAAATGAACAAGCAGGAAATGCGACGATAGATCGAGCTTAAGTAAATTCAACAGAGGGGACAAACTAAGCATGGTAACAACCCAAACATACAATCCTATCATGTTGACTAACAATTTAAGGAGATGAATGTGAACAAATATTACAAACACATACAAGTTTAGTAGCCAAGAAATTCAACAGTATACGTGAAAATGACCATAAAACATACTCACATTGCAAGTGGTCAAAAGGTATGAAAAATTAGGCAAACATGAAATTTAAAAATATGACATGAACGTATACATAAAAACAAACACAATTCAAAAATAATGGGTGTAAAATGATTAAAAATGAAAGAGATATGAATTTTTGAAGTTTGGTAAAATAAATGGAAAAATGGTAAAAATTGACAAAAGGGTTGCCCTCCTCAGGGGTCGAACCCATGCATGCAAGGTCAAAGGCGCTTAGGTGACAAGTTGGTTACCACTGGGGTGGTTGTACATCCAAGTACAAATGCCACCCCATAAACATATAGGGTGTGTATTCAAGGCAGCTGGGCAAGCCAAACACTCATCAAAACCAGTTTTGCATTTTGGTAACAACTTCTTCAATTTTCCATGGATTTGGGTGAAATTTTAGTCTAAATCATGTGGAATTTCACAAGGAACAAGATGGCATATTTAGATTTTTGAAATTCCTCCTCCATTTTAAAACCCGATGGCACTTTCATTTTGAGAGTATGATGTGCATTTTGAAATAAAACTCATGTTACAGCCAGTTCTAAATCAACATGATCATACACACACACACACCACATAAACATTAATGAGTGAATTTAAACACAAGATAAGGATGAAATTAAGTTGTGGTGAAAAGTGCTATGTGAATTGCAAATCTGTTATGAATGAGATGCATTTTGGGATGAAGTTCATATACCAGCCAATTTTCAATCAATGTAATCATGTACACACACCACATAAATGATAATGAATGAATCCAAACCACATTTATGGATCAAAACAGTCTGAGATGAAAGATGATGTACAAGTTGCAAGATTGACAAGTGTGGTATGCAGGTTGTGAGGCATTTCAAATTCCAGGTACATATTGATTAAACTAATCACTTATACACATTAAATACATGCTAATGAATGTGCTCATGTTCAAAAATCAGCTCATAACTGTCTGTGGCAAAATATGACTTTCAAGATGCACTTTGGTGTTTTGGTTATGCATGAGAAAACTCAATTCATGTTCCAGGCTTATTTTGATCAAACCAATCACTCAAACAGTTCACATATATGTTGTTAAATGAGTTCAAACACAAAAAGGAGCTCAAGAAGGTCTGTGGTAAGAAATGGTATCCAACTGCTCTTTGGTATCTTTGATGAAGCATGAAAAAGTTCAAACCAAGTTTAATGCACATTTTGATCACATACATCATATACACATCTTATATACATGTAAACAAATAAGTTTAAGCAAGTAAGGTGGTTTCAAACTAGTTGGCATGAGAAAAGATCCACAGACTGCAAAATGGCATTTTGATGCAACATGAAAAAGTGCAGAACCAGGTTCTGTGTACATTTGATCAAACAAGCTATGCCTACAGCTTATGTGTATGTTGAGGGAGGATTCCAAACACCAAGGTCAGCTGCAAAGTCAATTGAAATGGATATGGCACATAAAATGCAAAATGACATATTGTGAAACAAGGTGGATGTGCAATTCAAGTTCTGTGTGTCCTCCAACCAAACAAGTCATGCATACACATCACATACATGGGAACAAACATGATTATGCTCAGAAATCAGGCAACAAGCCAGCAAGGCAAAGTTTGACACATTAAAAAAAACTGTTTCGTGGCAGCAAGAATACAATTCCAACACTTGAACTCGAACTTATAAAATATGGTAAGGTAAAGCACGAGAGGAAGTTTCGATGCCACATACCTCTTGTAGACAGCCTTGAACAAGTAAAAATACCAAGAAACCCAGAGAACTTCAGTCACCCCCTTGCCTTGACACTTTTCTTCCTTTTGAAGCAATGTGCAAATGTTGTGACAGTTAGAGAAATAAACTCTACCAATGATTCTCAATGCTTTGGACAGTTGAGATATGATATTTATGAGGTGTTTGAATGGTTAGAACATCAATAGAATGTCTAGAACAAGTTTTGACTGATTTTGTGCATTGTGGTCAAAGTAACTTGGTATGGAAGTTGACTTTTTGAATGGTGAGGTTTTTGAGTGGTTCAATGGTTGGAACACCTTCTATATCATATTTATGGATTTTGGGGATGATGTTTGGTGAGTTTGAGTGTGGAGAAATGATTTTGGCAGTTGGACTGTCAAGACAGATTTTTCATGTTTTTGGTGGATTTGTGATTTTGTGGATTTGGAGCCAAGAGTGAAAGAGTGGGATCTTGCAACTTCTATGGTTTTTTAGAGTAGTTATTGTCTCTGGTATGAAGTGGTGAGGGACTCTATTTATAGGCAAAGCCATGGAGTGGGCAGATTTGGAGATTTCCTTCAGAAGGAAATATTTGCTTTTTGGATCAAACCTCCACAAAGAGGTTTCCTTGGCTGATAGGTAAGCTCTAAAGTCAAGCTTCATGATGAGTTTGAAGTGGCTAAATGCAGGCTAGAATGCATAGGTTGATGGCTGGTTCAGATTTGTCTTTCCACCTCATGCTTGCCATTTTTACTTTAGGTGCAAGTTTTAAAGCCACTTGCAAGCCCACTTGCAAGCTTGGCTAATTCCATTTCCTCTGCATTTTCATTGTATTTTCATGCTACAGACTCTCTAAATATCAGATAAAACATGATTCACAAGCTGAGATTGGTCCAATTGATGAAAGAATGGATTTTTGAAACTTGTCAATGTGGGACTCAAGTGTGAAAACACCAACTTGCCAAATCCATAACTCTCAGCTCACAAATGCTATTGAGATGTTCTAGTACTTTTTAGAAAACCCTCAAATAGCTCTAAAACATTCATGTTTTCATGAGTTTCAAATTATCAAAGGAACTTGGCCAAAAAGTCTCTCAAAGTTGCTAAAAAAATAAGCTTAAAAGTGAAATTTCTCTAAGTCTTTTCCCTTCTTAAAATGAATTTGGTCATAACTCCAAATCTATGCATTTTCTGACCATGGACCAATTAGGTACTTTTGCAGGATTTGTCAAGAGCTTTCTAATGAGCTTTGAACCACTTCATTTGGATGTGTGGTTAAGGAGTTATGGTTTAGCCCCTTTCAAAACCCTAATTTCTCGATTTTTCGATTACTTCCTCATCCTTGATCCAATGGTCATGAAAATTGATAGGAAAGTGCAATATGACATGAGGATCATTTTTTATTCACACTTTGAAGTCCAATTCCTTAAATTTGAAGGGTTGACTTTTCGGTCAACCGTACGATCGATCGGTGACTACCGAGTCGTCTATTGACACTCTGGACCTCCTGAGACTTTGAAACTTCTTGAATGAACTTTATTAAGCTATATGAACTTCATGGATCATGATCTCACCATTAAAACACCTTCCACCACCAAAGTCAAACTATAGTTGACTTTTACCGGTCAAAAACCCTAATCGGGTACCCTGAAATGCACTGTTCTTGATTCTGGGGTAACAACCTGAAATTAGATTCTTAATTGACCTCATATAACATCCTTGATCTTGTTTCATGATTGAATTAACCCACAACATTGATTGACCACGACCCTTGAAGCTTTGATTTGATTGTACTAAACCTTGATTCATCGGTAACTTGACAAGGACATACTTGCACTGGGTTAGGGTTAGATAATTTATGAGTATGCTCCTAAAATGATAATGAGAATCTAAGGGGTCAAAATTTGGGGTGCAACAGTTGCCCCTATTTAAATATCTTCACTAGATGGAACTGAGAGATGACAATCCTCGTAGAATTGCAGTGAAAGGTATTTAAATATAGAAAACCAAAAATTTTGTCCCTTAGATCCGATGATATGCAAAAGGACAGGTCATGATATGCTATGAATTCTAAATGATGCTTTATGATGCTTAGATGCAGGACATATGCGGATGAAAGAAAACAAAATAATGAGTAACTACTCACGGGGACCTGGCTATTGTGGACTCGACACTGCGGAAAACCGAGGTATAACAATCAATAGTTCACACATGACCAGTGATTTCTAAGAGGAAAATTTCACATGAGGATGCAAGAATTCCAATGAAGATGACAATCTCACTGGGGAAGAGCAAACACTCCACTGGGGAGAGAAGTAGATTTCCACCAGGAAAAAAAGCGACTTTCTACTGGGGAAGTGAAAGACTCGAGTCACGAACCTCACTGGGGATAATCATACGAGGAACTTCCTATAGTGAAGAGTTCAAACGGGATCTTCAGGAATGGACTAGAAATAAGACCAGACACATTGGGGATACTAGTAACGACTAGATCTCTGGGACCGGACTAGGGAACAAGGGTTTCAACAAACAGTTCAAACAGTGCTAGTAACCACTAGACTTCCTAGAGGTAATGGTAACAACCAACCTGAGATGATAACAAAGGAGATTTCTCAAATCCAATCGGTAACACATAAGATTTCGACTGGGGAAATTGGTGACGACCAAATTTTAAGCAATGCCAGTAACCACTGGACTTAAAGGAGATTAGTAACGACCAAGTCCGGGTACCAATGACAATCGGATTTCAAGTAATGCCAGTTACGACTGGACTTTAAAAGAAATATGGTGACGACCAAATCAGGGTATATCAGCACATGTGGTTATGAGAATGCTAGCAAACTATTAGGCTTTAGCTGGGGAGGTTGGTAACGACCAAACCAAAGGATACCAATAACGATTGGATTTCAGATGATGCCAGTTACGACTGGACTTCATGGGGAGGGTTTGTGACAACCAACAAGATACCAATGACAATTGGATTTCAAACATCTGCCAATTACGACTGGACTTAAATGGCAATCAACTAGTAACGACTAGACTTCACAGGGGATTTGCTAGTGACGACTAGACTTCAAAGGGAAAACGTTGGTAACGACCAATCCAAATGATAATAACGAGTGAAGTTAAGACAATGCCAGTTACGACTGGACTTAACAAGAAATATGGTGACGACCAAAATAATACCAATAACGATTGGCTTCTAAAACAATGTCAGTTACAACTGGACTTTAAACGGAAATTCACTAGCAGTGATTAGACATTCACGGGGAATCGACAGATAACACACCGAACCCGAGAGGCAAAATGAATCACACTGAACCCAGGCTGAAGGGTGTATGTAGACTTGAAAATAAATCCAATTCTAACAGGGGAACATAGCTTTAAACAAGCTAATCAGAGATGACAAAGTCAATTCAACCAAAAGCCCAGAAATCCTCTGTTGGGGATGAGTCTTCACATCATCATAAGAATTTCTTGAGAGACAGTCTTTAAGCTTTGTACTCACGCATGCCCAAAGGAAATTTAGCGATTCAATTTGCTTACACTTCACCAGGGAGGGCGATAGGATTGCGTATCAAAGTTTCTGCTACCCTGAGGTTTCGGGGAAGTATGATTTTCCTCGATTCTCTTCCATGAGTTGAAGTTTTTTTACGTTTGTTAATCTTTTCAAGTTTTATTCAATAATTTGACCCCTATGCTTTCAAAATTATCGTTGATGAACGAACAATATTTTGCATAACAAGAAAATAAAGGAAATGGTAAATTTACAAAAGAAAGAATGGCTTAAAACTGATTTTATTTAAGAATGAAATCTTGCAAATGACAAAATTCTATAGAAGTTTTACAAGTGAAAAATGGCAACGTGGACAAGGTTACATTGAATCCCATGACCAAACTATCCCTAAAGACTAAAATTCCCCAAAATCCTTGCTTCTGACAAGAGCGGTTGAGATGAATTCTTGTAGGACCTTCTGCGGTAGTGACAACTCATCTGATGCAGTGAAACGCCTTTGTCCCTAACTTTTGCCTGGATCGCCCTTTCGGGTTTTCAATCCACCGGGACGCTCATTTTTGCCTAAGCCTCCCTTTCGGGTTTTCAACCTAGCGAGCTCTTTTTCTTTTTCTTCTTTCTTCTTCTTTTTCTCAACCCTAACTTTTGCATAAGCCTCTCTTTTGAGTTTTCGACTTATCGGGTTCTTTTAGGCGTAATATTTTCGTACTGCATCAGAATTCACTGGATGAGTAAGCTGCTCTCCGTCCATGGTTATGAGAATCAATGAGCCTCCTGAGAAGACTGTTTTCACAACAAACGGGCCATCATAATTAGGCATCCATTTTCCCCGTGCATCTTTGTGAACTGGTAAAATCTTTTTGAGTACAAGCTCCCCTTCTCGGAATTCTCGGACGCGAACTTTCTTGTCAAAAGCTTTCTTGATCCTCTTCTGATATAACTGACCATGACACATTGCAGACATGCACTTCTTGTCAATAAGATTCAATTGATCAAACCTTTCCCTCACCCATTCTGCTTCTTCAAGCTTGGTTTCCATTATGACTCTCAAAGAAGGTATCTCGACCTCAATAGGAAGCACCGCATCCATTCCATACACCAAAGAAAAAGGGGTTGCCCCTGTTGAAGTGCGGACGGACGTTCTGTACCCATGTAAGGCAAATGGTAACATCTCATGCCAATCTTTGTAGGTTTTGACCATCTTCTGTAAAATCTTTTTGATGTTTTTATTCGCAGCTTCTACAGCTCCATTCATCTTGGAATGATAAGGAGAATTGTGATGTTCAATTTTGAAGTCATCGCACAACTCTTTCATGATTTTGTTGTTCAAATTGGTACCATTGTCCGTTATGATTCGGCTCGGAATTCCGTAACGATAGATAATCTCCTTCTTGATAAAACGGGCCACCACTTGTCGAGTAACATTAGTGTAGGATGTGGCTTCAACCCACTTTGTGAAATAATCAATAGCAACCAGAATAGATCGGTGTCCGTTAGAAGCTTTTGGCTCAATTTCCCCAATCATATCAATGCCCCACATAGAGAAAGGCCACGGTGATGACAACACTTTTAGCAACGTCGGAGGTACATGCATCTTGTCCGCATAAATCTGACACTTGTGACATTTCCTGGCATATTGAATACAGTCAGTTTCCAAAGTCAACCAGTAATAACCAGCCCTCAAAATCTTTTTAGACATAGCATATCCATTGGCATGAGTGCCAAATATTCCCTCATGAACATCTTGCATTAACAAATCTGCTTCTCGTCTGTCAACACATCTAAGCAGGACCATGTCATGATTTCTTTTGTAAAGCACATCATTACTGAGAAAGAACTTGGATGCTAATTGTCTCAGAGTTTTCTTGTCAAGTGACGTAGCATTTGCTGGATACTCTTGTTTTGACAGATACTTCTTGATGTCGTGGAACCATGGCTTGTCATCAGTTTCTTCTTCGACCATCTGACAGTAGGCAGGCTCCATCTTGCGTTCAATTCGAATGAGAGTGGCATCATTGACATCCCTGAATTTCCACATTGAGGCTAACATGGCTAGGGTATCGGCAATGTGATTTTCAGAACGCGGAACATGCTTGAAGGTGATTTCATCAAAATACTCAATTATTTTAACAATGTAGGCCTTGTAAGGGATCAGATTCTCATGTCTAGTCTCCCATTCACCAGTAACTTGATAAATAACCAAAGCTGAATCTCCACTTACTTCAAGAAGTTTGATTTTGAGGTCGATAGCTGCTTCGAGGCCGAGAATGCATGCTTCATATTCGGCGATATTGTTTGTGCAGTCAAAATCTAACCTGGCCGTGAATGGAGTGTAACCACCCTTCGAATTCATCAAAATGACGCCTACACCATGCCCACTGTAGTTTGAGGAACCATCAAACATCATTTTCCACCAAAGACCTGTCTGCGGACCTTCGTCAGGACCTGGCTCTTCACAATCTTTTACCAACATAATGTCTTTATCTGGGAAATCAAATTTGAGAGACTCATAATCTTCCACTGGTTGATCTGCAAGATATTCTGACAACACACTACCTTTGATAGACTTCTGAGCTACGTACTGGATGTCGTATTCTGATAATAACATATGCCAACGGGCGAGTCTTCCAGTCTGAGCAGGTTTCTCAAAAATATACTTTATCAGATCCATTCTTGAAATCAACAAAGTGGTATGACAAATCATGTACTGCCTCAAGCGTCTGGAAGCCCATGCCAAAGCACAACAAGTTTTCTCCAGAAGTGACTATCAGCTTTCACAATCAGTAAACTTCTTACTCAAATAATAAATAGCATGTTCTTTTCGTCCGGATTCGTCCTGCTGCCCTAACACACAACCCATGGAATTCTCGAGCACTGTCAAATACATGAAGAGAGGTTTTTATGGAACAGGAGGTATCAGGATCGGAGGTTCTTGTAGGTAACCCTTGATCTTATCAAACGCTTGCTGACAATCTGAATTCCAAACAACCGTCTGGTCCTTGCGTAATAATTTGAAGATGGGCTCGCAAGTAGGAGTCATGTTAGAAATAAACCTAGATATATAGTTCAACCTTCCAAGGAAACTTCTGACTTGATTCTCAGTTTGTGGAGCTGGCATATCTTGAATGGCTCAGACTTTATCTGGATCTACCTCAATCCCTCGGTGACTGACAATGAAACCGAGTAACTTCCCAGATCTTACCCCAAAGGTACACTTGGCGGGATTCAGTCTCAACTGATACTTTCTGAGTCTCTTAAATGATTTCAAAAGATGTTCCAAATGGTCCTCCTCACTCTGAGATTTGGCGATCATGTCGTCCACATATACCTCTATTTCTTTGTGCATCATGTCATGAAATAAAGCCACCATGGCTCTCTGATAAGTAGCACCTGCGTTCTTCAGACCGAAAGGCATAACCTTGTAACAGTAAGTCCCCCACGGAGTAATGAAGGTTGTTTTTTCCATGTCATCGGGATCCATCTTGATCTGATTGTAACCGGAGAAACCATCCATAAATGAGAAAACTGCAAAATGAGCCGTATTATCCACCAACGTATCAATATGCGGCAAAGGGAAATCATCCTTCGGACTGGCCTTGTTTAGATCCCTGTAATCCACACACATTCTGACTTTCCCATCCTTTTTTGGCACGCGTACGATGTTGGCCACCCATTCGGGGTATTTGGACACTGCTAATAAACTCGCACCAATCTGTTTCTTCACCTCATCTCGAATCTTGAGAGCCATGTCAGGTCTTGTTCTTCGGAGCTTTTGTTTAACCGGTGGACATTCTGGTCGAAGCGGTAATTTGTGAACTACTATGTCGGTGTCTAAACCCGGCATATCCTGGTATGACCAAGCAAATACATCCACATACTCTTTCAGAAGCTTCTCTAGTTTCTGCTTGACTTCTGCCCCAATCTTGACTTCTTTCTTGTCTTCTTCGGTGCCAAGATTAATGACTTCTTCCTGTTCTTTGTAGGGTTGAAGCTCTGTGTACTCATGATGTGCCCATTTTACCAGTTCATCAGGGATTTCAAAATCTCTGTCCTCATCCTCAGCTTGGTATATTGGTGAACCAAAGTCAGGAGAGAATGCAAAGTCATAGGAATTCAATGGGTTTTAGGATATCACTGCACGTTGGAATGGCTTATTTTATTAAAACACACAAAGACAAATGCAACATACAAAAGAGAAAATTGTTTTGGGTTTTTTATGATTGCCATTTTTTCTTTTAAAGTGAAAGCAAAAGCAGTAAAGGAAATAACACAGGGAAATTAACAAAATAGTCCATTTTTCATTGACTTTCTTGAAAGCACGGGGCCCTTACAAAACATTCCTATAGCCTTGGGCATGGCTATGGAGATTCAAAACAACAAGAAAAGAAAGACAAACAAATTACTTTAACTCAGGAAAGACCATAGGAATCTCAATAACTTCTCAGTTGCTCAAGGCAGAGTCGCCATGATACACTAACTGTTCAAGGTCTTCATCTTCAAAATCTTTTTCCACAGCACTAACTTGGAATCCTCCACTGATGAATACTTCTTGTATAGTCTTTGGGCGTCCTTTGTCATGTGTCGGTGCTTCATCATGAGTTGGTTTGTAACCCAACCCTTGGCGATCTGTCTTTGGATTCACTTCAATAACCTCTCCCCAACCTGCAGGAGTACCTTCTTCCAGTGTAGACTTGATGCTCTGAGCGGATGCAAAAGACGGACCACTCTTAGCCACTGTTTCTTCTAACATCATTGCGTTAGCTATCTCGAGTGCCTGAAAGGAAGTTTCTAAGGCGCCTTCATCTGCCTCAATATACTTGAATGATGACAAATTGCTTACCATTAGGTCCTCTTCACCGTGTACAATCACCAGTTTGTCATTCACAACAAATTTCATTCTCTGATGCAATGTGGAAGTTACTGCCCCAGCCGCGTGAATCCATGGTCGTCCCAACAAACAACTATAAGCTAGGTTAATGTCCATGACTTGGAATGTAATATTGAACACATGAGGTCCTATCATGATTGGCAATTCTACCTCTCCAACAACCGTTCTTCTTGAACCGTCAAAAGATTTTATAATTAATGACGTCGGTTTCATTTCTGCCCCTGCATATGCTAACCTTACGAGCGACCTCGCGGTCAATACATTCAGTGAGGACCCAGTGTCGACTAAAACCCGTGCCATTGTGTCTTCTTGGCACCTGACAGATATGTGCAACACACGGTTGTGATTACATCCTTCTTTTGGCAACTCTGCATCACTAAAACTCAGGGTGTTACATACCGTAATGTTGGCTATTACTGAGTCAAATTGACCGAGAGTTATATCTTTTGTCACATGTGCCTGCCTCAATACTTTTTGCAGAGCTTCTCTGTGAGCGGGATAGTTCATCAAGAGAGACAAGATCGATATCTTCGATGGGGTTTGGTGAAGCTGATCAATAACTCTGTAATCACTTTTCCGGATAATCCTTAGGAATTCCTCGTCGTCTCCCTCAGTACTCGGCATCTCTTTTTCTTTTGTCGCAGCAGGAGTAACCTCTTTTGGAGTGACTACTGTTATCTTTGGCTGATAGATTCGACCACTACGGGTTATTTTGCTTGTACCTGTAATATTTGTCACGTCCACTTGGTCGTCTTTCACTGTCTCTTTCTGACTAACCTTCCCAGATCCTCAGTCTATCACAGTAATGTCATACTTCCATGGAACAACCTTTGTGTTTTCAAAAGGAAATGGTCTCGGTTTCTGAATAATAACCGATTAAGGTTTATCGATGACCGACTTGTTGAAAACAGGCTTCACACTTTTGTTGGTCGTATTGAACACTGGAACTTTCTCACATTTCTTTGGTAAATTAAAAACAGGCTCAATTACCGAAACTTCTCCTTTTCTCACTTTGCTACATACTTGCAATACTCCATCATCAATCAATCTTTGTATATCTCTTCGTACCACATTACACCCTCTAAAATCAATAGAACATTCTTCACAATCATTATGGGTACCTTCTATCAATCCTGCTTTCAACAGCTTCTTGTGAAGTAACTTTACCGGAGTCTTGATTTCTGACACACCTCGGACTATCTTTTCATCTGAAACTTCTTCTACATCATTAAACCCTCCATGATTCGGCAATGGATTTCTTTTAACATTTGGGGGTACGTCATCAAAAGATAAGATCTTCTTTTCTATCAACTCCCTGACAAGATGTTTTAAGGCAAGACAACCTTCTAAATCATGACCGGCAGCGCCTTTGTGAAAGGCACAATGAGCATTTGGATTATAGTAAGGAGATGTAGTGTCTGGGTTTAACGGTCGCGTTGTTACCAATCCTTGTTGCACCAAGGAGGGGTACAACTCTGTGTAAGTCATCGGTATCTGAGGAAGTGGAGGTTTTGTTGTTGGTCTCCGATTCTGGTAGTTCTGCCTGGGTGCCTGAGCTCTAAGCTGATGATGTTGTTGATAGGGTGGAGCGTTGGGGCGCTCGTTGATACCCTTGTTGAATTGGCTGATATACAGGTGCTGGCACTGCCTGATAGCTGGGAACGGGATGACTGAAAGCTGGAGTTACAGCAGCCACATACGGTTGTTGGGCATACTGCAACGGATACATTGATCGTTGTTGCTGGGGTTGTTGAACATAACTTGCTTGAGGCTGCTGAACAAAGTCTTGCTGAGATTGTTGAACATAACTTTGCTGATACTGTTGGTAAGGCGGTCTCCAGGTGCGACTCTTCCTTCCCACGGTTACTGCATTTGTCTCCCCTTCCTTCTTTTTATGAAAATTACTGCTGAACTTCTTGACATTGTTGTTACCAGAACTGCTGGAACCACTAGCCACCTTTCCATTCTTCATTCCTAACTCCACTCTCACCCCTACTGCTACTATATTAGAAAAACTTGCGGTTACACTACTGATCATCTTCTCATAAAACTCCGATCTCACTGTATCGACGAACCAATCTGTTAACTCTTTTTCACTCAAAGGAGGTTCTACCTGAGAGGCGGTTTCCCTCCATCGTTGTGCATATTCTTTGAAAGATTCCTAACTCTTCTGCGATATACACAGTAACTGTCTTCTATCAGGGGCTAAATCCATGTTGTACTTGTAATGTTTTACAAAAGCATCGGCCAAGTCTTGGAAACTGTGAATACGAGACTGATCCAAACCCAAATACCATTTAGCAGGAGCACATTTCAAACTATCTTGGAAGAAGTGAATCATCAACTTGTCATCTTCTACATGAGCGGCCATTCTTCGGTAATACATAATCAGATGCGTCCGAGGACAAGTAGTATCAGAATACCGATCAAAATTGGGAACCTTGAATTTCGGCGGAATTACCAATCTAGACACTAAGCACATATCTCTGGCATCAGTACCAAAGATGTCATTTCCTTCCATTGCTCGGACTTTCCTACCTATAGTCTCTACACTTTCTTTCAACTTATCATGTCGTCCACTCTCCTCTTCATACCCGTCAAGACCTTCGTACACTGGTGGAGGATTATGAAAAACAGGGCGCGTTTGAGTCTGAATAGAAGGCTGAGTGTAAGTAGGAATAGCTTGAGGAAGCTCTGCCCCTAGGGGAACTGCTTGCTGGTTGGCTGCTGGTGGAGGTACAAAGCCAGGTGGTAACCCGTATGGTGGAACATTTGCAACACTGACTGCCGTTGGGATCGGCTCTACAACTATGCCAGTGATTTCAGAAACTACAGTGGCTTGAGTGTCCAACTTTGCACGAATGACCTGTAGGGCTTCCATGATCTGCCCCATATCTCCTCGGAGCTCTCCGAGTTCATTATCAATTCTGTCCACATCCAAATTCTGTCTTTCCATTCTCAGACGAGCTTGGGCTCGAGTATTGTATCGGTGTTGAGGGTTCAGTGTGATTCTTTCTCTGGAGACAAGACAGCGAGATGAGACACAACACAAGAATATGCACATGCAATGCTTATGAATGCAGACATGCAAATGCAGAAATTAAACATTCAAGGAATTCAAAGAAATATTTGCAAACATTATAACAATGGAGAAACAAAGCAAATTAAAAGTCTTCATAGATTAATAACTGAGAGTTTTACAACAACGGTTCTGAAACTGAAATACAAGTCTTCAATACAGATACATGATGAAATAAAACGGCAAACAAAAGGATCTTAGATCTTCTGGTTGGAGGGCCCTCCGTCTTCTGGCTGATTCTTCTTTCCACCTTGATGGACCAACTCTTGAAGCTCTTCCTTCTCTTGCATAACCCTGAAATACTTATCCCTCCAAGTCTTTCCTTCTTTTTCAGCTTTCGCCAAAGCAGCTTTCAATTCTTCTACGAGGGTAGGTTTGGATGAGTCAGGCTCAAAGCGAGTATAGAACATCTTTAACGCCGCTTCTTTTACCCATGATAAGTAAGATTCTGAAACAGTAGTGTCGTGGTAACCTAGGGCAGTTACTTCCCTTGTGTGGACATGACGCCAAGCATACACAATTCGAGCCCTGTAAGCGGGATTCTTCCCCTCTTCAATGTAGAAGCTTCTTAAAAAGTTTGGGTCAGGTACATTCTCCATCGGGTGTCCCAACTGGCGACGAGCTAAAATAGGATTATAGCTGATGCAACCATTAACGTTGATAAGCGGTACATTCGGGAAATCCCCACAGCTTTGAATCATGGCAATCCCCCCATACCTAGGGTCATACCACTTAATATCTGAATGTTTGAGTAACATAAGCTTTTTTTATCCATGAGAGCCCATTCTGCCTATCCCAGAGAGCTGGAATTCTTGGCAAGTGCGAAATAAACCACTTGTGCAAGAGAACGGTGCAACACTCAATCTGACCAACTCCATAACGGTTCCTACGGTGGATGGAAAAGTACACATCAGCCAACAAGGTAGGTACAGGATTCTTGATTAAGAAAAGGTTGATTGCATTTACATCTACGAAATTGTTAGCAGTCGGGAACAGGAACAATCCGTAAATTAGCAAAACCAGGACGGCCTCAAAGGCTTCAGAATTCTTTGACACGACATAGCTTTGAGCTTTTTCATATAGGAACATAGTTGGAAATCCATATAGCCCTCCTTTAGCAACCATATGAGATCGGACTTCGTCCACCTCCAAATATGCGGCCTCTGTAACTGCTCTTTCATTAGGAGTCCTTTCTCTTCCAGAAAATGGTCTAGGAGTGACGCCTACTCCCATCAGGGCGGAATATTCTTCCAAGGTTGGCAGCAACTAATAATCTGGAAATGTGAAACAGTGATAGGTTGAATCATAGAACTGCACGAGTGCGGACAACATCTCTTCATATACTTGAACTTCTAGCAAAGATAGCATATTCCCATACTTCTCTCTGAATGCCTCGGGGTCTTCTACTAAAATTCCCAGTTTCTTCAAATTCTCCAATTTTGGGCTTTGGAACACAATCTCTGCCTTCTTTCCAGAATCCATCCTATAATATCTGCAAAACAACTTTAATTCATTGAATTATTTAATTAATGAGAATGCAAATGCAAAGGTTTTATGGAACTCATATTTTGTAAATATCAAAACATCATTTTATTTCATTGATTTTCAAGTTTTGAATTACAAAATAGTACATCTTACAAAAAGTCCTAGACATAGAGCTAAAGAAATTCTAAAAGTCCTTTCTTGCTTTGATCTACTTGAGTTATGCTTCTACCTGTGTCTTCTCAAGAATGAGCTTGTCTACCATTAACTTCCATGGAGTCGACTGATGGCTGGAATAAAATAAATCTTCCTGCGCCTTCCTCTTCTTACAAGCAATCATTTCTTCATCCTTCATCTGAAGTTGTTTGCGGAGTTCATTATTTTCTTCCACAGCCACTTGGTACTTGTATCTCCAGGCTACTTCAGTTTGTTGTGATTTTCTCAAAGAAATTTTCAACTTCTCCTCTTCTGACATAAAGATCAATGGGGGTTCTTCCTTCAAAACCATTGGTTCCTGCTGAGGATAAGGCATCTTCAGCTGAATAGCTCTCTTTCGGACCCATTGGAGATAAGGCTTGAGAGAGATGCAATTAGGTTTCCCTAAGTCTTCCTTTCCTTTCTTATGCACATGACCCCAAGCTTTTAGGATCTCTTTTCTTAATTCTGATTCTCCCTTAAAGAAAATATTCTCCACATGAGCGCTATTAGGTTTGTCTTTCAAAGGATATCCAAGCTCTCGGCGAGCGAGAACAGGGTTGTAACTGATTCCTCCATTTGTACAAAGGAGAGGTATGTTACCAAAACTTCCACAATTGTCAATGATCTTTATCCCCTCGTAATTACGGCTGTACCAATCGATATCAGAGTGAGTAAGAGCCATAACCTTCTGAGACCACCAACCCTCCTTCCAAAAAGCATGAGCCTTAGGTAAGTGAGAAATAAACCACTTTGTCGCTACTGCAAAAATCGACGCCGGCTATGACAGAAGAGTCGCCACCTTTCGTTATTTATCCCTAAGAGCGGGAAAAGAAACGATCGGGAAAAACCTGACGAAAGGGTATAAGACAAGGTCATCGCAACCATTATCTGGATTTGGGAGTCAGTTACGCAAGGGGAAGGTATTAACACCCCTCACGTCCATCGTACTCGATGGGATCCACGCTTGCTGGTTTGTCTACGGGTGAAAAAACAATCTATCTGAGGCTGCTAAAGCTAAACAGAAAGAAATTGACTCGATAGAGCATCGCACTCTATGCCTACGTATTCCCTCGTGCAATGGGAAAGTCAGAGTCATCGTAGTTCGGGAAACTACGGGGAATTGGCTCGCCGAGATATCGCATCTCGTGCCTACGTACTTTCACACAGCGTAAAAGATAAGAGCTTTCGTAGTTCAGGCTAACTACGGCTAGACAGGGTGTTCTCGATCACACAGGAGTGAGAGAAGGGATTGACGATACTAGCGTGCGCATTCTAGCAGTTAGGTGCTTGCTGGTCGCTTGACGGAGACTTAGGCGTTACCTGTTTGCGATAGAACGGATGTAGTATGTCGGGTTTTAGAGGTATGGGAACCTACGGGTACTAGAACTACGGTCTGGTCTCGATTGCGCTCGGGCAAGAGAAAGGGAACATCAGTCATTAGCGGGAAAGTCTTGACCGCACGACAGCGAGAGAATAGAGAAGTTAGTTGTTAATATGCTCGCTAGGATATCGCATCCTATGCCTACATATTCTCGTCTGAACACGAGAAATCAGAGCAGCTGTAGTTCAGCCAACTACAACAAAATAGGAAAAAGGGAAAAAGGTAGTTCGCTAGGATATCGCATCCTATGCCTACGTACTCTCGTCTGGCACGAGAGATCAGAGCAAACGTAGTTCGACGGAAAAACGAATCTCAATTGCACAGGAGCAAGAGAAGGGGTCTCAATCGCGAGAGAAAAGGGTTTCGATCGCCAAGGGCGAGAACAACGAGGAAGCAGGCTTACGCCTAAACGGGAAGAAACTCGGGACACAGACGCACAAACCTAATATGTAGGAGCGAATGCATCGTATGTCACCCAAAGGGTACCACACTAGACATCCTAGACGATTGAGAAGAAACTCCTCAACTGTCATTTCCTACGTATCTAACGATACAACTCACAACACTCGGCGGTTGCCTGAAGACTTGAATAAGATGATAGTGAACGAAGCAGCTCCGTTGGCTCCTGACATGCGCGTAAGCTCCATTCCAATCTTCTCTTCTCTGGATCCTTGATGATGACGCTCGAATCAGGAACAATATAACGCTTAGACCATCATGGTTCGACCTATGCGAGAAATCGAACTCTCAGAGGTAGCGTATTGATGTCCGTGTCAAAGACAAGATAGAGAAATGATATCGACAATCATTCTCCAATTGAATCGTGTCACACGGCCAGCCAAAAATAAAATCGAGAATAAAATCGGATAGAAACGAAAATAGGAGAAAAATCCACTAACAAATGGAAATAAAAGTCTACTCCTAAAATTAACAATTAAATTCTACTAGAAAATATTCTAAAGAAATTAAAAGAAAATGCATATGAAAAATAGCATACAAAATTCTATCTAATACTATAATATTCTATAAAGAAAATAGAAAAAACTATATTAAATCTATATTAAAAAATATGCATGATATTCTAAATCCCTAAAAAAATAATCTCTTAAAAGAAAAATTGGAAAATAAATCTAAACTATTACAAGCATATCATCCAATACAAGGGGAAAAAAATAAATCCAAAGGGGATGGGGGTACAAACTGCAGACTGGGTGTATGCAGAAAAAAAACCCACTCTGGGCCATAAGCCCACAATACAGAATTCATCAAAAAAACAAAATAAAAATAACAGCAAAGGGGGGGGGGTACGCGCCAGGAATTGGGGTGTGATCCAGAAAACATGGTATTGGGCCCAGCCCAACAGGACTTCATCAGCACCAAACAAAAAACGGGGGACGGGGTGTGAACAGTAAACATGGGGTGTAGATCCAAAATTTGTTGGGCCTGAGGCCCAATCCCCCCAATCCATCTCCCTTCTCCCACTCCTCAGAAACCCTAATTCCCTTCCATCTTCTTCATCCGTCGCCGTTCCTTCGCCTTCCCTACTCACTCTCTGTTCCTCCACCCTCTTAATCTCACCGTCACCTACCTCCATTCTCCTCTCAGATTAACCTTCCTCTCCTATCATCACCTCTCGCTTTAAATCCTACAAACACAGATAAACTAAAAACAACAAAACTATCACAGTTCTGGAAAACTGTGCTTGAAGGTTCTTGAAGGATTATGATGAACGGGATGATGATCTGGGCAACAATCAGTAAAACTAGATGAAGATCTTGAAGATCTTGTTGATGGATCTGAGTTCATGGAGGATCTCGAAATTTGTTGAAGATCTGGAATGAACAGTTTGATGGACGAAGTTCTTGTTGATGAATGTTCTTGAACACGAAGATTGTTTATGAACGATCTGGAAAAATATCATGAAGATCTTGAGTTTCTGAAGAAAAACGCGATGAAGTTTCCAGATCTAGATCGTTGACGAACAGAGGAAGAGTTTCTTTGAATTTGTGGAGGATTCCTGATGATGAACTGGATGAACGACGATGAATAATCTGGATGAAGATAGGTGCATTTCTGGAATCGCGTTTTAAGAAGATGATGAAGATCCTATGGATCTTGAAGATCTGGAAAAACTCTATGAAGATCCTGATGAACGTTGAAGATATCGATGAAGGTTGATGAATTTCTGGTGGAGTTCTTGGAAACGGACGAACATGCGATGAAGATTGATGGAGGATATTTGGAAAATGCATGAATGTCTATCAGTTTTCTGGAAAATTTTTGAATGGAGGTGATGGATCCGTTGAATTTTCCGGTGGATATTCACTTTCCGGCGAGGTTTTACAGTTACCGGTGGGTTAGGGTGGCTCCGGCGGCGGTTGCATGGCTGGCCGGTGAAGGGAGGAAGACGGAGGACGCGTGTCAACACGCATGGCTAAGAGGGGTGAGGTGAAGCCATGTGGGGCCATGCAGAGAGGGAAAGTGACAAGTGGCGGGTGAGGTGGTATGCGCTGGTGAGTGGAAGGGTGAGGTGGTGTGTGGAAGTTGATACGCGTGGCAGACTTTATATACTGCCAAGTGGCGAGCTGAGACGAATTGGGCCCCCAAAATGTGTCATCTGGCCCACGACTTAATGATCCAATTAAATGAACTAATTAATGATTAAGACTCCTAATTAAAACGAAATTAATACTACTGCAGATTAATAGTGAAAATTAATGACTAAGAGCTCTATTAAATTCAGACTTAGACTCTAATGATTATCTAATTAAAACCCAATTAAAATGCAAAACGAAATTAATCCTAAGTAATTAAAAAACACTACTCAAATCTCCTAATTAATCCTAATTAAAGAAAGATTAAAACCTAATTAACTTCTATGAATTAATTCTAAAAAAAACATTAACTTCAATTAACTCTATTAAAAAAAACCAATTAAAAATCTACTTAATATCTAAAAACAAAAATCTATTTAAAACTATTTAAAAAAGGAATATCTATTTAAAGTTCTAGAAAAACTATTAAAACCCATAAGAAAATATTAAAAAAAATCCTATTTAATATCTAGAAAAATTCAAATAAATCTAATAAAATCTATTAAAATCTATTTAAGAATCTAGAAAATAAAAGGGAAAATTCTAAAAATGCAGGGAATCCAATTAAATCGATTAGAAAACAAATGCGCAACCGTAGTGTAATAAGCGGTAAAAACCGGACACCGAAATGTCCTAAAAAACAACAGCGAGAGCTGAAAACACCGAGACGGGCACAAGAAACTCAAAATAAATCCTCGTATTCAAACTGGCCTGGAATGCCTGAAGCGCCAGGAGAGGCTGTAATCCCGATAGAATCAATCTGACTGCAAAAATGCAATGGATGCGGTATGTAAATGCAGAATGCAAAATGAGTCAAAACATAAGCCAAATGCGATAATTGGTTGGTCAAATTTTGGGGTGCAACAGTTGCCCCTATTCAAGTGGCTTGGACCTGAAGGGTTGAGAAGCGAACGACTCTTCAGTCATTCAAAGGTAGAAGACGGTTGAATACGAAAGAAACCCAGAATTTGCCAACCTGCAGAAATAAACTGCACAAACTGCTTGGGGAACAAATATCCAGAACACCAAATCCGGTTGTCACGGCAACACCCTGATCAATCATCTGACAAAGAACCTGACTTTAGCATCGATTACCTGCGTGATGCCACAGATAATAAACCCGAAGGTTGGATCAACATGCACTTGATCCTCTCACGTCGTCTAAAGATAGACAGGAAGAGAGATACTCACATCGTCTAAAGAAAGACGGAAAGACACCACCCCAAAGGAGAATAATATACATACTCACATCTTCTACTAATAGAGGGACAGAGAAATACAATTTTGATATCGTATCGTCTAATGATAGACGAGAGAAAAATGTCCATATCTCGCATCGTCTAATGATAGACGAGAGGAAAATATCCATATCTCGCATCGTCTAATGATAGACGAGAGGAAAATACCTTGTCCGAAGAACCACATCGTCAGTGAGAACTAGCGGAAAGAAAGCCATATAAACTTCAAAACTACCCATCAAATTTCAGAATCCTTTCGTCTACAGGAATTGATGGAAAGAACAATATCTTCAAAGGGGCCACATCATCAATAAGGATTGACAGGAAGAAAACCACCTTCAAATAGCCATGTCGTCGATAAGGATCAACAACTAGGAAAGCCAAACATTCTTCAAAGAGCCTCGACGTCAATAAGGATCGACAGTCAGAAAAACCTCTCTTGAAATGTCATCTCATCCGATAAACAGAAAGAAATCCAATATCTGAAAGATCGCCTTGAAACCTCTCAACGTCTAAAGATAGACGGAGAAAACTCGCTGGGGAGACACATCATCAATATGAACTGACGGTAAGAACCCGCTGAAAAATCACCTGAAACTTCACGTCGTCTAAAGATAGACGGAAAGAAAACCATGCTGAAACTCACGACGTCTAATGATAGACGGAGAAACAACTTTGAAACTTCACATCGTCTACAGATAAACGGAAATAAAACCATACCCAAACTTGCGACGTATAAAGATAGACGGCGAAAATATCTTGCTCAAACTCACAACGCCTAAAGATAGACGGAGAAATCCATACTCAAACTCATGACGTCTACAAATAGACGGAGAAAACCATAATCGAATTTAGGACGTCTAAAGATAGACGGAGAAACAACTTTGAAACTTCACATCGCCTAAAGATAGACGGAAAGAAAACCATAATCGAACTCATAACGTCTAAAGATAGACGGAGAAAATCATAATCGAACTCAGAACGTCTAAAGATAGACGGAGAAAATTCCTGCTGGGGGAAACACGTCGTCAATAGGAATTGACGGGAAGAACAGTCTGTCTTTATCAGATGATCGATAGACAAAGCATAACCGTCGTATGATCTGAGAATCAAATACCAAAGAGCTGTCTAATGAAAGCTGCTGAATAAATGCCCCTGAACTGATTACAGAGTACTTCATGTTGCCACGTAAGGCTGATAGAAAATGGCTTATGCTTCATATGCATATGCGTATGTTTGAATTTTTCTATGGTGTAAATGCTCCATATAGGATGGAATGCTACGCATTTGAGGATGAAATGCATATATGATGCAAATATGATGATATATGCAAGATGCAAATGCAGGCTCAGGCTGCTGGAGAAAAGCGGTACACAGAAGAACCATTCCAGCAAAATAAATGCTGGAAAGGTGAAGCCAACTCCGCTGATACGGAACCACTTCAGCAAAATAAATGCTGAAGACAAAGCCAACTCCGCTGGGGATAACCGGTTATCACAGAATTATTCCAGCAAAATAAATGCTGGAAAGGTGAAGCCAACTCCGCTGGGGATAACCGAACGTGCCAAGTATGATTGGACTTCTGTCAGGGAATAGCTTACACGTGCTAATGACCGTTGGACTTTTGCTGGGGAAAACAGACGGAGTCTCCCTGCATACCAATGAAGCTTGGATTTTGAAACTGATGCGCCAACACGGATGGGCCTCACAGTGATTGCCAATATGGATTGGGATTTAGGAATGGCTCGCCAATGAGAATTGGGCTTCCTGAAAATTGCCAATAAGGATTGGGCTCTTGGGCTATCCATGATGGGCCAGGTACGACTGACGCTGGAAAACATCCTGTCTGAATTCACAGTTTCTGATTGAAGGGTTAAGAACAGTAATACGACTTCCCGACATTCGTCTCACACTTGAAGATCGGCTAAAACCTGCTCGAGTAGCTCTGATTAGCTCTGATGACACGGAGAGGAACAATTTCTTCGCTTCCGATATGCCTCAGCCTGTGGGATCTTTGGGGGGATTCTCCTCAAAAGGAAATTTGAAAATCTGTACCCTGATGGTCTGATATGAACTGCCTCAGCACTCTGAACCTCAGAGAGATGCTTCGGATCAAATGCCCCTCAGGTAAGAAACAACTTCTGTGCTTTTCTCAGAGTGGCCTGCCCCTGTCTGCGACGACTCTGTCCCTGATAGGCTGATCTGCGGGGAGATACACTGGTTGTCCTCGAGAGATTCATCAAATCTCGACCTGACTGCTTCAGAATAATTGACTTCGGATGGCTGACACCACTAGAGATTATAGCTTGCTCCAGTTCACGAAGTATTTGGGCGTTCTGCATTCTATCATGATCCGACTTTCCACTGTAGGAAACTTTTCTGCTGTCAGGCACTTACTCGCAAGTAAAACAAATTGTTCTGCACAAAAGATATATTAATGCAATGCATATGACAGTTTTAACATCCAATATGTTCACTGGAAAAGGAAAAACAGTTTATGGCATATAATGCACAAATCATTTATCAGAATATCAACATCAGTACCAACATGGTAAGAAGAACCCTTTTAGGAGTCAGCTTCGACGTGATCTTTACCGATGTATGCCTTCGAAACAATCCTGCTTCAATTAGGACTTTTAAAGGTTGTAACGTGGTCAGGTTCATAGTTTTGAAAGGAAAGGATAAAGGCTCAAAATTTATTTTCACCCACCCATTCACCTTGATGTTCTCCAATCCTACGTTTAGCTAATTCGACCTTAGCGCTCGCTTCTCAGAAGTTGAAGGATAGGAGTGATAGTTCGAGAAGCTATGAGCTTTTGGAGTGACATTCACTCGCTCTTCGTCTTTGACACTTGGGGTCACACGACCTGATTCTTGTTTGTAGATTTTCTTTTGTAACCCTTTTCATCTTTTCCAGTTTTTCGCTTTCCCTATTTTTTTCCTGGACTGGCTCCTTTGAGCTTCTTTTGATTGTTAAGTCCAGCGGGATGCCCTCTTTTTTTGCCTAAGTCGTTTGTTTTCAAGTTTTGACTTAGCGGGCTTTTGATTCTTTTTGCTTTCTCTTTTTTCGGACAAGTCGTGTAACACTGGTTGTCTGACTCTTTGGGGAATAATGTGACTGTTTCACTTTTGAAATTTAACCCTTGTGGTTTTTTAGGCACGACCTCTAGAGGTGTGATTGATCCTCGAACGAACACTCCTTTTTGTAATTTCGACGTTCGGTCAAATTAGCTAACACCTACCCTGCCCCAGGTTAAGATTGAGGGTTTTTTCCGTTTTCCGAAAGAACTCCTACTACCAGGCTCAAAGGGGTTGACAAGGGATTATCTTCCTTATATCTCCGGTGTTTAGGGATTTGAAACAATGCCTGTACATCATCAGCAGGTTTTATTTCAAAAGCATACAATATCGGAAGCTTGCATGTCGTTCATTTTCGTCATCCTCCCCAGATTCCGCTTAACCAAGCGTTGGACATCTGTAAAAACATTTGAGTGAACACGAATGGACTGAATCAAAACATTCATACTCATTTCATTATCAATATCAATTGAAAACAATACAAGTTTTACGAATGCAATTTGCGCTTTTAACAGAAAGGAAACTACAAATGCAAAGAAATGACATGATAAAACACAGATTGCCAGTTGCTGGGAACCGGGCTTTTCAAACTTGATTTGCTGCTGAGCCAACCCTCTTCAGAATTGCTCATCGAAGTCATCTTGATACTCCTCTAAACATCTTCTATCAGTGAACTCTCTCATAACCTGAACTGGTTCACCCACTTGGCTGGATAAAGGAAGGTTGACACCATGAGGCGTGACAGATATTCTGTTAGAATCTATCAAGGCTTGAATCTGGCTTCGAAGCACTTTACAGTCATCTATTGAATGCCCCTGTGCCCCAACATGATACTCACAGCGAGCGTTGGCATCAAAACCTGGGATAAGGCGGGATCATTGGATCGGTCTCCTTCGGCACTATCAGCCCCCTTATGACCAAATTCGGCAACAATTGACTATATGACATTGGTAGCTGAGTAAACTGCCTTTCAGGTTTCCTTGGTCTTCGTCGGGCATGCTGACGTGACTGACAATGATACGACTGTTGGCTCTGGCGGGTAACAGATATCTAACATACAGACCCAACAAGTTGCTGACTCTGAGCACTCGAAGTGTCAGGATACAGAATCTGAGGTACGGGAGATTCTGAGACAACATCACTGCCTTTCTCCCATTCTTCTTGAGAACTGACAATTGATTCATCTTCATAAACTGCAGTATAAGGAATGTCCTGAATCTTTCCGCTCTTGATTCCCATTTCAACACGTTATCCTACTCTTATCAAGTCCGCAAAGCTTGCATTTCCAAAACTGAACAATGCGTCATAGTAACGGCCTTTCAAAGTGTCCACGAAAAGGTCAACCATTTCTCTATCCACAAGCGGTGGTTGAACACGAGCAGCCAATTCTCTCCATCTCTGCACATATCCTCTAAAGGATTCATTATCTGCCCGAGATAACTCTTGCAAATGCACGCGACTAGGAGCCATATCCAGGTTGTAGTTGTACTGCTTCACGAAGGCATTGGCTAAATCCGACCATGACTTGATGTTGTCATTCTTCAACTGCATGTACCAATCCAAAGATGCTCCGGTCAAACTATCTTGGAAACAGTGAATCATGAGCTTGTCATTGGTGACATGTGAAGTCATTCTTCTGCAGAACATAACCAAATGTAGCTTCGGGCAACTATCCCTTTGTATTTCTCAAAATTGGGCATTTTAAACTTCGGAGGCAACACAAGGCCTAGCACCAAACACATGCTCGCAGCATTCAGGTCAAGAGTATTCTTGTTTATCAAGGCAGCCACCTGATCTTCCAACAGCTGAAGCCTTCTCGCATCCTCAACAACCCTAGAGTTCTCAGCATTGACCCTCGGAGCGGCCCTTTGACGATCTGGCACAAGGAAAGTGAAACACTGATAGTCTGTTTCATGGAGAGAAGATGCATCTCTGTCTCCGACAGGAATCTGCACATTCTGGGCTACATTGTTCACCGGAGTCCTCTGAATGTTGCTATCTCCTCTAATCATTGTTGTTATGGCTTCCATGAACTGACTCACCTGGTTCTTCAACAGTTCAAACTCGGCCCTGGTAATAAACTGATTCTGCTCTGCTGAGTCCATGATCCTTCCAGAAACTAACTCGAGTTCAATGCGAATGCCGGGAAGTCAACTGCGAGTTGTACAAAAGACTGGTAAGCTCTCTGATACGGCTGAGTACGGACATGCAAGTATGAGATGCACATGAAATGCAATGCAAAATGCAACAAACACAAGATCACAGCCCCCACAAAGCTCTGAATACTGTTGCGCTGCTGACGGGACAAGTTTGCTCTGACGAAAGAAAACCAAAATACCGGGTAGGCTGGAAGTCTAGTTTCCTGCAAAAACCCTCCCACTTACGGGTATGGACCTAAACTGACACAGGTTCGACATCCTATGCGGTCATCAGCGTCACATACTTTCAAGAGCGATGATACGATACCCAGAAGGTGTGGCATCATCATCTCTTGAAGCGGCCTCACTTAGCTGAATCCCAAATGATCGGTTCCCAGAGTCGACAACCCTCAAATCCAACAACCTGTCGAGCCCAAAGGGCCAGGCAAGATGCCATCAAAGAGAATCTCGTCTGAGTGTGGATTTCATGGGGACTGGTGCGAGCAAAGCAAGCAGGTCCGTCACTAATCTCCACTCTAATGCTAGGTGCACTCAAGCCCAGGTCCGGCTTATCTCTCATCAGAGCTCCCCTCCCACAACAGCACAATAGAAACAGACAATAATAAGTGCGGGAAAAGTAAATACAGCAGTAATATACAACGCACACAAATAAACACCCGAAGACAAGCAAACAAGCGCTAGGATTGACTCTTGTAGGGGATATTCCTGTCCCCAGCAGAGTCGCCAGCTGTCGCGACTGTGAAAATCGGTGCCGGCTATGACAGAAGAGTCGCCACCTTTCTTTATTTATCCCTCAGAGCAGGAAAGGAAACGATCGGGAAAAACCTGACGAAAGGGTATAAGACAAGGTCATCGCAACCATTGTCTGGATTCGGGAGTCGGTTACGCAAGGGGAAGGTATTAGCACCCCTCACGTCCATGGTACTCGATGGGATCCATGCTTGTTGGTTTGTCTACGAGTGAAAAAACAATCTATCTACGGCTTCTAAAGCTAAACGGAAAGAAATTGACTCGATAGAGCATCACACTCTATGCCTACGTATTCCCTCGTGCAATGGGAAAGTCAGAGTCATCGTAGTTTGGGAAACTACGGGGAATTGGCTCGCCGAGATATCGCATCTCGTGCCTACGTACTTTCACACGGCGTAAAAGATCATAGCTTTCATAGTTCAGGCTAACTACGGCTAGACAGGGTGTTCTCGATCACACAGGAGTGAGAGAAGGGATTGACGATACTAGCGTGCGCATTCTAGTAGTTAGGTGCTTGCTGCTCGCTTGACAGAGACTTAGGCGTTACCTGTTTGTGATAGAACGGACGTAGTATGTCGGGTCTTAGAGGCATGGGAACGTACGGGTACTAGAACTACGGTCTGGTCTCGATTGCGCTCGGGCAAGAGAAAGGGAACATCAGTCATTAGCGGGAAAGTTTCGATCGCACGGCAGCGAGAGAACAGAGAAGTTAGTTGTTAGTGTGCTCGCTAGGATATCGCATCCTATGCCTGCATATTCTCGTCTGAACACGAGAAATCAGAGCAGCTGTAGTTCAGCCAACTACATCAAAACAGGGAAAAGGGAAAAAGGTAGTTCGTTAGGATATCGCATCCTATGCCTACGTACTCTCGTCTGGCACAAGAGATCAGAGCAAACGTAGTTCGACGAGAAAACGAATCTCAATTGCACAGGAGCAAGAGAAGGGGTCTCAATCGCGAGAGAAAAGGGTTTCGATCGCCAAGGGCGAGAACAATGAGGAAGCAGGCTTACGCCTAAACGGGAAGAAACTCGGGACACACGCACACAAACCTAATACGTAGGAGCGAATGCGTCGTATGTCACCCAAAGGGTACCACACTAGACATCCTAGACGATTGAGAAGAAACTCCTCAACTGTCATTTCCTACGTATCTAACGATACAACTCACAACACTCGGCGGTTGCCTGAAGACTTGAATAAGATTATGTTGAACGAAGCAGCTCCGTTGGCTCCTGACATGCGCGCAAGCTCCATTCCAATCTTCACTTCTCTGGATCCTTGATGATGACGCTCGAATCAGGAACAATGTAACGCTTAGACCATCATGGTTCGACTTATGCGAGAAATAGAACTCTCAGAGGTAGCGTATTGATGTCCGTGTCAAAGACAAGATAGAGAAATGATATCGACAATCATTCTCCAATTGAATCGTGTCACACGGCCAGCCAAAAATAAAATCGAGAATAAAATCGGATAGAAACGAAAATAGGAGAGAAAATAGGAGAAAAATCCACTAACAAATGGAAATAAAAGTCTACTCCTAAAATTAACAATTAAATTCTACTAGAAAATATTCTAAAGAAATTAAAAGAAAATGCATATGAAAAATAGCATACAAAATTCTATCTAATACTATAATATTCTATAAAGCAAATGGAAAAAACTATATTAAATCTATATTAAAAAATATGCATGATATTCTAAATCCCTAAAAAAATAATCTCTTAAAAGAAAAATAGGAAAATAAATCTAAACTATTACAAGCATATCATCCAATACAAGGGGAAAAAAATAAATCCAAAGGGGATGGGGGTACAAACTGCAGACTGGGTGTATGCAGAAAAAAAACCCACTCTGGGCCATAAGCCCACAATACAAAATTCATCAAAAAAAAAATAACAGCAAAGGGGGGGGGGGGGGGGGTACGCGCCAGGAATTGGGGTGTGATCCAGAAAACATGGTATTGGGCCCAACCCAACAGGACTTCATCAGCACCAAACAAAAAACGGGGGACGGGGTGTGAACATTAAACATGGGGTGTAGATCCAAAATTCGTTGGGCCTGAGGCCCAATCCCCCCAATCCATCTCCCTTCTCCCACTCCTCAGAAACCCTAATTCCCTTCCATCTTCTTCATCCGCCGCCGTTCCTTCGCCTTCCCTACTCACTCTCCGTTCCTCCACCCTCCTAATCTCACTGTCACCTACCTCCATTCTCCTCTCAAATCAACCTTCCTCTGCTATCATCACCTTTCGCTTTGAATCCTACAAACACAGATAAACTAAAAACAACAAAACTATCGCAGTTCTGGGAAATGATGCTTGAAGGTTCTTGAAGGATTATGACGAACGGGATGAAGATCTGGGCAACAATCAATAAAACTAGATGAATATCTTGAAGATCTTGTTGATGGATCTGAGTTCATGGAGGATGTCAAAATTTGTTGAAGATCTGGAATGAACAATTTGATGGACGAAGTTCTTGTTGATGAATGTTCTTGAACACGAAGATTGTTTATGAATGATCTGGAAAAATATCATGAAGATCTTGAGTTTCTGAAGAAAAACGCGATGAATTTTCCAGATCTAAATCGTTGACGAACAGAGGAAGAGTTTCTTTGAATTTGTGGAGGATTCCTGATGATGAACTGGATGAACGACGATGAATAATCTGGACGAAGATAGGTGCGTTTCTGGAATCGCGTTTAAAGAGGATGATGAAGATCCTATGGATCTTGAAGATCTGGAAAAACTCTATGAAGATCCTGATGAACGTTGAAGATATCGATGAAGGTTGATGAATTTCTGGTGGAGTTCTTGGAAATGGACGAACATGCGATGAAGATTGATGGAGGAAATCTGGAAAATGCATGAATGTCTATCAGTTTTCTGGAAAATTTCTGAATGGAGGTGATGGATCCGTTGAATTTTCCGGTGGATATTCACTTTCCGGCGAGGTTTTGCAGTTATCGGTGGGTTAGAGTGGCTCCGGCGGCGGTTGCATGGCCGGTCGGTGAAGGGAGGAAGACGGAGGACGTATGTCAACACGCATGGCTGAGAGGGGTGAGGTGAAGCCACGTGGGGCCATGTAGAGAGGGAGAGTGACAAGTGGCGGGTGAGGTGGTATGCGCTGGTGAGTGGAAGGGTGAGGTGGTGTGTGGAAGTTGACACGCGTGGCAGACTCTATATACTGCCAAGTGGCGAGCTGAGATGATTTGGGCCCCCAAAATGTGCCATCTGGCCCACGACTTAATGATCCAATTAAATGAACTAATTAATGATTAAGACTCCTTATTAAAATGAAATTAATACTACTGCAGATTAATAGTGAAAATTAATGACTAAGAGCTCTATTAAATTCAAACTTAGACTCTAATGATTATCTAATTAAAACCCAATTAAAATGCAAAATGAAATTAATCCTAAGTAATTAAAAAAGGGTAATGTTAACTTGTGCCCTTGGGGCACATGTTAAGTGATAAATATAGTAAAAAATTATTGGAAATTGTGTTTTAAATTTAATACAAGTTATGTTTTAAATTTAATACAAGTTAAACATTAATGATTTTATTGCTTTTTTCAATACTTATTTTCTATTTGTGGATTTCTTAACATGTGCCCCAAGGGCACAAGTTAACATTACCCATTAAAAAACACTACTCAAATCTCCTAATTAATCCTAATTAAAGAAAGATTAAAACCTAATTAACTTCTATGAATTAATTCTAAAAAAAACATTAACTTCAATTAACTCTATTAAAAAAAAAACAATTAAAAATCTACTTAATATCTAAAAACAAAAATCTATTTAAAACTATTTAAAAAAGGAATATCTATTTAACGTTCTAGAAAAACTATTAAAACCCATAAGAAAATATTAAAAAAAATCCTATTTAATATCTAGAAAAATTCAAATAAATCTAATAAAATCTATTAAAATCTATTTAAGAATCTAGAAAATAAAAGGGAAAATTCTAAAAATGCAGGGAATCCAATTAAATCGATTAGAAAACAAATGCGCAACCGTAGCGAAATAAGCGGTAAAAACCGGACACCGAAATGTCCTAAAAAACAACAACGAGAGCTGAAAACACCGAGACGGGCACAAGAAACTCAAAATAAATCCTCGTATTCAAACTGGCCTGGAATGCCTGAAGCGCCAGGAGAGGCTGTAATCCCGATAGAATCAATCTGACTGCAAAAATGCAATGGATGCGGTATGTAAATGCAGAATGCAAAATGAGTCGAAACATAATCCAAATGCGATAATTGGTTGGTCAAACTTTGGGGTGCAACACACTTGTATAACAAAGGGACACAACAGGTAACCATTCCTCCTTTATAAAGATTCCTCAGATGAACAGAATGATAGGTGTCAGCTAGTAAAGTAGGCACAAGGTTTTTCTTCAAGAAAATCTTAATGGCGTTGAGATCCACAAAATTATCAAAACTTGGAAACAAGAAGATCCCATAAATGAGCAAGGAAAAGATGACCTCGAATGCATCCATACTCAAATGATCAGCATAGTATTGGGTTTTCCCAACCAGGAACTCTGCAGTCAAACCAAATACTCCTCCTTTAGAAACCATATTTTTCTGAATATCCACCAATCCCAAACGTGTAGCTTTAGCAATTTCTTCCTCCTTAGTGTCCTTCTCCATGATTGGAAAAGGAGAATTATCAAGAATGGGTAATCCAACCAAGCAAGAATATTCCTCAAGTGTAGGTACCAGCTGATAATCAGGAAAAGTGAAACAATGATAGAGTGGATCATAAAACTGGAGAAGTGTGGAGAGAAGTCCCAGATCCATCTTCTTCTTTACTCTCAACAATGACAATAAGTTCCCGTACCTGCTTTTGAATCCTTCTAGATCTGTTATCAAAGTGCTCAACCTCTCTATGTCATCCAAGTTAGGACTCTTGTAAGTGTACTTCATAGTTTTCTTTTTTCCACTATCCATGATGATCCTAATGTTTACAAGTAAAAAGTATGAGTTCCATGAAACTTTTATGATATGATGTTCATGAATGCATGAATGCACAAACACAGGTAAGCACAAATTCACATGTACACACAGTTAAACAAATAAAGGTTTAGGTTTGAAGAACATGAGCATGGAGCCAGGGTCTACCCATCCCAAGAGTATGTACTAAGGCTTTCAAAAACTGTAGAACAAGGTTCTAAAAAGGTTCTCAGAGTCCTCGACCCATCTTTTGGATATTATCAATTTCCCAAATACTTGGTGGTCGATAATATTCTCAAGAGAGTCTCGTCTAAGTGTAGTATCGCATACCAACTATTTCAGAATTACTCCCTTATAGTCATTGCACTACATCCTAATAAAGCCAAAGTGGGGAAAAGGTAATCTAAAGGTCCTCAGTATCACGGGCTCCCATGAAGAAAGTAGCATTGTTTTCACGAATACTTGATCAACAATACTAACTCTCAGAAGGGCCTCTACTGAGCGATGGTTTTCTCAAGTCAGCTTGGTCGGGATTCAACTCCCTATAAGCCTTCTTGAATATACCTTCATCCTATCATAAGTACGCTCAAACACGGGTATAGTGTTGTCTCACCACTCAACGTTCCCAAGATCCAACAGGGCACATATGTACATATTTACAAATATTCACAAATATAGCAAGTAATCAAATAAGATGGGCTAAACCCTCAAAGCAGCGAATCCCCAGTGAAGTCGCCATTTCTGTTGCGGTGGAAATTGGATATCAAGCTATTATATTAACTTGAATCTTAATTATTTTACAATCGAACTTTATTTTATCCAAAGGAAAGGTCTAAAGAAAGAAAAACCTTTTTCGCGATGTAACGACAACGCTTAAGAGATTCGGGGATCAGGGGTTGGTTATACCTAGGGAAAGTGTTAGCACCCTAAGCATCTGTAGTACTCTACAGGAACCTTTTTTTGATTGCTTGCTATGTTTGTGAAATGTGCTATGGTTTGGGGTTTAGGATAAGGGATATGTAAAGACCTAGATGGTTTTCTAAGTTTGCTCGCAAATACATCGCATCTTCTGCCTACGTATCCTAACTAGGATAGAATCAGAGCAATCGTAGTTCACTTCACAATGGATGAAGAACACTTGATTAGGATCAAGGTTCAAGGGGGAACAAACATGACAATGTTTGTGTGGAGTTTGACAAAATTCCCTAATCTAATTTGTAACACTCAAAAGGGGAAGTAAGAAATCATGACGATGATTCTTACATAGAGTTGGCAAACTCTATCCTAGGGTTCTAGTTGAAGAACACTCATAGTACAGGTGGGTTTCTTAGACTTAAAGCAAAGTCGAATGGTTTCTAAACTAAGGTTAAAGTGACTTAACAAATTCAAGAAATGGTGAATGAGCTATCCATGACACAGGGGTCAATGGAAAGACTTTTCCTTTGGAAGGAGAGAGGGGAGGCAACTGGGATGAGAGCTAACAAGATTCATCACTTTGGGGAAAGAAAACATTAAGCAAAGTAATTACATGATGAAGATAAATGTATGGTGACAACCATTAAATGAACATGTTAAAGATAATCACAGGATATGCATTGATGACAATCAAAGCAAATGAACAAGCAGGAAATGCGACGATAGATCGAGCTGAAGTAAATTCAACAGAGGGGACAAACTAAGCATGGTAACAACCCAAAAATACAATCCTATCATGTTGACTAACAATTTAGGGAGATGAATGTGAACAAATATTACAAACACATACAAGTTTAGTAGCCAAGAAATTCAACAGTATACGTGAAAATGACCATAAAACATACTCACCTTGCAAGTGGTCAAAAGGTATGAAAAATTAGGCAAACATGAAATTTAAAAATATGACATGAAAGTAGATATAAAAGCAAACACAATTCAAAAAGAATGGGTGCAAAATGATTAAAAATGAAAGAGATATGAATTTTTGAAGTTTGGTAAAATAAATGGAAAAATGGTAAAAATTGACAAAAGGGTTGCCCTCCTCAGGGGTCGAACCCATGCATGCAAGGTCAAAGGCGCTTGGGTGACAAGTTGGTTACCACTGGGGTGGTTGTACATCCAAGTACAAATGCCACCCCATAAACATATAGGGTGTGTATTCAAGGCAGCTGGGCAAGCCAAACACTCATCAAAACCAGTTTTGCATTTTGGTCACAACTTCTTCAATTTTCCATGGATTTGGGTGAAATTTTAGTCTAAATCATGTGGAATTTCACAAGGAACAAGATGGAATTTTTAGATTTTTGAAATTCCTCCTCCATTTTAAAACCCGATGGCACTTTCATTTTGAGAGTATGATGTGCATTTTGAAATGAAACTCATGTTACAGCCAGTTCTAAATCAACATGATCATACACACACACACACCACATAAACATTAATGAGTGAATTTAAACACAAGATAAGGCTGAAATCAAGTTGTGGTGAAAAGTGCTATGTGAATTGCAAATCTGTTATGAATGAGATGCATTTTGGGATGAAGTTCATATACCAGCCAATTTTCAATCAATGTAATCATGTACACACACCACATAAAGGATAATGAGTGAATCCAAACCACATTTATGGATCAAAACAGTCTGAGATAAGAGATGATGTACAAGTTGCAAGATTGACAAGTGTGGTATGCAGGCTGTGAGGCATTTCAAATTCCAGGTACATATTGATCAAACTAATCACTTATACATATTAAATACATGCTAATGAACATGCTCATGTTCAAAAATCAGCTCATAACTGTCTGTGGCAAAATATGACTTTCAAGATGCACTTTGGTGTTTTGGTTATGCATGAGAAAACTCAATTCATGTTCCAGGCTTATTTTGATCAAACCAATCACTCAAACAGTTCACATATATGTGTTGCACCCTAAAATTTGCCCAACCTTATTCACTTGGTTTATGTTTCAATATCATTAGCATTTGCATATAGAGGCATGTACATAGTCTAATCATCTGCATAGCATAGCATAGTAAATCATCCAACAGGGACCAATCATTATTCTCATCCCTAGAGGCCTATCAAGAGGTTATTATCCTAATTCGATCTCATTCAAGTCATCAGAAAAGAATTTGAAAGTAGAGAGTTCAGTGGATCAAGCCCTGAATCTATCTCTTATCTGAGGGTCAACAAAGAAGTTATGAGATGTGAATTGAAGGCATGGAGAGTATCTAGACATCTTGGAGGACTTAGAAAGTCATTTGAGGAAGGAGGCAAGTCCTTAGTGTGATCATAAGTATTGCAGTTGAAGACAATCAACTAGGGTTTCATCTGGGTCAACCCTGGGTCAACCCTGGGTCAACTCTAGGTCAATTGACTGATTGAAGGGGATTCAGGTCTATTGGAGAGATGTGGGGTTCATCATTTGACATGTAAAGAAGGATATGGTGATATTCTAAGAATAAATCAGGAGAAATCAAGGAGAAGAGGAGTTTCTAAATTAGGGTTTCTGTGTAAAATCCCCTATTTTAGGTCAAATTTCCAAGCAAGATAGGTCAAAATTCAAGCTTCAAATTGATCCTTGGCCAACATGAAACTTGTAGAGGATCTCAAGACCTTTAATTTGAGTGGTGGAATACATCAAGGAGATTTATAGAACTCAAGTTATGGTCCTTGCAAGTTACAGGTCATCTGAGGTATCTGAAATTTTGTCTGTGAAAGTGACTTGACTTCCAAGCAATTTTTACCCCTCAAGGAGATTTCAAATGAATTTCTGGTCAACATAAGAATTGTTACTCATTGTCTTAGATTTCTATAATGGTATGGTATGCCTTCATATGATTTGTTGAACTCTACTTATGGTCTTGGCAAGAAAAGGGTATTTTGGTCATCTGATGATTACAGGTCATTCTTAGCTTATGCCTAAAACTCATACAAGGAAGCTTCAAATGAAAAACTTCACAACATTAAAGTTGCTCAAAATGCCATTTTAAGTCAAGAAAAGAAGTCATGGAAGTTTGTAAATGCATAGAATGAGACTTGACCAAAGTTGGTGAAAAATGACCTAAAAAAAGCATATAAGTTGAAAAAGTTGAAATAAAAAATTGGTTTGAGAGATCTACAAATCCAATATGGGTCATCCAATATACCAAATTGATTCCCAACATCATTTTAGAGACATTGGTTCAGCCACATTTTTGAGTTTAGGCTTAAAAATTGGACTTCCTTTGTAAATTTGTTTCTTGCATCATAAGGCAACTTGGTAAAACTTAACACAAGGCAAGGAAAAGCTTGGTTTTTCATACATACACTCCTAATATCTCATGAAAGGATATTTTAATACAAGTTTACAAAGGGGCAAGCATGAGATAAGAGATCTTCAACATATCATCAAATGAGAACTTCCTTGAAATTTCCACAACTTTCTAGAATCCTCCAAGAGCAATCTAGAAACTTCTCATTCTGTTAATCATCATCTATATAATGAAATGAAGCCATTTGTGCAAGAGGTTGGTGCATTGAAGGAGAGAAAAGAGAGAACTTCATAGTTGCTTCCATTGTAAGAAAGTGCAAGAATCACCATAATCTTCCATTTCTGATCACTTCTTTTCTTCATCCATCATCCATTGAGGATTGTGAGTGGGAACCAACAAGCTCAGAGGCATGTACATGGAGGATCAAAGCTCTAGGGTTTGAAATTGCAAAATTCATAGCAGGATCCAATCTCACAATTCAAGCACTCATCACCACTATTGTTGCAAACAGAAAGTTTCTCATCAATTAGAGATCATCCTCGAAGGGTTTCAAGCATTGGATCCACCTGCAACTACCTCCACCATTGGTACTTGACAGGTTGGTGGATTCTCCCATATCTCCTTAATTATGCATAGTTAGGTTAGATCTTTGGTGTAGGATTGTTAGACTTGCTTAGGTGATCGATTCCATAGAGTTTCAGAGAGTTTCATGAAGATCGATAACAGGTGTTAGGTTCTTTGATGAGCAAGAAAATGCTGGTTAGTGAGTGTCAACCCATGTGTAATGGCTTGTTGAAACCAGTATGGCGTATAGAACAGCTTAGTGCCATTAGGATTAGGTTTTAGCAAGGTCGAATTTGGTGTAACACGGTGGTACCAAGATCTTGAGGCTTTCTGTTTGGACGATACAAGGTGTTTCAATGAAAACCACACGTATAATCATGTTCCTGGTGATTGGTAGATCATTTTTGGTCTTGGAATTTTTGATTTTCGTTGAGAAGCGAGTGAGCACGATGATGATGAAAACGCGCGCATGAACATGGAATTCTGAAACCCTAGGTGACATTTGGGGAAGACGACCAGTATCCGTTGGATTATTCTATTTTGTTGACTTTGAAGACTCATCCAAGGGCCGACATTGAAAGTAAGAAACGGAGGGAAACCAGAGTTCTCTAAACTCTGCGTTTCATTAATATAAACTTTGGGCTTATTTGTTGTTTGCTACTCGCACCCCTCGCGCGGCCCAAATCATTTTTTAAACTAAAATCCAATGCTATTTGCACCGTCTTCGTATCCTTTTTCTCTTGATTTTTTCTTTTTATTTTCTGATAGCATTTGGGCCCAGGCGCGCCATGCTAGGCGCACCCCCCTTCCTGGGCCCATCATAGAAAGCAACTGGGCGAAGCTGCTATTCAGACCCCCTCCCCCTTTTTATTTCTTATTTTGTTTTTTAATTCCTTTAATATTTTTGTCATCTTTAAAAAATCATTAAAAAATGAAAATAGCTCAGTTTTAATTGGTTTTTTTTTCTCTAGGTCAATAATTCTGTCTAGAAAAATATGAAAAAATAAAAATGGCACTTTATTTTGTTTTAATATTTTTTATGCATTTTTCTTGTAAATAGCATTTTGTTAAGTTTAGTTTGATGCTTAAATTTGACGATTTTTGTTCTAATAGTTGCTTTAACATTTTTAATCCATTCTTTTTAGGTTGATTAGAGTAGACATGTATCTTGTACATACAATTTAGCTCATGATTTTAGAAATGAATTTTAGGTGTTTAGTTTAGGTGTGAATAACATGAACAAAATTAGGGTTTAAGTGATAACATAGGAGAATTGAATCATTTCCCTTAGGACTTAGAGATTGAATATTTTATATATGGGACTATAGGGACTATGGGTAGTTATTAGATCCCTTAGAAATCACTAGGATTTCCCTACTGCTATTAGTATATTACTGTCTATATTTGATTGACTGGTGTGGTGTGCCCTCTGGGGATTATTGTTTGTTTGTGTGGGTATTGGGATTGCTTGGGGATTGGGGAGAGCTGAAGACCTGTGATGATGGAGCCATTGGAGATCCAGAGACTGAAGACCAACTTCCAGAGTTGAAGAGGAGATTCCTGCTAGCAGCTGTTGAGGAGACTAGGGTTTAGGAGCTAGGCAGAGCTCTAGATTAGAAAGCTTGTTTCTCAAACATGGAATGCCTTGTCTGCATCCATCCTTTCCCTATGATTCAAAGTCTCTTTCAAATATCCACCTCCTTCCTTTGGAAGGATCAGTGAATGTATTTGAAAGATAGAACTTTTGAGGCAAAATTGTCTATATAATGTTAACAGTTAATGAACCACCCTTGGTAGGTAATTGACTGTCTAATATTCATTCACTTCATCTTGTTGACTGATGTTCCTCTTGGAGATTGAGACTGGAAGAAAAGCCATCGCAGATGGAATACTGATGACCAAAGCCCTTGCTTGAAGACTGTGGAGATGGAGATTGATGCTTGCTGGAGCTTGAAGATAGGTGTTGATGCAGAGCTGATGTGGCTGTTTATTTTTGCTGTATTTCATTTCTGAGGTATTGATTGGTTTTCTGGACTGTATTGTTTGCTGTTTACCCTGTTGGGTTGAAAGTGAAGTCTGTTCACTTTTGCCTATTGTTTTCTAGGTTCGAGGTTGAGTAGGACTCCCTTGCCTCGCTTGTATTGCTGCATTCATGCATTTTACTGCTTTACTGTATATATCTGTTATTGTTTCTGTTTCCGTCTATTCCCTTAGGATCTCTGTTCCTCTCTGCGCAAGAGAGGAGCATGATAGACATTAGGTCTTAACCCATGCATGATAACATTAGGTTAGTTTGATTCCCTTCGCAACCGTAGGTTAGAGTTCTGTCTCTTCTTTCTCAAAACAAACAGAAAAAATACAATAAAATTTCAAACACAATAAAAGACACTTCCTCTGTAAAAGAATGTGAACTCATCAAGACGTCATTTTTGTCCGCTTGGACTGCTAATCAGAATAACCTTTTTCAGAAGGAATAAAATCAATCAAGACAAGCTTGTGTCGTACGTGGCCCGAACTACGTTGGCTCTGATCTTTCATGCCGTATGAAAGTACGTAGGCATAGGATGCGATATCCTAGCGAGCAACCTTCCCCTCCTTTCCCGTAGGTAGGCGAACTACGTTGACTCTGATTTCTCGTTTCAGACGGGAATACGTAGGCATAAAGTGCGATACTTTGTCGAGTCATTTTCTTTTCTTTTTAAACCCCTGACCTTTAGAGTAGATAGAATAACAATCCATACCCGAAAACAAGCGTGGATCCCGTCGAGTACGACGGACGTGAGGGGTGCTAATACCTTCCCCTTGCGTAACCGACTCCCGAATCCAGGTTTTGGTTGCGACGACCATACCTTTTCCCGTGTTGTGCGAGGTTTACTCTGAGCGTTTCCTTTCCCTCCCGTGGGATAAATAACGCACGGTGGCGACTCTTCTGTCAGTCGGCGCTGATTTTCGCAGTAGCGACAGCTGGCGACTCTGCTGGGGATCCAACGTCCCCGGGCTGCTAAGGACTGCGATAGTTCTTATGCATTTGGGATCCAACGTCCCTTAAGAGAGTCAATCCTAACGCTTGTTTTCCCGTCGAGGATTTTGTATGGATTTATATTTCTGACCTTTACTTTCAGCATATTATTATTGTCATTATTGCGGTATTTTGGGGTTGTGATGGGTGTTCTGATATTGAGTGAGAAGCCGGACCTGGGCTTGAGTGCACCTTAGACTTAGAGTAGAGATTAGTGGGCGCCCGCTTGCTTTGCTTGCCTCGGTGTCCCGTGAAATCTACACTCAGACGAGGTTCCTCTGGTTAGCCTCCTGCCCCTTCCTTTGGTTGGCGTGGGTTGCTGGTTAGTTGAATTGTCGACTCTGGGGACCGATCATTTGGAAGTTGGCTAAGTGAGGCCTCTTCAGGATTTGATGATGCCACTCCTTCTGGGAATCGTATCATCAACCCTGAAAGTCTGTGACGCCGACGACCGCATAGGATGCCATACCTTGGTCAGTTACTAGGACATCCACCTGTGAGAGGGTTTGGGGTTATGCAGGTAACTAGACCTTCAGACACCGGTTATTCCTTGACCAGAGATCTTGAGTATTTATGGAGAGTTCTGAGGTCTGTCAGAGACCATTTGGAGAGTTCTGAGGTCTGTCAGAGACTAGTTGGAGAGTTCGGAGGTCTGCCAGAGACCATTTGGAGAGTTCTGAGGTCTGTCAGAGACCAGTTGGAGAGTTCGGAGGTCTGCCAGAGACCATTTGGAGAGTTCTGAGGTCTGTCAGAGACCAGTTCGAGATATGATTTAAGGTCTACCAGAGACCAGTGGGAGTTTTTGTTTGAGGTCTGTCGGAGACCAATGGTGGAGCTTTGTGTTAGGTCTATCTGAGACCAGGGTTTGAGGACTTCTAGGGAGTCTATCTGAGATTTCTTGATATGGTTCAGGCTATTCAGCTACGGCATTTGGTCCCTGTTGCATGTCACTTGCATCGCATTTGTTTGCATACCCATCACCATTGCATCCCACTAACGTGTGTCTGTGCTGCAGGTGCATTTGCATTTCCCTAGTTCTAGTGTCCGGATTTCTGAGTGATTGGTCATGGCCAGCTTAAGAAGGACAGTTGCTTACAAATTGCCTACTCCCGATGTTGTTCCCCTGCTTGGGTTGATCTCTCTGGATGATGAGGATGTTCGTAGGAGCTTCAGAATGAGCTATGGAAGACTACTGAGATTAGTCTGCAAGCCCACGGCTGATGAGATGAACGGGCTGTACACCTTGATGCAGTTCTACGACCCCGCATTGAGATGTTTTACGTTTGCTGACTTCATTCTAGGGCCCACTATTGAGGAGTATGTGGAGTTTACTGAGCTACCCGTGCAGAACAAGGTTCCCTTTATTCACTCTGTTGCTGAGCCCAAGTTGGAGGACTTAGCCAAAGCCTTGCATATGGACGCTGCAGAACTGTTAGTGACTTCTTGGCTTGGGGTTTCAGGTTTCTCTCTTGATTTCTTGGTTGGCAAAGCTCAGGAGTATGCCAAGAGCGGATGTTGGGTGGTTTTTAATGCTATTTTGGCTCTATGCATTTATGGAATTGTGCTGTTTCCTAACTTGCCCAATTTCGTAGACTTGGACGCTTTCCATCTATTTGCTGCCGGCAATCCAGTGCCAACATTGATCGGAGACTTCTACCACTCCTTGCACTACAAGAACGAAAACAGAAGGGGAAAGGTTGTTTACTGTTGTGCTCCTTTGTTGAACATGTGGTTCAAGAGTCATCTTCCCATGAAGGGATCTTTCGTGGAGAGTGCAACCACCGCTAGCTGGTCAGAGCGCCTGATGAGGCTATCTTCCGAAGACGTTGAGTGGTTTGATCGAGACCTGCTAGGGGCTGAGCTTATATTCAGTTGTTCTGGGTACCCTAATGTGCCGTTGATAGGAAGAAAAGGGTGTATCAACTACAACCCATCACTGTTGGTCCGTCAGTTCGGATATGCGCTGAAGAACCCACCCGCAGAGGAGGAAGTACAGGAATCTCTGTACTTCACCGGAGACTTGAAGGGGGAGTTATTGGCCAAGCTGCAGCATGCCTCGACGCGTATTAACCGAAGAGGGAAGCCGCTGTTAGGGAAGAATGACTGTCAGGCCTATGCACCTTACAGGGTTTGGATCCAGGAGAGAGCAAGTCAGTTGCGGATGCCATTTCCAGATGCACCAGTCCTTGTTACTATTCCGGTAGCAGAGCCAACTACTGTTTCTAGGGAGGCCTACGAGCAAGTGGTGAAAGAAAAAGAAGCCTTGATGAAGATCAACGAAGGGTTAGAGCAAGAGCTAGCCCAGATACGCAGCGAGAAAAACAAGGTCGTGCATGCTTTCCAACAGCAGATTGAGCTAATGAGCAAATTAGGGGCTGCGTTGACTGAGGAGAGGAAGAAGCGTGAACGTCTGGGGCAAGAGTTCAGAAGCTCCCATGACATGCTTGAATCCAAAAAGAAAGCACTTGACATCGCTCACCGAGAGATCTCTTCTTGCAATAAGACTTGGAATGCCACGCTCACCAACAATAAGAAGAGGGAAGATAAGTTGAAGCAGCAAATCTCCGACCTCGAAGAGCAGTTGAAGTCCAGCATCAATAAGTGCGAAGAAGAAGTGATGTCCAGGTATAGTCTCCAGAAGGCGTTGAACAAGGCTATTGAAGGCAGGAACGAAGCCATGTCTCAGAAGCGGAAGTTAGAAGATCGCTTCGGAGAAGGGACATTGGAAGAAACTGCTGGAGACGTGCGACGTGTTCTTAAGAAAAGAAACCAACTTGTTGAAGGGCTGCTTACTCGACCAGGTCATCCAGAGACCAAGAAGTTGATAGAAGAGTATCAGGCTTATGGGAGTACTTGATCATTTCTTGTATTAACTTGTATGCTTTATTTGCATCAGTGCTGACCATCACCAGGATTGTTGGTTGAGGTCATGCCTTCTTATTATGCTCAGTAACATTGTATTCTTGGCCTATTGGTTTTCTCTGCAATATATGAAGCTTTCTGTGATTCAGCTCCGATCTTTGTATTGCTAGCATTGTCACTGCACCGGCACCTTCACACTAGAATCGGGGAATGAATTTCCCTAATGCACAGACACACACATTGCATTGCATTCATATTCATATTGCATTACAGGTAATTATTAAACTGTATCTCATCTCCTGTATCTTCCAGGTCCTCCAAGATTAGCGACCGAAGAATTCCCTGGCGTTCAACCAAAAGCAGCAGTGAGGAAGTCATGAGTCAGGATCCGACTGAGATGCAAGAGGTGCACAACAACATAATGCGGCTCATACAGGTAATGGAAGCCATGGCCGAGAGTCAGAAACAGTTGCAGAATATGGTGCAGCCTCTGATTGCACGGGCTAATGATA
Source organism: Lathyrus sativus (assembly GCA_963859935.3). NCBI lineage: Eukaryota > Viridiplantae > Streptophyta > Magnoliopsida > Fabales > Fabaceae > Lathyrus > Lathyrus sativus. The sequence goes on along the minus strand of OZ012735.1, from coordinate 13,490,379 downwards.
GAGCTGTCGACTTTGCTCAGCTAGAGAATCATGGTTTTCTCCCAGGCCGCATACGCCAACTTGTGGGGATAGCCATCAAGCAGGTTCAAGCAGAATTAACGGATGTTCGAGGCCAGCTGGGGCAGTTCACGAAAGATATGCGAGCGTTGCGCTCGAATCAAGAGACGCTAGAAGAAGAGAACTGCCGATTGAAAGCACAGATAGGGTTGATGGCTGAGATATTAAGGAACGTACTCAGGAGAGAAGGAGGGCAAATGTCTGAAGACGCGGTTGACTTATCTGCTCCTCAGGGGTCTGAAGAACCGTTACCCAGGCATGATAGGCGTAAGAGACCCTCTTCACGATTCGAAGCTCAGGATTCTCCTCGTCAGCAGTCGCAATTGATTTTGCAGGATAACCCAAGGAGGGGTGGCAAGAGGATGAGGCCTTCTAACAGAGTATTTGATGAGATCCCTGTGGATTATGATCAACTGGTGCAACTCTTGTTCCAACTTCAACTAGTTGAGCCCTGCATTTTGGTCCCATTGACAGGGCAGCCGCCACCAGACTATGACCTGAACACCCATTGTGCCTTCCACTCCGGCGCACCGGGGCATAACATTGCAAACTGCAAAGCTTTTAAGCATAAGGTTCAAGATTTGCTGGATGAGAAAATAATTGAGTTTGTATCAGGGGGTATAAAAGTTTCAGGGACTGATATTCCCATTTCTCCGCCAGAGGTTGCAGACGAATCGAGGTATATCCCAGAGCCGCTGGAAGATAAGTCCCCATGTCCACAACAGTTGCCGATGCCAGGGTTGAATTTAAGGATGATGGCGCTTGAGCCTAAGGAATCGTCCGAGCAAAGCCAGCAGCATACAAGATGCCAGTATCCGGCTCAACAAAGAATTCGGGGAAAGGGGCCAAAGAGGGTGTTTGAGAAGCCTCCCTCAACGTACGCAGATTTGTTACAGACACTACTAAGATTGAACTTGGTGGAGAAAAGAACTCTGGCGCCAATAACAGGCACTCTGCCGGATGGCTATGATGCAAGCAGGCACTGTGAATTCCACTCCGGGGCTCCCGGACATGATATTGAAGGTTGCCACGCGTTCAAGCATAACGTCCAAGATTTAATCGACAGCAGGGTTATTAACTTCTCTGATAGGGTCCCCAAGGTGGTGCAAGGCCATAGACAAGCAAAAGCCGGGGTGATGAAAAGGTTTCCCAGATTTGATCGGGCCGTTGAGAGAAGATCGAGACAGCAGTAGACTACCCCTGATGATAGCTTCTGAGGATGGTTGACTCGCCAATAAGTCAAAGTGCAGAAAGTCCAGTTCTGAGACACCGACATTTTTCATGTTATCTTGTTCATGCCGTCGCATTTGTAGTTTCTTTTCTGTGTAATTGCAAATTTCGCTCTTAAAACTTGTTGTTTTTTCAATTGATATTGATAAACGAAATGAATATGCATGTTTTGAATTAATCCAGTCGTGTTCACTCTTTGTGTTTCTTTAATGCTTAATGCTTGTTTTAGCAGGAATCCAGGGAGGATGACGAAAATAGATGACGAATAATATTCCGATTGTACGCTTTTGGATAAAAAACTTGTTGATGAGATACAGGCATTGTTTCAATCCATAAACACCGGAGATATAAGGAAGATAATCCCTTGATAACCCCTTTGAGCCAGTAGTAGGAGTTTCTTTTTGAAAATGAAAAACCTTAAATCTTAACCCGGGGCAGGGTAGGTGTCAGTTAGTTCGACCAAGCGTTCGAATCATGAAAAGAGTGTCCGGTTGAGGATAAATCACACTTGTATAGGTCGTGCCTAAAGAACCACAATGGTTAAACCTTGCCGACAAAGAGTGAAACAGTCACATTATTCCACAAAAAGTCAGACAAACCAGTGTCACACAACTTGTTCAAAAAAAAAACGAAAAGCGAAAAGAATCAAAAGCCCGCTAAGTCAAAACTTGAAAACAAATGACTTAGGCAAAAAACAGGGGCATCCCGCTGGACTGGAAAATCAAAAGAATCTCAAAAGATACTCAGTCCAGGCGAAAGTTAGGGAATAAAAAAAACGAAAGACGAAAAGGATTGTCAAAGAAAAGAAAAATCCCCGAAAAGGACAAAGTCGTGTGACTCTAGGTACCCAAAGACGAAAAGCAAATGACTGTCACTCAAAACCAAAAAAATGTGTGGTATCCTGAACCATCACTCCTATCATTCCACCTCTAATAGGTGAACGCTGAAGTCATATTAGCTGAACATAGGATTGGAGAACATCACGAAGAATGGGTGGGTCGAAATAAATTTTGAGCCTATATCTTTCCTTGTTAACCGTGAACCTGACCACGTTACAACCCGGAAAAGTCCTAATTGAAACAGGTTTTGGTCAAGAGCATACGTCGGTAAAGATCTCGTCGATTCTGACTCCTAAAAGGGTTCCTCTTACCAGCTTTCATATTGACATTTTGATAATTGATTCATTACATGTCACAAAATTTTTTCAGTGAACAGACTTGGATTTCGAAACTGTCATATGCACTGCGTTTAATATATCTTTTATGCAGAACAACCTGTTTTACTTGCGAGTAAGCGCATGCCAACACGAAAAATTCCTACAGTGGAAGGTCTGATCAGGATAAAATGCAGAATGCCCAAATGTTTCGTGAACTGGTGCAAGCTATGCTGATTAATTCAGGTAGAGTCAGTCATCCTAGAATCAGTAAATCTGGGGCAGTCAGGGCAAGATTTGGCAAATCTCTCATAGTTATGGGCAGTGCTCCACGAATCAGTCAATCAGGGGCAAGCTATTGCAAGATGGAGTCCTGACTAGGATTTCCTTTCGAGAAGAAGTATGCAAAAACACAGACTGGGGCATGTTAGTATCCCCGAAGCGGAGTTCTCTTTCTTCAATAAGTGTTTTCTTTCCTCCCAGTAGAACTCGAAGATTAAGACCATCCCAGCAGAGTTGGTTGTGGGTCCCGGCATTTATTTTGTCAGAATACTACGTGATACCTGTTCACTCTCCAGCAGAAGTCCAATCATATTTGGCACATCTGCTACTCCCCAGCAGAGTTATATTCCCCAGCAGGATGTTACTTCAACAAGGTGCTCGGTTAAGTTCCCAACTTCTCAGCAGGGTTGACTTCACTCTTCCAGCATTTATTTTGCTGGAGTAATTCTGTAGCATCTGGCTATCCCCAGCGGAGTTGGCAGTATCTTCAGCATTTATTTTGATGAAGCGGTTCCTGTATCCCAGCAGGTGGAGAGAGCTCTTGCTCAAATGGACTACCAAACATTCAAGATCTCGGCATGAGACATCCAATGATAATGTCAGTTCGGCAGTATTCCCCACAGAGTTACCAGGATAAGTTTCTCTTTATTCCCAAGCAGAGTTATTCGTCATCAAGGGGTTTCATGAATCAGAATTTCAGAAGTTGCCTCCGGTCATCAGAACAGGCATCCGGTAGTTTGGTTTCCAGATATCCCCAGTAGAGTCCGCCTTAAAGTCGCTGTCACGTCAGTGCTAAAGAAGTTTGTGGGTTGGGATCAATGGAGAACTAAGTCCTGACGTGGACAATTTATTCCTATATTGACGGGATTTCTTCAGAAGTGGGCGTCCTAACGTGGACAAATTTATTTCCCCAGGTTGATGAGATGTGTTAGTCCTAACGTGGACAGATTCGAGTTCTCGGAATTGGTGGAGTGTGAAGTCATGACGTTGACAAAACTGATTACTCTTTGTGTTGGTGTCCTGACGTGGACCATTTACTCCCACCAGTTATCTTTCTTCGTGTTGGTGAAGCGTGGGTCCTGACGTGGACAGATCAGACGAAGATGTGAGTCCTGACGCGGACAAGTTTTATTTTCTCAGCAGAGGAGATGTGAGTCCTGACGTGGACAAGTTTTATTTCCCCAGCGGGTCGAAGATGCCTGAGTCCTGACGTGGACAAATCAAGACGAAACATGGGTCCTAACGTGGATGATGTATTCCTTACGTGGAAAGATAAAATTGTTTCCCTACGTAGAAGATTGTGTTCCTTACGTGGAAAAGATGGTTTCCTTACGTGGAAAGATGGGTCCTAGCGTGGACGATTTAGTCCTGACGCGGACAAATCGGAAAGAGTTGGTTTCCTTACGTGGAAATAGATGTGATTCCTTACGTGGAAAGATCGGAGTCCTTACGTGGACAGATCAAGTTGGTTTCCTTACGTGGAAAGAAGATTGGTTTCCTTACGTGGAAAGATTGAGTCCTTACGTGGACATATCAAAAATGGATTCCTTACGTGGAAAGAACGGTTATTCCTTACGTGGAAGGGTGAGTCCTAACGTGGACGATGTTATTCCTAACATGGACGGTGTTATTCCTAACGTGGAAGAGTTTATTCCTAACGTGGACGATTTATTTCTGACGAGAAGGCAGACGAGCCATCCCCAGCAAAGTTGTTGAAGTTTTCCGAATTGACGAAGCAGGCGTCCTGACGTGGACAATGTTCTATCTCTGCGATGATAAAATCTTTTTCAGGATGATGAGTAGAATCCCCAGCACGGTCGCACGAGATCAGTGGGTTGCCGTAACAGTCAGATCCAGTTGATGAATGTCGTTCCCCAAGCAGGAGCGCAGTTTATTTCTGCGGTTGGCAAATTTCCGGGTTCTTAGTATTCAACCGTCTCGTACCGCGAATGTTTGAAGGCTCCGGGCTCTTCACCCAATCGGGTCCAAGTCGCTTGAATAGGGGCAGCTGTTGCACCCTAAAATTTGCCCAACCTTATTCACTTGGTTTATGTTTCAATATCATTAGCATTTGCATATAGAGGCATGTACATAGTCTAATCATCTGCATAACATATCATAGTAAATCATCCAACAGGGACCAATCATTATTCTCATCCCTAGAGGCCTATCAAGAGGTTATTATCCTAATTCAATCTCATTCAAGTCATCAGAAAAGAATTTGAAAGTAGAGAGTTCAGTGGATCAAGCCCTGAATCTATCTCTTATCTGAGGGTCAACAAAGAAGTTATGAGATGTGAATTGAAGGCATGGAGAGTATCTAGACATCTTGGAGGACTTAGAAAGTCATTTGAGGAAGGAGGCAAGTCCTTAGTGTGATCATAAGTATTGCAGTTGAAGACAATCAACTAGGGTTTCATCTGGGTCAACCCTGGGTCAACCCTGGGTCAACTCTAGGTCAATTGACTGATTGAAGGGGATTCAGGTCTATTGGAGAGATGTGGGGTTCATCATTTTACATGTAAAGAAGTATATGGTGATATGCTAAGAATAAATCAGGAGAAATCAAGGAGAAGAGGAGTTTCTAAATTAGGGTTTCTGTGTAAAATCCCCTATTTTAGGTCAAATTTCCAAGCAAGATAGGTCAAAATTCAAGCTTCAAATGGATCCTTGGCCAAAATGAAACTTGTAGAGGATCTCAAGACCTTTAATTTGAGTGGTGGAATACATCAAGGATATTTATAGAACTCAAGTTATGGTCCTTGCAAGTTACAGGTCATCTGAGGTATCTGAAATTTTGTCTGTGAAAGTGACTTGACTTCCAAGCAATTTTTACCCCTCAAGGAGATTTCAAATGAATTTCTGGTCAACATAAGAATTGTTACTCATTGTCTTAGATTTCTATAATGGTATGGTATGCCTTCATATGATTTGTTGAACTCTACTTATGGTCTTGGCAAGAAAAGGGTATTTTGGTCATCTGATGATTACAGGTCATTCTTAGCTTATGCCTAAAACTCATACAAGGAAGCTTCAAATGAAAAACTTCACAACATCAAAGTTGCTCAAAATGCCATTTTAAGTCAAGAAAAGAAGTCATGGAAGTTTGTAAATGCATAGAATGAGACTTGACCAAAGTTGGTGAAAAATGACCTAAAAAAAGCATATAAGTTGAAAAAGTTGAAATAAAAAATTGGTTTGAGAGATCTACAAATCCAATATGGGTCATCCAATATACCAAATTGATTCCCAACATCATTTTAGAGACATTGGTTCAGCCACATTTTTGAGTTTAGGCTTAAAAATTGGACTTCCTTTGTAAATTTGTTTCTTGCATCATAAGGCAACTTGGTAAAACGTAACACAAGGCAAGGAAAAGCTTGGTTTTTCATACATACACTCCTAATATCTCATGAAAGGATATTTTAATACAAGTTTACAAAGGGGCAAGCATGAGATAAGAGATCTTCAACATATCATCAAATGAGAACTTCCTTGAAATTTCCACAACTTTCTAGAATCCTCCAAGAGCAATCTAGAAACTTCTCATTCTGTTAATCATCATCTATATAATGAAATGAAGCCATTTGTGCAAGAGGTTGGTGCATTGAAGGAGAGAAAAGAGAGAACTTCATAGTTGCTTCCATTGTAAGAAAGTGCAAGAATCACCATAATCTTCCATTTCTGATCACTTCTTTTCTTCATCCATCATCCATTGAGGATTGTGAGTGGGAACCAACAAGCTCAGAGGCATGTACATGGAGGATCAAAGCTCTAGGGTTTGAAATTGCAAAATTCATAGCAGGATCCAATCTCACAATTCAAGCACTCATCACCACTATTGTTGCAAACAGAAAGTTTCTCATCAATTAGAGATCATCCTCGAAGGGTTTCAAGCATTGGATCCACCTGCAACTACCTCCACCATTGGTACTTGACAGGTTGGTGGATTCTCCCATATCTCCTTAATTATGCATAGTTAGGTTAGATCTTTGGTGTAGGATTGTTAGACTTGCTTAGGTGATCGATTCCATAGAGTTTCAGAGAGTTTCATGAAGATCGATAACAGGTGTTAGGTTCTTTGATGAGCAAGAAAATGCTGGTTAGTGAGTGTCAACCCATGTGTAATGGCTTGTTGAAACCAGTATGGCGTATAGAACAGCTTAGTGCCATTAGGATTAGGTTTTAGCAAGGTCGAATTTGGTGTAACACGGTGGTACCAAGATCTTGAGGCTTTCTGTTTGGACGATACAAGGTGTTTCAATGAAAACCACACGTATAATCATGTTCCTGGTGATTGGTAGATCATTTTTGGTCTTGGAATTTTTGATTTTCGTTGAGAAGCGAGTGAGCACGATGATGATGAAAACGCGCGCATGAACATGGAATTCTGAAACCCTAGGTGACATTTGGGGAAGACGACCAGTATCCGTTGGATTATTCTATTTTGTTGACTTTGAAGACTCATCCAAGGGCCGACATTGAAAGTAAGAAACGGAGGGAAACCAGAGTTCTCTAAACTCTGCGTTTCATTAATATAAACTTTGGGCTTATTTGTTGTTTGCTACTCGCACCCCTCGCGCGGCCCAAATCATTTTTTAAACTAAAATCCAATGCTATTTGCACCGTCTTCGTATCCTTTTTCTCTTGATTTTTTCTTTTTATTTTCTGATAGCATTTGGGCCCAGGCGCGCCATGCTAGGCGCACCCCCCTTCCTGGGCCCATCATAGAAAGCAACTGGGCGAAGCTGCTATTCAGACCCCCTCCCCCTTTTTATTTCTTATTTTGTTTTTTAATTCCTTTAATATTTTTGTCATCTTTAAAAAATCATTAAAAAATGAAAATAGCTCAGTTTTAATTGGTTCTTTTTTCTCTAGGTCAATAATTCTGTCTAGAAAAATATGAAAAAATAAAAATGGCACTTTATTTTGTTTTAATATTTTTTATGCATTTTTCTTGTAAATAGCATTTTGTTAAGTTTAGTTTGATGCTTAAATTTGACGATTTTTGTTCTAATAGTTGCTTTAACATTTTTAATCCATTCTTTTTAGGTTGATTAGAGTAGACATGTATCTTGTACATACAATTTAGCTCATGATTTTATAAATGAATTTTAGGTGTTTAGTTTAGGTGTGAATAACATGAACAAAATTAGGGTTTAAGTGATAACATAGGAGAATTGAATCATTTCCCTTAGGACTTAGAGATTGAATATTTTAGATATGGGACTATAGGGACTATGGGTAGTTATTAGATCCCTTAGAAATCACTAGGATTTCCCTACTGCTATTAGTATATTACTGTCTATATTTGATTGACTGGTGTGGTGTGCCCTCTGGGGATTATTGTTTGTTTGTGTGGGTATTGGGATTGCTTGGGGATTGGGGAGAGCTGAAGACCTGTGATGATGGAGCCATTGGAGATCCAGAGACTGAAGACCAACTTCCAGAGTTGAAGAGGAGATTCCTGCTAGCAGCTGTTGAGGAGACTAGGGTTTAGGAGCTAGGCAGAGCTCTAGATTAGAAAGCTTGTTTCTCAAACATGGAATGCCTTGTCTGCATCCATCCTTTCCCTATGATTCAAAGTCTCTTTCAAATATCCACCTCCTTCCTTTGGAAGGATCAGTGAATGTATTTGAAAGATAGAACTTTTGAGGGAAAATTGTCTATATAATGTTAACAGTTAATGAACCACCCTTGGTAGGTAATTGACTGTCTAACATTCATTCACTTCATCTTGTTGACTGATGTTCCTCTTGAAGATTGAGACTGGAAGAAAAGCCATCGCAGATGGAAGACTGATGACCAAAGCCCTTGCTTGAAGACTGTGGAGATGGAGATTGATGCTTGCTGGAGCTTGAAGATAGGTGTTGATGCAGAGCTGCTGTGGCTGTTTATTTTTGCTGTATTTCATTTCTGAGGTATTGATTGGTTTTCTGGACTGTATTGTTTGTTGTTTACCCTGTTGGGTTGAAAGTGAAGTCTGTTCACTTTTGCCTATTGTTTTCTAGGTTCGAGGTTGAGTGGGACTCCCTTGCCTCGCTTGTATTGCTGCATTCATGCATTTTACTGCTTTATTGTATATATCTGCTATTGTTTCTGTTTCCGTCTATTCCCTTAGGATCTCTGTTCCTCTCTACGCAAGAGAGGAGCATGATAGACATTAGGTCTTAACCCATGCATGATAACATTAGGTTAGTTTGATTCCCTTTGCAACCGTAGGTTAGAGTTCTGTCTCTTCTTTCTCAAAACAAACAGAAAAAATACAATAAAATTTCAAACACAATAAAAGACACTTCCTCCGTAAAAGAATGTGAACTCATCAAGACGTCATTTTTGTCCGCTTGGACTGCTAATCAGAATAACCTTTTTCAGAAGGAATAAAATCAATCAAGACAAGCTTGTGTCGTACGTGGCCCGAACTACGTTGGCTTTGATCTTTCATGCCGTATGAAAGTACGTAGGCATAGGATGCGATATCCTAGCGAGCAACCTTCCCCTCCTTTCCCGTAGGTAGGCGAACTACGTTGACTCTGATTTCTCGTTTCAGACGGGAATACGTAGGCATAAAGTGCGATACTTTGCCGAGTCATTTTCTTTTCTTTTTAAACCCCTGACCTTTATAGTAGATAGAATAACAATCCATACCCGAAAACAAGCATGGATCCCGTCGAGTACGACGGACGTGAGGGGTGCTAATACCTTCCCCTTGCGTAACCGACTCCCGAATCCAGGTTTTGGTTGCGACGACCATACCTTTTCCCGTGTTGTGCGAGGTTTACTCTGAGCGTTTCCTTTCCCTCCCGTGGGATAAATAACGCACGGTGGCGACTCTTCTGTCAGCCGGCGCCGATTTTCGCAGTAGCGACAATATGTTGTTAAATGAGTTCAAACACAAAAAGGAGCTCAAGAAGGTCTGTGGTGAGAAATGGTATCCAACTGCTCTTTGGTATCTTTGATGAAGCATGAAAAAGTTCAAACCAAGTTTAATGCACATTTTGATCACATACATCATATACACATCTTATATACATATAAACAAATAAGTTTAAGCAAGTAAGGTGGTTTCAAACTGGTTGGCATGAGAAAAGGTCCACAGACTGCAAAATGGCATTTTGATGCAACATGAAAAAGTGCAGAACCAGGTTCTGTGTACATTTGATCAAACAAGCTATGCCTACAACTTATGTGTATGTTGAGGGAGGATTCCAAACACCAAGGTCAGCTGCAAAGTCAATTGAAATGGATATGGCACATAAAATGCAAAATGACATATTGTGAAACAGGGTGGATGTGCAATTCAAGTTCTGTGTGTCCTCCAACCAAACAAGTCATGCATACACATCACATACATGGGAACAAACATGATTATGCTAAAAAATCAGGCAACAAGCCAGCAAGGCAAAGTTTGACATATTCAAAAAAAACTGTTTTGTGGCAGCAAGAATACAATTCCAACACATGAACTCAAACTTATAAAATATGGTAAGGTAAAACATGAGATGAAGTTTCAATGCCACATACCTCTTGTATACAGCCTTGAACAAGTAAAAATACCAAGAAACCCAAAGAACTTCAGTCACCCCCTTGCCTTGAGACTTTTCTTCCTTTTGAAGCAATGTGCAAATGTTGTGACAATTAGAGAAATAAACTCTACCAATGATTCTCAATTCTTTGGAAAGTTGAGATATGATATTTATGAGGTTTTTGAATGGTTAGAACATCAAGAGAATGTCTAGAACAAGTTTTGACTGATTTTGTGCATTGTGGTAAAAGTAACTTGGTATGGAAGTTGACTTTTTGAATGGTGAGGTTTTTGAGCGGTTCAATGGTTGGAACACCTTCTATATCATATTTATGGATTGTGGGGATGATGTTTGGTGAGTTTGAGTGTGGAGAAATGATTTTGGCAGCTGGACTGTCAAGACAGATTTTTCATGTTTTTGGTGGATTTGTGATTTTGTGGATTTGGAGCCAAGAGTGAAAGAGTGAGAGCTTGCAACTTCTCTGGTTTTTAAGAGTAGTTATTGTCTCTGGTATGAAGTGGTGAGGGACTCTATTTATAGGCAAATCCATGGAGTGGGCAGATTTGGAGATTTCCTTCATATGAAGGAAATATTTGCTTTTTGGATCAAACCTCCACAAAGAGGTTTCCTTGGCTAATAGGTAAGCTCTAAAGTCAAGCTTTATGATGAGTTTGAAGTGGCTAAATGCAGGCTAGAATGCATAGGTTGATGGTTGGTTCAGATTTGTCTTTCCACCTCATGCTTGCCATTTTTACTTTAGGTGCAAGTTGTAAAGCCACTTGCAAGCCCACTTGCAAGCTTGGCTAATTCCATTTCCTCTGCATTTTCATTGTATTTTCATGCTACAAACTCTCTACATATCAGAAAGCCCTCAAATAGCTCTAAAACATTCATGTTTTCATGAGTTTCAAATTATCAAAGGAACTTGGCCAAAAAGTCTCTCAAAGTTGCTAAAAAAATGAGGTTAAAAGTGAAATTTCTCTAAGTCTTTTTCCTTCTTAAAATGAATTTGGTCATAACTCCAAATCTATGCATTTTCTGACCATGGACCACTTAGGAACTTTTGTGGGATTTGTCAAGAGCTTTCCAATGAGTTTTGAACCACTTCATTTGGATGTGTGGTTAAGGAGTTATGGTTTAGCCCATTTCAAAACCCTAATTTCCCAATTTTTCGATTACTTCCTCATCCTTGATCCAATGGTCATGAAAATTGATAGGCAAGTGCAATATGACATGAGGATCATTTTTGATTCACACTTTGAAGTCCAATTCCTTAAATCTGAAGGGTTGACTTTTCGGTCAACCGTACGATCGATCGGTGACTACCGAGTCGTCTGTTGACCTCTGGACCTCCTGAGACTTTGAAACTTCTTGAATGAACTTTATTAAGCTATATGAACTTCATGGATCATGATCTCACCATTAAAACACCTTCCACCACCAAATTCAAATTACATTTGACTTTTACCGGTCAAAAACCCTAATCGGGTACCCTGAAATGCACTGTTCTTGATTCTGGGGTAACAACCTCAAATTAGATTCTCAATTGACCTCATATAACATCCTTGATCTTGTTTCATGATTGAATTAACCCACAACATTGATTGACCACAACCCTTGAAGCTTTGATTTGACTGTACTAAACCCTGATTCATCGGTAACTTGATAAGGACAAACTTGCACTGGGTTAGGGTTAGATAATTTATGAGTATGCTCCTAAAATGATAATGAGAATCTAAGGGGTCAAAATTTGGGGTGCAACAGTTGCCCCTATTTAAATATCTTCACTAGATGGAACTGAGAGATGACAATCCTCGTAGAATTGCAGTGAAAGGTATTTAAATATAGAATTTTGAAACACATATATGGTTAACCGATTAACACTGAATGAATTTTGAAAAATTGTTTCTGTTAAAATTCAAATTGTGTTTGATTATTATACCTTTTCATCTTTTGATTCATACTCAATTATACCTTTTTGAAATGGTGTTTTGCTCATATAAATTCTGAAAACTTCAAATTGAAAAACACCTCCAATAATTTTCAAAATAATCATTCAATCAAATTCACTACTTTTCAAATATTTTCAAAAAGTGTTCATATTCTTCATACATTTCATATCCAGAATTTTTGAACACTTGTATTGATATTGATAAGTGAATTTTGATCAAAAGGAGAAGATCAATCTTTGTATTGATATTATTATTATGTCACTCTCAAATTACAAAATTACAAGAATTATTTCTTTGTGACTTGTGATTCAGGATTGTTGAACACAAGGGTTAGTGCTTGCAAGAGGATTGTTCTTCACACTAAGTTGTTGAAATAGTTGTTAGATAGTAGGCCTCACCGGTTGATGGTGTGATAGGTTGTATATTCTAAAACTATAGTGAAAACTCTCTTTCATGTGGAAAGGGGAGTGGAGTACCTTCGGATTGTGAAGGGAACCACTATAAATCTCGGTGTCCATTTTCATTCTACTTTTACTGCTTTCATCATCAAGATCATAACCAAGTAAAATTCAAGAATCTCGAAAAACCGAAAAAAGTTTCTAAAGCCTAATTCACCCCCCTCTTAGGCATACTCTGAACTTACACTCTTCATGAGCAGTATTTTTTTGTAATGACCCCAAACATCTGTAATGTTACTCATTATGATCTATACTATGTTGTTAGTTTGATCTTAATTTGTGGCTAAAAAATGGGAGAGAGTGTTAGGTAACAGTAGGTTAGAGAGGTAACAACAGTTTAGAGATGTGAATCTCTCACATGTAGAAGACTTGGTTGAATAACCAATGGCTACAAATGGCTGCTACAGGTGTGTTACAGGTGCTGCTACAGATGTGCATGTTGAAGAACATATTTTTCTGTTGTGCATGTGTGATAACAGCTTATGTTGTTAGTGTTGTGTGAATTCCTAATCTATGTAGGAATGTGTGTTAGAATTATGTGAGTTTTGGCTGAAGCTGCTGACATGTGTGAGCACCTAGAAGTTGATTAGGAGTGCTTTGTGTGTTTGCAAAATGTGTGTGTATCTCTTCAGGGGGTAGCACAGGATGTTGCACAGAAAGGTGTGACATTTGTAGTCTAGGCTAACAGGTGATTGTGTTATGCTGGTGTGATTCAGGATGTCATCTTGAATGTCTTGACATCCAGAGAAGCCTGGATAATTTGTGTGTGACTGCAGGTTGTGCAGGTTGTGTCCAGCTGATGTAGTATGCATCAGTTGAGGGGGAGTAACCCAGAATGTTACTCAAAACTTTGTGACATCTGTAGTGCTGACTAACAGATGGTTATGTGGGAACAGGTTGATCCTGAGAAGCTGAGAGCTAACTGTGTGTGTATAGACAACTCTGATAGTTTGTTAGTAGCTTTCCTACATGATAGGTTATATGGTATGATTTCTGCTGCTTGTAAAATCTGATATGGTAACAGGGTGTTTTAGCCAAAAATTTGCCAAAGGGGGAGTTTATAGATACTTTTGATTGGCTGCATTTTGTGGAAAAACATTGGAGTATATATGAATGTCATAACTGATGTTATGACATACATGAAGAGTGTTCTGCAGGGAGAGCTAAGAGTTAGTGAAGCTGAACGTCATGCTGGATGTTATGACATCAAGCGTATGACATCAGGGAGCGCAGTGTTAGTTTTTCTATTATTAGCTCAGGCTATACTTCAGGAAACTTTCTAGGAAGCCTAGTTATCTCAGGCGACATGTCAGGCATGACATATAAGTCCCCTGACCTAATTGGAAAGGTGCAACTTCATTAAGAGAGGTTTATCTTAGGGAAACCTAATTTCTCTGTCAAGGCCCAAAACAAGTCTGCTACTATAAAAAGCAGAAGGATCATTCCTAATAGCGCAGAGCTTCTAGAGAGAGATTAGAGAGTGTGTCTTGTGAGTAAAGAGTTTGCTCTTCACGTGGAGCGTCTGAGTGAAGAAGTTTGGTTCTTCACGTGTGTCTTAGGATACTTGTATGCCAAGCAATTGTCTGCTATACAATTGCATTGGTTTAGTGTGTATGAACTGTTGTGTTCATTGTGTCACTTAAAGATTTTAAGCAAGAGTGATGTGTCTCTTGATCAAAGCTGTTAAGCAAGATCAAGGTGTGTTTGAAGTGTGTCTTCATATCTCTTTGTAATTGTGAATTGTTTATCGCTGTGGTGATTGAGAGGGAGTGAAGTGGTAACTCAGGTCTAGTGGTTTCTAGCCTGAAGTGTCATAGGGTAGGTCTTAAGTGAAGAGTTCAAACTGGTTATTTGACTCTGAATTAATTCTACTAATAGTGAATTTCCTCCCTGGCTTGGTAGCCCCCAGATGTAAGTGTGGTTGGCACTGAACTGGGTGAACAATTACTTGTGTTATTTATTGCTTTACATTTACAGCTTGTTATTAAGTTCAGTAGTCTGTGTTTATGTGTCTTTTTACAGCTTGTTATTAAGTTCAGATTGCCAGAATTTCATTACTTATTTATGTGTCTTTTTAGAACCATAACATGTTAGGGTTTGAATGTTGACTTGGTTTTTACCATGAAACTTGCTTACTTTTCCCCATGAATTCATGAACAAATAATTGAATTATTGTAACAATTTCTTGTGTTCTTGCTTGTTTGTTTGTCATCAATACATGTTTAGTTGGTCTTATGTTGTTACATTTGATATCATTTGGTTCTTATGACATTCTTGCTTCAAGTTGTAACTTGTTTGATTCAATCTTATTTGAATGTTATAGATGAACTTGTTATTGTTACATGTGATCTTTACTTGCATTAAATGTTGTTACCTCTATGTCTTTTAATCTTTGTTTGTTTGATTGTTATCAATACATGTTTAGTTGGTCTTATGTTATTATATTTGATATCATTTGATTCTTATGACATGCTTGCTTCAAGTTGTAACTTGTTTCCATCAATCTTATATGAATGTTATAGATGAACTTGTTGTTGTTACACATGTTCTTTACTTTCATTGATGGTTGTTACCTTTACTCCTTTTGATTTTTGTTAAAATGTTAAATGTTGGTCTTGCTATTGTTTATATGTTGTTACATGTTCTTGCTTCATTTATTTAACTTTGTCAACTTATTTCCCAGTGATGTAACTCTCTAGTTCACATCAAGTTGCATGTGTCCCTGTTTCCAAAGGAAAGTATCTCTATTGACCCCAAGGTCATAGATAGTTCATTACCCTCCCTTTGACTTTGTTAAGTCACTTTGAACCCTAACTTAGTTAAGTTAAAACCTACTAGCCATTAGACTTTACTTAAGTCTAAAATATTCAGCTTTACTAAGTGTGTTCTTCAACTAGAACCCTAGGGTAGAGTTTGTCAACTCTATGTAAGGATCATTGTCATGATTACTTACTTCCCCTCTTGGCTTTTGTCAAATTCAATCCTCTTGAGTGTACAACTTAGAATAGAGAGTATTGTTTAACTCTATACAAGCATTGTTATGTTTGTTCCCCCTTGGAGTCTTGACCATAGTCAAGTACTCTTCAATCCTCAATGAGGTGAACTACGGTTGCTCTAATTCTATCCTAGTTAGGATACATAAGCAGAAGAAGCGATATCTTTGTGGACAAACATAGAAACATAAACCTTAGTTCTTTACCCTAATCCCAAACCATAGCAAACATCAAGTAAGTATATCATACAAACATACAAAAGGTTCCTGTAGAGTACTACAGATGTTTAGGATGTGAAATACCTACCCTAGGCATAACCAACCCCCGATCCCCGAATCTCTTAACGTTGTTGTTACATTACGCAAAAAAGTCTTTCTCTCTTTAACCTTTCCTTTGGATAAATAAAAGTTCGATTGTGAATTTAATAAATTAAGATTCAAGTTAATTAATAGCTTGACATCCAATTCTCACCGCAACAACTTGGAGTTCGAGAAAGGATCCAGTAGTGGCATTATCATCATGTGAAGCAGAATATATAGTTGCTTCTCTTTGTGCATGTCAAACAACCTGGATGGTGAAACTGGTCGAAGAGATCATAGCGAAGAGTCATAGAGAAATTACCATGAAGATCGATAACTTGTCAGCTACCAACCTGGCGAAGAATCCAATAGCACACGATCGAAGAAAACACATCGAAATAAGGTTCTATTATCTTCTAGAGTGGGTAGCAGAAGGGAAGATGAATTTGGAACACTGCAGAATTAAGAATCAAATTGCAGACATCATGATGAAGGGAGTGTCAGTCGATGTGTTTAAGTAGCTAAGGTCTATGATGAATGTAGATAGTTTAGACACAATGAATTAGGTGGTGTGTTAAAAATTCATTGTTTTATAAAGATTAGATTTGTTTTAGAAAGATTATATGAGGTATTTTGGGCTTTTATAGTTTGGGCTTTGGCTTGGGGTGCAAGCTAACCTAAATTTATAAATAGGGAGAAACGCTTATTTTGTAAACATCTCATCTCATCTCATCTCATCATATTTTGTAATTCATAATTTGCAGTTGCAAGTGAAATAAGAGAATTTCC
Organism: Lathyrus sativus; assembly: GCA_963859935.3. NCBI lineage: Eukaryota > Viridiplantae > Streptophyta > Magnoliopsida > Fabales > Fabaceae > Lathyrus > Lathyrus sativus. The sequence continues at coordinate 13,473,640 of OZ012735.1, read as the reverse complement.
ACAGTTTATGGGCAGAGAGTTCTCTGCAGAAAATTGTTCATCTTCTTCTTCTCCAACGTTTACTTTCTTTCTTTGTTTCTAAAATTTTCTTTCATTGTCATTACGTGAGTTGAAACAATCTTGAGTTCAAGATTGATTGAGTGAAATTCTCCATAGGTTGTGGTTGAATTTCCAACAATTTAAACAACCGTGGTGGTATCACATTTATTTTTAAACTAAAAATATATAAATAAAAAAAGACGCGACTAAATGTTAAAGAAATAAAACATTTAAGGGTGCTGAGATTCAAACCCATGAAAGGGTGATTATATAATCACAGTCGTATCTTTCAACCGTGAATATATCATATCAAAATTTTAATAAGTAAATAAAAGAAAAGATTTGCGCGTTAAGTGATATAAGTCATCACGGTTCTTCGTAGCACCATGATGACTTTGGTGTTAATGTATATACATTTTGTAGTAGTTCTTGGGCCAGTGCTTCTGAATGCTGCACTGCAACTGCTAGAATTACAGGTTATGTTGTAGGAGGTTTCTTTGGTTGTTCAGCGGATAGATTGTATAATATGGTGGGGTAATCTGCTTGGGTTTTCAGTGTCGAATTGCTATGATATAATCGTCAATTGTTGTAACAAAGGCGTTGTGGTTGAGGGGGTTGTTTCAGAAGCGTTGTGTCATTTGTGGCAGACAAAGGCTCATAGCAGAATTTTAGTTTTTGGTTGGATGTTGATTTTGAACGTCATGGGGTTTTGTACGGTAATTCAAATATATTATGCCCATTTGTGATAGTGAGTGTGAGGATGTCGATCACTTGTTCGAAGTTTTCCCGATCTCCTTGGTTTGGTGGAGGCAAGTTATTGGTTGGCTTCAAATTTCGTTAAACTTAAATTAGTTGGTGCTTTTTCATCGTCTTCTTGCAACCGAGGAGGCGGTTAAATTCAATTTTAAAGTTGATTATGGGTGGATCTTTGGCTTGGCGATTTTCCAAACAATTTGGGATTGTAGAAATTCAATTCTTTTTGCTGACGGTTCTTTAATTAGTTTTGACAGGTTGAGGTTTATTAAACGTTTGTCGTGGGATTGGATTTTACTAGGTCAATGTTCGAATTGCTTGTTATCTTGGTCGGATTGGTGTGTCTCTCTGGCCTTGGGTTTGGGTTAATTTCCTTTTGTTGGTTTGTTCTCGTGCCTTTCGCCTTCTCCTCTGAGGCGGTTCTTATATTTGGGTTGTGCACCCCTTGTGCCTTGTTAATCTATTTTGCTTATAAAATTTTTTTTGGTTGGCTTTATAAAGAAATAGTGAAGCTAATTAACATTATCCCGTTATTACTCACATGATTATAAATTATACAAGAATATTTCTAAATGTCTATTCATGATTACGAAGGAACAAAATTTTTTTTGTATCATTATATATTCACATTTGTTATTGTTATGTGGCCTTCTTATTAGAGAAGTTAAAAGGACAAACAAAACACTTTTATAAAACTAAGAGATATTTAATTTAGATTATAATTTTATGAAAGGTTTTTACAATTTTGTAAGAGTTAAAACTAAAATTAATTAGATATTTAAAAATATGAATTTTACATACTATAAAGAGATTCAACCATATTCTATCTTTCATATGTAAAGTGAAAAATATGGCAGAAATTCTCAATTTATTTTACATTTGTATTTTTTATATTTCATTATTTGTTACAACATCACATGCTAGTGGTAAACCAGGTTTGTTTTATATTTTCTTTTTAATTTCTTCTACACTTTAGAATTTGTACGCAACTTTTTATCATAGTTTCTAATATTATTTCATATTCAGGAAATTCTATTCAACTTCAGTACAAATGTGAATTCGATGCCGATTGTCCAAATGTAGTTAACAAAGCAGTTTCTTTTAAGTGCATTGATCGTTTTTGTCATGTATTTTTTTTTGAAAAAAATATAACTAATTAGATTCAAAAAAAGAAAAGATGTACAAGACGATCTAACACGATCCATCCTAAGAATAAATATTTATCTAGCAAGATGATTTCTATACTTAATATACTTAATAACTTTCTCTCTTATATTTATGTTCTTTACGTTTCTTTCGAAAACTGTTGCATTCCTATACTTTCATATTTCGTGTATACTCTCAGTCGTTACCGCTTTGAGAATCTTGATCTTCCAACCTTTACTTTTGTTGTAATTTAAAATCTACATGAACTTCTCCTTCCATTCTTTTGGTGTGTGTATAAAATGATACACATGTTATATATTATGATAGGATATATCTCTAAAATATATAATTTATTTAATGTACGATAACACCTTATTAATACTTTTTTATAACGTAAAAAAATCAAGATTTTATCTTTGTATTTTTTATTATTATTCTAATGATTTTGTGACAAAAAATGTTGAATCCATGATCTTTTTATTATCAAGAAGGTACGTATATGCGTTCTATTTTACAAATTAAAGTCTTTACTTTCAAGTCATTTATTGCATTGAATTTAGTTTCATTCATTTCTATTAAGTTTTTCTTGCATTGCATTAAATTTAGTTTAAGTCATTTCTTTTAAGTTTTCCTTGCATTGCGTTGAATTTAGTTTTAGTCAATTCTTTTATGTTTTCCTTGCATTTTGAATTTGATGTCAAACTTGTATAAAACTTATGATTCACACAAATATGTCATGAGATTCTTTCGAGTTTAATCTCTTAAGTGAAATAAAACTTGTTTTTATTTACTAAATTTCACAATAAACATATTGGCACACTCGGTGGGACCCTTTTTATGTGAAGTCATACTTTTCGTTATTTGCAGAGTTCTTCATTTAAGAAACTTCTCAATTTTGGAGTGTGCGTGAGATTGAGAAGTGTAAACATAACCAATAAAGAAGTTAGAAAACCAACAAAGAAATACGTTAGGATAATGATTACTCCAAAAACAATAACATAAATGGAGAACAACCATCCAATAGCATGGGATCAGCCACAACCACTATAAGTTCGACCGAACAAGTTGCCTTTATTGTTAGCACGACGACCATACCATCAACTATGTCCATGCTATTGACCATGATTATATCGCCGATTGCACAAGAAGCGGTAGTATTTTCCTCTTCAATAACACAAATTTACCATGTGATTCCAAGACCGGCTATAGCAACGAATTTTAGGCAATTTATCACAAGTTTCACAATGACTATGCATGGGCGTGAACAACCTTATAGTATGCCAACATCTATGATGGCAAACTTACATAATAACCTTTCGACATTTGCGGACAATGCTGCAAATGAGTATTATCCATTATTGGCATATAGACCAGATATAGGTAACCCTAGTCAAACAACACAACCCCAACTGGGGATAGGATTTGGTTCCCAAGCAATGCCAACGCGCACTACAAATTATATGATGGCGGTGAGACAACAAATGCAAAATAGTAACTATGATATGGTTAACACGCTTACTCAACAAATGGGTATTATATTTAGCCTGTTGATTCAAAATATAAATCAGAGTTACCAATAATTACAACTCAAATGAATCAAATCACTGACTTCTTTCGTGCTCCCCCGGCGCAAGTTCGACCCATTGTGCAACCTCAACTGGCTAAGCCAATTTGAAACAAGGGAATAGTCCTTGAGGAAAACACAATGAATTAGGGGGAAAAATTGTGCCCCGTGTAATCAAACAAGAGAGGCCTAGAGAAGCCGAACGCCCACCATCTTTAGTAGTTAATCAAAATCAAGATGCTGACTAAGTGGTTCATCATGTCCCATAAGAGAATCTGGTGGGAGAGAACAATCTTGCAACCATATTCGAAAGGATAATGCCATAGAATGGTGTGAACATGGGTCTACAAAGGCCAAATTACACATCTCCTTTCTTAGAATATATGTTACAGAATGAACTTCCAAGGGGATGGAAAGTCCCTATGTTCACCAAATTTACTGGTGATACTAATGAATCCACAGTCAAACATATATCTCGATACTAGACTGAAGCGGAGGACATAACGAATAATGAGAACTTAAGGATTAGATATTTTTCTAGTTTTCTTACAAAAAGTCATTTTTACTTGGTTTGCAACCCTCCCTGCATATTCCTTTAATGATTGGATTCGTTTAGGAAGGTAATTCCTTGAACAATTTTACATTGGACAATCTAAGATCAGTCTAAAGGAGTTGTCAAGTGTGAAGCGGAAGTTCGATGAATCAATTGACAATTACCTTAATATGTTCCAACTACTCAAAATAAGGTGCTTTACCCAAGTGCTTGATCACGAACTAGTCAAAATGGTAGTTAGGCATTTATATTATTCTATTAGAAAGAAATTAGATACACAGTATCTAAAGGATATGGCCTAACTAGCGAATAGAGTTCAACAAGTCAAACAATTGAAGGCTGAGAAAGCCAGAGTAAATAAAAGTAATAAGGAATGAGTTTCTCACGTTTATATGGAAGATAATGACCTGACGTCAAATTTCGAATATAACCATGCCGAAGAGAACGAGGTCGACGTGGCCGAGTTAAAGCTATGACCCCCATATGTGTGTTAACTTCTTACAGCAGCAAATGAGAAGAACAATTCTATACTTGAAAAGAGTGATAAATTCCCCATGAAAGCCTATAATTTTGATATGACGAAATGTGACGAAATCTTCGACTTTTTGGTTGCAGATGGCCAGATTTTAGTGCCACAAGGCACAAAAATGCTGCCATTAGAACAAAGAAAAAAAAGAGGGTTTTGTAAATATCATACTTTTGTGGGGCATAAAACTTCACAATGTTTTATTTTCATGGATCATGTGGAGAGTTCTTTGTATGATGGGAGACTGAAGTTCGACATGGGTAAAACTCCCAAGAAGATAGATTATGACCCACTACAAGTTAAGGAGGCCATTTATGTTAAGCCTGTGGAAATCAACATGGTTGAAATCATTGATGATTTTGACATAGAAGTTGAGGATGAAGCTCTATAAGGTAGTGAGAACCAAATAGAGGTTATCTACTCTAAGGCTAGAGAAGGTTTGCTTAATTTACTTTAGCAATGAAAAGCTGAAGAGTCGGAAGTAATGTTGTGCCTAAGGTGCAATGTTATGTTTGATAAGAGGTCTACAAAAAATGTGAAGAATGCTCAACAGGCAAAGAGAAAGGAAAAATGGAAGAAGAGTATGCTTCATTTCTATTTCGACAAGAGGGGCAAGCCTGACACCTATGTGCCAAAATCCAATGCTCCCCAAGGGAGGTGAATGAGGCCTGGTGGAAAGGAGCAGCCTGGAAACCAGAAATGGAGAAATTTCGAGATAGTTTAAGGCTCTTCACAAGGCTAACGAGAAAATTTCCAAGTATTGAGGAAACAGTCATATGGTCCCAGTAACTACAAAGGGAAGAATATGATGTTGAAAACTTGGTGGAGAAGATTTCAAAGGAAAACAAAAGATAAAGAAGATGTTAAATCAAATAATAACAAACCATACTAAAGTCGAGTAAATGGCTAGATCAAGAAACCAATTGGGAGACAGTTATTTTCCCCTAAACTAGTTAACTAAGTCGGAGAGAAAGGCAAATGAAGAGTCACCGTACAAGGAATATGAGTTGGTAACAAATAATTTTGACTCGGGTTTGGAGGAAGATTTTGATGTGATATGCCATGTGGTGTTGGTGCTTCCTAGGGAGTACGATTTTATAATGGATGTGTCTGAACTAGCAGATTGTAAGGAGGAGGAAATGGCAAGGCACGAACCTGTGTGCTATTTTTTAATGAGAAATGGTTGTATCAAAGAGTAGAATGCATTTTTTGAGAGACTGGATGAAGGAATGAAGAGCCACCTGAAGTCTCTTTTCATAAGAATGAAGTTCGAAAACACTACATTGAACTTCTTCAAAGGTCAATGAATATCTTCCATACAAGAGTGTTTTATTGCAGTGAGCATGGGATCTTGGTAAAGCACCCAACAACAACAATGCTTGATATTCATCATCAATCTTGACCTCAACATTTTCAAGATCAAGTAAAAATTTTTTGAACATATGCAGCTGCTCAGCCAAGACTTTGTCTACCTTCATCTTGAATTAATACAAAGTTTGCTTCAGGTAGAGAGGATTCACCAACGATTTTGTCATGTACAGATCTTCGAATTTCATCCGCATACTAGCTACAATTTTCTCCTTCAGAACTTGTCGGAGAACCTTATCACCAAGGCTCAAGATGATTGCACTATGGGCTTTCTCGATCATCATCCTTTTCTCCTTTTCCGTTAGGGTAACATCCATCTTCTTTGATCCTTCCAACACTTCTAGAAAACCTTGTTGAATGAGTAGGGTTTATTTCTTCTAGTGACATAAACTAAAATCATTCACAGTGGTGAATTTTTCAATCTCATACTTTGTTGACGACATCTTCTTCTCCATGCTTATCGTACAAATTTGATGTAAAATGATGCACAAGAAAACTGTAGGTGTTCTTGATTGGCTGCATTTTGTGGCAAAACATTGTTGTATGTGTAGATGTCATGACTGATATCATGACATACTTGTGTAGTGTACTGCAGGGTAGATTTGGTTAGCTAACACAGAGTTTACTGGATGTCAAGCTGGATGTTGTGATATCAGTATCTTCCAAGCATAGGCGTTGTTTGTCTTTTTGTTATGGCTCCTAAACTATCTCAGGCTATAATCTAGGAAACCTGTTATGGTTCCTTAGTTTTCTCATGCCATATTTTAGGAGACTTTCTAGTCTGTGTTGACCATAAAAGGAAACGCCTATGACCTACTATTTAGCACCTTGAATTGTGGAGATTGGTTTAACTTGGTTAAACCTAGTTTATGCAACTTAGGTCGAAGGCCTATACGCTGTATATAAATAAGAGTGGCATCTCTTATTGAAGGGCATATATTTTTGGAGGAAAAAAAGGCACTCAGAACAAGAAACACTTGAGTTCTAAATAAAGGTTTAGGGTTTTGAGAGTCTTTTGTGTGTGACTTTGTAAGTCACCCTTTGTATCTTTTGATGCATTGTGGTAGACACGTTTAAGCTATTAGCTGTTATTTGTTAATTGTTAATTGTTCACTCAAAGCTTTTAAGCAAGAGTGTATTGTTCTTGATTGAAGCTGTTAAGAAAAATCAAGTATTGTAGCTTTGAAGAGTGTCTTCTAAAGTCGTTTTCTTTGTATTGAATTGTTATCATTGCTGTGATTGCGGGGAGTGAGAGGTGTCTCTTGTCTAGTGGGATCTAGGCAGAAATTATATTGGGTAGAGATTAAGTGAGGAGTTGTAAACTGGGAGTTTAGCTCTGAATTAGTTCTGCTAATAGTGGGTTTCCTTCCTGGCTTGGTAGCCCCCAGATGTAGGTGATGTTGCACCGAACTGGGTTAACAATTAATTGTGTTATTTATCTTTCATCATTTACAATTCTGCACATTTTAAATGGTTAGATAAATAGCTCTGTCAGTCTGCATATGTTACAACAGATGTCATGACATTGTTAATTTTTAAAGGGATTTAAAATGGTCATGTTCTGTCCTTGTTCTATTTTAGCAGAGATCAATGTTCTTAGAATCTCTTAGGACATATGAGATCTGCATACCAGAATTTCAATTGGTATCAGAGCAGGCATCCTGTCTATTGTGGATGAGATCTTGGGACATACTTTCTGGTGTTTTGAACAAGGAGAAGTTGTAGTTGTCTTGCTCATCTTGCTAAATGTTTGGGCTGCTGATGGATTATGTGTATCTGCTGCTGTGTGTTGTACCCTAAAATTTGCCCAACCTTTTTCCTACTTGGTTTATGTTTCATTTCATGTTTAGCATTTGCATTTGCATGGCATTGTTCTTTGCAGGGGATCAAGAGAGGTGTGTATCTCAAAAGAAGTTGTCAAAGGTTCCTAGCTCAAGCAATATGGCTCAGTTCAAATCATTAGAGGATCACAAGTCCATGGTTATGGATAGGAGATATTCAAGAATCTCATTGAGCGCTTTGGAAGCCATTGTAGAGCTTATCCAAGTTGTCATTTCATCTGCAAGAAGCCACGATCAAGGAGGTGCATCTAGAGTTTTCATCTGGTTAACCCTAAGTCAATTGTGGATTTGAAGGTGTTTGAGACATAGTTCTAAGTCATTGGAGTAATGGGAGTTCATGTTGAGGAATTTTAGAAATTATTTCAAGATCAAATCAAGGAGAATCAAGAGTGTGAGAAGTTACTAAATTAGGGTTTCAGAGGTTTGTCAATGTAAAATCCCTTATTTACTGCCTAACTTCAAGACCACATATCTCAAGATACAAGTTCAATCTCATTTTGACGCAAACATGAGACTTGTATGGAATGTTCTTAGCTTTCTTTTGAGTACTAGAACTCATCTATTGGGTTTGTGGAACTCAAGTTATGATGCCAACAAGTTGGAGGTCCTCAGATGAATGTATTTTTAGTCAACCAACTTCCAAGACACTTTTGACCTAGAATCGTGTTTCACCTCAACTTGGAGTGAACATTAAAGTTGTTCCTCATGATCTTAGATTTCCAAAAAGTCCTAGAAGTCCTTCACCTCATTTGCAGAGCTCAAGTTATGAGGCTTGCAAGGCAGGGATATTTTGGGAAAGTGAGATTATAGGTCATTTTCATTATAGGTCTTGTTCATACACTTATGCACTTCAAATGAAACTTTCACCAACATGAAAGTTGCTCCAAATGATCTCAATTTCATCATGGAACACAATATTGTCATTAATTTTGCAAGGATATGGAGATTGGTGAAGTAATTTAAGGTGGAAATGGATTTTTTAAGGTGAACTTAATGGATTAAGTTTAAGGACTTTTTCATGCCATGTTTGTATCCATTTTTATTCACAAAGGCCCAATATAAAAAATGCACAAAGAATTTTTGGGTCATGCAAGCTAGAACACGTGAAAATGAAGGTTGCTTCATGGAGAACATTCAATTCAAAATTCATTAATTGGATCAAATTAAGGCTCATTTCCAATCCATATGTTCAATTCACCTTGCCAACTACAAAATCAAATGAATTTCATGTGTGTACAAGGTGGTTTTCACGTGTGCATGGGCATGCTTTCCAAATTGGGCCTTTGCAAAATTCAAAGGAACCAAGCCATATTGGACCTCCATTTCATCAGAGGTACATAGTATTTAAGTTCAGAATGAAATCTGAACCCTCAGAATATGGAATTCGTGGAGGGAGAGCAGAATTGAAGTTTGAAAATTGAAGAGCAATTTGAAAATCGTGAGCTGAGACTGGAGCCATTTCAACTCAAATAAAAGCAAGCATCATATTCCTCAAGTGAAATAGAGTGGATCTGCACCATTACAAGCAAGCTCAATCACATTTGAAGCTCCAACTGAGAGACTCTGTTAGGTAATCTTCTTTCTCAAAATTCTCTCATGATAAGCATTAGATCCATGCCATTGTTGTTGCATCTGAAGTCCTACAACTTGTAGGCAAATTCTGGTAGCTTAATTGAGATGTATGTGGAGTTTTGCAGTTGTATGTTCATACTTTCTTTCGTTCGATTCTCTCTTGTTAGACATGATAAATGATTTGGAGACTAGATTTGGATTCTATGTAACTTTGCCTTCATTTTGATATAATATTTTGTTGTTCTTAGTGAGTTTAAGAACCTGATCTCCGGCCACCTCGCCGGAGAAGACGACTGGAGCTAGGGCTTCGGCATCTAGTTCAAACCTCAGGCCATCCTACGTGTGTGGCATTTGACTCATTGACTTTGGTTTATGGACGGTTGAGATTGAATCTGACCAGCACGCGTGGATTGCTGACTGCCAAGTCAGTTAAGTGACGCGTTGCGTTTTGATACTTGGCTGGTTGTTTGGATTTTGGGCCATATGCGCTATCTGCACCCCACTCTTGTGCAAGACAATTGATTGAACTGAAATCCTTGCAATTTGCACCGTGCATTTATTTCTTTTGTTTTTTATTTTAATTTCATTTCTGTTTTCATTTTTTATTTTTAAAAATACCTCCAAGCATGATAAATTCCACCAAAAAATATTTTCAGGTACTTTGATGTGTCAGCTAATTTTTGATAATTTTTATTTTCATTTTCCAATTATTTTTCAATTAAAAAGGAATTAAATGATTGGAGGTGCTTTTACATTATCTTTTATTTGTTCCTTTTGTGTTCATGCTTGCTTCTTGGCCAATCTTTATCTTCAATGATTGAGACTTTTCTCATTTGATTGATGAATTGAGGAGTCTCATAGGATGAATTTGGCCCTGGTTTGGCTCATTTTAGTTTAACTTTTGAGTATTTCTTTTAACCCTCGACAACCCTCCTTCAAAATGGTGCACCCTTGTGAATCAAATTCTTTGGTGATGTTTTGCATTTTGGCCTCTGGTTACCTCCATTCTTATGTGCTTTTGAGATTTTATTTGAGTTTAGTTGATCCATTTTCCTATTTTTGGAGTAGCTTGCAAGTCAAGCTATCCCTAAGGATGGTTCACATACACACTTGACCTAGTTTGGATGGGAAATTACTTCTATGGATCCCTAATTCCCCTAACTCCTTTTGAACCACACTTCTAACATATTTAGGTGTTTGGATGTTCATTTATAGGTCATAAACTTGTTTTATGCTTGTTGTGATTTGCATTTCTTGTAGGCTTTCCATTTGAAGTTCAATGTTGAAAGTGTTTGAGACCTAGGTCTCTTACCATGCCTATTCTTGCATTTCATTTTGATGTGTGTTCTTTCTTGATTTGTGCATTCTCTCCTCTCACCCTCACCTCTGTCCAAGGATACTTGAGTCCCATTTGAGATGGTTTGGTCCCTCCTTTCGAGGTACCTTGAACATGTCATGAATGGTGATTCCTTTGAGGACTATTTTGTGTGTTCTTGCATGATTCTTGTGATGCTTATGGTTGAGTTACTTATTTGAGTTCCTTTCTGTCCTCACATTATCTCCCATTCTCACATTTAATCATGGATTCTTCCCTTTATCTTTTGTTTGCCTTTGGGCATGGTTGATGTTCATATGGTTGTAGAAATTCTATTTCTCCCATTTCATCCCATTTTTGTGTGCTTGCTTGCTTGAGCTCTTTTGTGTGCATTTCCTTTTGATTCTTGCATCTCTCATTTGCATGCTTGAGGTTGAGATGTGCTTATGGAGGCTACTGCCCCACACTTTGTTCCTCCCTCTCTTTCATTCTAATTGTGCATTACATGTATGCATATTTTCTTCTTCTTTTCTTATGCTTCCTTCTTCTTTCTTCTTTGCAATGTTCCCTTAGGACCTTTAATCTCTCTTATTCAAGAGAGGTTATGATAGAACTTAGGCTTGATCCCGTGCATGATAACATTAGGTAGCATTCCCTTTCATCTCAATCATAGGTGCACTTTGTATGAGAACATTAGGTTGAGTCTTAGTCTCCCTTTAGAGTTGTGTCTCCCTCTTCTCATCTTCAAACTTCTTCATGTCGCTTAATAATGGATAATGAGTGGTGTACGCTATGAGCCTTAAGCATTTGGGAAATGATGATTAGGGGGCCTTGTCGCTACTGCAAAAATAAGGTGTCGGCAATGACAGAAGAGTCGCCACCTTTCATTATTTATCCCTCAGAACAGGAAAGGTTACGATCAGAAAAAACCTGACGAAAAGGTATAAGACAAGGTCATCGCAACCATTGTCTGGATTCGGGAGTCGGTTACGCAAGGGGAAGGTATTAGCACCCCTCACGTCCATCGTACTCGATGGGATCCATGCTTGTTGTGTTTATCTGACGGGTTTGTTAAATCTATCTACGCTAAAGGTCTGGTCTAAAAAGAAAAGAAAATGACTCGGCAAAGTATCACACTTTATGCCTACGTATTCCCGTCTGGAACGAGAAATCAGAGTCAACGTAGTTCGCCTAACTACGGGTAAAGGGGGGAAGGTTGCTCGCCAAGATATCGCATCTTGTGCCTACGTACTTTCATACGGCATGAAAGATCAGAGCAAACGTAGTTCGGGCTACGAAGAACACAGGTTTGTTCAGCGTGTTTTATCCAAGTAAAGTTAACAATCAGTTCCAGCAGTTGGTGTTTGCAGCTCGATCCTTGGAGACTTAGGCGTTACCGTTTGCGGTAGAACTGAAAGTTAACAGAACTCTCCTTTAAGAAAAGGGTTTTCCAGATTAAGGGGTCCCAGAGGACAAGAAGGATTTGAATGTTTGTTTTTTAAGTCTTTTACGGAAGAAGTGAATTGAGTTCTGTTTGTAACTCGTGTGGCACTAAAGACTTGGACTTGAGAGTGAATGTGTCGCATGTCACCCAAAGGGTACCACACTAAACACTCGAGTTATGTGAGGGAAACCCTCCCACAACTCTTTCTCAAGTAGCATAAGGCTCGTAACGCACAACACGTGTTAACCTTTATTAAGTGTTTTAACTGTATTTGAAGATGAGAAGAGAAACAGACTCTCTACAGGGAAACTGACTCGATCCTACAGTTATCATGCAATATTCGTCCTACGGTTGTGGTTAAAAGGGAAACTAACTAATGTTATCATGCATGGTTAGAATCCTAATGTCTGTCATAACTTCTCTTGAATAAGAGAAGTCAGAGTTCCTAGGGGAACATGGCAATGGAAACAACAGTAAACAGGAAAACTATACAAGAAATTACTGTAAACAAATTGTTGTAAATAAACTGCATGAAATGCATCACACAAGAAGAAGGAGCCAAGCTCGACTTCTAAACAAGAAAGGAACAAAGGCCACAAGCCACACAGGCAAGGGAGCTTAGCTCTACCAAATACCAGCAAGCAAAGCCACACAGTAAAAATACAAGCAGAAGGAGTCCCACTCAACTTCTAATGCAATACAAGCAAGGGGAGAAACTCAACCCTTAGGATGCTCTTAGGCCTATGATAACTAAATGACCTAATCTAAATGCATCACACCAATCAAGTCATATCAATACATCAAAGCAAATCAGAAAAACAGACCATTAGGAAAGCAAATCAACAGTTTCACAGCAAAGCCACTCTCTGACAGCAATCTAGTCCACAGTCTGTAACTGTTCTTCAAGTCCACCATCTTCAAGAGAAGGAAAGTGATACTCCATCTTCAAGCTTTAACAATGCACTCCACCAAGGAAAGGAATCAGCAACATGAGTATTTGATGATGGGAAGCAGACAGGAAACCAAAGGAATCCCATCTGACACTCAACCAGTCATCAGAGAAAGGCATCCTCAAAAGTTCTACTCATTGTAAATGTCACACATCCCTCCAAAGGAGAGATGGGACTTTAACATGAGGACTTTGAATCATAGGATGGGAATGGAAGATGAATGAAACCAACCATTATTTGAAGAAAAAACTATTTCTAAAGCTCTCTCCTAAAACCCTAATCTCATAAGCTACAAAAAGCTAACAAAAAGAAAAGAAAAGCTCCAAGACAAGCTCCTCCAACCACTCCACAAAAGCTTCATCATGTCCATGATATCCTCCAATAAGACCCAGAATCCCATCATGCAAGAAAAGTTCTACTCATTGTAAATGTCACACATCCCTCCAAAGGAGAGATGAGACTTTAACATGAGGACTTTGAATCATAGGATGGGAATGGAAGATGAATGAAACCAACCATTATTTGAAGAAAAAACTATTTCTAAAGCTCTCTCCTAAAACCCTAATCTCATAAGCTACAAAAAGATAACAAAAAGAAAAGAAAAGCTCCAAGACAAGATCCTCCAACCACTCCACAAAAGCTTCATCATGTCCATGATATCCTCCAATAAGACCCAGAATCCCACCATGCAAGAAAAGCCCACTTTGAGTCCATTCCAAATCAATCACCAAAGTTGAAGCACCAAATGAACAATCAACTTGAATATTCTATCTAAAATATCAAAACACATTCTAAAAATCCAATTATTTTTCTATGGGAACATGCATTTGTTAATGATCTATAGTTAAAAAATCAGGACCTAATTCAATTTCTAAGTCCTCTAATAAAATCCTAACTTGAAAAGTATCACTAAAGAGATCCACTAAAGAGTACTCCTAAACAACTACACTAAAATCTTATTTAAAATGATTTAAAAATCATAAAAAAAATCACAAAATACCAAAAACATGTATATAACCAGCCTGTAAAATCTCAAGATCAAACTCCAAAATATGTGTGAGAAATAAAATGGACAAAATCAGCACACAATTATCACACCATTAAAAACATATTACACTAGAAAATATGCAATAAAATGGAAAATGCATGGAATATTAAAATGAAAAGCATGATAAAATTCTAAACATCTAAGTTTATAACCACAAATTTTTTTCAGAATTTTTTTCCAAATTTTACTATTTTTTATGAACTAATTTCTAACAAGCATAAAACAGAAAAATGAAAAAAAGAAATTGAAACATGAACATGGCAGGGGTGCAACTAGTAAGAAAGACAAGCATTAAGGCGCCTGGGCCCAAGACTGGGATGTGCAAAAAGCACCTGGGCGCAAGGCCCAATTGGGATAGAAATTCAGCAAATAAATTCTCACAAAAATACGCCTGGGGGTGTAATCATGAGAAATTCTATGTTGAAATATGTTTGGGCCTTCCAAGAAGGGGTGCACATAGTACTAAAACTGAAGCCCAATACAAACTAATTCATTCAGTTCAGTCTCAAAATTAATAGAAAAAAGGCATTGCCAAGGAATCGAACTCGCGCGCATTGGGCTCACGTAGGCGCGCTGAAACGGCATCATTTGGAAGGGGGATGAGGTGGCGCGATATCAGCCGTGCAATCGTGAGACTTGGTCTTCCTTTCCATTCAATCGGACGACGCTGGAGTCTTCTTCTCCAATTCAAACTTCCTGCACATGAACAGTGCAGGCGCGCAGCTTCCGTGGCCGACGGGAATGGAGTTTTTTCCGGCAAACTTCAAACCATCATATCTCTCTCAATAATCCACCAAATGCAACGATTCTTGAATGAAAATTGCACGAAATTTAACGAGAATTCCAAATATCCTAATTAATTGACCTAAAAATCCAAGAATCACAACTTCTACATCCTAACCGAAAATGGATTCAATCCTAAATTGTCACTATTCCTCAAATTCTTTGCCCAGAAATCATCTACAACCTAAGGTAAACCTAACCACATGATTCTAAGGCGTCAAAAACGCATTAATGGAGTGTAATTTCGAGAAGAAAGAACCTGGTTTCAAGCTTTGATTTGAGGCATTTCTGGCTTGATTCTTGCTCCAAAACGTTCCAGATCCAATCAGTGATGATGTTAGAAGAAGATTGAAGCTTCAATTGTGCTTGAAATGGCCTCTAACAGAATTTCGATATTTCAATTTTCTTCTTCAAGCTTCAATGGTAATCTATGCTCTCATCCCCAATCAATCACCAACCTTGTTTATGATGAGTTCCTAGACCTTTATAGGATGATTTAGAAGCTTCTAGAGGTAAACCCAGGCCCAAAATCAAAAATCCATTTCCAAATTTTTCTCCAAAAAATTGATTATGGCATCCCTCAATTTCCTTCAATAACTTGCTTGGGAAGCTTTGGTCAGCTTGCTGAACCATCCTTGAATGAAATCATACCACAAAGAGCCTTCAATTTGCTTTGGTGAATGATTTGTGTGATGTAACTTTTATGTGAAGAAACCTTATGAAAGACCATGAAGCATACTTCAAATGAAAAATCCATAATTTCCAATGTTTCTAGAACATGATTTCTGATTAAAATGACTGGTTATTTGACTTGTTTTGGACCCATAATCATTTATTTCAATTTCCCACCAAAAATGCCTTTGAATTTCTTCTCTATTCAAACCATTTCACACCAATCTTTGATATGAGCCAAATAAATTCACCATGAGCTCTTGGTTAACCTAAAAACCACATTTTGAACAAGTTCCATGTTTAAAAAAACTTCATTTGACAAGTGCAAGTTGGATATTTTGACCTATGATTGAAAATGGCCTATAATCTCACTTTCCCAAAATACCCCTAAATTGTAAACCTCATAACTTGAGTTTTAAAAATCAGATGGAAGACTTATAATACAATTTGGAAAGCTAAGAGCATGAAGAACAACTTTCATGTTGGCCAAAAGTTCAGGTGAAACCTCCTTCTAGGTCAAAAATAGCTTGGAAGTTAGATGATTTTCACAGACAAATTTCAGATGCATCTGAGGACCTGTAACTTGTCTGGACCATAACTTGAGTTTCATAAATCCAATGAAGGACTTATAGTACTAAAATTAAAGCTAAGAGTATCCTCTACAACATTAATGTGGAGGCCAAAGCCATATGAGAGTTGTATCTTGATTTACATGGCTTGGAAGTTTTGCACTAAACAGGGGATTTTACCCTAGGAACCCTGACTTAGCAACTCCAACCATTCTTGATTCTTCTCAACTTGTTCTTGAAACAATTTCTCATATGCCTCAACATATCATTTCATGATTTCAATGACCTAGAAGTAGGCTTTGATCTTCTTCAACTGCTCTCCTTGCCCTAGGGTTAACCAGATGAAACCCTAGTTGCATCCACTTCAACTGTGACTCTTGTACTGGCTACAAACATTTGATTGAGCTCTTCCTTGATCCTATAGGAAATCCATGAGATATATCCACACATCATATCCACATCCAAGGCTCTAAAACCTTTGATACTCTTCAAATGACTCCTCATGCTAGGAGATAAACTCCATACAAGCAACTGAACCTCTTAAGAACCCAACCCCTGACTGATGATCATGATGGCTTCTCAAACTTGCATAAGACCTCTGGCTAGGATTCTTTTGACATATATTACACTTGATCCCTGCTAAATGCTAATGTAATGATATGCAAATGCTCGAACTATGTTAGAACAATGTTATGCTATGCAATGAAACATAAACCAGGCGAGAGAAGGTTAGGCAAATTTTGGGGTGCAACAGGCCTCCTCTCAATTGTCTAGAGTGTTTAGCGTATGTCCTTTGGACAATATGCGACGCATTCGCTCTTAAGTCATAGTCTTTAGTGCAACATGAGTTACAAATAAAACTCAATTCACTTCTTCTAAAAAAAAACAAGCTTCAAACCTTTTTATCCTTCGGAATCTTGATTTGGAATTTTTTTTCATAAGGAGAGTTTTGTTAACTCTTGGTTCTACCGCAAACAGGTAACGCCTAAGTCTCTAATGGTCGAGCTGCATACACCTAACAGCTAGAACTAAGTTTTAACCCTACTCGGATAAAACATTTTGAACCAGCGTATGGTCTTGTTAGCCCGAACTACGTTTGCTCTGATTTCTCGTACCAGACGAGGATACGTAGGCACAAGACGGTGATGTCTTGGCGAGCAACCTTCCCCACCTTCACCCGTAGTTTTTCGAACTACGTTGACTCTGAATTTCCCATTACACGAGGAAGTACGTAGGCATAGAGCGACGATGCTCTGTCGAGTGTCTTTTATTTTCTTCTGTCCCTGAGACCTTTAGCATAGATAGTTTAACACCCTTTATATAGACAACAAAGCGTGGATCTCGTCGAGTACGATGGACGTGAGGGGTGATAATACCTTCCTCTTGCGTAACTGACTCCCGAACCTGAGATTTGGTTGCGATGACCTGTCTTACCCCTTTTCCGTAGGTTTTCTCTGATCATTTCCTTTCCCTCTTTTGGGATAAATAATGAACGGTGGCAACTCTTCTGTCATTGCCGACCTCCTTTTTTTCGCAGTAGCGACAGTTGGCGACTCTGTTGGGGACAGGAACGTCCCATATGCGAGTCAATCCTAGCGCTTGTTTGTTTATCTTTGGGTTTGTATATATGTGTTGTACCTTATTTGCATTTTACTTTCAGCATTGTATATATCATTTTTGCTGTGTTGTTGGGGGGGGGGGGGAATGTTCCATTGAGGGAAAAGCCAAAACCCAGGCTTGAGTACAACCATAGCATTAGAAGTGGAAAGTAGTGGTGAACCTGTATGTTTGGCATGCACTAGTTCCCATGAAATTCGCGTTCAGATGAGGTTTTCTTTGAAGACATCTCATCCTGCTGGTCAGGACTGGGGTGTTGGATCTGGAAACTGTCGACTCTGAAGACCGATCATTTGTGATTCAGCTAAGTGAGGCTGCTTCGTGAGATTATGATGGCAAACCAGAAATGGTGAACGTATCATCGTTTCTTGAAAGTTTGTGACGCTGATGACCACATAGGATGTCGAACCTTTTCAGTGGATAGGTCCATACCTGTGAGAGGGATTTGGTTATACAGGAAACCTTGACTTTCAGACTACCCGGTTTTCTTTGCAGTGTGAATCTATGTTCCTGATACAGTGGGTCCTAATGACAGTGCTATGTTAGTACCAAAGCGGAGCGTTGGTTCTTCTCAATCAGCAGCACAGCAGTCTTGATCCCCTATTTACATTTGCATTTGCATTTTCATCTGCATTTTCATTAACATGCATTTGTGTTGCAAGTGCATATTTCCTCTTCGATTCTAGTGATCTTGTTTCTCCTCAGACATGAATCCTACTTTGAAGAAGACAGTGGTGTACAAGTTTCCAACTCCTGATATTGGATCTTTATTGAGTTTGATTTTTATGGCTGACAGAAAGGTGGTGGAGGATTTCAAGCAATCTTATGGGAAACTCTTGAGATGTGTCTGCAAGCCTTCAGTATATGAGTTAGGTGGTCTCCAGACTCTGCTTCAGTTCTATGATCCACAGCTGAGGTGTTTTACTTTTCCGGGCTATGTTCTGGCGCCTACTTTAGAGGAGTGTTCTATGTTGTTGGGTGTTCCTATCTTAGATCAGATGACATTCTATCACACTGATGCTGAGCCTGATCTGGTTAAGCTTGTTGCTGCTCTACATCTTGATGTTTCTGAGTTGAAGGGGAAAGTGGCTAAGAGAAATGGGGTGTCTGGATTTACATTATCTTTTCTGGTTGATAAAGCTCAGCAGTTTGCCAAAGACGGTTGTTAGGTTGTGTTTAATGTTATCTTAGCGCTATGCATCTATGGTATCATGCTGTTTCCTAACATTCCGGAGTTTGTGGATCTGGATGCATTCCATACATTTGCTACAGAGAATCCAGTACTTACGCTTCTAGGCGACGTTTATCATTCTGTTCATTATAAGAATGAGAACCGAAGGGGGAAGAAGGTATCCTGCTATGTTCCTTTGTCGTACAGGTGGTTTGCTAGTCATCTTCCCAAGATCGGTTTGTTTGTTGATACTGCAGGTACATCAAAATGGTCAACGAGATTGATGGGATTGACTGCAGAGAACATTATCTAGTTTGACAGAGACATGCTTGGTACAGAGATTATTTATAGTTGTGGTGGATTTCTTAATGTCCCGTTGGTCGGAAGGAAAGGATGCATCAACTATAACCCATCCTTGTTAGTCAGACAGTTTGGGTATGCGCTGAGAGATCCTCCTAAGGAAGAGGAGATACAGGAATCTCTGTATCTTACCGGATTGTTGGAAGGTGATACCTTGGCTAGAGTTGAGCAGGCTTGGAGCAACATCCACAGGAAAGGGAAAGCTTCTCTGGGGAAGAGTAACAGTAGAGCCTACGACCCTTATCTGACTTGGATTCGTGAGAGAGCTGCGAAGATTCTGATGCCTTTTCCATCCATTGAGCCTTTGTATCCTCTTATGATTGAGGAGCCTACCACTGTTGACATCCAGAGGTACAACCAGTTGTGGGCTGAGAAAGAAGAGCTGAGAAAGGCCAATGAAGAGTTGGAGAAACAGATCATTCAGCTTCGGAGTGAAAAGATTGAGGTTGTCTACTCTTCTAAGAAGCAGATTGAGTTGGTAAACTTACTAGGTACAAATTTTACCAAGCAAACTAGTGCTCGGGAGCGCTTGGGTTTGGATCTGAAGGTTGTCATTGACGTTCTTGCTTCTAAGAAGAAGGACTTGGATAGGGCTTACATAGAGATTTCCATGTTTAATGCATAATGGAACGCTACTCTCACCAACAACAAGGAGCGCGAGGATGGGTAAAGCTACAGATCAGCAGGTTGAAGACTCAGCTCAGAGTGAAAGATGAGAAGATTTCAGCTGAAGCTTCACTCCGATGGGACAGTGATTGTTGGCTGAACGAAGTGCTTGCAACCTCGGAGGATTATAGAGCTAGAGCTGATACGAAGAGGTGCAAGCTTGAGGAGGTCTTTGGAGAGGGAGTCTGGGAGGACTATGCTGAGGGTCTACAGTCTAACATTAGCCGGAGAGATTTACTTATCCAGGGGTTACTCGTCAGGCCAGACCATCCCGAGACGGTGGAGCTGCTAGAGGATTTCCAGTCTCGTCACCCCGCTTGATTGTCTCTCTTTATCTTTGTAGTTTATAGCCTATTGTTGTATTAACCATCACTAGATCTGTTGGTTGAGGTCATTGTTGATTCTATTGTACTCAGTTGTTATGCTTGTACACTGCCTGTTGGGCTCTTGTTCTACGTATGAGGAGTTTTTGCTTTATGCTTGTCTTTGAGTACTCCATTGTCATGTTGTTCTTCCGTAGAACTAGAATCGAGGGGGAAATTCCCCCGTTGCATATATACATGTCTGCATTTTGCATTTTTGTATAGCAGGTGCATCAGAACTGTTAACCTTATTTCCTGTGGTCCATTAGTTTGTTTTAGGATAGACCATCAGACAACTCACCGCTACGCCACCAGAAGGAATCAAAGCAGGATAATGGAACAAATGCAAGCAAAAATACAGGAGCTTCGGGACAGGATGGCTCAATTTATGGACTTAATGCAGGGTGTGGCGAATGGCCAGGATCAACTGAGAACTCTGGTCCAGCCCTTGATTGCCAGAGTTAACAGCAATGGTGTTTTGCACGGAGGTACTGCTTCTAATCCTCCCTGCAATGATACTGCTACGCCATATGCCAATAATGGTGGTAATACAACTGTTATCCCTCCGGGCGGAGGAAGTCAAGCTGGATTTCCCATCCCTATTCCTATTACTAACTGTGTTGTGCATAGGAATAATGTACCCCTGTGGGACGAAGATCAACAGGATGATGTGTTCTCAATGAGGGACATTGGGGCAGAGCTGCCAGCTGAGGCAGATAGGAGATTCAAGATGTTGGAGGATAAGATGAAGAGCTACGAGAATCAAAATTCCATGGGCTTGGACATGGCTAATTTCGGACTTATCCCCGATTTGAAGGTATCGCTGATTTTCAAAGTCCCTGACTTTGATAAGTACAAAGGAATCACATGCCCGAGGGTTCACCTTCGCTCGTATTTTCGTAAGATGTCAGCTTACTCGGATGATTAAAAATTGCTCATCCACGTTTTTCAAGATAGCTTGTATGGACCCTCACTTGAGTGGTATATGGGTCTGGAGCCAGTTAACATTCGCAGTTGGAGAGACTTAGTTAAAGCCTACGTGAAGCATTATCAGTACAATAACGACCTTGCGCCTAACAGGGTTCAGCTACATAATCTTTCTTAGAAGAGTGGTGAGTGCTTCAAAGAATACGCCCAGAGGTGGCGTGAGCTAGCAGCCAGGGTGCAGCCTCCGATGGTGGAGCGCGAATTGTTTGATATGTTTTTCGCCACTTTACCTGGTGTCTACTATGAGAAGTTGATTGGTAGTATGTCAGGTAGCTTTTCTGACCTGATTATTACTGGAGAGAGGGTAGAGAACGACATCAAGCTTGGAAAGATTTTAGCTGGTGAAGGATCCTCGGCAGGAGGAGGAAACAGAAAAGTCTTTGGTAATGAGAAGTATGAAGGTGAGACCAATGCAGTGTCTGGCTCTCGTGGTAGAGGTAGAAATCAGCGTCCACTGCAATATCGTTAACAACAAACCTAGGTTGCTAGTAATACAATTCATGTACCGTAGCAACAACAACAACAACAACAACCACAGCAGAATCAGAATTAGAACTATGCTCAATGAAGATTCCAGGATCGGGGCCGGACGATAAATAGACAATTTGACGCGCCTCCGATGCCGTATTCTCAATTACTTCAGACGTTGTTACAGCTACTGTTAATACAAAAGAGGATTATGGCTCCCCTGACAGGTGCGCCACCACCCGGATACGACGCTAATGCTCGATGCGAGTTTCATTCTGGGGCACCGGGGCATAATATTGATAACTGCAAGGCGTTTAAACACAAAGTACAGGATCTCATAGACAGTAAGGCTATAGACTTTTCTCACGATGCGCCCAATGTCGTGCACAACCCCATGCCAAACCATGGGCCAGCTAGGGTCGGTGTTGTCCTCGAAGATGAGAGTTTGAACTTGGTGTCAGATGTTGATGAGCTGAAAACACCACTGAGATTTGTGAAAGACAAGTTGCTGAGGCGAGGGAAATTCCCGGGCTGTGATGAAGTTTACGCTGAATGTTTAATCCATCCCGGAGGATGTGATAAACTGAATAGCTGTATTCAGAAGATGATGGATGATAGGGTGTTTCAATTTGATAGAGTTGTTGAGAAAAAGACTGATGAAATAGTAGCTGAAGAGAGGGATGAGGTTGCGACAATCTCGATTCCATATAAGACCATTACTATTTATGCGCCTCCGAGGCCGCCTACAATCATCATTACCAAAGTTGGTCTTGTGCCATATGAGAGTACAAAAGCGATCCCGTGGAATTACGAAGCTAAAGTGTACTGTAACGGGCAGAAACAGGAGTTGAAGAGCTTTCCGGCAGATTCTGTGGAGAACTTAGTTGGAGCTGGTGGAATTACTCGCAGTAGAAGAGTATTCTCGTCACCTAAAGTGGTCGCTGACAGAGTTGACAAAGGGAAAGGTAAAGCGGTTGAGGAAACTTCTCAAGCTGGTGAGAAGGAATCTTTATTGAAGGACGCGGAGGAGTTCATGAGGCTGATAAGGAAAAGTGACTACAAGATCGTAGATCACTTGCAACAAACTCCTTCGAAAATATCAATTATGTCACTGCTATTGTGTTCGGAAGCGCATAGCAACGCTTTATTGAGAATCTTGAATACCGCCTATGTACCTCAGGAGATATCGGTGAATCAACTTGAAGGGGTTGTTGCACACGTGAATGCAGGTAATGGTTTAGGTTTCAATGACTTGGATTTAACTCCCAAGGGGAGAAATCACAATTGTGCGCTGCACATATCTATCGAATATCGGGGAGTCGTCATGTCTCACGTCCTGGTTGATACCGGATCATCTTTGAATGTACTTTCAAAGAAGGCGCTGATGAAATTGGATATTGTCGCACCCTAAATTTTGACCTTAAGATGCCACCTCTTTTTGCGTTTTTTTCCTATTATTTGACTTTATTTTAACATTTCTGTTTTTTTTGCGACCATTATTATATTTATTTCTATCATATTTATTATTATCATTATGTTATCTATTTCATTACTAACATTACTTTCACTCTTGAGCTACTAATCGGACCATTACACAGAAGACATTTGGAGATGAGGATGGCAAGATCCAAAGTATTAGTAAGCGAAACAAGACAACTTATGGGATTGATAAATCTACAACAATGCTTCGGGTCCCAGTTCTGTCAAAATGCCAATTGGATGTGAATAGATCAATTAATAGCTCATCTCAAATCAAATTACAAAAACAAGTTCAGGACAATTACAAGACAAGTTCATCACGAGATAAATTCATGATTATTAAGACTCAATTACTAGAACGGTAGAAGTGTTGTGCCACAGCAGAAGTTCAAAACCGCAATTATACAACAACCAAGATGCTACTAAGGAAGTTAATGAACATGTAGAGGATGCAAATAGCCATCCTGTGAAACATATTCTCAGTAAACAACTAAAACTACAATGGAAGATTGTCTCCTAGGATTGATCAAATACGGTAGGCTGTTCCACGAAGCGATTGGAAAGTGCTTGCTTGTCCTTCAATAATTTTCACGATAATAACTTGCAAAGGAATGCGTAACCTACTAGAAAGCCTGAATGAGGCTTGCTTCAAGGACTCCCACAACGGCCTAATAGCCAAACTAACAACTCTGGTTCGTTGATTGTCACCTGCATTCCAAATTGCGAATCTGTTGGTTACACCCAAAGGTATTTGAAAAGGAGCTTGCTGTTTGAGAGCACAGGAATGTTAAACGCATCTCCGAAGCCGTTACTCTTGTGACGACTCATAGTTTTCTGAACATGGGATCTGATGCCAAAGTCTTTAACTGTCAGAATTTTCGCAGCCGTAGTCATCAAAGGGGTACAACTCCCCAGCATTTCCTGAGCTTTCGAAGTGCAATGTCGAATTATGAGGGCACCGGAGCCATCAGAGATTGTTACCTGTTACAATGAAACAAATATTTCACATCAAGTTCATCCCGATTCGAGAACTCAGAAAGGTACTATGTTGGTATTGAAAGGATTTACCTAACATCGCGGTTTTGGTTATGCCCAATTCGCTGTTGAGGCTGACGCTAGCAGTACCCTGGAGCTGGAGAATGGTTCATTGGTTGGTGGCCGAAAATTTCAGCGAAGCACAATGCCTCGTCCTCCTCATGAAAATAGAAGCTTGAAACCAAAATCACAAGGACAAGACTTAATCACTGAGAAATTCGAATTAAATTGAAATACAGCTTCGTCAGTAAATCGGCATACCTCAAAGGGCCGGTCATGAAGTTCTGTCCTAATATGTTTAGCTCAATACTCTTGACCACTGCTAGATAATATACAAGTTCACTCTGCATAAAGATAATAGCTGTTAGATTAATCCAGTTGTAAGAGATTAGAGTATGAAAAGAAAATAACATTGAGCATAAACCTGTAGCTCTTGAAATTACATCATAAGAAAATGGTAATAGCATACTCCAAAGAGGTTGAGAACTAAGACCGGAGGACGCTCGAATAAGCTTTGACACAATGGATCCCTCGTCTTTGCGTCTCCGACATTGATAGACCTTCTCTCTCAATGTCCATTTAAACTGAGCATATTTATCCTTTCATCGAAGTAGTTGATTCGCTCGTACCTACATCAATACTGTACACTGTCACAAGACGATGTCAACAAGTTTGGACCAATACAGTTTCGGCACAGAATCAGTTTTAAATGTAAAGGAGTCGAAACCAGATACTTATCTTTTCATCATACCACAACCTACAGAGAACACCACGAAAAGTCAAGACATGCTATTAACAAAGTGAACTGCAAGACTGATAATTTAAAAGAGAGCATGATTTAATTTCATCCCTCAGTGCAATTCATCATCGGGCATGAGGTCCAAGCAGCCAGAGCGGCAACGACCGAAGTCGTCGCCAGCTTCCTACTGAGCATCGAACAATGTAAAATTCGAGCTGCAGAATTACTAAATGGCACCCTGAAAGAGAACATCAGTAGCAACAGCTTATTAAAAAAACAAAAACAGGCATACACATAACAGCTGCGAATACCAAACAAGGCAATTGGAAACAAGCATTCACCACAACGGTGTAATATCAACAATATCATCACCGGCTACAGACAATGACAATGTAAGGTACAAACATATGATACAAAGCCCAAGAACAGAAAATCAAGATAAGGTACATTCCTCAAATCAACTCATCATAGGGCTAAAATTCGAGCGGCCGGGAGGACTATGACCAAAGCCATTATCTACTCCTTACTAGGCATCGAGAAATTCGAATCTAGACAACGGGACAATCATCCTCAGTTTTTTTCTCAACACAGGCCAATGGCACCAACGGCACAGCCTCAAGCACGCAAGTTCAGACCATCCATATCATCATCACCGTTATACATTTCCCGGCACCGGAGTTAAGATCAAGTGGACTCTGAACCGATCATCAGCAACCTGAAGAAAGAAGAGAAAAGTCAGCAGTACAACAATGCTAACTGCGAGTAAACATTCACAATAGATGAACAACAATAACCAACTCCAAGCTAGATGGTTCCTACACCAGGATTCACAGCCAACAACAATTCCTCATATACGAACAAGGATTCATCTCTCAACACAGGATACTCATATGAAACTTCAAACAGTCAAATGGAAAGCCTTGATCCTCATCGACTTCAGAAGATATCCTCCTGCACTCTCGACATCGGTATCAACAAAAGCCCCAGCATTTTCAACAGCTAGACCATTGTGTAAATCACAACAACAATCAGCGGTCTCAGTATCTAGTCAGCACGGCTCATTACCCTAGCACCAAAAGACAGAGTTGACAAGTCAGTTCACGTGAAGAAATTCCCAAATTCAGGGCTGTTACCAATGATGAAATTTTGGGCTTCTGGCCCAAAATCATTTGCTTCCCACACCTGCCAGGTCACGATCAAAGTAACGGTTAGAGAATATCCGTGGAATAATAGGAAGATTCAGAACCAAACCAAATTGAAACACAGAATCAAAGATTGAATGGCCAATTACTGCAATTTTCGAAAAGGGAAGGTTTTCATTTAGATTTGTCCCAAATAGGAAACCCTAAATCAAATCCAAATCAGCATTCAATATGGTTTTAATCAGATTTCAATACAAGGAACCTCGGTTGGAGCCTATATATTGAAAACGAAAGAGAAGAAAAAGAAAAAAAACTATCATATGAAACGGTAGCTATCGCAAAACCTAATTTCGTAACTGAGGAATTGGAGCAAGGAGGCTTATCTTTTCCGTTTGCGAAAGTCGTCCCCAATCACCGCAAACAACAATCGGAGAAACTTCTACCAGCCGCCATTCCCAAATCTCGGTAAAACCGTCATGCATGTTGAAATTTCTTGCGCTATTGATACTTTGATGTGTTGTTGCAGGTTTTAGAATGAAAACGAAAGCGAAGGGAGAAGGAGAAACGAAGATTGCTCGAATCAAAGACGAGAGAGCCGGTTTGGGAGGGGAGATTTGGGGATACGAAGGGGCTAGGGTTCATGCTGTTCCCAATTTCGCAATTGTGTTTTGGTTTTTCACACATGCACTCACTAACACCATGTTCACACACACTACCGTAATCATCCCCTTTATTTTTTAGTTAATCCATTTTAACTATTGTTTGATTAATCTATGCTAATAATCCATGTTAATTAACCGCTAATTGAGTTTTAATATAACTAATAACTGTTAATCAACCAACTTTTATTTAATTAATCATTTTATTATTTAATTAATCAGTAACCCTTTGTTTATCCATTGAAAACTTTTTATATTTAATATTAAAATAACTTTTATTAAAACTAGCTAACTTTTTAAAATATAACTTTTAACTTTATGAATTATCCCATTCAATTTAATTGTAATTCCTTAAGTTTTATTTAATATTGATCTACTATATTATTTCATTTAAACTAATATAAATAAACTCTTATCCTAAATAACTTGGCCTTTTTTCTTAAAATAATAATAATCTTTCTTATTGTGCTAATTATTAATTGATATTTTTAAATAGCATTTTAAATTTTTATTCATTCATCAAAACTTTTATATAGCTTATATTATATTAAAACTCTTAAGAATGAACAACCTTTTTTTTCTATATAATCAACTTCTCACATTAGAGCAAATTATTTTACTTAATAAATTAATCCTCATAGCGTCTTATTAGGCTTTAAACTTTAATTTTAAATCTCATCTAAAAAATCAAATCAACATTTTCTTATAATTCAAACCGAAATCAAATCAACCAATTAAAAGCAATCAACATCGTAAAATACAACCTAATCATGCACACTCACATTCACGACACATTCACTCTCACACACTTCAGCGCTTTCATGCGTATGTGTATGTCTACTTATTTGCCCTTTATTATTCTCGCAATTTTACAGTAATTTACATTACCGTCATTTACATTTTCCGCGCTGCATTACATCCAAAGGAAAATCCTACACATGATTCAACAATTGTGTGTAGTGCATATCATTTGCATCATTCTCCCCATGATCCTTGATCCCATTCAAGTTGATCTCTAGGATAGATCCTACCCCATAGGAAGGACCATTATCTTTACAACTTAGATACAAACAATCAATTCAAAACAACAAATATTCAAATACATTAGAGAAAGATGCCTAATCATCTTAAGCGAGATAGAATCTCCACCCCACAACAATACAATCAATACCGTAGGGACTTTGCCTTAAGAGAGATAGAGGCGTACCTCGCCGATCCATATTCGAGTACTTGAGCCCTTCTCTTAAGACGATGCAAAGACTATTTCCCAACAACTTGTGGCGGTTAAATCTCCCTTAAAATGATAGCTCGTCTTTTCTCCTAAAATCAATCAACCAACTATCCTAAACTCGTAGAAACTTTGACCACAATCAAAGAACTCCTCAAACCCTTTAGGGGAACTACATATACTCTGATTCCACTCCCGTAAGGATATGTAGGCATAAGATGCGACATCTTATCGAGTATACTTAGAAATAAACCCCTAGGTCTTTCAACCATTAAGCAGATAAACCTTAGCAATAAACAAATATAAAACAAGAGGTTCCTGTAGAGTACTACAGAAACTTAGGATGCTAGTACCTTCCCTAAGTTTAACCAACCCCCGAACCTATAACTCTCTAGCTTGCATTTGCATTGCATTGTGGGAATTTCGATCTTTATCCCTTCCTTTGGACAAATCAAAGTTCGGTTGCAAAATGAATTAAAGATTCAAACTAATCAATAGTTTGGTATCCGATTTTCACCGCGACAGAAATGGCAACTTCACTGGGGAAATTCAGTGGGTTCCCCTATCTTGCTTTACTTGTTTATTACTTTATATATTTGCTTACTTGCCTACTTGCTTGTTTGTTTGTGTCCTTTATTTCTTTCGGGCTGTGATCCTTGAGTGGTGAGACAAAGTCCTACACCCGGACTTAAGTGAACTTAAGATAGGATAGTGATATGTTCGATGAGACTTATAGGGAGTTTAATCCCGACCAAGTTGACTTGAAAATCATGCTCAGTTGAGACCCTTTCAAAAATAGTTCAGTTGACCGAGTAATTGTGAAGAATTTTACTATTTTCGATTGGAGTCTATGATACTGAGGACCGTAGTTACCTTTAACCCCACTTTGGCCTTTATTAGGACGTAGTGCGGGACTATGAGGGAGTACACCCAAAATAGTGCTACGCGATGCTACACTCAAAAGAAGTTCTCTTGAGAATATTATTAATCACTGAGTAATTGGGAAGTTGATAATATCTGAAAGATGAGCTAATGACTTTGGGAACCTTATTAGAACCTTGTTCTGCAGGTACAATCAACCTTTAGTCTGTGCCCTTCGGGAATGGGTATACCCTTTGACTCCATGCTCGTCGCAAACCTAGGGCCTTTGTTTGCTTATCTTTGTGTGCATCTTTGTGCTTACTTGTGTTTGTTGCATTCATATAGCATCATTTCACATTAAGATTTCATGGGATCCCCTTTTGTTTATGGACATTGTAGGTCGCTATGACTTCTAATGAAAGACGCACTTTGAAATACACTTTTAAAAGTCCTAAATTGGATGACCTAAAGGAGTTGGTGACCTTGATTGAAGACCAAGGGAAGTTCAAGAGCAAGTATGGGAAGCTGATATCTTTATTGAGTCACCAAGTAAACGAAGGACTCCTTTCCACTTTATTGCAGTTTTATGACCCACTTTACCATTTTTTTACGTTCTCAGACTTTCAGCTATTGCCTATATTAGAAGAATATTCTTTTTTGGTTGGTCTACCTATTCTAGAAAAATCTCCCTTCCCTTTCTTGGAAAAGGACCCTGAGGAAAGAGATATTGCTAAAGCTCTTTATCTGAATGTATCCGACGTCAGGAGAAACTTAATTAGTAAGGGTGGTATTTTAGGCTTAACTACGGATTTCTTAATTAGCAAGGCTATGTTTTATGCTGATTATACAAACAAGACCCCGTTTGAAGCAATCTTTGCTTTACTGGTTTATGGAGTGTTTCTATTCCCAAGATTTGAAGGGTTTGTCGACTTTAATGCCATCAAGATCTTTCTAAAGAATAATCCAGTGCCAACTTTATTGGGAAATACTTATCATTCTGTAAATCTCCGAAATCTTTATGGTGGAGGAATGATTACCTGCTGTGTACCTTTGCTTTACAAGTTGTTTATTTCACACTTACCGAAGTCCATCTCTTTTATAAATATCGGCAAGGAAATTTGGTCTCCAAGGGTTATGGCGTTGACCCACTCAGATATTGATTGGTATAACCGAGTGTATGATGGGACTTTAATTATTGATGGTTGTGGTGACTTTGCTAATGTACCGTTACTCAGTTGTAATGGAGGGATCAGTTACAATCTAGTCTTAGCTCGTCGATAATTGGGATTCCTGTTGAAGGAGCCACCAAAGAGTGTTCAAGTGGAAAGCGTTTTCTTTAGGGATGACAAGGAACTCTGAGACAAGATTTTGGCTGCATGGGATCATTTACACAAGAAAGACAAGAGAAGCCTTGGGAAACTTAATTGTATGTCCTTGGAGCCTTACCTCCAATGGGTTAGGGAGAGAGCAATCAAATTGAAGATGCCCTATTCCCGTCAAGGTCCTATACCTCCGAGAAGGGAGCTCACTTATGTATTTATGTCTGAAACTGAGAAGTTAGAGGTTGCTTTGAAGAAGTCGCAACATGAGTTAGAGTCATGGAAGAACAAGTATCTAGTGCCTGTTGCAGAGATTGATGAACTCCAGAAAGAGAAAGATGAACTCCAGAAGCAGCTACAATTGAAGGATGAAGAGTTACTCCCCTGCAAGAAGAGGAAAGTCATGGAGGATTTATTTTTCTCCGACCTACAATGCACTATTTGGAAGCTGATTGTGGACACCTTATCCGTGAGAAGACCCAGTTGGAAGAGGAGCTCAAACAGCGGAATTCAACGCTTCTTTAGGGCTCTCATTAGCTTTTATTTAGCTATTTATTTGGGACTTTTAAAAGCAATTATTTGTATTCCGTTTCAAAATTAATAAAAATGTTTTCTTTTACCACAATCTTTATAAATAATTGGGATCTCATGAAGTCCTACTCATCTTGCATTGCATTCTTTCTTTATTCATTTCAAGAAACTCAATTTTATTTCTCAGGTATTGTAACCATGGATTTCAAAAGAGAAGCATTGGAGTACACTTTCCAGAGTCCTAACATTGAAAGCTTGAGAGGAGTAGCAGATCTCATCGAGAACTGTCACGCTTTCGCAACAGAATATGGAGAAGTCTTCCGTTTTCTCGAACTCAAGATGAAAGGAGGGCTGTTGGAGACCCTTGTTCAGTTTTATGATCCGTTGTACCATTGTTTCAATTTTCCGGATTACCAGTTGATGCCGACTCCGGAAGAGTATTCTGATTTCTTGAGGATGCCTGTGACGGCCCGACCAATATTTACCGGCCAGGAGGACTTACCCAGTCACCAAGAAATTGCAAATGCTACTCATCTCAGCTTAGCAGATGTTCAAGCGTACTTAACCACCAAGGAAGGAGTCCTTGGATTCCCAGCTGATTTCCTGATTGAAAAAGTCTGTTACCATGCTGAAAGAAAAGAGGTCCTTATCTTAGAAGCTACCTTTTCTTTGTTGGTCTATGGGATTTTCTGGTTCCCAAAGATCGGAGACTTTGTTGACATGGATGCAATTAAGCTGTTCATCCTCAAGAATCCCATCCCCACCTTGCTAGCTGACACATACTATTCAATCCACTCGAGGAATGCTGAAGGAGGAGGACATATCGTTTATTGTACCGCTCTGTTGTATTCATGGTTCATTACTCGCCTAACTCGACACCCGTATATTTGGGAAGAGGAAGAATCACGTCATTGGTCCGAGATAGTTATGGCCCTTACTCACTCTAACATTGTGTGGTACGACCCTACCTATGGAGGAATATGTATGATTCCTAATATCGGAGGATTTACTAACATACCGCTTATTGGGAGAGAAGGATGCATAAGTTACAATCCTGCTTTGGCTCGCCTCTAATTTGGGCATCCTATGATCGAAGTACCTGACCAAACTCTGTTAGAAGGGATCTTTCTCAAGGAAGGAGAAGATCCAGACCTGAAGACCTTCATAATTTATGCATGGCGATACATCAATAAGGAGGGAATAGCTGCTTTAGGATACCCCAATTATGCTATCTCTGAAGAATATCTACATTGGGTGCGAGAAAGAGCTCTCGACCTCAAGATGCCATTTCCTTTTCACGAACCTATGGTATTGGCTTTTCATGACCCTGATTAGTTTGATGTGAGTGAAATAGATCAGTTAAAGGCTGCCTTAGATGAGGCTCGGAAACTGAAAGCCGCTTGGAGGAACAAGTTTTTCACACTCAAGGTAGAGAAAGAGAAATCCTAGAAGCTGCCAGAAGTAGAACTTGCAAGGAAAAGGAAGGCGCGAGAGGATTTATTTTCTTCTCACACCTCTTCAAGGGCTGTCACCAGTGATGAGCTTCCCCCAGATATTGTGGCTTGGAAGGAATGTGTCGATCGACTCATCAGAGAGAAAGCCGAGTTACAAGAACGCGTCAGTCAGTTAGAAGAAGAACTTCGCGCACAGAAGGAGCGTAGGGAGTAGACCTCCGAGTTTCTCTTTTGCTTTTGGTTCAATGTAATAAACTTTTAAAAGAGTACTCTGCTTTATAATGCCTCTCTAATATCAAAATAAAATAATTTTTTTTCCAATGTTACAATACCGGAAAACAATTTGAGTTTCTTGAAGTTTCATCCTGCATTCTGCATAATATCTAGCATCTTAGCATGTGCATGTGTCTCTTCTCCGCTATGTCTTCATCCGTCTTTCTATCTTTCTCTCGCCAGCTGACGTCTCTACCATTTGACCAAGCTTGAAGTACTATTGAAGGATAGTAAGGAGAACAAAAATATGGATCGCATGACTGGCTTCATAGTAAGGACCAATCCGACATTTGAAAGGTCTTCCGACGACTTTGCTCAACAAATGTATGTTCCTGTGCAACCTCGGCCTGTGCAAGACAACCTGTTTGTTGACCCTCAGAATACTCATGCTGAGAGGGAAATGGACGATCTTAGATTTATAGCAATGGAGAAAGAACTTCGTGACCTCCAAGAACAAGTGAAGATGATGAAAGGAGCCAATGCATCTGGTCTTGATGCTCACGACCTGTGTTTAGTTCCAGGCGTAATTATCCCTCCAAAGTTCAAGATGCCTGTTTTTGAAGTATACAAGGGTGCTAGTTGTCCAAGATACCATTTGACGATGTTTTGCCGAAAGATGACTGCTTATATTGACAACGACAAACTGATGATTCATTGCTTTCAAGAAAGCTTATGTGGGGCATCCTTAGTATGGTACAATTACAATTTGGGAAGACTTAGTTGTTGCTTTTGTGAAGCAATACAATTACAATTTGGGTATAGCTCCGGATAATAAAGACGACAATGGATCTTCTAGAAAGTTCATAGCTCCAGTACCTCCTCCTCAACCACGATATGCAACGCCTGCTCAGCGCGAACAACAACCACCTCCCAAGCGGAAGTCGGCCTCTCCAGATCAACCATAGAATTGACGATTTCGGAAACGGTTTCGCAATCAGGTGATATCTTTGAATATTCCGAGAAAAGGAATTTGTCAGTTTGACTCCATCCCTATGAAGTATGCTGACCTTTTTCCAGCATTAATCCAGAAAGGTCACATCCAGACAAGAGCTCCACCTAAGGTACCCAAGAAAATTCTGTACTGGTACAAAGCTGACAAATTTTGCCTATACCATCAAGGTGCTCTGGGGCACGAAATTGAGAGTTGTTACGGTTTGAAGGCAGACGTTCAAAGGTTGGTTAAGGACGAAACCTTATCCTTCAGAGTTTCCAATCCTAACCTCAACATGGTTCGTCCTCCGAGAACATGATCTAGGGTTATTTGGAAAATTCATATCAACATAGCATCAGAATGCTACATATCAGACGATTCAGCGAACTTCTCTATTTTTAGGCGTAATAAACTCCAAGAGAAAGGCTTGTCCGGCTTTTCACTTTTTTTTTTGCTTTTGTGTTTTCGTTTCTTTGATTAAGAGCATATTTGGCATGTAAGAACTTGTTATTTTGAATAAGTAATGCAATAAATGTTTTTCTTGAAGAAATCCATTCGTTTCACTCGTAAAATGTTTTTCATAATTTATAATGTCGACTTTACCCGATCTCCTGCTCTGACAGAGGATTGGAAGGAGGATGATGAAGTAAAACGCATGATCTCTTGTTGCATGCTTCGAATAAAAACCCTACTGATGATGTAAGGCATTATTTCAACCTCCTAAACACCAAGATAGTTAACCCCTCTTTTTAAGCCTTGAGAAAAGATCTGTTTTTCTCCCAAACCCAAACCTCGTCTTTAGCCTGGGGCAGGGTATTATCAAAAATGAACACCTTTCAAAAATCGGGTGGGCACAAATATAATAACCCTTTTATTCCTCCACTTTACAAACTAAGCCCATATACGACCCTCAAAGTCCTAATTGAAGTAAGGTTTAGTTCAAAAGCATATTCGACGAGATATTGTTTCCTGACTCCTTGAGCTATGATCAGATTAATATCGGCTTTATAAATAATTTTAATTTATATCCTAACTAGTGATCTCGGTCACCAGTTATTTTGATATCTCTTTTCACAACTTCAAGACAAACGCGTGTTGCATTAACCATTTTGAAATTAACATTGATGACTCGCTAAATGCGCTTGACATCTTAGAAAGATTACATTCGGACGTCGATGGATTTGAAGACTTCGCCAACCTGGGGCAAGTTTTTTTTCAAGAGGTTTGATTCATACCAGTCTTGGCTTCATCTAAAGCACAAATTGGAAGACTCAATTATACCGTCAATCAGGGGCAATCACGTCGAGATTCGGCGAATCTCTCTGAGAGTTTGAAAACAGTGGGGCATTTGGACATCATGTTTTCTGTAAAATCCTCTCGAGTTATTTTTCTCAAGCCAGGTGCGAAGCGGATGTTTATTTCATCCCCATGAAGCTCAACAATGATGACCCGGGATATTTATTTTATCCCTTGCGAAATTCCAGTTTGGGTGCCTTCGCCTACAACTTCAGGCAACCTTTCATACTTATCAAGTTGTTACATCCCCAGGTGGATTAATCTCTACTCCCCAGTAAAAGTTTTGAAGCCCTGAAGCAGGATTGCGATCCCATATTTGGTTCTCCATCTATACCAGTGGTACTTCTATTTTTAATGATTGGTCGGATGTTTGCTTCGAGAAGTTTATTTCATCTCCGTTTGTCCCTTTTTGTTTGTCTTGTCAGCATAAGCATACACATAGCATATAGATAGATAGCATGGCATGCACATCTTGTTGCATATCTTTGTGTTTATGTTATTCTATCGCTTTGGCCATGGTTATCCCCAAACGCTTGGCGTGTGTCTTATCCCTCCAAATAGAATTGTCGGCCCTAGGCAGAAAGAGCACAATGTTTATACTCTCCCCATGAAGTTCGATCCTCGTGGAAGACGGTTATTCCAGTACATTCTATTGGAGTTCGTACCTCGATGGTCGAGTCTTGCTTGACATTTTCTCTTCGGCTACTTCCCGAACTGAATCCTCGGCAATCACAGTGTGGATAATCTCCGATGTTTGAACATGGACTAAGTGTGCATTTATTTTGCACTTTATTCCCCAAGAAGAACATTTTCGAAGAATCTCTACAAAGACAGATATTACTCCAACAATGTCACAGGTTTTTCTCAACCACCTACATTTGGGCTACAAACATCTCTTTATTTGAGAAACTCTTTTTGACTAGGAACTTACTCAAAACGACAAATGACACTTCTCTTTATTTGAGAATTCCCACCACAAACATTTCTCTTTAGTTGAGAGTCTACAATGATATACACTTCTACAGCTACAACAAAGGTGCTCCCCAGGAATATATTCCCCAGTGAGTTCATCACACAAACTTATTTCATCAAGCGACATCTCCCCAGAGGAGTCGAAGAAGTTCATCACATTAGTCTCCCTTTATTCGAGAAGACATACTCTACAATTCAACCGGCTCGCATCTCTCCTGAAGATCTCCAATGAAGTTTTACAATCTCCAATACAGTACAATTACAATCTACAAAATTCTACAGTCTACAACAAATTATGGCTCACAGCCAAGAAATTTTACAATGTACAACATATTATGGCTCACAGCCAAGAAGTTCTACATCTACATTGACAGTTACATCTACAACATCTACAACGACATCTACAATCTACAGCCAAGACCCGTTCATGGATTCCA
The DNA here is from genome assembly GCA_963859935.3 of Lathyrus sativus. Taxonomy (NCBI): domain Eukaryota; kingdom Viridiplantae; phylum Streptophyta; class Magnoliopsida; order Fabales; family Fabaceae; genus Lathyrus; species Lathyrus sativus. Next base: position 13,437,510 of record OZ012735.1, on the reverse strand, counting down.
AATCACGAGGCGTGGGGAGGTGACTTTCAGAACCAAGACCCGTTCGTGGATTCCAAATCACGAGGCGTGGGGAGGTGAACTTTCAGAAGCCAAGACCCGTTCGTGGATTCCAAATCACAAGGCGTGGGGAGGTGGTTTTCAGGAACCAAGACCCGTTCATGGATTCCAAATCACGAGGCGTGGGGAGGTGACTTTCAGAAACCGAGACCCGTTCATGGTACCCAGACCATGAGGCGTGGGGAGGATATTACATTTTATTGTTCCCTTTTGGATTTCAAAAAATAATAATAATAAAAAGAGAGAAAAGAAGAAAAATAAAACTGAATTATGGACTCGATCGAGAAATCTATTTGGATTGTTACCAACCGCCACATTATGGTAATAAGCATATCTTTCGACTACGAGCTTCTCTCCTATCACCATACCCCTGGTGTATGAGGTACTGTTTTGCTTCTGGAGATTTCCCACTGGTGATTGTTTCTTGTCCCCGTGGAGTCCCGTTTCGTCGGGTCCGTTGCTCCTTTGTCCTGCGTGTTGTGTCCGGTTGTTCCCATGTGATCTCTCTCATCCCCACAGGACCCCCGTGTTCTGCATTTTCGTATCATCGCATATCATAAGCATGTGGTGGCATCTTACAGCCAAAAAAATTTGTGCAATGTTTGTATTTAAGTCCCTCCTATCTCGTCGAGACGAAGATTTCGATCTCCATATCTCCAGATAGAAGTAACTTAAATAGGGGCATCTTTCGCACCCTAAATTTTGACCTTAAGATGCCACCTCTTTTTGCGTTTTTTTCCTATTATTTGACTTTATTTTAACATTTCTGTTTTTTTTTGCGACCATTATTATATTTATTTCTATCATATTTATTATTATCATTATGTTATCTATTTCATTACTAACATTACTTTCACTCTTGAGCTACTAATCGGACCATTACACAGAAGACATTTGGAGATGAGGATGGCAAGATCCAAAGTATTAGTAAGCGAAACAAGACAACTTATGGGATTGATAAATCTACAACAATGCTTCGGGTCCCAGTTCTATCAAAATGCCAGTGGGATGTGAACAGATCAATTAATAGCTCATCTCAAATCAAATTACAAAAACAAGTTCAGGACAATTACAAGACAAGTTCATCACGAGATAAATTCATGATTATTAAGACTCAATTACTAAAACGGTAGAAGTGATGTGCCACAGCAGAAGTTCAAAACCGCAATTATACAACAACCAAGATGCTACTAAGGAAGTTAATGAACATGTAGAGGATGCAAATAGCCATCCTGTGAAACATATTCTCAGTAAACAACTAAAACTATAATGGAAGATTGTCTCCTAGAATTGATCAAATACGGTAGGCTGTTCCAGGAAGCGATTGGAAAGTGCTTGCTTGTCCTTCAACAATTTTCACGATAATAACTTGCAGAGGAATGCGTAACATACTAGAAAGCCTGAATGGGGCTTGCTTCAAGGACTCCGACAATGGCCTAATAGCCAAACTGACAACTCTAGTTCGTTGATTGTCACCTGCATTCCAAATTGTGAATCCGTTGGTTACGCCCAAAGGTATTTGAAAAGGAGCTTGCTGTTTGAGAGCACAGGAATGTTAAACGCATCTCCGAAGCCGTTACTCTTGTGACGACTCATAGTTTTCTGAACATGGGATCTGATGCCAAAGTCTTTAACTGTCAGAATTTTCGCAGCCGTAGTCATCAAAGGGGTACAACTCCCCAGCATTTCCTAAGCTTTCGAAGTGCAATGTCGAATTATGAGGGCACCGGAGCCATCAGAGATTGTTACCTGTTACAATGAAACAAATATTTCACATCAAGTTCATCCCGATTCGAGAACTCAGAAAGGTACTATTTCACATCAAGTAGTGTTAGGTACCCAAATTGCTTTGGGTCCTTGGTAGTTAGTACCCTTTTCAACCCACATATAATGCCCTTTAGCAACACCAATGTTGCGTACATAGCAAGCATTAGGTGTATGGCCTTTGATTCCACAATAAAAACAAAGAGGTTGAAAATGAATTCTATATCTAGGAACATAATTCTTTTTCTTCACAATTCTTTTCTTTTTATGACTTTGATGCATAGTTTTAGAATTGTTTGCCCTTTTCTTTAACAACTTGTTCACTTGCTTTTACAAAAATGGTTTCACTTGTGCTTGGTTTGGAAAACTTAGAATATCCTAATCCACTTTTATCATTAGGATATCTTTGGTGCCTAAGAATTTCCTCCAAGCCAATTTGACCTTTTTCGTATCTTTCCAAAACTCTTTTAAGTTGGACAATTTGAAAAGATAAGGATTCACAATTTTTGCATACAAGACTTTGTTTTTCATCCAACAATTTTTGTTTTTCATTTTCAATATTTTTTATAAAAACAGTATTTTGTTCTTCTAAAAATGAAATTCTTTTCTTTTGGGATGAGATGCTTTTATACAAAGTCTTGCATTATTTTAGAAGTTCATCTATGACTTCTTGTGCATCATTATCATAAATAGAAAAATCGTTACTAACCTCATCAATTTCTTCATCGGAATGATGTGACGCCATAAGAGCCATATTTGCACATTCATCGCTTTCCGACTCCGATGATGAACTTATCTCGTTATCGTCCCAAGCAACGTAAGCCTTTTTATTTTTGAAATCCTTCTTGCCTTTGAATCCTCCTTTCTTTGCAAGTTTCGGGCAATCCGGCTTTATGTGACCTTGCTTCCCACATTCGTAACATGTGACTTCTTGATTCGATATGGATGCATCCTTTTTCCTGAAATGTATATTCTTTTTAGGAAAAGAGGAATTTTTATTATTATTAAAAAAAACTTACCAAGCTTCTTTACAAGAAGCATGAAATTTTCATCTTCGGAAGTCTCGTCGTCTTTGTCATCCTTTGTGTCAATCTTCAAGGCAATTCCTTTGGACATCTTTTCTTGACTTTCGTGCTTCTCAAGTCTTCTAAGTTCCAATTCGTGCTCTTGAAGTTTGCCAAATAAGGATGCAGATGTCATTGTTGAGAGACTCTTCTTTTCCGAGATTGCGGTCACTTTTGGTTGCCATTCCCTTGTTAAGGATCTTAGGACTTTTAGGTTCAGATCATCATTGGTGAAGGTCTTCCTGAGAGCAATCAAGTGATTAATTATATGAATGAATCTTTTTTGTAAGGCAACAATAGATTCATCGGGCTGCATACGGAACATCTCATATTCTTGGCTTAACGTGTTGAGCCTTGATCCTTTTACTTCTGCAGTTCCTTCATGCGTTTCCACCAAGATGTCCCAAATCTCTTTTGCCGATCTACACTGTGATACACGGAAGAACTCGTCCATACTAAGAGCGTTTTGGAGTATGTTGATTGGCTTCTTTTCATTAAGAATTTTTTTCTTATCGTTTTCATCATACGTGCTTTTCAACTTTGCGGTTCCAACGCCATTGACCACATTTACTGGATTGTATGGTCCTTCTTCGATTGCTTCCCATATACCTTCTCCTTGGGCTTCAATATGTGCCTTCATTCTGATTTTCCAAAAATCGAAATATTCTCCAGAGAACAATGGTGGTTTGTTACTATTTCCACCGTCTTTGAAAACCGGGTTGGTGCTAGCGGAAGCCATACTGAATCGTTAGGAACAGGTTACCTTAACCTGCTCTGATGCCAATTGTAAGTTCAGAGTATGCCTAAGAGGGGGGGAGGGTGAATTAGGCTTTAGAAACTTTTTCCGGTTTTTCGATATTCTTGAAATTTACTTTGTTATGATCTTGATGATGAAAGCAGTAAAAGGAGAATGAAAATGGACACAGAGATTTATAGTGGTTCCCTTCACAATCCGAAGGTACTCCACTCCCCTTTCCACATGAAAGAGAGTTTTCACTATAGTTTTAGAATGTACAACCTATCACACCATCAACCGGCGAGGCATACTATCTAACAACTATTTCAACAACTTAGTGTACAAGAACAATCCTCTTGCAAGTACTAACCCTTGTGTCCAACAATCCTGGATCACAAGTCACAAAGAAATAATTCTTGTAATTTTGTAATTGAGAGTGATATAATAATAATATCAATACAAAGATTGATCTTCTCCTTTTGATTAAAATTCACTTTTCAATATCAATACAAGTGTTCAACAATTCTGGATATGAAATGTATGAACAATATGAACACTTTTTGAAAATATTTGAAAATATTTGAAAAGAGTGAATTTGATTCTAATGATTATTTTTAAAATTATTGGAGGTGTTTTTCAATTTGAAATTTTCAGAATTTATATGAGCAAAACACCATTTCAAAAAGGTATAATTGAGTATGAATCAAATAAAGAAAAGGTATAAAATTCAAACATAATTTGAACTTTAACAGAAACAATTTTTCAAAATTCGTTCAGTGTTAATCGGTTAACCATATAGGTTAATCGGTTAACACTTGAACGTTAGCCCTGAGAATTCAAAATTTACGGCCCTTAACCGATTAACCCATATGGTTAATCGATTAACACTATTAAAACTCATAAAAAATACTAAGTTAAAAAGTGTTATAGCAATCCAAATGATTTTTTAAAACATGCAGATGCAAAATGTAAATGTGATAAGTATTTGAATACTTGTATATCAATTAAAGGAGTGAATATTGATATACCGAAGCTTGAGTCCAAATCTTGAAAGTTGTAGGACCATTTGCACCTGATGCTTGCTTTGCTTGAAAACATTCCATAGTCTTGATCTTGATCAGTTTTGAAAGCTTTGACTTTTTGCAATCATGGAATGAGCTTAGGTCTTTGTTGACATCATCAAAACCTTGAGATTGAAGTGCTTCTACAGTTGCAAATGGATTCAGTTTTTCTGGAGATTTCCATTCCCAATCAGAGTTTGCAGTTTATTTTTGCGGTCGAGTGGCCGATTTTATTTTTTGTTTTGTAGGAAATTTCAGCTCAGGAAGCAGCATTCAGGCTATTCCAAACATTCTCATGATCAGAATATTCAAGAACAAGTTTCAGAGACTGAATAGAGCTCAAAACGGGTGAAAACAGGAAAATGTGCAGATTTCCCTTCAGAAGGCGCCAAAATTCAAATTTTGAAGATGTTAATCGGTTAACACATATGGTTAACCGATTAACCAAGTTAAAATCAGGTCAAATATGGATTTTTGAAGGTGTTAATTGATTAACACATATGGTTAATCGATTAACTAGTGCAGATTTTGCTCTGCACGTGAATTTTCAAGGCAATCCACTTTGGGGTCCAATTTTGATCACTTGAGTTTCAATTTTACACTTGGGAAGGATCTAGAATCATTTCAGAATTTGATTAATTTCATTTTCCCTCCAAACTCCCATTCATCATTCCATTCCGAATTTCCCAAACCATCTTCCAAACCTCACATTTGGATCCAAGCCTAAGGGGTATTTATTTGATCTACTCCAAACTACACACATCTAAGCCTCATAGTTTGAATTTCATTTCAGAATTCACTCTTGAGCTCTCAAGTTTCTCTCAACTTTTCTCCATTTCAAAAATCCTCACCAAAGCTCTTAATCCATTGAATTCTTTGATTCTTCATTGGAATCAATGAATTCTTGAGCTAAAACCTCCATCCATCATTCTAATTGAATCAATTTCCTCATTCAATTTTTGTGCAAGCTTGGATCGTAATCTGGAGTTGGATCTAGAAGTGTTTATTTGGATAATTTTAGCTTAATTTTGAAGGATCTTCATTACTACTACAAGAATTAGCTTGGATCTTGAATTTTTCCGGACTTCTAGCATTAGATCTGTTCAAATACAGTTGAATCAACATTAACCGAAGCAATTCTCCGCTTCGAAGGTTGGAATTCTAGATCCATAGCATTTTTTAGCTAATTTGCATAATTATCATGTGGATCTTCATTTTTGATTGACTTTTGGTTGATTTGATTCATGTGATCTGTGATCTTGCTGCTTAGATGTGTTTACATCTTGTTGTTATCACTGATTATTGGTTTAAGTTCGTGCTTAATTGATTATGTGATCCTCCGGATGATTGGATAAGTGCTTATGTGTTGAAAATGATGTTCTGCTGCTGTTTTTCTGCTTCTGGTACAGTGTTAATCGGTTAACCTATATGTTTAATCGGTTAACCAGTTCAAACTTTCAAATTTTTCAAACGTTAATAGTGGTTAATCGATTAACCCAGGGTGTTAACCGATTAACACTAAACCAGAATGTCATATTTGCTGTTTTTCATGTTTGTTTTGGTATCGTTTTGCTTCAAATCATCATAGATCAGTGTGATGCATTAGGAGTGAAGTGTTTTGGATATTTGTCGCTGTTCTTGATTTTTTAATCGAGATTTCTTCGACACGTGTGCTTTCTTTCCACTTGAATGCATATTCCCGTATATGTCGCTCAACGTGATGTTTATCTTTCGCTTGAGTGTTAGAGTCCAGTGGTCGAGATGCGCTTGTGGAGGCTGCTGCCCCATACTTCTTTTCCTCCCACTTGTCTCCGATGATTGATAGTCGATGGTCGTAGAAGTTCACTTCTCCCGTTTTGTCTCATCCACTCTCTTTTGTGCTTGCATTTTCATGTTTGCTTGCCTTCTTGCATTTCTTTTTTGCATTGCATTCTTTGCTTTCTTTCAAGAGGTCGAGACGCGCTTGTGGCGGCTGCTACCCCACACTATTTTCCTCCCTCTTTGCATGTTTATTTTTCATGTTTGCATCTTCTACTTGTGATTGAGTTTATCTTGTGCTTTCTTGGTCTTTTGCCATGATCCACATAGGGTTTCTAGTCCCTCCGTTTAGGATGGGAGTAGGAGAGACATTAGGTGTTCAATCCCAACTTTAGGTCCACTTTGCATGATAACATTAGGACCGAGTTTCCCCTTAGACTTTCCGTGTGTCTCTCTTCTCATCTCAAACATCTTAATCCATCTAATAAATACGATGAACATTATGCGCTACGAGCCTTAAGCTACACGGGGAATGTTGAGTGAGAGGTCTCCTCTCGCTTGTTTAAAGTATTTAGTGTACGTCCCGTTTCGGGGCTGTTGCACCCCAAAATTTGCCCTCACAATACAAGACTTTGTGTTCCAAGAAGGTTCACAAGGTTCACAAAATTCATAATTGGTCAGAAGAGTTGACAATTCCCTCAGACAATGCACCTCCTAAGCAGTGCATCCAAAACTAGGGTTTTGACTTTAATCAGGCTAAATGGACTTCCAAGACTTCAAGTGAGCTTCATAACATCTTATATGTGTATAAGAACCCCCATGTCAAGTTTCAAGACTTTTCTCAAAAGTTTGCTCAGTCAGATGATCAGATAAGTCAAAAGCAGTCGATGCAGTTAAAAGGTCAAACTAAGGTCAACTGTGGTCAAACCAAAGTCAAACTTCATGATTTTTTTTTTGCCAACATCAAAGAGAGGTTGGGTGAGAAATATTATCATAATAACTGTAATACCCCAAATTTTGCCCTAAGATTTGTCGTCGCATTTCATTGCATTTAATCAATTACTAACAAATTTGTGTAGTCGTTTGACTTTTTGCAGGTAAATATCATATGGCATGCATTTTTTTTCTAAAAAGTAAAAATGGCACAATTGGCAGGAGGACATGTGTAAGGAGTTATGAGTGTGAGAGGTTGAGAGTTCGAATCTCACCTTTGTCATTTTTTTTTGTTTTTTATTATTTTTACTCTAAATTTTTCTATCTTTCATTAAAAAAATAACAAAAATAGTTTTTTATTATTATTTAATTATTATTTTCGTATTTTAATTAAATCATTTTTTAAAATATTATTTTTTTCACTTTTTTCTAAATTATTCATAAAAATATCCAAAAAATCATAAAATAAAAAATATTGAAAAAAATTTTGTTCTTTTTATAATATTTTTTATTTCAGGAATCAATAGGATTATTAGTTTTTATTTTAAGTTTATTTTAATTATTTTAAATTATTTAAATTTTATTTTTTCTTAACTAATTATTTAGTTTGGGCTTTAGGGACATTATTGACAATTTGGTGTTAACCCTAATTTGTTCCCTATATATACATGTGTTGCCTTGTTGGAAAAGAGGAGGGAGAAGGAAAAAAACCTAAGAGGAGTGAGTGCCGTTTGCCGTTATTTAGTTTTCTTCTTCATCCATTACTATTGTTTCTTTTTCTTCATCGTTTACCGTTATTTCTTTTCCTTCATCTATTACTGTTGTTTCTTTTTCTTCATCTTTTACCGTTATTTCTTTTTTCTTCATCTATTACCGTTATTTCTTTTTCTTTATCTATTACTGTTACGTTTATATATATATATAATTTTTAAATTGTTAGAGTTTATATATATAAGATTTTTGATCGAATTATGTCGATACGATGTTTGCACATTTGTGTGCATGACGCGTGACATTTGTGTTAGTTCGATCTGGTTGCGATGATCGCATTTTTGTGTGAGCAATAATACTATTTTTTGCTTAATTTCTTTTTCTTTGCGATAAATTTTGTTTCGTCCGATTTAGATCTGGTTGCGATGAGCGCATTTCTGCGTTAGCAACATTGTTGGGTTATTTGGCACATTTAAAATTCATTATTGCTTTATTATTATTATTATTATTATTATTATTATTATTATTATTATTATTATTATTATTATTACCATTATTATTATTATTGTTATCATTAATTTATTAAAATTTGTTATAATATAAAAATCTGTTTTTTTAAAATAAATAACATTAACATCTTTTCCAAATTAATATGAAAACCTATTATTTTTAAGAAAAACTTTTTTTAGATAAATTTAAAATAATAACTAAAATCTTTTTTTAAAATAATAACTAGAACCGTTATTTATTTTATTTTATTATTGTTCAATTCAAATTTCATTATCATATTGTATCTGCTCCTCTCATGTAACCTCGCGAACTTAACAATCGCTCTTTAAATTCTGCCTTTAAATTTCTGCTTGCATGGTTTAAATTATGACATTATCTCTCTGTTTGCATGATTCAATTATCTCACGCGTTTACTATTATTTCTGTCACATTGCACACATCCGAAGGTTAGGTCTAACTGTTTGGCCGCCGCGCCAATAGCCCGTAAAACTTCACACATTCAATTTCAAATCCTCAAAACTACAAACTACAAACCCTAATTTTCACAAATGCCTCGCCGCAGGCAAAATTACAATTTTACCCTTAGCATTAGGTCAAAGAGCCGCCGCGCTCATTTTAGGGTTTCCCGCCGTGGAATCCCTAATTTAACCCTAATTACAACTTAACATTTCAACATAGAGATTTGGAGTTTCTACACTCCACGTAAGCGTGTCCTTAAGACATGTTTATTCCCCGTGAGACCTTGACCACAGTCAAGAAGTCTCTAACCTCCCTTTTGAGGGGAACTACGATTACTCTGATTCCACTCCCGTAAGGATACGTAGGCACAAGATGCGATGTCTTGCCGAGTAAACTTAGAATTAACCCCCTTTATTATTTATTATTGCTTATTTATATTTTATTTAATTATCTTGCTTATTATTTTGTAATTGTTTCTTGGATGTAAAGTTGTTTAATTATTTAATTATTATTATGGTTAGTAATTAGTGAGTGTAACAACATGTATGTAATATTAAAATAAATTTAGATCACTTTTAAATAAAGATAATTAAAATAAACACGTCACACACGTAAGTCGATTTTAATCGCCGTCTCACTTCCTAAGGATATCCCTCAAGTTGCCTACGAATAATGGTTAAGTGGGGTGTATAAAGCAAGTCCCTCAAATAGAAAAATCATCAAAGTCCCTTATGGTTGCCTTTACGAATCGAGTCCCTTTCGAAAAATGATGATGGTCCCTTATATGTGCTTATTACATCCCACAATGGCCTTCAAAGTCAAATTGTCCCTCACATATCCCTTAACATCCAAAGTAAGGACTACCTACTCCATTATAGTAGGGATAGTCTTACTAAAGGAAAGAATGAAGAATAAGAAAGACCTTTAAACATTAGGGTAGGTTACTCCTAGGTGCTTGCTCACTTCAAAACTGTTTCGCACTTAAACAAATTTTCAACAAGTTTTCAAACAAGTTCTTAACACATCCTTACATGGACTATTTATTAACTATTCTGAAAATTTTCTATTCACACACTACAATTTCAAAACAATTCAAAAGTGAGCTTAAGTACCTAAGAGCCCATGGATAACCATGGATGAAAAGGATGCTAATACCTTCCCTTTTCATAACCTACCCCCCGGACCCAAAATATTCTCTAAGGTCTTTCCTGTTCTTTTATAACCTTTCCTTATGGATAAAATAAAAGTCGGTGGCGACTCTTGCTATCCGCAACATTGTTTAAAGTCAGTTCACCGGGTTACAGAACTGGCGACTCTGCTGGGGATCTATTTAAGAGGGGTACCCTTAGGAATTAAGATCACTTTAAATTGTTTGCCTTGTTTGCTTTATTATTATATTGTTGGGGTGCTCTTATGTGTGAAAGGTCCTAACCCGGATCTAGTGTACCTTAGGTAAATGGCAATAGACCAAGGAAACTGTACGACGTATATCGATACGGTTGATCTGGTGGCCATAGTTAGTGCGACTTCTTGGTTGGTGCTTATATTCCTTAAGTCAAGTTGAGGATAATATTGAGGCTGCCATATGTTGTCAATGCACTAACTGACTTTTAGAACCCTAGCTAACTCATCTTGGCCTTTAGAAAGTAGTGAGGTAACCGGCTTTGGTGCAGACTGAAGTTGGTTGACACTCGATGCTACGCTCATTGAGATCTTAAACTTGAAGGGTTTTGGTTGGCAAGTAAGTTGCCTTCTGATCAACCACCCTTGTGAAGGATCAATGATATTGAGATCCCTTAGAACCCGGTTACTTTTGTAGGACAGGATGAACCATCTAACTTCAGGGGAGGGTACTTACCTTTAAACCTCATGCAAGCCTTTAAACCTAGGGCAATTGTGTGACTTGTTTGTGTGTGCCACATGTTTGTGATTGAACATAACATCATGACATCATCATGCATCATGAGCATATCATTTTCCCTAACCATTTCAAGGACCAAGGGATTTATTTTTGTTCTTTGTTGCAGGTCATGGCTTCTGCTCGTAGAAACACCATCAGGATCAACTTTGTAGGGATACCTCCCAAGCTCAAAGAGTTGGTTTCCCAAATGTCTGATCATTCCCAGTTCGTCCAGAGACATGGTCACCTATTGGATCTAGTCACTTCAGGGTTCAGTGAAGACATGATGAGTGTGCTGTTTCAGTTCTTTGACCCTAAGCACCATTGCTTTACATTTCCTGATTATCAGTTAGTTCCAACCATGGAGGAGTTCTCTAAACTTCTGGGTATCCCTGTTCTTGATCAGAAACCATTCACAGGTTTGGAGAAGGAGCTTAAACCTGAAGTTATTGCTGCAGCTCTACATCTGAAGAAGTCTGACATTGTTCTAGAGACGAGAAGCGGAGTCAAGGGTATTCTTGCCAAGGTATTAATGGATAAAGCTCAAATGTTCTTGAAGGCCATGAGCTATGATGCTTTTGAGGAGATCTTAGCCTTGCTGATATATGGCTTAGTGTTGTTCCCCAATCCAGATCAGTTCATAGACGTTCATGCCATCAACATATTCCTGAGTCACAATCCAGTGCCTACCTTACTTGGAGACATCCTACATTCTCTTCACACCCGTACTACAAGGGCAAGAGGAACTTTGATGTGCTGCATACCTTTACTTTCTAGGTGGTTTATTTCTCACCTTCCTCGCTCAGTAATGAAGAATGAGCAAGGGTTCAGATGGTCCAAGAGGATCATGTCACTTTCTCACTCAGACATCCATTGGTGCTCCAGATCTATGGAGAATGTCACCATCATTGACCGTTGTGGGGAGTTTCCTAATGTGCCACTTCTAGGCATAAGAGGAGGCATCACCTACAACCCATCTCTAGCTTTACGACAGTTTGGTTACGCCCGGAGCGATGATCCACATGACATGTTGATTCAGGGCATTGTGTTTGACTACGACAACGATCTTCAGGGTTACCGTCAGAGATTCATACGAGCTTGGGGAAAGGTAAACAGGATTGACAGCAAGACACTGGAGCCTAAGTACACCATTCCTATGGGGGCTTATCTCAGATGGGTACGATTTCGTGCTCAGACACTCATGATGCCATATCCTGCCATCCTACCAGTTACCATGGAACCTGTTGCTGAAGGAGACACAGCTTATACCATCCTTCACCCAGACATGCCTACTGATATGGAAGACTTGCAGAGATCATGGATCCAACTGAAAGAGCAAAGGGATACTTTCGAGGCTCATTACAAAGCAAGCCAAGCAAGGATCCTAGAGCTAACAAAGCTACTTCATGAGGAACGAAACCTCAACTCATACCTCAACACAAAGAGGAAACGTCCATGGGAGACTTAAAACCCCATCTTTTGTACTTATTTCGTTTTCATTTTTTGTAAGCCTAAAAGGCAAAACAAGTTATTACTAATAAAAAGTTACTTTCTTGTTTGTTTAAGCAAATTTAAATCCTGCGGTCCTTGAAAACATTGCATATGCATTCCCATATCATTGCATCACAGGTTTATAATTGTGCACAGGTTTCTCATCTTCTCGCCGTTTATTTCAGCAATGGCTCTTGAACAATCAGTTAAGGATCTCCAGGCACAGAATGCACAGTTCCAAGAGCTGATCCTGAACCTATCCAAGGGGCAGGATGAATTGAAGACACTGCTGGCCAAGAAGACTAAGAAGACTAGAAGGTCTGCTGGGTTGCTCAATATGGGAAGAAGGTTCAAAGGTCCTGTCAAGACCAAGGAACATGTTGAAGACTATGAATCTGAAGAATCTGAGCAGGAGAGAGGCAGTCTCCACAACACTATGGGGGACTCTGATTCTGAGGCTAACTACTACCATGAGCCTAACGAAGACAAATTCAAGATGCTGGTGGATAGAATGGATGCTATGGAATTACAGAAATCATCTGGGCTGGATTTTGAGGATTTGAGCTTGATATCTGGGGTGGTCATACCCATTGGGTTCAAAGTTCCTACATTTGTTGTCTATGATGGGGTCTCTTGTCCCAAATTGCATCTGAGGTCTTATGTCAGAAGAATGCAACCCCACACTGCTGATAAAAAGTTGTGGATCCATTTCTTTCAAGAGAGTTTATCTGGAGCTCAGCTAGAGTGGTATTATCAGTTGGAGAGTGTCAACATCAGAGATTGGAATGACCTTGCTGAAGCTTTCTACAAGCAGTATCAATACAATGCTGACTTATCCCCCACTCGCATGCAGCTTCAAAGCATGTCTATGGGTGCCAAAGAAAGCTTTAAGGAGTATGCTCATAAGTGGAGAGACTTAGCTGGAAGAGTTCAACCCCCTTTGACTGATAGGGAGTTGGTTGATATGTTCATGTGTACGCTGAATGGTCCGTTTTACAGTCATCTCATTGGAAGCTCATCATCTGGCTTCACTGAGTTGATCATGACAGGAGAGCGAGTAGAGAATGGTATCAAGGGTGGTAAGATCCAAGTGGGCACTTCTTCATCAGGTGCTGCAAAGAAGCCTCCCACTGGGAAGAAAGAATCTAATGCTGTGTATGGTCAGCCTGATCGTAACAGAAGGCATCAGTCTGTTAGTACAGTTCATATTTCAAATCCAACTCCTGCAACAACAGAGCAGCCTCAAGGCAACCAACAGAGGGCTAGAAGACAGTTCACGAAGATCAACATGTCAATGGCTCAGGCATTGCAACACTTGTTGAAGGCTGAACTTATTACCCTGAGGGAGGCTCCTCAGAATCCCAATGTTACCTCTCCCAAGTACAATCCCAATGCACGATGTGCATATCATTCAAACTGTCCAGGACATGATACTAATAACTGCTGGGTCTTGAAGAACAAAATTCAGGATATGATTGATGCTGGAGAAATTGAGTTTGATCCACCAGGTACTCCAAATGTGATTACAGCTCCAATGCCAAATCACGAGAAGACTGTCAACGCCATTGATGAAGATATTGATGAAGATCTGCATGTCTATTCAGTTATGGAGTTGAGCACACCATTGTCTGTTATCAAAAAGAGGTTAGTACAAGCTGGGATCTTTCCAGGTTGTCATGAAGATTGTCTATATCGTACCTATAAGCTGGATAGTTGCTTCATTTTGAGAGATGGGATTCAACGTCTCATGGATAAATATACTATAGTGTTTGAAAGAAGACCAGCATCTGTAGAAAGTATGGTGGATCATCTGACTCAGGGTAAGAAGATTGAAGAGGTTGACATGGTTGACAAAGTACCACTAAGAATCACTTCAAAGGGTCCCATTAAAATCACTCATCAGGGCCCGATCAAGATTACTGCTGAAGGTCCTGTGAAAGTTGTTGCTGAAGCCAGAGTAGCTCCTCTGATCATTACCACTCCTGGTCCTATTCCTTATACATCTGACAAAGATGTGCCTTGGCACTATGGGTCTGATGTTTATATCCATGGTGTCAAGCAGGAGCCTTTACCTGATATGCCTGTTGACATTGATAATATTGCTGGATCTAGCAAGATCACTCGTAGTGGAAAAGTCTTCTCTCCTCCAGTTGCTTCTAAGAGTGCAGTTACTCCTGCTGTTACTTCCACCACTGATGCTCGGGGCAAGGGTCCTGTTATTGAGCCTGTATCTACTGATGTGCCAGCTGCTGATGACCTCTCTAAGCAGATGGAAGAAGTATTGAAAATCATTCGCAAGAGTGATTATGATATTGTTGATCAGCTGGGGCATACTCCCTCAAAGATTTCTATGCTCTCCCTGTTATTATGTTCTGAGGCTCATGCCAAGTCATTGATCAAGTTTCTAAAGATGGCTCATGTACCCAGTGCAATTTCTGTGGACCAGTTTGAGAATTGTGTTGCTCACCTGACCTATGACAACGGGTTAGGATTTTCTGATGCTGACTTGACCCCTGCCAAGAGGGATCATAACAGGGCCTTGCATATTTCAATTGAATGCAGGGGCACTACCCTGTCTCATGTGCTAATAGACAATGGTTCCTCTCTGAATGTGTTGCCTAAGGAAGTCCTGAACAAGCTGAGTCCTGAAGATACGGTATTGAAGCCCAGTAATATTGTGGTAAAGGCTTTGATGGTTCTAGAAGAGTAGTGCATGGGGAAATTGATCTTCCAATCAAGGTTGGCTCTCAGGTGTTTACTGCTACATTCTATGTGATGGATATTCGTCCTTCGTACTCATGTCTGCTTGGTCGTCCCTGGATCCATGGGGCAGGTGCTGTGACCTCCACATTACATCAAAAGTTGAGATATCCGGTGAATGGAAAAGTTGTTACTGTCTTTGGAGAGGAAGAATACTTTGTCAGCCATGTAAACACTTTCAAGTATCTGGAAGTAGAAGGTGAATACATTGAAACTCCATGTCAGTCATTTGAAGTGGTTCCCTGGGCTGTTAAGGATTGTGTGACTCCTCCTGCTGTGAAGAAGGTTCCTGTGGTCATCAGAAACCCTCCAACAATGGCAATGACCTCCCTCAATGATGCAAAAGCTGTGGTGGAAGAAGGTGGTTGTACTATTTGGGGTCAGCTTCCTGATATTCCATACAAGTCTGACAAGTTTGGTTTGGGTTTCACTGCAGAGTCCCAGAAGGCTGTTCGTCGTGCTCGTACTGTTCGTATCACCAATCAAGGGGTTATCAATGCTGTGGGAGATCAAGATGAAGACTACAACTTGGAGGCATGGATTTTTCCTACTGTGGGTGCTGGACTCAATAATTGGAAAGCTGAAGATGTTATCCCTATCTCCTTTAGTCGGGAGTAAATACTATTACTGTGTTATGTTTTTAAATTTGTACTTTCAAGCCATGTGCCTTACCCGGGGCACAATGGTGTGCTTGTTACGGGTTGTCATTTCATTTGCATACTTCATTCAATAAAATCAGTGGACGTTTCGTTTTCGTAAATATTGTGTTCCTTGTCTTTCTTTTTCTTTTATTTTTGCTTTATCAGCTATGTGTTCTTACACACACCCACGTCACTAAAATGCAGATCCTCATCCACTCTGGATCCAGTTGATAATAGTTCTACTATTGCCAATTACAATTTCGAGAATCCGATCTATCAAACTGAAGACGGAAACGAGGACGATTGTGAAATACCTGTAGAGCTTGCTAGGTTGTTACAACAAGAAGAGAAAGCTATACAGCCACATGAAGAGCCAGTCGAAGTTGTGAATCTGGGAACTGAAGAAAACAGAAAAGAGGTCAAGATAGGGGCTGATTTAGAGGACAGTGTCAAGAGCAGGTTGATTCAGATGCTACGTGACTATGTGGAGATCTTTGCTTGGTCTTATGAAGATATGCCAGGGTTGGATACAGACATTGTGGTTCACCGTTTGCCAGTGAAAGAAGATTGTCGTCCAAAGAAGCAGAAGGTTCGTCGTATGCGTCCTGAAATGTCAGAAAAGATCAAAGCAGAGGTAATGAAACAATTCAATGCAGGGTTCTTGGCCGTAACTTCTTATCCTCAGTGGGTTGCAAATGTGGTACCAGTTCCTAAGAAAGATGGTAAGGTACGTATGTGTGTAGACTACAGAGATCTGAACAAGGCTAGCCCTAAAGATGACTTTCCACTTCCTCATATTGATATTCTGGTAGACAACACTGCTCAGTATAAGGTATTCTCTTTTATGGATGGTTTCTCTGGTTACAATCAAATCAAGATGGCATCTGAAGATATGGAGAAGACTACATTTGTGACACAGTGGGGCACCTTTTGCTATAAGGTAATGCCATTTGGTTTGAAGAATGCAGGGGCAACATATCAGCGTGCTATGGTGGCTTTGTTTCATGATATGATTCATCATGAGATAGAGGTATATGTGGATGATATGATAGCCAGGTCTCAGAATGAAGAACAACATCTTGATCATCTGCACAAGTTGTTTGAGAGGTTGAAGAAATACAGGTTGAGATTAAATCCAAACAAGTGTACTTTTGGAGTTAGATCTGGAAAGCTCCTGGGTTTCATTGTCAGTGGAAAAGGTATTGAAGTGGATCCTGCAAAAGTGAAAGCTATACGAGAGATGCCAGCTCCCCGTACTGAGAAGGAGGTTAGAGGTTTCTTGGGACGATTGAACTACATTGCAAGATTTATTTCCCAATTAACTACCATCTGTGAGCCAATCTTCAAGTTGTTGAAGAAAGATCAGGTGATGGAATGGAATGATGAGTGCCAGACTGCCTTTGATGAAATCAAGAGATATTTGCTAGAACCTCCAATTTTAATGCCACCAGTTGATGGAAGACCCTTGATTATGTATTTAACAGTATTAGACAACTCAATGGGGTGTGTATTGGGGCAACATGACGAGTCTGGTCGAAAAGAGCCGGCAATATACTACCTTAGCAAAAAGTTTACCGACTGTGAAACAAGATACTCACTGCTCGAGAAAACTTGCTGCGCTTTGGCATGGGCTGCTCGCCGACTAAGACAGTATATGTTGACCCATACTACCTTGTTGATTTCGAAGATGGATCCAATCAAGTACATATTTGAGAAACCTGCTCTCTCCGGAAGAATTGCAAGATGGCAAATGATCTTGACGGAATATGATATACAGTATACTACTCAGAAGGCCATTAAGGGGAGTGTTGTTGCTGATCATTTGGCTCATCAAGCAGTAGATGATTACCAGTCAATGAATTTTGAGTTCCCTGATGAAGACATTATGTCTGTTACCAAAGAACCTGGACAGTATGACGGACCTGAACAAGGATCCCGATGGACTATGGTTTTTGATGGTGCCTCCAATGCACATGGTAATGGTGTTGGTGTTGTGATTAGTTCCCCTGAAGGTTGTCATACCCCGATTACTGCCAGACTTTGTTTCTATTGTACCAATAACATGGCTGAGTATGAGGCATGTATCATGGGTATGCAAGTTGCTATTGATATGAAGATTCAGTTCCTTGAGAATTATGAAGGATGCAGGCTTGGATGAAGATGAGTGGATTCAGACTCGACTTGACCAGATAAATTTGATTGATGAGAAAAGGTTAGCAGCAGTTTGTCATGGCCAGATGTACCAGAAACGGATGATCAAAGCTTTTAACAAGAAGGTTAAGCCAAAGGTATATCAGGCTGGTGACTTGGTAATCAAGCGTATCATATTACCACAGGGTGATCCTAGGGGCAAGTGGACTCCAACATATGAGGGACCATTTGTAGTCAAGACAGTGTTCTCAGGAGGTGCCATGATACTGACTACAATGGATGGTGAAGACTTCCCACAACCTGTAAACGCAGACATAGTTAAAAAATACTACGCATAAAAAGAGACCCGCTAGGTTGACAGGCCTAGGCAAAAATAAGGGCATCCCGGCAAACCAAAAGGGTTTGGGCAAAAATTAGGGATATATATATAAAAAGATGTACACCCGGCAAGTCGAAAACCTAAAAAGGCGGCTTGGGCAAAAAAGGGTATCCCGGTGGATTGAAAACCTGAAAGGGCAATCCAGGCAAAAGTTAGGGATTAAAGCGTATGACTATGTCTCGTTTGGATCACTCATGAAACTGCAACCAGTTGTACTACTTACTCAAAGCTCAAACAGATGAAGCTCAATCCAATCGTTTCCGTCTCAACAGCAAGAAGATGAGATACTTGAGTGGCAATAGTAGAATTGAAACTCAATAGGATTATTTCCCACACAGCTGACTCTTTTTGTAAAACTTCATGACAAAATTCTCTTACTAGGGTTTATGTCTCCTTGTACAAACTTACCCGTGTATGGGTCACTTTTGATATAAATAAACTCCATCTTTTGAATCCAGATTTACTTTTACCCTATTTACATAAGCGAAACGTCCATTGGTTGTGTTTGAATGTATGTATGCCTTGGAATATGATTGATGTTTACCAGAAATGCATGTATGCTTTTAATATGATTGATGTTTACCAGAAATGCATGAAAATGCAGTAATAGTATTTACTAAGGACGAACGAGGGAAGGATTTCAACGAAGCTTCGCCGGTTCATCTTTACAAAACAGTTACAAACCATCAGTAGGACTAATCCATTTTCACAAAGTCTAATCTCCCCTGGAATTTATATCCATCTCTTTTATCCTCATACGGATATACGGGAAATTACTTTCCAATAAAGGCACGATGAACGAAGACGGGATGTTATACTTATCCTACTATCAAACGAAAACGAAGGTTATCTATACCCTACTACCCCCAACAACGGGAGGTTATCTATACCTTGTTATCCCCAACAACGGGAGGTTATCTATACCTTGTTATCCCCAGTAGACGGAGGGTTATATATTCTTCAACAACGAATCGGGATTTATTTTCCTTGGCCAGCAGTTGTTATACAAGGATATCCAGACACTTCCAGCAGTGTCATAGCATACATACATCATTTACATCATACCATAACATATATGTCTATAGTACATTACCTAAGTGCATCATGTCATACATGCATACATAAAGCATAAACTAATGTTGTTATACAGAATGCTACCTTGTTTTCAGGTTAATTATCCAACAAACAATCTTATGATCTTTGGGACTGCTTTATTGTAACCTCAGGGTTACTTTATCCTCCTGATGAGCTTTTTATTACTTTGGGACTGCTTTATTGTAACCTCAGGGTTATTTTATCCTCCTGATAGCCTCTCATGACTTCAAGACTGCTTTAGAGCTACTGATTGCTCTATCCTCCTGAAATCATCCTATTACTTCAAGACTGCTTTAGAGCTATTCATTGCTCTATCCTCATGAGGTCATATTACTACTTCAAGACTGCTTTAGAGCTATTCATTGCTCTATCCTCCTGAAGCCATCTAATTATTTCAAGACTGCTTTAGAGTTATCCATTGCTCTATCCTCCTGAAATTACATTATTATTTCAAGACTGCTTTAGAGCTATCCATTGCTCTATCCTCCTGAAATCATTACTTCAAGACTGCTTTAGAGCTATTGATTGCTCTATCCTCCTGAAGACATATCACATTATTATTTCAAGACTGGCTTTAGAGCTGTTGATTGCTCTATCCTACTGAAGCCATTCTATTACTTCAAGACTGCTTTAGAGCTATTGATTGCTCTATCCTCCTGAAGCCATTATTACTTCAAGACTGCTTTAGAGCTATTGATTGCTCTATCCTCCTGAGGTCAGATTTATCACTTCAAGACTGCTTTAGGATTATCATTATTGATGGCTCTATCCTCATGAAGACATGCTGTTACATCAGTATTACTCCAGACTCCTGACAGTTCTCATTATACTACTGAAGAACTTTCCCCTAGTGGCATCTTTAAGCCCACTCAATCATGTTCAACCAACCATCAATATCACTCCATGCACTGGTGAGTGCAAATTTTTGGGCTTTTGTGTTCAATCCCCTTCAACCTTCCAGGTTACGACTGGCAAATATACCAATCTAACCCCTCAGGTTTCAGAAAATTGAACAGGGGCAGCTGTTGCACCCCAAAATTTGCCCTCACAATACAAGACTTTGTGTTCCAAGAAGGTTCACAAGGTTCACAAAATTCATAATTGGTCAGAAGAGTTGACAATTCCCTCAGACAATGCACCTCCTAAGCAGTGCATCCAAAACTAGGGTTTTGACTTTAATCAGGCTAAATGGACTTCCAATACTTCAAGTGAGCTTCATAACATCTTATATGTGTATAAGAACCCCCATGTCAAGTTTCAAGACTTTTCTCAAAAGTTTGCTCAGTCAGATGATCAGATAAGTCAAAAGCAGTCGATGCAGTTAAAAGGTCAAACTAAGGTCAACTGTGGTCAAACCAAAGTCAAACTTTATGATTTTTTTTTTTGCCAACATCAAAGAGAGGTTGGGTGAGAAATATTATCATAATAACTGTAATACCCCAAATTTTGCCCTAAGATTTGTCGTCGCATTTCATTGCATTTAATCAATTACTAACAAATTTGTGTAGTCGTTTGACTTTTTGCAGGTAAATATCATATGGCATGCATTTTTTTTCTAAAAAGTAAAAATGGCACAATTGGCAGGAGGACATGTGTAAGGAGTTATGAGTGTGAGAGGTTGAGAGTTCGAATCTCACCTTTGTCATTTTTTTTTGTTTTTTATTATTTTTACTCTAAATTTTTCTATCTTTCATTAAAAAAATAACAAAAATAGTTTTTTATTATTATTTAATTATTATTTTCGTATTTTAATTAAATCATTTTTTAAAATATTATTTTTTTCACTTTTTTCTAAATTATTCATAAAAATATCCAAAAAATCATAAAATAAAAAATATTGAAAAAAATTTTGTTCTTTTTATAATATTTTTTATTTCAGGAATCAATAGGATTATTAGTTTTTATTTTAAGTTTATTTTAATTATTTTAAATTATTTAAATTTTATTTTTTCTTAACTAATTATTTAGTTTGGGCTTTAAAATGGGCTTTAGGGACATTATTGACAATTTGGTGTTAACCCTAATTTGTTCCCTATATATACATGTGTTGCCTTGTTGGAAAAGAGGAGGGAGAAGGAAAAAAACCTAAGAGGAGTGAGTGCCGTTTGCCGTTATTTAGTTTTCTTCTTCATCCATTACTATTGTTTCTTTTTCTTCATCGTTTACCGTTATTTCTTTTCCTTCATCTATTACTGTTGTTTCTTTTTCTTCATCTTTTACCGTTATTTCTTTTTTCTTCATCTATTACCGTTATTTCTTTTTCTTTATCTATTACTGTTACGTTTATATATATATAATTTTTAAATTGTTAGAGTTTATATATATAAGATTTTTGATCGAATTATGTCGATACGATGTTTGCACATTTGTGTGCATGACGCGTGACATTTGTGTTAGTTCGATCTGGTTGCGATGATCGCATTTTTGTGTGAGCAATAATACTATTTTTTGCTTAATTTCTTTTTCTTTGCGATAAATTTTGTTTCGTCCGATTTAGATCTGGTTGCGATGAGCGCATTTCTGCGTTAGCAACATTGTTGGGTTATTTGGCACATTTAAAATTCATTATTGCTTTATTATTATTATTATTATTATTATTATTATTATTATTATTATTATTATTATTATTATTATTATTATTATTATTATTATTATTATTATTATTATCATTATTTATTATTATTATCATTATTATCATTATTATTACCATTATTATTATTATTGTTATCATTAATTTATTAAAATTTGTTATAATATAAAAATCTGTTTTTTTAAAATAAATAACATTAACATCTTTTCCAAATTAATATGAAAACCTATTATTTTTAAGAAAAACTTTTTTTAGATAAATTTAAAATAATAACTAAAATCTTTTTTTAAAATAATAACTAGAACCGTTATTTATTTTATTTTATTATTGTTCAATTCGAATTTCATTATCATATTGTATCTGCTCCTCTCATGTAACCTCGCGAACTTAACAATCGCTCTTTAAATTCTGCCTTTAAATTTCTGCTTGCATGGTTTAAATTATGACATTATCTCTCTGTTTGCATGATTCAATTATCTCACGCGTTTACTATTATTTCTGTCACATTGCACACATCCGAAGGTTAGGTCTAACTGTTTGGCCGCCGCGCCAATAGCCCGTAAAACTTCACACATTCAATTTCAAATCCTCAAAACTACAAACTACAAACCCTAATTTTCACAAATGCCTCGCCGCAGGCAAAATTACAATTTTACCCTTAGCATTAGGTCAAAGAGCCGCCGCGCTCATTTTAGGGTTTCCCGCCGTGGAATCCCTAATTTAACCCTAATTACAACTTAACATTTCAACATAGAGATTTGGAGTTTCTACACTCCACGTAAGCGTGTCCTTAAGACATGTTTATTCCCCGTGAGACCTTGACCACAGTCAAGAAGTCTCTAACCTCCCTTTTGAGGGGAACTACGATTACTCTGATTCCACTCCCGTAAGGATACGTAGGCACAAGATGCGATGTCTTGCCGAGTAAACTTAGAATTAACCCCCTTTATTATTTATTATTGCTTATTTATATTTTATTTAATTATCTTGCTTATTATTTTGTAATTGTTTCTTGGATGTAAAGTTGTTTAATTATTTAATTATTATTATGGTTAGTAATTAGGGAGTGTAACAACATGTATGTAATATTAAAATAAATTTAGATCACTTTTAAATAAAGATAATTAAAATAAACACGTCACACACGTAAGTCGATTTTAATCGCCGTCTCACTTCCTAAGGATATCCCTCAAGTTGCCTACGAATAATGGTTAAGTGGGGTGTATAAAGCAAGTCCCTCAAATAGAAAAATCATCAAAGTCCCTTATGGTTGCCTTTACGAATCGAGTCCCTTTCGAAAAATGATGATGGTCCCTTATATGTGCTTATTACATCCCACAATGGCCTTCAAAGTCAAATTGTCCCTCACATATCCCTTAACATCCAAAGTAAGGACTACCTACTCCATTATAGTAGGGATAGTCTTACTAAAGGAAAGAATGAAGAATAAGAAAGACCTTTAAACATTAGGGTAGGTTACTCCTAGGTGCTTGCTCACTTCAAAACTGTTTCGCACTTAAACAAATTTTCAACAAGTTTTCAAACAAGTTCTTAACACATCCTTACATGGACTATTTATTAACTATTCTGAAAATTTTCTATTCACACACTACAATTTCAAAACAATTCAAAAGTGAGCTTAAGTACCTAAGAGCCCATGGATAACCATGGATGAAAAGGATGCTAATACCTTCCCTTTTCATAACCTACCCCCCGGACCCAAAATATTCTCTAAGGTCTTTCCTGTTCTTTTATAACCTTTCCTTATGGATAAAATAAAAGTCGGTGGCGACTCTTGCTATCCGCAACATTGTTTAAAGTCAGTTCACCGGGTTACAGGGGCGATATGCGACGGATTCGTTCCTATGTCATAGTCTTTAGTGCAACGTGAATCACAAACCGAATTAATTTACTTCACTAAAAAAATAAAATAAAACATCAAATATTTTCTCCTTCGGGATTAATCAAACCTATCATTTTCATAAGAAGAGTGTTGTTAAGTTTTGGTTCTACCGCAAATAGGCATTGTCCCTAACTGCTGGAATGAAGGTTTAACCCTACTCGGTTTAAAACACTTAATCAACCTGCGGTTTCATGTCAGCCCGAACTACGTTTGCTCTGATTTCTCATACCAGACGAGGATACGTAAGCACAAGACGATGATGTCTTGGCGAACAACCTTTCCCCACCTTCACCCGTAGTTTTCCGAACTACGTTGACTCTAACTTTCCCATTGCACGAGGGAATACGTAGGCATGGAGTGGCGATGCTCTATCGAGTCCTTTTTTATCTTTTTCGTCCCGTGAGCCTTTAGCTTAGATAGTTTAAACACACCCTTAGATAGACAACAAGCGTGGATCCTGTCGAGTACGACGGACATGAGGGGTGCTAATACCTTCCCCTTGCGTAACCGACTCCCGAATCCAGGACTTGGTTACGATGACCTCGTTTTTTCCCTTTTTTGTTTGGTTTTTCCGATCGTTTCCTTTCCCTCTCTTTGGGATAAATAACGAAAGGTGGCGACTCTTCTGTTTTCCGCCAGGTGTTTTTCGCAGTTGCGACAGGTAGCACATGCAACTTTACACCCCTTATTTCACAAACCACACAAGAACCAAACCTTATAGGAGAGGTAGTCACATGATAAACATAACTATATGCAAGATCACCCAGATTCATCTAGAAAATTCTCCAAGATGTCAGGGTGAATGCCATGTTTCCTTAACTTCCATATGCATACCATCAAAACTGATGATGTCTTGATCTTCATCTTTACCAGCCATACAAAAACAAGACAAAATACTTGGGTAGAGGCCCAAAAATATGATTTGATCCATTGATACCCAATGAAAGAACAAAAAAAAATACACTATCAAATTTAGCATGTGCTAGAGCAGTAACATAATGTCACAACATCTTGTCTGACATTCCACCCTCATAGAGGCATACAATCACAAACTGCTTGAAACAATCTTGTCAACCAACTGTACTATTGTAGCAACAAATCCTAGATAGAAGTATAATTCCCCATAGTTCTCTAACACCTTAACATGAATGGAAAACATAAGACTCATCTTCATGTCTTCAAGAGCTCACTCCTTTTTCAGCACACCTACTGAACATGTTCAATCACTGCCTGAACCACAGGCAACTAGTACACCCATCAGACAAAAGCTCTCCCCCTATCTTTTATAAAAGATGCTCCAAGGTCACCACATTATATCCCAAGACCAACCGCATGCTCATACAGTGAGAAGGTACCAAACTGTTCCACTTCTTTCTAGAGTTACCACTTCTCCACAAGACTCCTGGCCCGAGTCAAAGAACAAGATAGACACCCCATAATCTAAGACATTCTTTCCTCATCATTCTCCCATATGATAAGTTAGAACATTTCTAGTTTAACTGGTGAATATTCACTTCCATATAACACATCATAATCCAGACTTTCATGCAATCAACCAATGATCCACTCCAGTCTAGTACAATACCTTTACATCATACTTCAAGGTAGTCCTTTTACCTCATCATTCTCCCGTATGACAAGATAGAGTACTTCTTAGTCAAGATGTGAATCACAAGTTCCACAACAGATCTTCAAGTCCTTCTCCAAGGGAAAACAAACCAGATGATACATATCACAGACACAACATCCAATAGTTCTTTATATGCCCACAACTGGACTTACTACTGCCTAGTAATCCAACTGAAGATCTTCAGAGAACACAACTCCACCAGCTTGATCAAATACATCTCTAAAAGAAGGTAATCTTCCATAAGCAACTTAGGGCTTCTACCGCAAGCACCAATATATGAACAGATCCAGAACCTCCTTTGGTCTTCAAACAACTACCCTTCTGCACAAGAGTAATTTTCTTCAGGCACGCTTCTTAAATAACCAAATGCTGCAGTTCGGTTAACACTGCTTCTTTCTAGAAAATCTTCTGACCCACCAAACAAACTTGATCTTCATATCCTTCACGATCCATAGCAAGGCAACTTGGATACACCAAGACTTGGACCTGAACATCTACTCCTTCTCACAGCTCCTGCAAACTCGAAGTTATTGCTTGATGTCACAACATCTGATCAGACATCCTGCTGGAGAGTTTAGGCTTTCATTCTGCCACTTAGAATAACCTTCTCCATATAACAGAATACGAGCTCCATGTTCTTATAGACTTGAGTAGACAACCTTCATTATGTATTTCTGTACACATCTTAAGGAACTACTCTTTAGAGGCCCCACACATGCCAAGGCTAGATTCTTCAAAGAGGATTAGTCACAAAAGTTCTTTACAAAAGGACTCCCGCTTTCCTTAAGTAGAGACTTCTTCAGAGATAACTGCCACTTATCCTTGACCTCCAAGATGAGCAAGGTCACATGCTCCTATGCACTTAGATCAGAAATAAACTGACCCAAGCAGTGCTATCACCAACACCATTTTCTAGACAAGTTTCTTGCCAGGAAACTCTCTAGATAAAGATCATATGCTTCTAGTAGAAACTAGAACACACCTGCTTCACTCCAATACTCCTAGATTAGAAATAACCAGATCTAAGAACAATGTCTTCATCTTCACTTCCATCAGCACTACATTCTAGTCTTAGTTTCTTGCCAAGAACCTTACTAGAATAAAGACAGATTCAACTATATCTCCTTTGAGCTAGTGATATACTCCATGAATCAATAGAGTTCTGCACAATCTCTGCTAATGGAATGTCTCAACATCTGGTTGAGTATCAGATCCTTGAAGTAGACCAGACAAATCAGGGGCCTGACACTGATGAGACAACTTGATCATCAACTAAGGATAATCCATTAAATATTTGAGAATATCTCAAAAAGAAATGAATCTTAAATCCTTATAATAAATCCTTCTCTGAACTTCACGGATAACCAATTAAATACGTGTGTAGTCCACAAATAGCAACTGATCTTAAATCCACACAACTTGTTGAGAAGACCATCTGATAGATATTTACACTTCAATAATACCAAAAGTATTCTTCAGTATAAGTATATCTAATGTTGAAACATCAAGGATGACAACCTTGACTCAACCTGCCTATGACTTCCTCTTGCTAATAGAGCTCTTGCAAATTATACATGGTGAAAATAAATCACCTCCCATTATAATATTTATCAGCACCAAAGATCTTCAAAAATCCATTTTCAGCAGGAGAACCATATTATCTTCCTGAAAGAGCTCTTCTTTTGCCTTAAAGGTACATGATAAAACCAAAATTCCAAGCACGAGGTCAACAATAACATATATCAACAAACAACTCTCTTCATTCCATTGCTCCCGGCGTTGGCATGACTAGAGCTTTCAAAAACGTTTATATCTTCAAGAATAACAGGACTACTAGAGTTCTTCCATCAGAAAAATATGCAGCGGAACCACCAAAAGGAATAACTTCAACATGGCCTAAACAAGATGTCATAACATCTTATAGGCAATCATACAACAGAAATAGCCACTCCTTCTTTAGCAAAAATATTCAACAGATCACAAAAGCTCTTATATCAGAGAGCACAGTGTCGCTACTGCGAAAAAAAGGAGGTCGGCAATGACAGAAGAGTCACCACCGTTCTTTATTTATCCCAAAAGAGGAAAGGAAACAATCAGAGAAAAACTACGGAAAAGAAGTAAGACAGGTCATCGCAACCAAATCTCGGGTTTGAGAGTCGGTTACGCAAGGGGAAGGTATTAGCACCCCTCACGTCCGTCGTACTCGACGAGATCCATACTTTGTTGTCTATCTAAAGGGTGTTAAACTATCTACGCTAAAGGTCTCAGGAACAGAAGAAAAGAAAAGAGACTCGATAGAGCATCATCGCTCTGTGTCTACGTACTTCCTTGTGCAATGGGAAAGTCAGAGTCAACGTAGTTCGGAAAACTACGGGTGAAGGTGGGGAAGGTTGCTCGCCAAGACATCACCGTCTTGTGCCTACGTATCCTCGTCTGGTACGAGAAATCAGAGCAAACGTAGTTCGGGCTAATAAGACCACATGCTGGTTCAAAATATTTTATCCGAGTAGGGTTAAACCTTAGTTCTAGCAGTTAGGTGTATGCAGCTCGACCATTGGAGACTTAGGCGTTACCTGTTTGCGGTAGAACCAAGAGTTAACAAAACTCTCCTTATGAAAAAGGTTTTCCAAATCAAGATCCCGAATGATAAAAAGGTTTGAAGCTTGTTTTTGTGTTTTTTAGAAGAAGAAGTGAATTGAGTTTGATTTGTAACTCATGTGGCACTAAAGATTATGACTTAGGAGCGAATGCGTCACATATCGTCCAAAGGACATACGCTAAAAACTCTAGACAATTGAGAGGAGGCCCCCCAATCATCATTTCCCAAATGCTTAAGGCTCGTAGCATACAACACTCATTATCCATTATTAAGTGACTTGAAGAAGTTTGAAGATGAGAAGAGAGAAACACAACTCTAAAGGGAGACTAAGACTCAACCTAATGTTCTCATACAAAGTGCACCTATGATTGGGATGAAAGGAAATTCTACCTAATGTTATCATGCATTGGTTAAAGCCTAAGGTCTATCATAACCTCTCTTGAATAAGAGAGATTAGAGGTCCTAAGGGAACATGTCAAAGAAGAAAGAAGAAGGAAGCATAAGAAAAGAAGAAGAAAAGTGCATACATGTAATGCACAATTAGAATGAAAGAGAGGGAGGAACAAAGTGTGGGGCAATAGCCTCCACAAGCACATCTCAACCTCAAGCATGCAAATGAGAGATGCAAGAATCAAAAGGAAATGCACACAAAAGAACTCAAGCAAGCAAGCACACAAAAATGGGATGAAATGGGAGAAATAGAATTTCTACAACCATATGAACATCAACCATGCCCAAAGGCAAAAAAAAAGATCAAGGGAAGAAGCCATGATTAAATGTGAGAATGGGAGGAAATTTGAGGACAACAAGGAACTCAAATAAGCAACTCAACCATAAGCATCACAAGAATCATGCAAGAACACACAAAAGAGTCCTCAAAGGAATCACCATTCATGACATGTTCAAGGTACTTCCAAAGGAGGGACCAAACCATCTCAAATGGGACTCAAGGATCCTTGGATAGAGGTGAGGGTGAGAGGAGAGAATTCACAAAGCAAGAAAGAGAAAACATCAAAAGGAAATGCAAGAATAGGCATGGTAAGAGACCTAGGTCTCAAACACTTTCAACATTGAACTTCAAATGGAAAGCCTACAAGAAATGCAAATCACAACAAGCATCAAACAATTTTATGACCTATAAATGAACATCCAAACACCTCAATATGTTAGAAGTTTGGTTCAAAAGGAGTTGGGGGCATTAGGGATCCATAGAATTCATTTCCCATCCAAACTAGGTCAAGTGTGTATGTGAACCATCCTTAGGGATAACTTGACTTGCTAGCTACTCCAAAAATAGGAAAATGGCTCAATTAAACTCAAATAAAATCTAAAAAGCACATAAGAATGGAGGAAACCAGAGGCCAAAATATCACAATCAATGTCCATGAAAAACATCACCAAAGAATTTGATTCACAAGGGTGCGCCATTTTGAAGGACGGACGGTTGTCGAGGGTCAAAAGAAAGACTCAAAAGTCAAACAAAAATGAGCCAAACCAGGGCCAAAATCATCCTATGAGACTCCCCAATGCATAAATCAAATGAGAAAAAAGTCTCAATCATTGGAGATAAAGATTGGCCAAGAAGCAAGCATGAACACAAAAGGAACAAATAAAAAATCATTTAAAAGCACCTCCAATCATTTAATTCCTTTTTAATTGAAAAATAATTGGAAAATAAAAATAAAAATTATCAAAAATTAGGTGACACATTAAAGTACCTGAAAATATTTTTTGGTGGAATTTATCATTCTTGGAGGTATTTTTAAAAATCATAAATGAAAACAGAAATGAAATTAAAATAAAAAAACAAAAGAAATAAACGCACGATGCAAATAGCAAGGATTTCAGTTCAATCCACTGGGCTTGCACAAGAGTGGGGTGCATCACTTAACTATCCAAGCATCAAAACGCAGCGCATCACTTAACTAACTTGGCAGTCAACAATCCACACGTGCTGGTCAGATTCAATCTCAACCGTCCATCAAACAAAGTCAATGAGTCAAACACCACACACGTAGGTCGTCTTCTCCGGTGAGGTGGTCGGAGATCAGGTTCTTAAACCTCACCAAAAATAACAAAATCTTATATCAAAATGAAGGCAAAGTTACATAGAATCCAAATCTGGTCTCCAAAATCATGTATCATGTCTAACAAGAGAGAATTAAACGAAAGAAAGTATGAACACACAACTGTAAAACTCCATATACATCTCAATTAAGCTACCAGAATTTTCCTACAAGTTGTAGGACTTCAAATTCAACAACAATGACATGGATCCAATGCTTATCATGAGAGAATTTTGAGAAAGAAGATTATCTAATGGAGTCTCTCCGTTGGAGCTTCAAATGTGCTTGAGCTTGCTTGTAATGGTGCAGATCCACTCTATTTCACTTGAGGAAGAGGATGCTTGCTTTGATTTGAGTTGAAATAGCTCCAATCTCAGTTCACGATTTTCAAATTGCTCTTCAATTTTTAAACTTGAATTATGCTCTCCCTCCATGAATTGCACATTCTGAGGGTTCAAATTTCATTCTGAACTTAAATTTTATGGATCTCTGATGAAATGGAGGCCAATTATGGCTTGGTTCCTTTGAATTTTGCAAATTTCCAATTTGGAAAGCATGCCCATGCACACGTGAAAACCATCTTGTACACACATGAAATTCATCTGATTTTATAGCTGACAAGGTGAATTGAACATATGGATTGGAAATGGGCCTTGATTTGATCCAATTAATGAGTTTTGAATTGAATCTTCTCCATGAAGCAACCTTCATTTTCACGTGTTCTAGCTTCCATGGACCAAAATTTCTTTGTACATTTTGTATATTAGGCCTTTGTGAATAAAAATGGATACAAACATGGCATGAAAAAGTCCTTAAACTTAATCAATTAAGTTCACCTTAAAAAGTCCATTTCCACCTTGAATTTCTTCACCAATCTCCATATCCTTGCAAAATACATGACTATCTTATGTTCCATGATGAATTTGAGATCGTTTAGAGCAACTTTCATGTTGGTGAAAGTTTCATTTGAAGTGCATAAGTGTATGAACAAGACCTATAATGAAAATGACCTATAATCTCACTTTCCCAAAAGACCCCTGCCTTGCAAGCCTCATAACTTGAGTTATACAAAGGCGGTGAAGGACTTCTAGGACTTTTTGGAAACCTAAGATCATGAGGAACAACTTTCATGTTCACTCTAAGTTGAGGTGAAACATGATTCTAGGTCAAAAGTGTCTTGGAAGTTGGTTGACTTTTGTTGACTGAAAATACATTCATTAAGGACCTCCAACTTGTTGGCATCATAACTTGAGTTCCACAAACCCAATGGATGAGTTCTAGTACTCAAAATAAATCTAAGAACACGCCCTACAAGTATCATGTTTGCATTAAAATGATATTGAACTTGTATCTTGAGATATGTGGTCTTGAAGTTACGCACTAAATAGGGGATTTTACACTGACGAACCTCTGAAACCCTAATTTAGTAACTTCTCACACTCTTGATTATCCTTGATTTGATCTTGAAATAATTTCTCAAATGCCTCAACATGACTTCCCATGACTCCAGTGACTTAGAACCATGTCTCAAACACCTTCAAATCTACAGTTGACTTAGGGTTGACCAAATGAAAACCCTAGATGCACCACCTTGACGGTGGCTTCTTGCAGATGAAATGACAACTTGGATAAGCTCTACAATGGCTTCCAAAGCACTCAATGAGAAGATGAAATGACAAATTGGATAAGCTCTACAATGAAAACTTGGAACCATGGACTTGTGATCCTCTGATGATTTGAACTGAGCCCTCTTGCTTGAGCTAGGAACCTTTGACAACTTCTCTTGAGATACACACCTCTCTTGATTCCCTGCAAAGAACAATGCCATGAAAATGCAAATGCTAAACATGAAATGAAACATAAACCAAGTAGGAAAAAGGTTGGGCAAATTTTGGGGTACAACAACTTCCCCTATTCAAACGACTTGGACCTGACTGAATGAAAAGCGAACGACTTTCAAGCAATCAAGGTAAAAGACGGTTAAATACCAAAGAACCCGGAAATTTGCCAACCGCAGAAATATAACTGCAACCTCTGATTAGAGAATAAAAATCTCCGAAAATAACTAAACTGATAGTTGCAACGACAACAAGCTAACTGATTACCAATAAAAGCCTCAACACGGAGTCGGAAGAAACATCTGCTAACGCGCAGGCAACGACACTAAGTCGGAAAGATCATATAATACCATGCAGCGGATAAGGAACATCTGACTTCGCTGTTAGGCATCAACATCTGATCTCGCCGTCAGGCATCAACATCAAGTCGGTAACAACATCTAACCTCGCCGTCAGGTATCTGACCTCGCCGTCAGGCATCTGTTAAATAAAAACAGGCATCAACATCAAGTCGGATCATCTCCAGGTTGATGGGAAACATTTGACATCGCTGCCATGCATCGATATTAAATCGGTAAGAACATCTGATATCACCGTCAGGCATCTGACCTCTCCGCCAGGCATCGATATCAAGTCGGTAAGAACATATGACATCACCGTCCGGCATCTGCAGGGAATACAACAAGCATCGGACCCGAAGATAAGGATATCTGACATCGTCGTCAGGCATTCGCTAAATAAAAGCGAGCATTGAACCCGAAGGCCGGATCAACAAGAAACTGGTAAACATCTGACATTGCCGCCAGGCATCCACAAAGTTGATAAACGCCTGACATCGCCTCTAGGCATCTGCAAAGCTGATAAGCATCTGACATCGCCGCCAGGCATTCACAAAGCTGATAAACATCTGACATCGCCGCCAGGAATCTGTTAGATAAAAACAGGCACTGAACCCGAAGGTCAGGACATCTGACATCGCCGTCAGGCCTTCGCTAAATAAAAGCGAGCATCGAACCCTAAGGCCGAATCAACACGAAGTTAAGACCATCTAATGATAACTATCACAAGGAAACTCCGCTGGGGGAAAGAGAAAACTTGAACAAGAAACTCTGATGGGGAGCAAATGGTAAGATGAACACATCTATCAAGAGTCTTTTGCCGAGGTCTGAACACCTGTACCGACTTAGAGAACCAATATAACAACTTGCCATATTCTGAATACCATGGGGAATAAAGAAATTAGCCATCTGTTGGAGATACACCTGAAAGCAAAGAGGTAACAACCCGACTTATGTTTCAAATGTATATGTTTGAACATGGTGTAATGCCCCATATGAAATGGAAATGCTACGCGTTTGAGGATGCTATGCACGAATGCAGATGCAACGGAATCGGATCAACAAAATAAATGTTGAAGAAAGCAACCCTGCTGGGGATAGCCATAGCATGCCAATAAAAATTGGACTTAAACTGAGGAAACGAGCTCTGAACAGCTTCCTGAAAAGAGTTTCCTGGGTAACAACGACCCTGCGGGGAAACAAAACAACCTGCAAAATAGCAATTCTACTCCGCTGGAGATCAAATCAAATCCTGCTGAGAAACACGCCCTGAACGGCCTTCCAAGATACGACTCTCTTGGGGACTAAACAAAATGGCTGAGGAAAGACCACAAACATTGGAAAGAAAACTCACCTCCTAGGGAATCAACGACTATGCAAGGGATAACAATAAACCTCTGAGATTAACCACGCTCTACCGGGGAAAAAAAACCCTGAATGGTCCGCCAACATATAACATTCCGGGGAACAGGAAAAATCTGCTAGGGAAGCGTAGCAAACTGCGGAGAAATAAACCTACTCTGCCAGGATTACTCAACTGGGGAAGAACCTACCTCTTCCGTAGATTATTCAGTGAGGATAAAGATCCAAACTACCAAGGATGACTCGGCTGGGGATATGCAAATCCTGACTTTGCTCTGCTATGAGGAAAGTTCCACACCTGCCTGGTGGACGAATCGCTGGGGAGTTTAGGTGAACTTTCTGTCTGCTGGGAATAAAGGTACCCTTAACCTGCATGTAAAATATCAAACTTGACCCTTCTTGAGATGATCTCACTCTGCATAGGGATTACAGTCTGAACTGCTGGAGAATTCTGAGAGATGAGTGTATATAGACAAACTGCTGGAGATAAATGTGTACTGACCAACTGTTGGGGATAAGCTTACACACTTAACTACTCACTTAACATGCATAGAAATCTATTGGGAATAGAGATATGCGAACTCCACTCGCTGGGGACGAACTCGGGCTGGGGAGAAAATGAATCTCATCCATACCCTTATAGAAATTTTCCCCAAGGGTAACGACCCTACAAAAAATGAACAAACAGACAAGATATCCTGCACAAAGGGAACTATCTTGGTCATCATCCGTGACGTTGGTCAACTAAATCAAAGTTTTAACAATTATTGGCCAAAGGCTGCAAGCTTATGTATGCGCAAGTTTATCAAAAACATCGGGCGTTTTTCGCAAACAAAACAGTAAAAGCTAAAACAGAGCAAACAATTTTACTGAATAGTATATGTTTTATTGACAAATGGCCTGTAGATAGGCAGTTTTTACAACAGATGAAACCCCTGAAAAGAGGAGGTTGCGCAAAAATATACAGAAACGCACAAAAATGTACAAAAGTGTATAGAAATATACAAAACGTACAGAAATGTCGGCAATATGGCATAGACAAACACCATGAGTTGATCCCTCTATGACTCACCTGACTTCGATGCCTCCCCGATGCTTCGTCTTCTGAAGAGATTTATTCAGATAAACGGCCCTCAGATCTCTTTTATCTACTAATCTCTGAAGTTCAATACGCAGACCGCAATCATTTGCTTTTCAAATCCCTAACTTTTGCCTGAATCACCCTTTAGGGTTTTCAATTCACCGGGATACCCATTCTTGACAAAGTCTCATTTTCAGGTTTTCAACTTTGCGGGTTTACATCTTTCATTTTTATCCCTAATTTTTTCCCGAACCGATTCTTTTTGTGGTTCGTCGGGATGCCCCATTTTTGCCTGGATATTCTTTTTTCTTTCCAGCGGGTCTCTTTAAGCAAAGTATTTTTTAACTGTGTTTGCATTCACTGGGGATGTAAAATCCTCACCATCCATGGTTGATAACAACAAGGCTCCTCCGGAGAAAACCTTTTGCACAACGTATGGACTTTCATAGTTAGGAGTCCATTTGCCCCTGTGATCTGTTTGTGGAGGGAGAATTTTTTTCAGCACAAGATCGCCCGTCTGAAAGCTTCGAGGATGCACCTTCTTGTCAAAAGATTTCTTCATCCAGCTCTGATACAACTGACCATATGCAATAGACGCTAGCCTTTTCTCATCCATCAGGTTAAGCTGATTCAATCTATTTTTTACCCATTCTGCCTCATCGAGCTTGACGTCGACCAGAACTCTTAAAGAAGGAATCTCGACTTCTAATGGTAGGACAACTTCCATACCATATACCAACGAGAAAGGAGTTGCCCCAGTTGAAGTGCGTACCATAGTACAATAACCGTGCAAAGCAAAGGGCAACATCTCATGCTAATCCTTGTAAGTTACAACCGTCTTCTTGATGTTCTTGTTGGCCGCTTCAACAGCGTCATTCATCTTCAAACGATAGGAAGATGAGTTGTGATGCTCAATCTTAAAATTCTGGCACAATTCCTTCATCATCCTATTGTTTAAGTTCGAACCATTATCAATAATGATTCGTTCGGGCACTCCATAGCGACAGATGATGTCCTTCTTTATGAACCGGGATACCACTTGCTTAGTGACATTAGCATACGAAACTGCTTCTACCCATTTGGTGAAGTAATCAATGGCTACCAAGATGAAACGGTGTCCATTGGATGCGGTTGGCTCAATCTTGCCAATCATGTCAATGCCACACATGGAGAAAGGCCACGGGGACGCCATAACATTCAACGGGCTCGGTGGTACATGAATCTTATCTACATAAATCTGGCATTTATGGCACTTCTTAGCATATTTGAAACAATCTGACTCCATTGTTAACCAATAATACCCTGCTCGTAACAGCTTCCGAGACATGGCATGCCCGCCGACATGTGTACCAAATGTACCCTCGTGGACCTCTTCCATAAGTAGACTTGCTTCTTTTTCATCCATGCATCTCAATAACACCAAGTTATAGTTTCTCCTGTAGAACACACCATCCTGCTTTAGATAAAAGTTCCCATAAAATCTCCTCAGAGTCTTCTTATCCCGGGTCGATGCCCTTGGCGGATACTCTTGGTTCTTAAGGAAATTATGGATGTCATAAAACCACGGCTTGCCATCAGCAGCTTCCTCGATGGCGAATACGAAAGTCGGCCTATCAAGGCGCGAGATGACTATTCTTGGAGCATCATTACAATAGTTCACCTTGTACATTAAAGATAGCGTTTCCAGAGCGTCAGTGTTAGCTCCTAAATTCGACGCCTCATGTAGAAGGACGGAATCCAAGATAAAAGGATCAAAGATAGGTTAAGAATGAGAAGAATGGTTGAAAGAAGCAAAGCAGCCAAGTCGAAGGACTCACCCAGAAGCCAAGAGTTCGACCGCCTGCTGAGAAGAATGGTTTGTCGAAGGATTTGAAATTTAAATATTGGAGGGAACGGTTTTGCTTGTTGAATATTGAGGGAGACACGTGTCACCTTATGAGCAGTAGATCCATGCATTTGTGACAAATTGCGCAAGGAGGTGATAATGGAGGTTATTAGAGGTTATTTTTTATTACTATAAATAGGGTGTCTTAGACATATCCAAAGGGTGTTGTAATTTACTATTGTACACATTACTCTTGAAATTACTCCAAGCATCTGAGTGTAGAGAAAGCGAGTATTGTAGAGAATGTACGTGATGTAAATACACCATCTTTTAACTTAATGCAATTTACTTGTTTTTACTTTAAATTTTACAAAGTCTTTTATTGTCTTTCTTCCTTTTCCCTTACCTTATTTCTCCTCTTCCTATGCAATTCTTTTCTCTTCGTCCTCAATCTAACTTCTTTTCTCCCAACAAACTTCCTTCTCTTTTATTAAAAGCTTAGTTTTGTCTTTGAATTAGCCCGTAGTCAAATAGATGTTCCTTTAGAATTCTTTCACCCCAATATTGTTCGAGTGTGGAACTTGAATAGACCTTTAGAACAAAAAATAAATCTTTTAGCACATGTCCTAGGATCAATCTGATCGATCCTGTGAGTCACCAAAGTTAGATTTGGAAGATCAGCGGTTGTTTTCCGATTTTCAAGGGAAACAAAATGGCACGCCCAGTGGGACAGTGCTAGAAAATCTATTTTATAAAACTAAACTTATAAAAATTCTGCAGTTATACTGGTCCCTTTTCGTGAGAGGTACATTTTAATGTTACTAAGAAGTGGTAAAATTGCCGCTATAAACGAAGAGACGCGACCAAGATGAAGTAGTAGGAACATGGCTATGGATACGAACCAGCCAGATAACTCCAACCATCAAGGAGACGGTTCCAGTGAGGGGATAAGAGACGAGGGAGTTCCCCCTCCGATACCGTCGACGGGAGAGCAAACGGTGCTTCCAGTAAGGCCAGTACAGACGCCTTTCGTACTTGGGGTAGGATCGACAATGATAAGGCCTTATACTCAGCCAGTGTTGGAATACATTGGTCACCAAATGTCGAATCCTCAGATTTTGTTAGGAGGAAGTTCGACGTCCAGGCAGTTTGTTCCCCCTGGTTTTTCACAGTCACCAAGAAACCCCTCATATGGGATGCCCACTGCTATGATGCAAGGGCTCCAAAGTGCATCTCCTATATTCTTAGATCAGGCGATGGCTTCGCCGCTACAGGGGTCAGGGTCAGGCGTGAACATGGGTCGAAACCCCCAAAGCCATAGTTTAGGGTATTCGACGCAAGGCCCCAATTTGACCAATACCTCAGTTGCTTGTTTAAGACAACAGATGGATGAAAGTAATCTACAAATGGTTCAGACCTTGTACAAACTATGGGTGAAATATTTCAACCATTAATTCAAAATACAACCAAGACCAATCAACAATTGGCGATACAATTAACGAGATTGGTTGAATTCATGGGGGTACCTCCCTTAAACAGAAACCAAGTCGTAGTAGCGGATACCCAACGAGACAACTTGGCGAATATGGCAGAAGTTGACGTAGGAAACCAAGGAAGGATAACCCCTCCGTTAGTCGAAGGACTTAGAGAAGAGCCTTTGCAAAACCAACCCCGTGGCTTGGAAAGAAACCCAGGAGTAGTGGTGGTGAATAGGAACCAAGACACAGACAACATAGTCCAACAGGCTTGTCGAAACAACATAGCTGTCGACAATAATCTAGCGGCGATGGTCGAGAGAATTATGGCCAGAAATGGGTTAAACACTGGTTTCACCAGGCCAAACTACACTTCACCTATAGTAGACTATATCCTTCAGGTGGAGTTACCTCCTAGGACGAAAGTACCTAAATTCACTAAGTTTTCAGGAGACACGACGGAATCTACCGTCGAACATGTAGCTCGTTACATAATCGAGGCTGGAGAGATAGCGAATGATGAAAGCCTTAGAATAAAATACTTCCCAAGTTCCCTTACTAAAAACACCTTTACCTGGTTCACAACACTTCCCCCTAACACGGTATGTAACTGGGTCCAGTTAGAGCGTTTGTTCCATGAACAGTTCTATATGGGTCAGACTAAAATTAGCTTGAAGGAACTCGCTAGTGTGAAGCGTAAGTTTTCTGAACCAATAAAGGAATACCTTAATAGGTTCCGTCTGCTTAAGGTCAGATGCTTCACGCAGGTCCCTGAACATGAGTTGGTCGAAACGGCCGCTGGGGGTCTCGACTACTCTATTAGGAAAAAGTTGGATACCCAGTACCTAAGGGACATGGCCCAATTAGCCGATCGAGTTCGACAACTCGAAAGACTCAAAGACGAAAAGGCTAAGTTTAATAAAAATAAAAAGGTAGCTTTTTTCGAATATAATGAGAACGTCGAAGGTCTGTGTGATGAGTCTGTGAGTTTCGACGATGGTGAAGTGGACCTTGCTGAACTTAAGCAAGGACCGCCTTACCTGTGCAAAGTATTAGCTCCCCCACAAGGGAAGAGTTATGTCGAATCTGAAAAAAAATGATAGGTTCCCAAAGAAAACATATACTTTCGACATCACAAAATGTGATGAAATCTTTGATTTGTTAGTTAAAGACGGACAAATGATAGTGCCTCCTGGCGCCAAAATGTCGTCCATAGAACAAAGGAAGAAAATAGGGTTTTGTAAATATCATAATTTCTTGGGTCATAAAACATCTCAATGTTTTCTTTTCAGGGACCTTGTTCAGAATGCGATCCAGGAAGGACGTCTAAAGTTCGGAGAGAAAGCTGATGGCCAAATGAAGGTCGACTCAGATCTTCTGCAAACGGCAGACGCAAATTACACAGAGCCAGTCGAGGCTAATATGCTCGAAGTTGCCAACGGTTATGACTTTTCAATCGAAGTAACAAAGGCTGCTGGCGATCCCATAGACGAAGCTGTGATGGCGAAAGTTACCATCAGCTTCGGACAAAACAGTTGTGTCAAAATGGAAGTTGATAGTTGTGACCAGAGGGATGAAACCAAGAGCCCAAACAGCGGGAACAATCTTGGTTGGGAGATAGTGACCAAAGAAACGGCTGATGACTTCGTTAAAATTGATCAAGCCACCAAAGGTGTGGAGTTAGCTTAAAAAAGCTTAATCTGGCCAAAGAAATTGAAATTAACATGGTACAAATCACTCAACATGAGGAGGTAGCGGATAGTGAGTCGAACTACCAGGAAACACACACAAGGGACGCCTACCCAGAGCAGGAGGAATCTATCGTTTCTTTCCTTCACCGCTGCCAGGAGAAAGGTTCTAGTGTGATGCTTTGTCCCTGATGCAGCGCCATATTCAACAAGAAGGCTGCACAAAAGCTAGAAGGGACACGAATGTTGAGGCAAGAAAATGAAAGGCCAAGATCCGACCCTCGAAGATACCTTCAGCAAAGATCTGACCCTCGCATAAGGCCTCCCACGAACAAACCCACTGGCTTTAAGCCCAATGCTGAGGCCACTGATGGGAAGGGGACGAAGCCCAATGAGGACAGGTAGCAAGGGCAGAAGAGATGGAAGAACTTCGAAGTACAACAAGGATCGTCGCTAAGCTATCGAAAAGAATTTCAGTCTTCAAAGGCTGCTCATGTGTCAGAAAATTATAAAGGGAAAAATCCCATGTCTCAGTCCCAATGGAGACGCGAGCAGAGAAGAAGAAAAACACATAGAGAAGGTGCACATAAAGACCAACCACAATCCAGCACCAATATCCCCATTGAACGGGAGGGCCGAACAAAGGCCTTCGGGAAGGCACCTATGGGAAGAAAGCTATTCCCAACGCAGGTCGGAGAACAGAGGAAATCGGTCGACGATGAAATGACCGATAAATTTGATGAAGACTCTGATGATACGCTGGATATTTTGGTCAACGTATATTATCAGTAATGCCTAGGGAATTCGACAGGGTTTCCGTAGTTGAAAACTCTGACACATATACGGACTGGGAAATAACGGCTCATAAGCCGGTATGTTATTATGTAATGAACAACGGCTATGTCGAGGAGCAAAATGCCTTCTTTGAATGACCAACAGAGGCAATGAAAAATCATTTGAAGCCTCTTTATATCACGACATAAATAGAGAGGGTCCCAGTTAACAAAATACTGGTGGATTGCGGCACTACGGTAAACTTAATGCCGCATTTTCTGTTGAACAAGATTGGGAAAAGTGAGACAGACACCAAGCCACACAACATGGTGTTATCAAACTATGAAGGAAAAGTGGGTTCGACCATGGGGGTCATTCAGGTGAATGTCACGGTCGGAACCATCACCCGCCCGATTGTCTTCATGGTGGTGGAGACCACTGCTAATTATAATCTATTACTTGGAAGAGAATGGATCCATGGAGTGGGGGCAATACCATCGTCGATGCATCAGAGGATCGCCATCTAGAGGCCAGATGCTATTGTTGAAAACATTGAAGCAGATCAGGGATACTTTAAAGCACCTATAAACCATATTGATAGAGGAAAGTTTGACAAACATTTGGCCGGTATAGGGCCATGTGAACCTGCAGACTTCGACTTTACACCTAATGACGAAGTGTATTGCTCGTTATATCTGCATCCCGTTGAAGGTTTCCGATGGGACAAGGAAGTTCCAGGCGAAAGGTTACCATACCTTGGCGAACTTCCCATAGACCCCACTGGCTGGGGAAGTGAGTTTGATGATGATGACTGAGGCTGCAGCGCTTCAAAGGATTTCGGACTACGTGGCCGAAACTAAACTACAAACGGCCTTGGAGGCCGTTAATAACGAAATGGATGAGGAAGCCAACGAAAAATCCAAACAAGCAGGTCCAGTTGGGTATTTCGACCCTAAGATTCAATACGAGGGGCAGAGACTCGACGCCATATATGACGATGAGCCTTTGGGTTTTGAAGAAGATCCCTTGGCCAGCGATGTTAAAATGTTGGCGCAAGATCCACTGGAGGAAGTTGATATGGGAGATGGAGTAATCAAAAGGCCAACTTATATCAGCGCCAACCTCGACCCCCAACTTAGGGTTGAAACCATTCAGTTGCTACACAAATACATGGATTGTTTTGCTTGGGACTACGACGAAATGCCAGGTCTAAAGAGAGATCTAGTCGAGCATAGGCTACCAATCAAGCCTGGAAAAAAACCAGTCAAGCAGAATCCAAGACGTTTTGCCCCTGAGATTCTCTCAAAGATAAAGGAGGAAATCGAAAGACTCCTCCGATGCAAGTTCATCCGTACGACCAGGTATGTCGAATGGCTAGCAAATATTGTACCAGTCATTAAGAAAAACGGATCTTTAAGAGTCTGTATAGACTTTAGGGATTTGAATTCAGCAACCCCTAAAGATGAGTATTCGATGCCAGTGGCAGAAATGCTAGTCGATTCAGCCGCTGACCACGAATACCTTAGCATGCTGGATGGATATTCTGGTTACAACCAGATTTTCATCACTGAGGATGACGTTCCTAAAACGGTGTTCCGTTTCCCAGGGGCCTTAGGCACTTGTGAATGGGTAGTGATGCCTTTTGGCCTAAAAAATGCTGGGGCAATGTACTAGCAGGCGATGAATTCGATTTTCCATGACTACATTGAGTCCTTTATGCAAATATACATTGATGACATTGTGATAAAATCTGTGTCAGGAAAGGCTCATATGGAACATCTGCGCAAATCCTTCATGAGAATGAGGAGGTTTGGCCTCAAGATGAATCCCCTCAAGTGTGCATTCTGCGTGCAAGCATGAGATTTTCTGGGTTTCGTAGTCCACAAGAAGGGGATCGAAATCAACCAAAACAAAATGAAGGCCATCATGGAAGCAAAAGTGCCATCCAATAAGAAGGAACTTCAATCCTTGTTGGGCAAAATAAATTTCCTAAGAAGGTTCATATCGAATCTCAGTGGAAAAACACAAGCCTTCTCGCCATTGCTTCGAGCCACTAAGGAGAAGTTCGAATGGACGAAAGAGCAGCAAGAGGCTTTCGACAAGATCAAAGACTACTTGACTCATCCTTCGGTTCTTGTACCTTCATGTCGAAATAAAAGCATGAGACTGTACATAGCAGCGTCAGACAAGACTTTAGGCAGCATGCTCACTCAAGAGGATGAAAGTGGCGTCGAAAGAGCCATTTACTACCTCAGTAGAGTTTTAAATGATGCAGAAACTAGGTATAGTGAGATAGAGAAATTATGCTTATGTTTGTATTTCTCATGTATGAAGTTGAAGCAATATATAAAACCAGTTGATATTTACGTTTAGTCACATTTTTATGTTATTAAGCACATGTTGTCCAAACCCATTTTGCATAGTCGAATTGGTAAATGGGCATTAGCATTAACTGAGTATTCATTAACTTATAGACCGTTGAAAGCGGTCAAAGGAAAAATAGTGGCAGACTTTATTGTCGACCACTCCATAAATGAAAGTACCCTGAACTTTGTTGAACTAGAGCCTTGGAAGCTATACTTTGACGGGTCTAGTCACAAGAATGGGACAGGCATAGGTCTATGGATCATTTCACCTGACAAAATTCCAACAAAATTCAAGTATAGAGTCGAGGGCCTATGTTCTAATAACGAAGCTGAATATGAAGCTTTAATCGCCGAACTTGAAATTTTGTTAGAATTGGGGGCAACCCAAGTCGAAATAATGGGAGGTTCAGAGTTGGTTGTAAAACAGCTAACAAAGGAGTACAAATGCGTTAAAGAAAATCTCATCATGTATTTCATAATAGCTAACAGACTACTCAAAAAATTTGAAGTCTGCACTATTCGACACATACCACGACTACACAATCATATAGCCAATGACCTGGCGCAAGTTGCCTCAGGATACAGGGTCTCGAAGCAAAACTTGCAAAAGGCAATCGAGGCTAGAGGTAAGGTGGTGTCCGTGGGCTTGTGACCGTCAGACTTGGAAGTCACGAAATTTGGCTACGCTGACGAGGAAACCTTTGAGATTTTTACAGTCGAAAGTCTGACAGACAAAGATTGGAGGAAACCTCTGGTCGAATACCTTCAGAACCCTTCAGCGACTACAGAACGAAAGATAAAATACCAAGCACTAAGCTACGTCCTGTTGGGGAATGAGTTATTTAAGAAAACTTCTGAGGGAGTTTTAATTAAATTCCTCAGTGAATCTGAAGCATACTTGGCATTGTCCTCAGTCCATGGTGGGATATGCGGAGCACACCAAGTAGGCCATAAGATGAAATGGTTGTTGTTTTGCCAGGGGATGTACTGGCCTACGATGCTGAAAGATTGCATCGAGTTCGCCAAAGGTTGTCAGGAATTCCAAATTTACGCTGGCATACAACATGTCCCAGTAAGCGAATTGCACTCCATAGTCAAGCCATGGCCATTCAGAGGTTGGGCTTTAGACCTAATAGGAGAGATTTGACCTGCGTCTTCCAAAAACCAGAAGTACATTTTGGTAGGGATAAACTATTTTACCAAGTGGATCGAAGCTATACCTCTACCGAAGGTAGACCAAGAAGATGTTATCGAATTCATTCAGAAGTATATCATCTACAGATTTGGGCTACCAGAGACAATAACGACAAACCAAGGGTCAGTATTTACGGGTAGGAAGATGCAGGAGTTTGCCAAAGAAATGGGATTTAAACTCCTCACCTCGACACCTTACCACGCCCAGGCCAATGGCCAAGTCGAAGCGGTGAACAAAGTAATAATTGGAATGATAAAGAAACAGATTGGAAGCAAACCTAGGAATTGGCATAAGACGTTGGATCAAGTCCTATGGGCATGTCGAACATCCCCGAAGGAAGCAACCAATACTTCCCCCTATCGACTCACCTTCGGCCATGACGCAATATTGTCAGTTGAGATACATATACAGTCAGTAAGAATTCAAAGACATCATGAAATCCCTCGAGAAATTTATTGGGACATGATGCTTGATGAGTTAGTCGATTTAGACGAAGAAAGATTAAAAGCTCTAGAACTCTTGAGAAGACAAAAGAAAAGAGTGGAGAAATTATATAACAAGAAGGTCAAAGCGAAGACTTTCCT
This sequence comes from Lathyrus sativus, assembly GCA_963859935.3. Classification (NCBI taxonomy): domain Eukaryota; kingdom Viridiplantae; phylum Streptophyta; class Magnoliopsida; order Fabales; family Fabaceae; genus Lathyrus; species Lathyrus sativus. The sequence continues at coordinate 13,392,726 of OZ012735.1, read as the reverse complement.
GGATGGAGATTTGGTATGGAGGGTAATCCTGCCTATGGATCGAAAAGTGAGGTCCCTAGGTAAGTGGTCCCCAAAGTGGGAAGGACCATTCCAGGTATCAAAGGTATTCTTCAATGCGGCATATGAAGTGACAGAGTTGAGTAAGGATGAGAGGGTATTAAAAGTAAATGGCAAATATTTAAAGAGGTATAAACCTGCACTTCGAGAGGTAAAAGTATCAACAGAATAATAGTCAAAGATAAAGCGAAGCCATAAATGGTAATTTAAAATATGCCAAAATGGCCCAATGTCTTACAAACAAAATAAAACTGGCTTACAAAGGCCAGTATAATCTGCTCTATTACAAAACGTAACAAATCAAAAAGGAAGATTCGCCTTCATCTTAAGGTAAGTCGATTTTTGAAGTTCGAGACGGATTTGGCATTGAGCCTTATCTGTCCTCAGCTGGGCAACTTCAGATTCCAAGAGATGGGCTTCTTCAGCATAGGTAACGACATGCTCAAGCTCAGCTGTTAAGGAGGAGTCGTCGAAGGAAGATAATTCAGCATTTTTCTTCTTAGCCTTCGCTATCTTACCACGAAGCTTTTTAATCTTCCGCTCCCAATAGGCAATGTTCGCCTCGTTAGTCAGTACCTCTTGTTTATTATTCTCCCTCGTTTCTTCCAACTCAACAATCTTCTCCTCATAGTCGACAACAGCGCTCCAAGCGGCAGCTTCGCTGCCAGCCTTCATCTCAATCTCACCCTCAATCTGGGGCAACAATCGATAGTCTTTATAAACCTGGTCGATCAGGGTACCAACTTCTTGAATAACACTTGCAGCCTCAAGAGTAAGGGATTTAAAGTCCACTTTTTGAAGAAGAGCTTTGAGGGGAAGATGGTTGGCTGGGCCCATCTGCAGGAGGGTGAAAAGATCCCCTTTGAAAATCTTTTGCTTAACCTTGTCGAGGGCGCTGTCAGTTGGAGGCTTTGAGGTTTGCCCTTCGGAGGTCGAAGTACTGGGAGTACGGCTAGAAGAATGACTTCTCCTACTCAACAAAAGCCTCATGTGTTGTCGAGGGTTGGAAACCTTCAACGCATCCAGTTCGGCGAGAGTAAGTTGAGTTTCACCTGGGAAGGGGTTTGTTGGAATATCCTTTAGGGTAGAAGGGACAGGAGTCTGTGTTGTTTCAGCAGTTGTAGGTTCTTTGACAGAGATGTCCACAATTTTCAATTCTTTATCTTGGCTTTCCTTTGCCTTGTCGCCATCCTCCTCCATGTCATCCCTAGTGCCTTTGTCACTGGACTCATGCAATTCAGGCTGAAGCTTAGCCTAATCCTCAATGGCTTGATCACCCTCGACAACCTTTTCATCCACAGCTACTGTATGACCCAAAGGAGAATTGGTCGTATCAGCCAAAGTTGTTTTCCCCTCCAAAGCATCGACCTCATCATCCGCTGTAATGATATCAACCTGAGCATTGTTGTCTTCATGATCAGAACCGTCAGTTTGAGACTGCTGGGTAGTGGTCTTTACAGGAGATGAAGGGGTTGTGAAAGAATCAGGTTTATTAATTTCACCAAGTGAACTCACCCGGAACCCAAATCAGAAGTGGGATGATAGGTAGGCTCACCTTGGCTATTCAAGGGATAAAGCGACAGAGGAACCACGGTGGGATTAGATTATGAAGCTCCAGCATCTTCCTAGAAAGGTGGACATTAGAAAGAATAAAGACTAAAGAATTAGTGCAAAGGCCCAAGGAAAGGTAGATGCGCAATATACCTTAACAGTTTCGTCAGCAGGACTCGAATTGTCACTTTCCATGGGGACAACAGCTTGGATCGAAGCATCCCCTACAGGAGTTGGAGTAGGTTCTTGAGGAGGATTAGTGGGTTGAGGTGTGTTGGTTACAACAGGAGTGGATGGAGCATCAGGAGCATCCACATCATGGATAATCTTTCTTTTCCTTTTCATTTAAAGAATCTCACGAGGAGACTTATCTTCGTCGTCAGAATCAATGATGATCTGGGGAGAAGCCCTTTTTAATCTTATTTGCGGGGTAGGTGGTTTTCGACTAACCTGAAAACAACATAAAATGTTGAGAGTGAGATAAGGAGGTCGAGATAGTAAAGAACGACGGAAGGTTACCTTTTGATCTTCGTCCTTGACTTCAGTTTTGGCTGTTGGGGCAGCACGTTTCGGAGCAACTGAAAAATAGATGATACTAAAAACAGTTAGCAACAATAAAGCTCAGAGAGGAAAGTCCAAATCAAAGGGGGATGAACCTTCAAGAATGTCGGATTTGATGCGAACATCTTCGATACTGACATGAAGGTGCTCTTTAAACGTATCGAGTGTATGTTTAGTCAGAACCACCCGCTGTGCTTTGGGCTTAGACTACTGTCGAAGAATTTTTATAGCGTCTCTACAAATGAACCAATCTAGGAATGGAGGGGCAAGAGCCACGCCAAAACCAGCGGTTGGTAGTCGAGGGAATTTTGGGGGAAAAAGTTTAAAGGCAACCTCATAGCGTTTCTCGCGAGGAACAGAAGAGGGAATCTTTAAACTATCTAGTTTTTTGGAGAAAATTTATTTCAAAGTGACAGCAGCCTCACAGATGGTTCGACTAACATCATCTGGTCGATAGGAAGTTTCGAAATACTTCTGGAAGGCTTGAATCTCTTTAATATGGGTAGACGTACCTTTCTTGATCTTCTCCTGCACATCAATGAAAGCTTGGTCAATCAAGCGAGCAAAGCCGAAGGCGTCAAGAAATTTTGAGGCGTAATGTTTCGACCACCAGTCATAGAAGTTTTGGGAACAAAAGTAAGAAGGTTCAAAGTAAACAGGTGTGAGGTAGGACTTGTGGGCATGGCACGCCAGTTGTGTCGAACAATCCAGAGGAGATAGCACAGTAAAAGGGAGACTGATATGTGATTTCTTGTCATACAGGCATTTGGGTAAGGTTTGTATTAACCCGAATTTCCTGGACACCAAGTTCGATTGATAGGCTAGCAAGCTGGAGTGACCTTTAACAAGGTTTAGTTTGTGAATCAGTAGGAGGGGAATGAGGAATCTCTCCCAAATCATCTTTGACTCCTCTTCCTGTTTCTTTAAGGGAGCAGGGAAGGGTCTGGTAAACCACTTTGGGCCATATTTTCGTTCTGCGAAGGGAGCCATCTTCGCGGTAAACTCATACTGTTTCGCAAACATATGAACAAAGCTGGATAAATTGGATCGAAGGGAATGGCCTTCCTCGCTAGGAGTAAGTTGAGCTAGGCGAGGCCATTCGACTCTTCTCTCAGCAACTAAAGGCGAACGTTCATCAACTTCACCTCTGTTGGGAAGACTGTGCTCAAAAGTGGCATTAAGCCACAACTGAAGAAGCCAAAAGGGGCCCGGCAACAGCAAGTTGACATGGCTGTCAGGATCTTTCAATTTACCCGCACCTTCGCCTAAGGCCTCATAAAGACTGGCCAGGATCATTTCACTAAGGCAAACGCCTCTCTTCACATGTAGTTGGTTGGCCAGGACCAAATACTTCCGTGCCACCTGCAAGGATTTGGTACAAAATACACAACGGGATAACCACATGGCCAAAAAGGCTATATGTTCTTCGTCGTCAACTGAGGTTCTAGTTTTATTATGGTAATGTTGGACAAAAGTTGTATAAGTGTGTTTTGTATTGGCGAAACCAATGCTGTCATGACTATCGATCTCAGGATCATAAACAAGGCCGTAGGGTTTTAGGCCTACAATGGCAGCTACATCAAGTAGAGTGGGTGTCATCATCCCACAAGGGAGGTGGAAAGTGTTGTGGGTTCTATCCCAGAAGAATAAGGAAGAAGCCAGCATAATGGGGCAGTACGAAGGGCCTACCTTCGACATCATGATCAGATCGTAAATCCCAGTGTCCTTCCATTCTTGGGCTTTTACTTTCTCTATTTTCGTCAGCCAGTTAAGATAAAGTTCAGAATCTTTGAAGTCGGGAGTAGCCCTAAATAATCTGGCCCCATCATGAAGATACCTAAGGTCTACATCGAAGAGGCTCAGGCTATCAGGACCGTCAGTGGAAATTTTATTAGAGTCTTTTTGCCCTAGCGGTTTAGTGGTTCTATAAGAGGGGAAGAAATCTTTAATGGCGGAGTAGTCCAGACCTGGAGGGGGTAAAGGTCCCGACATGGCTAAAGGTCTTCCTGCAACAGTAACAGGAATGATTACTTGAGATTCGTAAATGTGGCGTTTCTCCTCCGTCAAGGGTTCTCGGATGAACTGTTGGTTCTTTACCGCCTGGGGACCACTCAAGCCGGCAAAGGGAGGAAGCGTTGATGCATAAGTTTGTCCCTTGAGTTGCATTTTCTTCTTTTGATGATCAACCATTTTTGAAGGAAGTAAGAGTTTTGTTGGTGAGGAAGCAGAAAAATTAAAGAAAAAAGCGAGAATGGCGTGAAGAGTTGAAGAAGTTGTAAAAAATGGAAACATCAAAGGGAAACTACTTATATAGTGTGTAGAAGACTGAAAGTTTTCATCATTAAGGGGCTAGAGTTAGTGGGCCACGTGTGTGCTTGGATGTGGGATGGCAGAAGCAGTAGTTGCAATTCACGTCCCCAAGGTTGGAAGGGTGATGATGACCCACGATTTTGTTGAGTCCCGAGAAAATAGCCATGATGGAAGTGACGTCATAAACGTGCATCAAGGTGGAAGAACAGTAGCTTGCGTGTTCATAGCTATCTTTCTTTTTCTCTTTCATTCCCTTTCACCTTCCCAGACTTGCATTGGTGGAAAGAGTAGCAGACGACACGCATGAGGACAAAGCGGCGTCGAAGGTCAGATGCTGTCAAAAAATGTACTTTTCTATAGTCGAAGTCGAAAAGACATTTTTGGGAGGCAATTTGTTAGCTCCTAAATTTGACGCCTCATGTAGAAGGACGAAATCCAAGATAAAAGGATCAAAGATAGGTTAAGAACGAGAAGAATGGTCGAAAGAAGCAAAGCAGCCAAGTCGAAGGACTCACCCAGAAGCCAAGAGTTCGACCGCTTGCTGAGAAGAATGGTTTGTCGAAGGATTTGAAATTTAAATATTGGAGGGAACGGTTTTGCTTGTTGAATATTCAGGGAGACACGTGTCACCTTATGAGCAGTAGATCCATGCATTTGTAACAAATTGCGCAAGGAGGTGATAATGGAGGTTATTAGAGGTTATTTTTTATTACTATAAATAGGGTGTCTTAGACATATCCAAAGGGTGTTGTAATTTAATTTTGTACAAATTACTCTTGAAATTACTCCAAGTATCCGAGTGTAGAGAAAGCGAGTATTGTAGAGAATGTACGTGATGTAAACACACCATCTTTTAACTTAATGCAATTTACTTGTTTTTACTTTAAATTTTACAAAGTCTTTTATTGTCTTTCTTCCTTTTCCCTTACCTTATTTCTCCTCTTCCTATGCAATTCTTTTCTCTTCGTCCTCAATCTAACTTCTTTTCTCCCAACAAACTTCCTTCTCTTTTATTAAAAGCTTAGTTTTGTCTTTGAATTAACCCGTAGTCAAATAGATGTTCCTTTAGAATTCTTTCACCCCAATATTGTTCGAGTGTGGAACTTGAATAGACCTTTAGAACAAAAAATAAATCTTTTAGCACATCTCCTAGGATCAATCTGATCGATCATGTGAGTCACCAAAGTTAGATTTGGAAGATCAGCGGTTATTTTTCGATTTTCAAGGGAAACAGTCAGCCATCTGATTTTCTGCTCGCGGCACATGGTGAAACTCTACCTTGTCAAAGAAAGGTAACAGTCTCCTTACATAATTCATGTAAGGAATCAGATTAGGCTGACGGGTTTCCCATTCTCCCTTGATCTGATTGACAACTAGCTCTGAATCGCCATACACATCGAGATTCTTGATCCTTAGATCAATGGCTTCCTCTAAACCCATGATGCACGCTTCGTACTCGACTTCATTGTTGGTGCAAGGAAATGTTAACCTGGCACTGAAGGGGATATGAGAACCATGAAGAGTCGTGATAATTGCCCCAATTGCGCTACCATATGAGTTAATAGCGCCATCAAATATCATTTGCCATTGAGAACCCTTCTCCGGACCTTCATCGGGTAATGGCTCATCGCAGTCTTTCATTTTCAAGAACATGATGTCTTCATCAGGAAATTCGAATTTCATCGGTTGATAATCATCAATTGGTTGTTCAGCAAGATACTCTGACATAACACTTCCCTTGATAGCTTTCTAGGAAACATATTGGATGTCGTACTCTGTCAGCACCATCTACCACCTGGAAATTCTCCCTGAAAGTGTTTTCTTTTCAAAGACATATTTAATCGGATCCATCTTCGAAATCAACATGGTTGTATGATTCAGCATGTATTGTCTCAAACGTTTGGCAGCCCAAGTGAGTGCGTAACATGTTTTCTCTAGCATTGAGTACCTGGACTCACAATCTGTGAACTTTTTACTTAGATAGTATATTGCATGCTCTTTTCTTCCAGTCTCATCATGTTGACCGAGAACGCAACCCATACTGTTCTCAAGAACCGTTAGATACATTATCAAAGGCCTTCCAGCTACTGGAGGTATCAATATTTGAGGCTCCTGCAAATATTCTTTTATTCTATCAAATGCCCTTTGGAAATTTTCATTCCAGACGACCACCTGATCTTTCTTTAGCAATTTGAACATAGGTTCACACGTGGTTGTCAGATGAAATATGAACCTAACAATGTAGTTAAACCTCCCCAAGAAACCACGAACCTCTTTTTCCGTCTTCGGCGCTGGCATATTTTGAATAGCTTTTATCTTTGTAGGATCGACCTCGATTCCTTTTTCATTAACGATAAACCCCAACAACTTTCCTGATCTTACCCCAAAGGTGCACTTATTAGGATTCAACCTCAATCTGAATTTCCTGAGCCTCTCAAACAGCTTCAACAAGTTGACCAGATGCTACTCCTCCGTTTGGGACTTCGCAATCATGTCATCAACATATACTTCAATCTCATTATGAATCATATCATGAAAGAGAGTCACCATAGCCCGCTGATAGGTTGCCCCTGCGTTTTTCAACCTAAAAGGAATTACCTTATAACAGAACATCCCCCATAGCGTGATAAACATTGTTTTCTCCATATCCTCCGGTGCCATTTTAATTTGATTATAGCCCAAAAAACCGTCCATGAAGGAAAACACGGAAAACTGAGCAGTATTGTCGACCAATGCATTAATGTGAGGGAGTGGGAAATCATCCTTTGGGATCGCTTTATTCAAATCTCTATAATCAACAGACATCTGTACTTTACCGTCCTTCTTTGGTACCGGTACGATGTTAGCGACCCACGGAGGGTAAGTTGTCACGGCTAAAAATCCTGCATCCAACTGCTTCTAGACTTCCTCTTTGATTTTCACAGCCATGTCTGGTCTAGTCCTTCTGAGCTTCTACTTGACTGGCGGACACTCTTCACGCAACGGCAAGCGATGAACCACGATGTCTGTGTCAAGCCCGAGCATGTCTTCGTATGACCAAGCAAAGATATCATTATACTCTCGAAGCATCTCAATCAGTCTTTGCTTGATGTCACTCTGCAATGCAGCCCTTATTCCGACGTTCCTTACGACTTCTTCAGAACCCAAATTGATGACCTCAATCTCTTCCTGATGAGGAAGAATAATTTTGTCTTCCTATTTCAAAAGTCTGGCTAGTTCTTCTGGCAAGTCTTCATCCTCATCAACCTCTTCTTTGGCTTGAAATGTCGGATTATCAAAGTCAAAGCGAGTCATAGAAGGTTCTGAATCGGTGTCATCTGCAATGTGAATCCTACAATGATGATGATTAAATGCTTAAAATGATATGCAAAACAAGCACAAACCACATTGTCATTTTATTGTTAAAAACAAAATAAGAAAGACAAGGATCACAAAATTTGAATGCGAAAAAACGCCCTTTGATTAATTGATAAAGCAATATTCAAGCATAAACAAGTAGGCCTTGAAGCAAAATACCGCTATGCTTCGGGTAGAACATAGGGTTATACAATAATTAGAAAAACAAATCATTACTGTTCGGTTTTCACTTGGATGACGGCTTCGACAGACCAGTTGTTGAGGCTTTGTACCGGGATACACGGCTTGATCCAAGCATCCATGTCACAATCGATGTCCCCGTTTTCATCATCTGATACGACATTAATCTGCTCGAAGATAACACCACCTTTGGTAAACTGGACAGGCCATTTGTAGCGCGGCGCGCTCTGGGAGAAAGAAGATGGGTTGTATCCCAAACCAAACTTGTCCTTCTTATTGGGTATATCCAGCACTTTACCCCAACCTTGTGCTGCCCCAGCATTCACCACATCCTGGGCCTCTTTGAAGGACGACATGGCCACTTCGGGCGCTTTGCTCACAACCGGTGCTTTGTCTTTAATCTGAACTGTCTCGAAGGCTTGACATAAAGTCTCATAGATTTCGCCATCCACCTCGACGTACTTGAATGAATATAAGTGACTAATCATTATATCCTCCTCTCCTCTGACAATGACAATGCTACCACCCACCATATATTTCAATTTTTGGTGCAGCGTGGATGTTACAGCTCTTGCTGAGTGGATCCAGGGACGACCCAGTAGACAACTGTAAGCAGGCTGAATGTCTATAATGTAGAATACATCGTCGAACACTTCAGGGCCAACTTGAATCAGAAGCGTCAACTCTCCAAATACGGACCTCCAAGTCCCATCAAAAGCATGTACTACCAAATCACTTGGCGTACAAATTATACCACGGTATCTGTCGCGGTGAAAATCGGATACCAAACTATTGGTTAGTTTGAATCTTTAATTCATTTTGCAACCGAACTTTGATTTGTCCAAAGGAAGGGATAAAGATCGAAATTCTCACAATGCAATGCAAATGCAAGCTAGAGAGTTATAGGTTCAGGGGTTGGTTAAACTTAGGGAAGGTACTAGTATCCTAAGTTTCTGTAGTACTCTACAGGAACTTCTTGTTTTATATTTGTTTATTGCTAAGGTTTATCTGCTTAATGGTTGAAAGACCTAGGGGTTTATTTCTAAGTATACTCGATAAGATGTCGCATCTTATGCCTACATATCCTTACGGGAGTGGAATCAGAGTATATGTAGTTCCCCTAAAGGGTTTGAGGAGTTCTTTGACTGTGGTCAAAGTTCCTACGGGTTTAGGGTAGTTGGTTGATTGATTTTAGGAGAAAAGACGAGTTATCATTTTAAGGGAGATTTAACCGCCACAAGTTGTAGGAAAATAGTCTTTGCATCGTCTTAAGAGAAGGGCTCAAGTACTCGGATATGGATCGACGAGGTACGCCTCTATCTCTCTTAAGGCAAAGTCCCTACGGTATTGATTGTATTGTTGGGGGTTGGAGATTCTATCTCGCTTAAGATGATTAGGCATCTTTCTCTGATGTATTTGAATATTTGTTGTTTCAAATTGATTGTTTGTATCTAAGTTGTAAGGATAATGGTCCTTCCTATGGGGTAGGATCTATCCTAGATATCAACTTGAATGGGATCAAGGATCATGGGGAGAATGATGCAAATGATATGTACTACACACAATTGTTGAATCATGTGTAGGGTTTTCCTTTGGACGGAATGCAGCGCGGAAAATGTAAATGACGGTAATGTAAATTACTGTAAAATTGCGGGAATAATAAAGGGCAAATAAGTAGACATACACATACGCATGAAAGCGCTGAAGTGTGTGAGAGTGAATGTGTCGTGAATGTGAGTGTGCACGATTAGATTGTATTTTACGATGTTGATTGCTTTTAATTGGTTAATTTGATTTCGGTTTGAATTATAAGAAAATGTTGATTTGATTTTTTAGATGAGATTTAAAATTAAAGTTTAAAGCCTAATAAGACGCTATGATGATTAATTTATTAAGTAAAATAATTTGCTCTAATGTGAGAAGTTGATTATATAGAAAAAAAGGTCGTTCTTTCTTAAGAGTTTTAATATAATATAAACTATATAAAAGTTTTGATGAATGAATAAAAATTTAAAATGCTATTTAAAAATATCAATTAATAATTAGCACAATAAGAAAGATTATTATTATTTTAAGAAAAAAGGCCAAGTTATTTAGGATAAGAGTTTATTTATATTAGTTTAAATGAAATAATATAGTAGATCAATATTAAATAAAACTTAAGGAATTACAATTAAATTGAATGGGAGAATTCATAAAGTTAAAAGTTATATTTTAAAAAGTTAGCTAGTTTTAATAAAAGTTATTTTAATATTAAATATAAAAAGTTTTCAATGGATAAACAAAGGGTTACTGATTAATTAAATTATAAAATGATTAATTAAATAAAAGTTGGTTGATTAACAGTTATTAGTTATATTGAAACTCAATTAGCGGTTAATTAACATGTATTATTAGCATAGATTAATCAAACAATAGTTAAAATGGATTAACTAAAAGATAAAGGGGATGATTACGGTAGTGTGTGTGAACGTGGTGTTAGTGAGTGCACCTGTGAAAAACCAAAACACAATTGCGAAATTGGGAACAGCATGAACCCTAGCCCCTTCGTATCCCCAAATCTCCCCTCCCAAACCGACTCTCTCGTCTTTGATTCGAGCAATCTTTGTTTCTCTTTCTCCCTTCGCTTTCGTTTTCATTCTAAAACCTGCAACAACACATCAAAGTATCAATAGCGCAAGAAATTTCAACATGCATGACGGTTTTACCGAGATTTGGGAACAGCGGCTAGTAGAAGTTTCTCCGATTATTGTTTGCGGTGACTCAAACTGAAAAGATAAGCCTCCTTGCTCCAATTCCTCAGTTACGAAATTAGGTTTTGCGATAGCTACCGTTTCATATGATAGTTTTTTTTTCTTTTTCTTCTCTTTCGTTTTCAATATATAGGCTCCAACCGAGGTTCCTTGTATTGAAATCTGATTAAAACCATATTGAATGCTGATTTGGATTTGATTTAGGGTTTCCTATTTGGGACAAATCCAAATGAAAACCTTCCCTTTTCGAAAATTGCAGTAATTGGCCATTCAATCTTTGATTCTGTGTTTCAATTTGGTTTGGTTCTGAATCTTCCTATTATTCCACGGATATTCTCTAACCGTTACTTTGATCGTGACCTGGCAGGTGTGGGAAGCGAATGATTTTGGGCCAGAAGATGGATTAGAAGCCCAAAATTTTATCATTGGTAACAGCCCTGAATTTGGGAATTTCTTCACGTGAACTGGCTTGTCAACTCTGTCTTTTGGTGCTAGGGAAATGAGTCGTGCTGACTAGATACTGAGACCGCTGATTGTTGTTGTGATTTACGTAATGGTCTAGCTATTGAAAATGTTGGGGCTTTTGTTGATACCGTTGTCGAGAGTGCAGGAGGATATCTTCTGAAGTCGATGAGGATCGAGGCTTTCCATTTTACTGTTTGAAGTTTCATATGAGTAGCCTGTGTTGAGAGATGAATCCTTGTTCGTATATGAGGGATTGTTGTTGGCTGTGAATCTTGGTGTAGGAACCATCTGGCTTTAAGTTGGTTGTTATTGTTCATCTATTGTGAATGTTTACTCGCAGTTAGCATTGTTGTACTGCTGACTTTTCTCTTCTTTCTTCAGGTTGCTGATGATTGGTTCAGAGTCCACTTGATCTTAACTCCGGTGCCGGGAAATGTATAACGATGATGATGACATGGATGGTCTGAACTTGCGTGCTTGAGGCTGTGCCGTTGGTGCCATTGGCCTGTGTTGAGAAAAAAACTGAGGATGATTGTCCCGTTGTCTAGATTCGAATTTCTCGATGCCTGGTAAGGAGTTGATAATGGCTTCGGTCATAGTCCTCCCGGCCACTCGAATTTTAGCCCTATGATGAGTTGATCTGAGGGCTGTACCTTATCTTGATTTTCTGTTCTTGGGCTTTGTATCAGATGTTTGTACCTTGCATTGTCGTTGTCTGTAGCCGGCGATGATATTGTTGATATTACACCATTGTGGTGAATGCTTGTTTCCAATTGCCTTGTTTGGTATTCGCAGCTGTTATGTGTATGCCTGCTTTTGTTTTTTTTAATGAGCTGCTGCTACTGATGTTCTCTTTCAGGGTGCCACTTAGTAATTCTGCAGCTCGAATTTTACATTGTTCGATGCTCAGTAGGAAGCTGGCGACGACTTCGGTCGTTGCCGCTCTGGCTGCTCGGACCTCATGCCCGATGATGAATTACACTGAGGGCTGAAATTAAATCCTGCTCTCTTTTAAATTATCAGTCTTGCAGTTCACTTTGTTAATAGCATGTCTTGACTTTCCGTGGTGTTTTCTGTAGGTTGTGGTATGATGAAAAGATAAGTATCTGGTTTCGACTCCTTTACATTTAAAACTGATTCTGTGTCGAAACTGTGTTGGTCCAAACTTGCTGACATCGTCTTGTGACAGTGTACAATATTGATGTAGGTACGAGCAAATCAACTACTTCGACGAAAGGATAAATATGCTCAGTTTAGATGGACACTGAGAGAGAATGTCTATCAATGTCGGAGACGCGAAGACGAGGGATCCACTGTGTCAGAGATTATTCAAGCGTCCTCCGGTCTTAGTTCTCAACCTCTTTGGAGTATGCTATTACCATTTTCTTATGATGTAATTTCAAGAGCTGCAGGTTTATGCTCAATGTTATTTTCTTTTCATACTCTAATCTCTTACAACTGGATTGATCTAACAGTTATTGTCTTTATGCAGAGTGAACCTGTATATTATCTAGTAGTGGTCAAGAGTATTGAGCTAAACATAATAGGACAGAACTTCATGACTGGCCCTTTGAGGTATGCCGATTTACTGACGAAGTTGTATTTCAATTTAATTCGATTTTCTCAGTGATTAAGTCTTTTCCTTGTGCTTTTGGTTTCAACCTTCTATTTTCATGAGGAGGACGAGGCATTGTGCTTCGCTGCAATTTTCGGCCACCAACCAATGAACCATTCTCCAGCTCCAGGGTACTGCTAGCGTCAGCCTCAACAGCGAATTGGGCATAACCAAAACCGCGATGTTAGAGATTATCCAATTCAAAAAAATAGCTACAACTCTATCATGATAGGATTTGTGCATAAAGGACATACATGACATATTTTCAACATAATGGACTCAAAATGCCAAAACATGAAATTATAGTGCAAAGCAATGATGGGGTGTCTACATACCTCTAGTAGACTGTATTGAGCAAGTTAAAACACCAAGAAATCCAGAGGAACTTCAAATACACCTAGCTTTGGGAGGTTTCTTCTTTGTGAAGCAAGAAAGCAAACTTCAAGATAGTTGGAGAAATAAACTCCACCAATGATCTTCAATGCTTTAGACAGTTGAGAAATGATATATGTGAGGTGTTTGAATGATTAGAACATCAAGCAAATGCATAGAACCAGTTTTGGCTGATTTTGTGGTTTTGGTCAAAGTAACTTGGTATGGAAGTTGACTTTTTGAATGGTTTAAGGTCTTGGACACCTTCTATATCATATCTAGAGATTGTGTGGATGATTGTTGGGGTGTTTGAATGTATAGAAATGAGTTTGGCAGCAAATGTACCAAGACAAATTTTTGGTGGTTTTGAAAATTTGTGATTTTGTGATTTTGGAGTAAGGTGTGAAAGAGCCAAGGCTTGAGCTTTCTCTGGTTTTTAGAATCAATATTGTGGTATAAAATGAAGTGATGAGGGCTCCCTTTTATAGGTAAATGAAGAGAGGGGGAAGATTTGGATATTTCTTCACATGAAAGAAAGGTTTTACACCTTTGGATCAAACCTCCACAAAGGGGTTTTCTTGGCAGATAGGTAAGCCCAATAGTCAAGCAAAATGATGATTTTGAAAGGTCTAAATGCAGGCTAGAGGCATAGCTTGATGGTTGTGGCAGATTTCACTTTACACCTCTTGCTTAGTTTAATCATTTTTAAATGCAAGTTGCAAGGCAACTTGCAAGCTTGGAGAATTCACTTCTTCTGCATAACCTTCTCATTTCTATGCTTCATAATCTCTAAATATCAGAAATAATATCATTCAAGGGCTGAGATTGGCCATTTTGATCAAAAGAATGATTTTTGAACTTTGGACAATGTGGGACTAAAGTGTGAAATCACCAACTTGCCATAACCATAACTTTCAGCTCACAACTCCTTTTGAGATGTACTAGTACTTTTTAGAAAGCCCTCAAATAGCTCTAAAACATTCATGTTTTCATGAGTTTCAAATTCCCAAAGGAACTTGGTCAAAAAGTCTCTCAAAGTTGCTAAAAAATGAACTTAAAAGTGAAATTTCTCTAAGTCTTTTTCCTTTCTCAAAATGAATTTGATCATAACTCCAAATCTATGCATTTCCTGATCATGGACCACTTAGGGACTTTTGTAGAGTTTTCCAAGAGCTTTCAAATGAGCTTTGAACCACTTCATTTGGATGTGTGGTTAAGGAGTTATGGTTTAGCCCCTTTCAAAACCCTAATTTCCCGATTTTTCGATTACTCCTTCATCCTTGATCCAATGGTCATGAAAATTGATAGGCAAGTGCAATATGATATAAAGAACATTTTTGATTCACACTTTAAAGTCCAATTCCTTAAATTTGAAGAGTTGACTTTTTGGGTCAACCGTACGATCGATCGGTGACTACCGAGTCGTCTGATGACACTCTGGACCTCTTGTCTGTAGGTATGCTTGAAGACAACTTCTAATAAATGGTATCTTGATAGTGGTTGTTCTAAGTATATGACGGGAGACATAAACAAATTTTCAAGTCTATCATTGAAGGCCAAAGGATACGTTACTTACGGTGATGATAATAAAGGAAAAATCCTTGGAGTTGGAATCGTGGGTGCACCTCCATGTACAATCATCGAAGACGTTCTTTATGTGGAAGGCCTTAAACACAAACTTCTTAGCATAAGTCAATTGTGTGACAAAGGGTTCCGAATCAACTTCACAAAAGATGAATGTTTGATAGAACATGAAGTCACCCATGACATCTTGCTAAAAGGTAAAAGATTTAATAATATTTTTATCATCTCTTTTGATGACTCTTCCTTGAAGGTAAAATGTCTAATGGAGAACAACAACGAGGCGTGGTTTTGGCATAAAATATTTGCTCACATTCACATGGAGCATTTAAACAAGTTGATAAAGCATGATCTAGTTGTTGGTCTTCCGAAGATAAAATTCATCAAGGATAAATTATGTGATGCATGTCAAAAAGGGAAACAGACCAAGACAACTTTCAAATCCAAGCAAGTGGTTTCTACATCAAGACCACTTCAATTGTTGCATATGGATCTTTTTGGTCCATCGAGAACGAAAAGCTTCGGAGGTAGCCTTTATGCTTTAGTTATTGTTGATGATTTCTCTCGATACACATGGACATTGTTTTTAGTGCAGAAAAATGATGCTTTCAAAGCATTCAAGAAGTATGCGAAGCAAATTCAAAACGAGAAGTCACTCACCATAGCCTCCATAAGAAGCGACCATGGTGGAGAATTCCAAAATTCAAATTTTGAAGATTTTTGCGAAGAGCATGGAATTTCTCATAATTTTTCCGCATCAAGGACTCCTCAACAGAACGGTGTCGTAGAACGGAAGAATAGGTCACTGGTGGAGCTTGCTAGAACAATGCTTAGCGACTCGAATCTTCCTAAATATTTCTGGGCAGAAGCGCTTAGCACGGCGTGTTTCGTAAGCAACCGTGTCAATATTTGACCAATTCTCAAGAAGACTCCATGTGAGCTGTTCAAGGGTAGGAAACCAAACATAACATTTTCCCACATATTCGGATGCAAATGTTTTGTTCTCAACAACAATAAGGACAATCTTGGTAAGTTTGATGAGAAGTCCTACGAAGGTATATTTCTTGTTACTCTCTTTCTAGTAGAACTTTTAGAACTTTTAATAAAAGAACTCTTACTATTGAAGAATCCATTCATGTTTCTTTTGATGAGACTAACCCCTAGAAAGAGGATAATATTATTGTGGATGATGATGATGATATAATAGGTTCTTCATAACAACAAGAAGAGACTTCAAAGAATCAAGCAATACCACAAGAAAATGTCACTCAAATCATTGAAGAACATCAAGATCTTCCGAAGGAATGGAGAACGCATAGAGATCACCCGATAGATAAAGTTATTGGTGATATTAGCCAAGGCGTTGCAACTCGACTAAATCTTAAGGATGCTTGTCTCAACATGGCTTTTGTGTCTCAAATTGAACCAACCAAGATTGATGAAGCCTTAGGCGAAGACCAATGGATTGTAGCAATACAAGAAGAACTCAACCAATTCGAAAGGAATCAAGTTTGGAGTCTTGTACCAAGACCAGACCATAAGCACATCATAGGAACGAGATGGGTGTTTAAGAACAAACTTGACGAGAATGGGATCATAGTTCATAACAAAGCAAGATTGGTCGCACAAGGCTACAACCAGGAGGAAGGAATTAATTTTGATGAAACGTTCGCTCCGGTAGCAAGGTTAGAAGCAATTAGATTATTACTTGCTTATGCTTATTCTATTAATTTTCAGTTGTTCCAGATGGATGTCAAAAGCGCTTTCCTGAATGGATACATCAATGGAGAAGTCTACGTCAAACAACCTCTGGGTTTTGAAGACTTCAAGAATTCCTCGCATGTTTACAAACTGAAAAAGGCACTCTACGGACTGAAACAAGCACCAAGAGCATGGTATGACCGCCTTAGCAATTTCTTATATGAAAAGGGATTTACAAAAGGAAAGATTGACAAGATGCTATTCATAAAGAAGATCAAGGGTAACACCTTATTGGTTCAAGTCTATGTCGTTGACATCATCTTCGGATCAACAAACAAAGAGCTTTGCGAAGAATTTTCACTTATGATGCAAGCAGAATTCGAGATGTCCATGATGGGAAAATTGAATTATTTTCTTGGACTACAAATCAAGCAAACAAAGGATGGCATCTTCCTCAACCAATCCAAGTATTGCAAGGAATTATTGAAGAAATTCGATATGGATAGTTGCAAGGTGATGTCCATTCCTATGGAATCCGGAACGTACGTTAATCAAGATGAATCCGGTACTCCAATTGATATTAGAAAATATCGAGGTATGATCGGTTCATTATTATATTTGACGGCAAGCCATCCTGACATTATGTTTAGCGCTTGTTTGTGTGCGTGCTTTCAAGCAAGTCCGAAGGAATCACATCTCACTATCGTAAAGAGAATCATAAAGTATCTCAAAGGGACAACGAACGTCGGATTATGGTATCCAAAAGGTAGTACTTGTTCTTTAATTGGTTATTCTGACGCTGATTATGCAGGATGTAAGACCGATAGAAAAAGCACGAGTGGCACATGTCACATTCTCGGGAATGCACTAGTGTCATGGGCCTGCAAGAAGCAAGCATGTGTGGCACTCAGTACAATCGAAGCGGAATATATTGCAGCAGGAAGTTGTTGTGCACAAATTCTGTGGCTCAAGCAACAACTCCTTGATTATGGTATAGATCTTGGTTGCATTCCTCTTCGATATGATAATACAAGTGCCATCGATATTACAAAGAACCCGGTCATGCATTCAAGGATAAAGCATATCGATATCCGGCATCACTTCCTTCGAGATCACTTACTAAATGGAGATGTAGATGTTGCTTTTGTCGATACACACAATCAAATCACCGACATATTTACCAAACCTTTGCGAAAGAACCGTTCTTCAAAATTCGACGAGAACTTGGGATTCTCGATGAAGGTGATATCTGATCTTTTCTCTGGTTTATGTTTGCATAATATATGTTTTCCAATGTTTGTGCATTCTGTTTTTAGCTTTTTTCCAAAATTCACGTGTGTTAATCGATTAACCTATAGGGTTAACCGATTAACACTGTTGATTTTTTATTTCTGACTTAATTTTTTTAATGTGTTAACCGATTAACCTATAGGGTTAACCGATTAACACCGATACTTTTTACTTTGGAAATTAATTTTTTAATGTGTTAACCGATTAACCTATATGGTTAACCGATTAACATTGTTAAAATTTTCAAAAAATCAGAAACGAAAAATTAATTAAAGTTTTGGAAAATTAAGTGTGTTAAATGTGTTATTTATGTGTGGTTAGTATTCTCTTAAACATCCAAATCACTATCCAAAGAACTCTTCTTCTTCTTCTTTGACTATATTTTTGGACTTCCAACCAACATTAAAACCCACTCAAATAACTCCTCATATATATTGCCTCTTCTTTACCCTCTCCTCCATCTCTCAAACCCTAAAACTTTAGAACCCAGAACCCTCAGCATCTCTCAAACTTCATCCATGGCTTCATCTCACAAAGGCAAGGGAAAGTTACCAGAATATGACTCTACATCAGAAGACAGCATTCCTATGGAGACAACCAAGAAACGTCGTATGGATTTCAGGGTTCGGGTCTGTCATATTCTACCAGTAAAGTACGTAAACCTTAAGGTTTTTCCTGCTTCATCTTTTGATTTTCCTGCTCTGCTCAAATATCAAAAGATAGATAAATTTGTTTCTGTTCTGGGAATTGCTACCATGATTTGGTCAAAGCATTTTTGAATAAGTTATTTGTGTACTTGAATGCCGACGATGAGCACATTATGGAAACCACTGTTCGAGATTGCCTCCTAAAAGAGAATCTGACAGATATTGCTGCGAAGTTGAAAATTCCATCCTCTAGCTACTTTCTCCGGAAAGGAGTTAACCACGTGGAAGGACCGTGGTCTAACTATGACAAGATGGAGTACTACTACCAAATCTGCAGGTTTCCAAAGGAGAATGTTGTAGCAAGGCTCGCATGCTGTGTTATGCGAAAAATATGACGGTTTCGGATCGGATGTTACATTACGTAATTTGCTATATGCTGATTCCGAAGGATTCGAATCATGCTCAGATTAATGACCTGGAAATGAAGCTTCTTTTCGCAATCAAAAACAAGATAAGGGTAAATTGGATTTTGACAATCATGTATCATCTTCAACAACAACTTTCTCTGTCGACACGTCTTCCATATGCAAGGCTGGTTTCTAAAATCCTTGAGTTGATGGATTTAGACCTTCACCGAGAACCATCCACCAAGATGAAACCAACAACCAATGAGATAAATGAAATCACCATTGTTAATAACACTGGAATCATTAAAGATGTTGACGACACTTATAAGTATGCGGGCGAAGGATCAGCCTCCAACCAAGCCTATCCCGTTCCCGAAGGAGGTATTACAAATGAGTTTCTCTATACCACTATGATGACCCAACATCGAGAAACTATGAATTGTCATCGAGAAACCTCCAGGACCGTTGTTTCACTTTGCAACCTTATCCTTACCGCTCATCCTTCCGATGAAGATTTTTAGAAAATATTTGTTTCTGTTGTTTTTATTGCCTTTCTTTCCGGATAATGTTTAAGTTGTTAATTTCTTGTGTAACCGTACAATATTTGCTGCATTTTATATGTGCGGCATTTTTATTTCGATCTATTATGATATGTTTGATTATATGATGTCTTGTATGCCGGTATTGCTTTTGTTTGGTTATGAAAGCTCCTTCCTTTTTGCTGATGACAAAGGAGGAGAAGAGCTTGGTTGTCTAATATCTCTTCGTGCAGAATTTTTTGCCTATGTTTAGATAGGGGGAGTTACTGAACATAGGGAGAGAAGCAAGCCAAGATCAGAACCAAACATCGTCAAGGATATTGCAGACACAGTTATTTGTCATCATCAAAAGGGGGGAGAATGTAGAAGCACTTCAATCTCAAGGTTTTGATGATGTCAACAAAGACCTAAGCTCATTCCATGATTGCAAAAAGTCAAAGCTTTCAAAACTGGTCAAGATCAAGACTATGGAATATTGTCAAGCAAAGCAAGCATCATGTGCAAATGGTCCTACAACTTTCAAGATTTGGACTCAAGCTTCAGTATATCAATATTCACTCCTTTAATTGATATACAAGTGTTCAAATACTTATCACATTTATATTTTGCATCTGCATGTTTTAAAAAATCATTTGGATTGGTATAACACTTTTTAACTTAGTATTTTTCTGAGTTTTACAGTGTTAACCGATTAACCATATGGGTTAATCGGTTAACATCCTTAAATTTTGAATTCTCAGGACTAATGTTCAAGTGTTAACCGATTAACCTATATGGTTAACCGATTAACACTGAACGAGTTTTGAAAAATTGTTTCTGTTAAAGTTCAAATTATGTTTGAATGTTATACCTTTTCATTATTTGATTCATACTCAATTATACCTTTTTGAAATGGTATTTTGCTCATATAAATTATGAAAATTTCAAATTGAAAAACACCTCCAATAATTTTAAAAATAATCATTAGAATCAAATTCACTCTTTTCAAATATTTTCAAATATTTTCAAAAAGTGTTCATATTGTTCATACATTTCACATCCAGAATTGTTGAACACTTGTATTGATATTGAAAAGTGAATTTTGATCAAAAGGAGAAGATCAATCTTTGTATTGATATTATTATTATATCACTCTCAATTACAAAATTATAAGAATTATTTTTTTGTGACTTGTGATCTAGGATTGTTGGACACAAGGGTTAGTACTTGCAAGAGGATTGTTCTTGCACACTAAGTTGCTGAAATAGTTGTTAGATAGTAGGCCTCACCGGTTGATGGTGTGATAGGTTGTACATTCTAAAACTATAGTAAAAACTCTCTTTCATGTGGAAAGGGGAGTGGAGTACCTTCGGATTGTGAAGGGAACCACTATAAATCTCCGTGTCCATTTTTCATTCTCCTTTTACTGCTTTCATCATCAAGATCATAACCAAGTAAATTTCAAGAATATCGAAAAACCGGAAAAAGTTTCTAAAGCCTAATTCACCCCCCCCCCCCCCCCCTCTTAGGCATACTCTGAACTTACAACAACGGCAACGAATTAAATGATCATTTGATAAGAACTTCTGACTTCACCGTCAGTCATCTGTGTAATGCCATAGGCATTGAACCCGAAGTCCGAAATTGATAAACATCTTGATAAATTTCCGCTGGGGAATAAAGAAGCTTAACCAAGCAACTATGGCAGGGAGAAAAGAGAAACTTAACCAAGTAACTATGTTGGGGAAACACATAATAAGATGAACGTGTTCATAAAAAATGCGCCATGGTCTGGATACCACTGTTTTCACCGAAGTCTGGATGCTTGACGAAATGACCGGAGCCTGGATGCTCAATGGACAAAGGAGATCATAAATTGCTATGGTCTGAATACCACATAGGCTGAAGGGTAACATTTCAAATTGCCAGAATCTGGATATTCAACGAACAAAATGAATCGACAAAATTTTTCGGAGTCTGGATACTCAACGTAATGAACCGGAGTCTGGATACTCGTCGAAGAAATCAGAGCCAGGATGCTCAACATAACAAACCGGAGTCTGGATACTCGACGGGAATGACCGGAGTCCGGATACTCAATGAACAAAAACCGGAGCCTGAATGCTCAATGCGACAACCGGAGCCTGGATGCTCAACGAAATTGGTGACTTCACTGGGGATTTACCAGAGTCTGGGTACTCAACGGAGAAGCCGGAGCCTGGGTGCTCAATGCGAAAGTTGACTTTAATGAGGATTTACCGGAGTCTGGACACTCAACGGAGAAAGCAATACCTCACTAATTAGAAATTTACCAGAGTCTGGATACTCAACGGAGAAGCTGGAGTCTGGATACTCAACGGAATATTGACCGGAGTCTGGATACTCGGCGGAATAACTAGAATTCGTCACAAATACTTATCAGGGTCTGAATACCACATAAGTTCAAAACAACATGACCAGCTAGAGTCTAATGACACTGCTGGGGAATAATATGAGCCATGGTCTGAATACCACACAGTCTTCACCAGAGTCTGGATACTCGACGGACAAAGCATAATAACCAAAATTGTCGTAGTCTGGATACCACATCTATCTTTACCGGAGTCTGGATACTCGACGGAAAAAGGAAAACACCAATAATTGGAAGCTGACCGGAGTCTGGATACTCAACATAATTGGCTGCAAATATACTCATCAAGGTCTGGATACCACATGAGCTTATGACAAGACCATCGACCGAGGTCAGGCGACACCACTGGGGAAGACGTAAGCCGGGGTCTGAATACCACGCAGGCTGACGGAGATTGCCCTGGTATGGATACCACAACGGTAGAGATAATAGTCATCTGTCGGAGATACACCTGAAAACAAAGAGGTAACCACCTGACTTATGTTTCACATGCGTATGTTTGAAAATGGTGTAATGTTCCATACGAGATGGAAATTCTACGCATTTGGGAGGATGATATGCAAAATGCAAATGCAAAGGAACCACCCTAGCAACATAAATGCTAGAGAGAAGAAACCAAACTCTATAGGAGAGAGATACCGCGTGCCAAGTACGATTGAACTTATACTGGGAAAACAAGCCCTGTATGGCCTTCTTGGAAATAATTGTTCTCGCGAGAACAAAATCCACTCCGCTGGGGATCGAATCACATTCTGCTGAGAAAAACGCCCTGGATGGCCCACCAAAATACAACCTTCTGGGGAATCAGAAAAACTCGGCTGGGGAACAGGTAGTCCTTTGCTGAGATCAAATCCATTCTATTGAGAAATCAACTCTATAGGGGAAATACAACCAAGCCACCGAGGTTGACTTCACTCTACCCGAGAAATTAGCCTTGAATGGCCTTCTAGAAACTCCACCCTGATGGAAAAAAACAACTGCTCTACCCGGTTAACAAACACTGAGAACCCCACTCTGCTTGGGAGATAATCTACTCTGCTTGGGGAGTAAGTATCAAACCGCCCTGCTGGGGAAAATTAGAGACTTCTACTGAGAACTCCACTCTACTGGGGAATGGATCCAACTCTGCTTACACATCCGTCACGTCGAGGGAATCAACACACACTCTGTTCGAGGAAGAAAACCCTGAATACCAAAATTACCGGGAAAACCCCCAGAACGTCGACTCTGTTAGGGAGAAGAGCATCAGAAACGTCGCCTCCACGGGAGAATAGACCTCGCCTCTACTGGCGGCATCTTGTCTTGATAACAAGACCCTGTGAGGAAACATAGTCTTTGCTGAACCAAACGCCTGACTGCATTACACTTGCTGGGTACCAACCTACTTACGCTGGGACACACAACTCAAACCTCCTGCCACATTTACCTGCTGGGGATACCAATCTCAACCTGATGCTGAAGATGACCCTGCTGAGAATAAGTGTAACTTGCTGCGATCTTAAACTACCGAGGATAAGGGCAATCCGACTTGCTGAAGATAACCCTATTGTCCTGCAACAAACAGAAACACAAGGAAAGTCCTGTATGCGAAATGGTTACCTCAGTTACCATCCATGATACCTGTTGCTCAAGCAAAGTCAACGTTTCTTTATGCTCTGTAAAGCTTCATGTTTTCACCTGCAATGTTTACCAAAATAACAGACGTTTTCGCAAACAAAACAGTAAAAACAAATAAAAGAAACCTCTTTGACTGAAGTGAATACTTTATTGATGAAAAATCATGTAAATAGGCGAATTACAATTCGGATGCAATCCCTAAAAAGAGGTAATTGCGCAAAAGCAAAAGAATATATACAAATGTCGGCAATGTGGTAACAGACAACCACCATGTGTCGATTCAGCTATGACCTATATGTCTTCGATGTTCTCCATATTTCGCCTTCTGATAAGACTGACTGGGCTGATTCCTTTCCTTTGGGATAACCGCTTGCGAGTTCACAGATCGAACGCAGACCGTAGTCGTTTGCTTTTAAATCCCTAAATTTTGCCTGGACCGCCCTTGCAAGTTTTCAATCCACCGGGATACCCATTTTTGCCGAAGTCACCTTTTCAGGTTTTCAACTTCGCGGGTTCATTCTTTTCTTTTTATCCTAATTTTTTCCCGAACCTTTTACTTTTGTGGTTCGTCGAGATGCCCCCATTTTTGCCTGGAATTTTCTTTTTCTGTCCAGCAGGTCTCTTTCAAGCAAAGTATTTTCTAACCACATCTGCATTCACAGGGGACGAAAAATCTTCACCATCCATGGTAGATAGTAATAAGGCTCCGCTAGAGAAAACCTTTCTTACCACATACAGACCTTCATAGTTAGGAGTCCATTTTCCCCTGTGATCTGTCTGAGGAGGAAGGATCCTTTTCAACACCAAATTACCTGTCAGAAACAACGAGGACGCACTTTCTGATCAAAGGCTTTCTTCATCCTACTCTGGTACAATCGGCCATGCGCAATGGCTGCCAAACTCTTCTCGTCAATCAAGCTCAGTTGATTCACCCTAGTTTGCACCCATTCAGCTTCGTCAAGCTTCACATCCGAAAATACCCTTAAAGAAGGAATCTCAACTTCTAATGGCAGGATTGCTTCCGTACCATACACCAGTGAGAAAGGAGTTACCTCGGTTGACATACGCATTGAAGTATAATAACCGTGAAGAGCAAATGGCAACATCTCGTGCCAGTTCTTATAGGTTACAACCATCTTCTGCATAATCTTCTTGATATTTTTGTTAGCTGCCTCAACAACGCCATTCATCTTTGGACGATATGGAGAAGAGTTGTGATGTTCAATCTTGAAACTCTGACACCGTTCCTTCATCATTTTGTTATTCAAATTTGAACCATTATCAGTAATTATCCTCTCAGGAATTCCATAATGAGAAATGATGTCCTTCTTTATGAATCGGGAGACCACATGTCTCGTGACATTGGCAAAGGAGGTTGCTTCTACCCAATTTGTAAAGTAATCAATCGCAACCAGAATGAAGCGATGTCCATTCGAAGCAGTAGGCTCAATCTTTTCGATCATATCAATTCCCCACATAGCAAACGACCAAGGAGATGTCAGCACATTCAGAGGAGTTGGTGGCATATGCACCTTGTCAGCATAAATTTGGCATTTATGGCATTTTCTGGCGTATTTGAAGCAATCGAATTCCATAGTCATCCAATAATACCCAGCTCTCAACAATTTTCTAGCCATAGCATGTCCATTGGCATGAGTCCCAAAAGAACCCTCGTGGACTTCCTCCATCAATAGGTTTGCTTCAAGTTCATCAACACAATGCAGCAAGACCATGTCGAAGTTTCTCCTGTAGAGCACATCATCCTTGTTCAGATAAAAGTTACCAACTAACCTCCTCAGAGTCTTCTTATCTTTGTTGGATGCCCTAGATGGGTACTCTTGAGTCTTGAGAAAATGCTTGATATCAAAATACCAAGGCTTTCCATCTGATGCTTTCTCAATTGCAAACACAAAAGCAGGTCTATCAAGACACATGATGGTGATAGCTGGAGCTTCATTCTAGTAATTCACTTTGTACATCGAGGATAGTGTGGCCAAGGTGTTGCACCCCAAAATTTGCCCTCACAATACAAGACTTTGTGTTCCAAGAAGGTTCACAAGGTTCACAAAATTCATAATTGGTCAGAAGAGTTGACAATTCCCTCAGACAATGCACCTCCTAAGCAGTGCATCCAAAACTAGGGTTTTGACTTTAATCAGGCTAAATGGACTTCCAAGACTTCAAGTGAGCTTCATAACATCTTATATGTGTATAAGAACCCCCATGTCAAGTTTCAAGACTTTTCTCAAAAGTTTGCTCAGTCAGATGATCAGATAAGTCAAAAGCAGTCAATGCAGTTAAAAGGTCAAACTGAGGTCAACTGTGGTCAAACCAAAGTCAAACTTCATGATTTTTTTTGCCAACATCAAAGAGAGGTTGGGTGAGAAATATTATCATAATAACTGTAATACCCCAAATTTTGCCCTAAGATTTGTCGTCGCATTTCATTGCATTTAATCAATTACTAACAAATTGGTGTAGTCGTTTGACTTTTTGCAGGTAAATATCATATGGCATGCATTTTTTTTCTAAAAAAGTAAAAATGGCACAATTGGCAGGAGGACATGTGTAAGGAGTTATGAGTGTGAGAGGTTGAGAGTTCGAATCTCACCTTTGTCATTTTTTTTTGTTTTTTATTATTTTTACTCTAAATTTTTCCATCTTTCATTACAAAAAATAACAAAAATAGTTTTTTATTATTATTTAATTATTATTTTCGTATTTTAATTAAATCATTTTTTAAAATATTTTTTTTTTCACTTTTTTCTAAATTATTCATAAAAATATCCAAAAAATCATAAAATAAAAAATATTGAAAAAAATTTTGTTCTTTTTATAATATTTTTTATTTTAGGAATCAATAGGATTATTAGTTTTTATTTTAAGTTTATTTTAATTATTTTAAATTATTTAAATTTTATTTTTTCTTAACTAATTATTTAGTTTGGGCTTTAAAATGGGCTTTAGGGACATTATTGACAATTTGGTGTTAACCCTAATTTGTTCCCTATATATACATGTGTTGCCTTGTTGGAAAAAAGGGGAGAATGAAAAAAACCTAAGAGGAGTGAGTGCCGTTTGCCGTTATTTAGTTTTCTTCTTCATCCATTACTATTGTTTCTTTTTCTTCATCGTTTACCGTTATTTCTTTTCCTTCATCTATTACTGTTGTTTCTTTTTCTTCATTTTTTACCGTTATTTCTTTTTCTTCATCTATTACCGTTATTTCTTTTTCTTTATCTATTACTGTTACGTTTATATATATATAATTTTTAAATTGTTAGAGTTTATATATATAAGATTTTTGATCGAATTATGTCGATACGATGTTTGCACATTTGTGTGCATGACGCGTGACATTTGTGTTAGTTCGATCTGGTTGCGATGATCGCATTTTTGTGTGAGCAATAACACTATTTTTTGCTTAATTTCTTTTTCTTTGCGATAAATTTTGTTTCGTCCGATTTAGATCGGGTTGCGATGAGCGCATTTCTGCGTTAGCAACATTGTTGGGTTATTTGGCACATTTAAAATTCATTATTGCTTTATTATTATTATTATTATTATTATTATTATTATTATTATTATTATTATTATTATTATTATTATTATTATTATCATTATTTATTATTATTATCATTATTATCATTATTATTACCATTATTATTATTATTATTATCATTAATTTATTAAAATTTGTTATAATATAAAAATCTGTTTTTTAAAATAAATAACATTAACATCTTTTCCAAATTAATATGAAAACCTATTATTTTTAAGAAAAACTTTTTTTAGATAAATTTAAAATAATAACTAAAATCTTTTTTTTAAAATAATAACTAGAACCGTTATTTATTTTATTTTATTATTGTTCAATTCAAATTTCATTATCATATTGTATCTGCTCCTCTCATGTAACCTCGCGAACTTAACAATCGCTCTTTAAATTCTGCCTTTAAATTTCTGCTTGCATGGTTTAAATTATGACATTATCTCTCTGTTTGCATGATTCAATTATCTCACGCGTTTACTATTATTTCTGTCACATTGCACACATCCGAAGGTTAGGTCTAACTGTTTGGCCGCCGCGCCAATAGTCCGTAAAACTTCACACATTCAATTTCAAATCCTCAAAACTACAAACTACAAACCCTAATTTTCACAAATGTCTCGCCGCAGGAAAAATTACAATTTTACCCCTAGCATTAGGTCAAAGAGCCGCCGCGCTCATTTTAGGGTTTTCCGCCGTGGAATCCCTAATTTAACCCTAATTACAACTTAACAATTCAACGTAGAGATTTGGAGTTTCTACACTCCGCGTAAGCGTGTCCTTAAGATGCGTTTATTCCCCTTGAGACCTTGACCACAGTCAAGAAGTCTCTAACCTCCCTTTTGAGGGGAACTACGATTACTCTGATTCCACTCCCGTAAGGATACGTAGGCACAAGATGCGATGTCTTGCCGAGTAAACTTAGAATTAACCCCCTTTATTATTTATTATTGCTTATTTATATTTTATTTATCTTTGCTATTTAATTATTTTGCTTATTATTTTGTAATTGTTTCTTGGATGTAAAGTTGTTTAATTATTTAATTATTATTATGGTTAGTAATTAGGGAGTGTAACAACATGTATGTAATATTAAAATAAATTTAGATCACTTTTAAATAAAGATAATTAAAATAAATACGTCACACACGTAAGTCGATTTTAATCGCCGTCTCACTTCCTAAGGATATCCCTCAAGTTGCCTACGAATAATGGTTAAGTGGGGTGTATAAAGCAAGTCCCTCAAATAGAAAAATCATCAAAGTCCCTTATGGTTGCCTTTACGAATCGAGTCCCTTTCGAAAAATGATGATGGTCCCTTATATGTGCTTATTACATCCCACAATGGCCTTCAAAGTCAAATTGTCCCTCACATGTCCCTTAACATCCAAAGTAAGGACTACCTACTCCATTATAGTAGGGATAGTCTTACTAAGGAAAGGATAAAGAATAAGAAAGACCTTTAAACATTAGGGTAGGTTACTCCTAGATACTTGCTCACTTCAAAATTTTTTCACACTTAAACAAATTTTCAACAAGTTTTCAAACAAGTTCTTAACACATCCTTACATGGATTATTTATTAACTATTCTGAAAATTTTCTATTCACACACTACAATTTCAAAACAATTCAAAAGTGAGCTTAAGTACCTAAGAGCCCATGGATAACCATGGATGAAAAGGGTGCTAACACCTTCCCTTTTCATAACCTACCCCCCGGACCCAAAATATTCTCTAAGGTCTTTCCTGTTCTTTTATAACCTTTCCTTATGGATAAAATAAAAGTCGGTGGCGACTCTTGTTATCCGCAACATTGTTTAAAGTCAGTTCTCCCACCGTGTTACAGAACTGGCGACTCTGCTGGGGATCTATTTAAGAGGGGTACCCTTAGGAATTAAGATCACTTTAAATTGTTTGCCTTGTTTGCTTTATTATTATATTGTTGGGGTGCTCTTATGTGTGAAAGGTCCTAACCCGGATCTAATGTACCTTAGGTAAATGGCAATAGACCAAGGAAACTGTACGACGTATATCGATACGGTTGATCTGGTGGCCATAGTTAGTGCGACTTCTTGGTTGGTGCTTATATTCCTTAAGTCAAGTTGAGGATAATATTGAGGCTGCCATATGTTGTCAATGCACTAACTGACTTTTAGAACCCTAGTTAACTCATCTTGGCCTTTAGAAAGTAGTGAGGTAACCGGCTTTGGTGCAGACTGAAGTTGGTTGACACTCGATACTACGCTCATTGAGATCTTAAACTTGGAGGGTTTTGGTTGGCAAGTAAGTTGCCTTCTGAACAACCACCCTTGTGAAGGATCAATGATATTGAGATCCCTTAGAACCTGGTTACTTTTGTAGGACAGGATGAACCATCTAACTTCAGGGGAGGGTACTAGCCTTTGAACCTCATGCAAGCCTTTAAACCTAGGGCTATGGTGTGACTTGTTTGTGTGTGCCACATGTTTGTGATTGAGCATGACATCATGACATCATCATGCATCATAAGCATATCATTTTCCCTAACCATTTCAAGGACCAAAGGATTTATCTTTGTTCTTTGTTGCAGGTCATGGCTTCTGCTCGTAGAAACACCATCAGGATCAACTTTGTAGGGATACCTGCTAAGCTCAAGGAGTTGGTTTCCCTAGGGCCTGATCATTCCCAGTTCAACAAGAGACATGGTCACTTATTGGATCTAGTTACTTCAGGGTTCAGTGAAGACATGATGAGTGTGCGGTTTCAGTTCTTTGACCCTAAGCACCATTGCTTTACATTTCCTGATTATCAGCTGGTTCCAACCATGGAGGAGTTCTCCAAGCTTCTGGGTATACCTGTTCTTGATCAGAAGCCATTCACAGGCTTAGAGAAGGAGCTTAAACCAGAAGTTATTGCTGCAGCTCTACATCTGAAGAAGTCTGACATTGTTCTAGAGACGAGAAGTGGAGTTAAAGGTATTCTTGCCAAGGTATTAGTGGATAAAGCTCAAATGTTCTTGAAGGCTATGAGCTACGATGCTTTTGAGGAGATCTTAGCCTTATTGATTTATGGCTTAGTGTTGTTCCCCAATCCTGATCAGTTCATAGACGTTCATGCCATCAACATATTCCTGAGTCACAATCCAGTGCCTACCTTACTTGGAGACATCCTACATTCTCTTCACACCCGTACTACAAGGGCAAGAGGAACTTTGATGTGCTGCATACCTTTACTTTCTAGGTGGTTTATTTCTCACCTTCCTCGCTCAGTAATGAAGAATGAGCAAGGGTTCAGATGGTCCAAGAGGATCATGTCACTTTCTCACTCAGACATCCATTGGTGCTCCAGATCTATGGAGAATGTCACCATCATTGACCGTTGTGGGGAGTTTCCTAATGTGCCACTTCTAGGCATAAGAGGAGGCATCACCTACAACCCATCTCTAGCTTTACGACAGTTTGGTTACGCCCGGAGCGATGGTCCACATGACATGTTGATTCAGGGCATTGTGTTTGACTACGACAACGATCTTCAGGGTTACCGTCAGAGATTCATACGAGCTTGGGGAAAGGTAAACAGGATTGACAGCAAGACACTGGAGCCTAAGTACACCATTCCTATGGAGGCTTATCTCAGATGGGTACGATTTCGTGCTCAGACACTCATGATGCCATATCCTGCCATCCTACCAGTTACCATGGAACCTGTTGCTGAAGGAGACACAGCTTATACCATCCTTCACCCAGACATGCCTACTGATATGGAAGACTTGCAGAGATCATGGATCCAACTGAAAGAGCAAAGGGATACTTTCGAGGCTCATTACAAAGCAAGCCAAGCAAGGATCCTAGAGCTAACAAAGCTACTTCATGAGGAACGAAACCTCAACTCATACCTCAACACAAAGAGGAAACGTCCATGGGAGACTTAAAACCCCATCTTTTATACTTATTTCGTTTTTTGTAAGCCTAAAAGGAAAAACAAGTTATTACTAATAAAAAGTTACTTTCTTGTTTGTTTAAGCAAATTTAAATCCTGCGGTCCTTGAAAACATTGCATATGCATTCCCATATCATTGCATCACAGGTTTATAATTGCGCACAGGTTTCTCATCTTCTCGCTGTTTATTTCAGCAATGGCTCTTGAACAATCAGTTAAGGATCTCCAGGCACAGAATGCACAGTTCCAAGAGCTGATCCTGAACCTATCCAAGGGGCAGGATGAATTGAAGACACTGCTGGCCAAGAAGACTAAGAAGGCTAAAAGGTCTGCTGGGCTGCTCAACATGGGAAGAAGGTTCAAAGGTCCTGTCAAGACCAAGGAACATGTTGAAGACTATGAATCTGAAGAATCTGAGCAGGAGAGAGGCAGTCTCCACAACACTCTGGGGGACTCTGATTCTGAGGCTAACTACTACCATGAGCCTAACGAAGACAAATTCAAGATGCTGGTGGATAGAATGGATGCTATGGAATTACATAAATCATCTGGGCTGGATTTTGAGGATTTGAGCTTGATATCTGGGGTGGTCATACCCATTGGGTTCAAAGTTCCTACATTTGTTGTCTACGATGGGGTCTCTTGTCCCAAATTGCATCTGAGGTCTTATGTCAGAAGAATTCAACCCCACACTGCTGATAAAAAGTTGTGGATCCATTTCTTTCAAGAGAGTTTATCTGGAGCTCAGCTAGAGTGGTATTATCAGTTGGAGAGTGTCAACATCAGAGATTGGAATGACCTTGCTGAAGCTTTCTACAAGCAGTATCAATACAATGCTGACTTAGCCCCCACTCGCATGCAGCTTCAAAGCATGTCTATGGGTGCCAAAGAAAGCTTTAAGGAGTATGCTCAGAAGTGGAGAGACTTAGCTGGAAGAGTTCAACCTCCTTTGACTGATAGGGAGTTGGTTGATATGTTCATGTGTACGCTGAATGGTCCGTTTTACAGTCATCTCATTGGAAGCTCATCATCTGGCTTCACTGAGTTGATCATGATAGGAGAGCGAGTAGAGAATGGTATCAAGAGTGGTAAGATCCAAGTGGGCACTTCTTCATCAGGTGCTGCAAAGAAGCCTCCCACTGGGAAGAAAGAATCTAATGCTGTGTATGGTCAGCCTGATCGTAACAGAAGGCATCAGTCTGTTAGTGCAGTTCATATTTCAAATCCAACTCCTGCAACAACAGAGCAGCCTCAAGGCAACCAACAGAGGGCTAGAAGACAGTTCACGAAGATCAACATGTCAATGGCTCAGGCATTGCAACACTTGTTGAAAGCTGAACTTATTACCCTGAGGGAGGCTCCTCAGAATCCCAATGTTACCTCTCCCAAGTACAATCCCAATGCACGATGTGCATATCATTCAAACTGTCCAGGACATGATACTAATAACTGCGGGGTCTTGAAGAACAAAATTCAGGATATGATTGATGCTGGAGAAATTGAGTTTGATCCACCAAGTACTCCAAATGTGATTACAGCTCCAATGCCAAATCACGAGAAGACTGTCAACGCCATTGATGAAGATATTGATGAAGATCTGCATGTCTATTCAGTTATGGAGTTGAGCACACCATTGTCTGTTATCAAAAAGAGGTTAGTACAAGCTGGGATCTTTCCAGGTTGTCATGAAGATTGTCTATATTGTACCTATAAGCCGGATAGTTGCTTCATTTTGAGAGATGGGATTCAACGTCTCATGGATAAATATACTATAGTGTTTGAAAGAAGACCAGCATTTGTAGAAAGTATGGTGGATCATCTGACTCAGGGTAAGAAGATTGGAGAGGTTGACATGGTTGACAAAGTACCACTAAGAATCACTTCAAAGGGTCCCATTAAAATCACTCATCAGGGCCCAATCAAGATTACTGCTGAAGGTCCTGTGAAAGTTGTTGCTGAAGCCAGAGTAGCTCCTCTGATCATTACCACTCCTGGTCCTATTCCTTATACATCTGACAAAGCTGTGCCATGGCACTATGGGTCTGATGTTTACATCCATGGTGTCAAGCAGGAGCCTTTACCTGATATGCCTGTTGACATTGATAATATTGCTGGATCTAGCAAGATCACTCGTAGTGGAAGAGTCTTCTCTCCTCCAGTTGCTTCTAAGAGTGCAGTTACTCCTGCTGTTACTTCCACCACTGATGCTCGGGGCAAGGGTCCTGTTATTGAGCCTGTATCTACTGATGTGCCAGCTGCTGATGACCTCTCTAAGCAGATGGAAGAAGTATTGAAAATCATCCGCAAGAGTGATTATGATATTGTTGATCAGCTGGGGCATACTCCCTCAAAGATTTCTATGCTCTCCCTGTTATTATGTTCTGAGGCTCATGCCAAGTCATTGATCAAGTTTCTAAAGATGGCTCATGTACCCAGTGCAATTTTTGTGGACCAGTTTGAGAATTGTGTTGCTCACTTGACCTATGACAACGGGTTAGGATTTTCTGATGCTGACTTGACCCCTGCCAAGAGGGATCATAACAGGGCCTTGCATATTTCAATTGAATGCAGGGGCACTACCCTGTCTCATGTGCTGATAGACAATGGTTCCTCTCTGAATGTGTTGCCTAAGGAAGTCCTGAACAAGCTGAGTCCTGAAGATACGGTATTGAAGCCCAGTAATATTGTGGTAAAGGCTTTTGATGGTTCTAGAAGAGTAGTGCATGGGGAAATTGATCTTCCAATCAAGGTTGGCTCTCAGGTGTTCACTGCTACATGCTATGTGATGGATATTCGTCCTTCGTACTCATGTCTGCTTGGTCGTCCCTGGATCCATGGGGCAGGTGCTGTGGCCTCCACATTACATCAAAAGTTGAGATATCCGGTGAATGGAAAAGTTGTTACTGTCTTTGGAGAGGAAGAATACTTTGTCAGCCATGTAAACACTTTCAAGTATCTGGAAGTAGAAGGTGAATACATTGAAACTCCATGTCAGTCATTTGAAGTGGTTCCCTGGGCTGTTAAGGATTGTGTGACTCCTCCTGCTGTGAAGAAGGTTCCTGTGGTCATCAGAAACCCTCCAACAATGGCAATGGCCTCCCTCAATGATGCAAAAGCTGTGGTGGAAGAAGGTGGTTGTACTATTTGGGGTCAGCTTCCTGATGTTCCATACAAGTCTGACAAGTTTGGTTTGGGTTTCACTGCAGAGTCCCAGAAGGCTGTCCGTCGTGCCCGTGCTGTTCGTATCACCAATCAAGGGGTTATCAATGTTGTGGGAGATCAAGATAAGGACTACAACTTGGAGGCATGGATTTTTCCTACTGTGGGTGCTGGACTCAATAATTGGACAGCTGAAGATGTTATCCCTATCTCCTTTAGTCAGGAGTAAATACTATTACTGTGTTATGTTTTTAAATTTATGATTTCTGGAACAATTAAAACTTTCAAGCCATGTGCCTTACCCGGGGCACAATGGTGTGCTTGTTACGGGTTGTCATTTCATTTGCATACTTCATTCAATAAAATCAGTGGACGTTTCGTTTTCGTAAATATTGCGTTCCTTGTCTTTCTTTTTCTTTTATTTTTGCTTTATCAGCTATGTGTTCTTACACACACCCACGTCACTAAAATGCAGATCCTCATCCACTCTGGATCCAGTTGATAACAGTTCTACTATTGCCAATTACAATTTCGAGAATCCGATCTATCAAACTGAAGACGGAAACGAGGACGATTGTGAAATACCTGTAGAGCTTGCTAGGTTGTTACAACAAGAAGAGAAAGCTATACAGCCACATGAAGAGCCAGTCGAAGTTGTGAATCTGGGAACTGAAGAAAACAGAAAAGAGGTCAAGATAGGGGCTGATTTAGAGGACAGTGTCAAGAGCAGGTTGATTCAGATGCTACGTGACTATGTGGAGATCTTTGCTTGGTCTTATGAAGATATGCCAGGGTTGGATACAGACATTGTGGTTCACCGTTTGCCAGTGAAAGAAGATTGTCGTCCAAAGAAGCAGAAGGTTCGTCGTATGCGTCCTGAAATGTCAGAAAAGATCAAAGCAGAGGTAATGAAACAGTTCAATGCAGGGTTCTTGGCCGTAACTTCTTATCCTCAGTGGGTTGCAAATGTGGTACCAGTTCCTAAGAAAGATGGTAAGGTACGTATGTGTGTAGACTACAGAGATCTGAACAAGGCTAGCCCTAAAGATGACTTTCCACTTCCTCATATTGATATTCTGGTAGACAACACTGCTCAGCATAAGGTATTCTCTTTTATGGATGGTTTCTCTGGTTACAATCAAATCAAGATGGCACCTGAAGATATGGAGAAGACTACATTTGTGACACAGTGGGGCACCTTTTGCTATAAGGTAATGCCATTTGGTTTGAAGAATGCAGGGGCAACATATCAGCGTGCTATGGTGGCTTTGTTTCATGATATGATTCATCATGAGATAGAGGTATATGTGGATGATATGATAGCCAGGTCTCAGAATGAAGAACAACATCTTGATCATCTGCACAAGTTGTTTGAGAGGTTGAAGAAATACAGGTTGAGATTAAATCCAAACAAGTGTACTTTTGGAGTTAGATCTGGAAAGTTCCTGGGTTTCATTGTCAGTGGAAAAGGTATTGAAGTGGATCCTGCAAAAGTGAAAGCTATACGAGAGATGCCAGCTCCCCGTACTGAGAAGGAGGTTAGAGGTTTCTTG
This sequence comes from Lathyrus sativus, assembly GCA_963859935.3. Taxonomy (NCBI): domain Eukaryota; kingdom Viridiplantae; phylum Streptophyta; class Magnoliopsida; order Fabales; family Fabaceae; genus Lathyrus; species Lathyrus sativus. The sequence continues at coordinate 13,357,154 of OZ012735.1, read as the reverse complement.
GGACGATTGAACTACATTGCAAGATTTATTTCCCAATTAACTACCATCTGTGAGCCAATCTTCAAGTTGTTGAAGAAAGATCAGGTGATGGAATGGAATGATGAGTGCCAGACTGCCTTTGATGAAATCAAGAGATATTTGCTAGAACCTCCAATTTTAATGCCACCAGTTGATGGAAGACCCTTGATTATGTATTTAACAGTATTAGACAACTCAATGGGGTGTGTATTGGGGCAACATGACGAGTCTGGTCGAAAAGAGCAGGCAATATACTACCTTAGCAAAAAGTTTACCGACTGTGAAACAAGATACTCACTGCTCGAGAAAACTTGCTGCGCTTTGGCATGGGCTGCTCGCCGACTAAGACAGTATATGTTGACCCATACTACCTTATTGATTTCAAAAATGGATCCAATCAAGTACATATTTGAGAAACCTGCTCTCTCCGGAAGAATTGCAAGATGGCAAATGATCTTGACGGAATATGATATACAGTATACTACTCAGAAGGTCATTAAGGGGAGTGTTGTTGCTGATCATTTGGCTCATCTAATAAGAACATTAAGAAGATTGTACAGAAGATGACTATTACTTACAAGGATTGGCACGAGATGTTACCATTTGCTCTGCATGGTTATCGTACTACAATACGTACTTCGACAGGGGCAACCCCATTCTCCTTAGTCTATGGTATGGAAGCAGTTCTGCCTATTGAAGTTCAGATCCCCTCCTTGAGAATTATGAAGGATGCAGGCTTGGATGAAGATGAGTGGATTCAGACTCGACTTGACCAGATAAATTTGATTGATGAGAAAAGGTTAGCGGCAGTTTGTCATGGCCAGATGTACCAAAAACGGATGATCAAAGCTTTTAACAAGAAGGTTAAGCCAAAGGTATATCAGGCTGGTGACTTGGTAATCAAGCGTATCATATTACCACAGGGTGATCCTAGGGGCAAGTGGACTCCAACATATGAGGGACCATTTGTAGTCAAGACAGTGTTCTCAGGAGGTGCCATGATACTGACTACAATGGATGGTGAAGACTTCCCACAACCTGTAAACGCAGACATAGTTAAAAAAATACTACGCATAAAAAGAGACCCGCTAGGTTGACAGGCCTAGGCAAAAATAAGGGCATCCCGGCAAACCAAAAGGGTTTGGGCAAAAATTAGGGATATATATATAAAAAGATGTACACCCGACAAGTCGAAAACCTGAAAAGGCGGCTTGGGCAAAAAAGGGTATCCCGGTGGATCGAAAACCTGAAAGGGCAATCCAGGCAAAAGTTAGGGATTAAAGCGTATGACTATGTCTCGTTTGGATCACTCATGAAACTGCAACCAGTTGTACTACTTACTCAAGCTCAAACAGATAAAGCTCAATCCAATCGTTTCCGTCTCAACAGCAAGAAGATGAGATACTTGAGTGGCAATAGTAGAATTGAAACTCAATAGGATTATTTCCCACATAGCTGATTCTTTTTGTAAAACTTCATGACAAAATTCTCTTACTAGGGTTTATGTCTCCTTGTACAAACTTACCCGTGTATGGGTCACTTTTGATATAAATAAACTCCATCTTTTGAATCCAGATTTACTTTTACCCTATTTACATAAGCGAAACGTCCATTGGTTGTGTTTGAATGTATGTATGCCTTTGAATATGATTGATGTTTACCAGAAATGCATGTATGCTTTTAATATGATTGATGTTTACCAGAAATGCATGAAAATGCAGTAATAGTATTTACTAAGGACGAACGAGGGAAGGATTTCAACGAAGCTTCGCCGGTTCATCTTTACAAGACAGTTACAAACCATCAGTAGGACTAATCCATTTTCACAAAGTCTAATCTCCCCTGGAATTTATATCCATCTCTTTTATCCTCATACGGATATACGGGAAATTACTTTCCAATAAGGGCACGATGAACGAAGACGGGATGTTATACTTATCCTACTATCAAACGAAAACGAAGGTTATCTATACCCTACTATCCCCAACAACGGGAGGTTATCTATACCTTGTTATCCCCAACAACGGGAGGTTATCTATACCTTGTTATCCCCAGCAGACGGAGGGTTATATATTCTTCAACAAATCGGGATTTATTTTCCTTGGCCAGCAGTTGTTATACAAGGATATCCAGACACTTCCAGCAGTGTCATATCATACATACATCATTTACATCATACCATAACATATATGTCTATAGTACATTACCTAAGTGCATCATGTCATACATGCATACATAAAGCATAAACTAATGTTGTTATACAGAATGCTACCTTGTTTTCAGGTTAATTATCCAACAAACAAGCTTATGATCTTTGGGACTGCTTTATTGTAACCTCAGGGTTACTTTATCCTCCTGATGAGCTTCTTATTACTTTGGGACTGCTTTATTGTAACCTCAGGGTTACTTTATCCTCCTGATGAGCTTCTTATTACTTTGGGACTGCTTTATTGTAACCTCAGGGTTATTTTATCCTCCTGATAGCCTCTCATGACTTCAAGACTGCTTTAGAGCTACTGATTGCTCTATCCTCCTGAAATCATCCTATTACTTCAAGACTTCTTTAGAGCTATTCATTGCTCTATCCTCATGAGGTCATATTACTACTTCAAGACTGCTTTAGAGCTATTCATTGCTCTATCCTCCTGAAGCCATCTAATTATTTCAAGACTGCTTTAGAGCCATTCATTTCTCTATCCTCCTGAAATTACATTATTATTTCAAGACTGCTTTAGAGCTATCCATCGCTCTATCCTCCTGAAATCATTACTTCAAGACTGCTTTAGAGCTATTGATTGCTCTATCCTCCTGAAGACATATCACATTATTATTTCAAGACTGGCTTTAGAGCTGTTGATTGCTCTATCCTACTGAAGCCATTCTATTACTTCAAGACTGCTTTAGAGCTATTGATTGCTCTATCCTCCTGAAGCCATTATTACTTCAAGACTGCTTTAGAGCTATTGATTGCTCTATCCTCCTGAGGTCAGATTTATCACTTCAAGACTGCTTTAGGATTATCATTATTGATGGCTCTATCCTCATGAAGACATGCTGTTACATCAGTATTACTCCAGACTCCTGACAGTTCTCATTATACTACTGAAGAACTTTCCCCTAGTGGCATCTTTAAGCCCACTCAATCATGTTCAACCAACCATCAATATCACTCCATGCACTGGTGAGTGCAAATTTTTGGGCTTTTGTGTTCAATCCCCTTCAACCTTCCAGGTTACGACTGGCAAATATACCAATCTAACCCCTCAGGTTTCAGAAAATTGAACAGGGGCAGCTGTTGCACCCCAAAATTTGCCCTCACAATACAAGACTTTGTGTTCCAAGAAGGTTCACAAGGTTCACAAAATTCATAATTGGTCAGAAGAGTTGACAATTCCCTCAGACAATGCACCTCCTAAGCAGTGCATCCAAAACTAGGGTTTTGACTTTAATCAGGCTAAATGGACTTCCAAGACTTCAAGTGAGCTTCATAACATCTTATATGTGTATAAGAACCCCCATGTCAAGTTTCAAGACTTTTCTCAAAAGTTTGCTCAGTCAGATGATCAGATAAGTCAAAAGCAGTCAATGCAGTTAAAAGGTCAAACTGAGGTCAACTGTGGTCAAACCAAAGTCAAACTTCATGATTTTTTTTGCCAACATCAAAGAGAGGTTGGGTGAGAAATATTATCATAATAACTGTAATACCCCAAATTTTGCCCTAAGATTTGTCGTCGCATTTCATTGCATTTAATCAATTACTAACAAATTGGTGTAGTCGTTTGACTTTTTGCAGGTAAATATCATATGGCATGCATTTTTTTTCTAAAAAAGTAAAAATGGCACAATTGGCAGGAGGACATGTGTAAGGAGTTATGAGTGTGAGAGGTTGAGAGTTCAAATCTCACCTTTGTCATTTTTTTTGTTTTTTATTATTTTTACTCTAAATTTTTCCATCTTTCATTACAAAAAATAACAAAAATAGTTTTTTATTATTATTTAATTATTATTTTCGTATTTTAATTAAATCATTTTTTAAAATATTTTTTTTTTCACTTTTTTCTAAATTATTCATAAAAATATCCAAAAAATCATAAAATAAAAAATATTGAAAAAAATTTTGTTCTTTTTATAATATTTTTTATTTTAGGAATCAATAGGATTATTAGTTTTTATTTTAAGTTTATTTTAATTATTTTAAATTATTTTAAATTTTATTTTTTCTTAACTAATTATTTAGTTTGGGCTTTAAAATGGGCTTTAGGGACATTATTGACAATTTGGTGTTAACCCTAATTTGTTCCCTATATATACATGTGTTGCCTTGTTGGAAAAAAGGGGAGAATGAAAAAAACCTAAGAGGAGTGAGTGCCGTTTGCCGTTATTTAGTTTTCTTCTTCATCCATTACTATTGTTTCTTTTTCTTCATCGTTTACCGTTATTTCTTTTCCTTCATCTATTACTGTTGTTTCTTTTTCTTCATCTTTTACCGTTATTTCTTTTTCTTCATCTATTACCGTTATTTCTTTTTCTTTATCTATTACTGTTACGTTTATATATATATAATTTTTAAATTGTTAGAGTTTATATATATAAGATTTTTGATCGAATTATGTCGATACGATGTTTGCACATTTGTGTGCATGACGCGTGACATTTGTGTTAGTTCGATCTGGTTGCGATGATCGCATTTTTGTGTGAGCAATAACACTATTTTTTGCTTAATTTCTTTTTCTTTGCGATAAATTTTGTTTCGTCCGATTTAGATCGGGTTGCGATGAGCGCATTTCTGCGTTAGCAACATTGTTGGGTTATTTGGCACATTTAAAATTCATTATTGCTTTATTATTATTATTATTATTATTATTATTATTATTATTATTATTATTATTATTATTATTATTATTATTATTATTATCATTATTTATTATTATTATCATTATTATCATTATTATTACCATTATTATTATTATTATTATCATTAATTTATTAAAATTTGTTATAATATAAAAATCTGTTTTTTAAAATAAATAACATTAACATCTTTTCCAAATTAATATGAAAACCTATTATTTTTAAGAAAAACTTTTTTTAGATAAATTTAAAATAATAACTAAAATCTTTTTTTTAAAATAATAACTAGAACCGTTATTTATTTTATTTTATTATTGTTCAATTCAAATTTCATTATCATATTGTATCTGCTCCTCTCATGTAACCTCGCGAACTTAACAATCGCTCTTTAAATTCTGCCTTTAAATTTCTGCTTGCATGGTTTAAATTATGACATTATCTCTCTGTTTGCATGATTCAATTATCTCACGCGTTTACTATTATTTCTGTCACATTGCACACATCCGAAGGTTAGGTCTAACTGTTTGGCCGCCGCGCCAATAGTCCGTAAAACTTCACACATTCAATTTCAAATCCTCAAAACTACAAACTACAAACCCTAATTTTCACAAATGTCTCGCCGCAGGAAAAATTACAATTTTACCCCTAGCATTAGGTCAAAGAGCCGCCGCGCTCATTTTAGGGTTTTCCGCCGTGGAATCCCTAATTTAACCCTAATTACAACTTAACAATTCAACGTAGAGATTTGGAGTTTCTACACTCCGCGTAAGCGTGTCCTTAAGATGCGTTTATTCCCCTTGAGACCTTGACCACAGTCAAGAAGTCTCTAACCTCCCTTTTGAGGGGAACTACGATTACTCTGATTCCACTCCCGTAAGGATACGTAGGCACAAGATGCGATGTCTTGCCGAGTAAACTTAGAATTAACCCCCTTTATTATTTATTATTGCTTATTTATATTTTATTTATCTTTGCTATTTAATTATTTTGCTTATTATTTTGTAATTGTTTCTTGGATGTAAAGTTGTTTAATTATTTAATTATTATTATGGTTAGTAATTAGGGAGTGTAACAACATGTATGTAATATTAAAATAAATTTAGATCACTTTTAAATAAAGATAATTAAAATAAATACGTCACACACGTAAGTCGATTTTAATCGCCGTCTCACTTCCTAAGGATATCCCTCAAGTTGCCTACGAATAATGGTTAAGTGGGGTGTATAAAGCAAGTCCCTCAAATAGAAAAATCATCAAAGTCCCTTATGGTTGCCTTTACGAATCGAGTCCCTTTCGAAAAATGATGATGGTCCCTTATATGTGCTTATTACATCCCACAATGGCCTTCAAAGTCAAATTGTCCCTCACATGTCCCTTAACATCCAAAGTAAGGACTACCTACTCCATTATAGTAGGGATAGTCTTACTAAGGAAAGGATAAAGAATAAGAAAGACCTTTAAACATTAGGGTAGGTTACTCCTAGATACTTGCTCACTTCAAAATTTTTTCACACTTAAACAAATTTTCAACAAGTTTTCAAACAAGTTCTTAACACATCCTTACATGGATTATTTATTAACTATTCTGAAAATTTTCTATTCACACACTACAATTTCAAAACAATTCAAAAGTGAGCTTAAGTACCTAAGAGCCCATGGATAACCATGGATGAAAAGGGTGCTAACACCTTCCCTTTTCATAACCTACCCCCCGGACCCAAAATATTCTCTAAGGTCTTTCCTGTTCTTTTATAACCTTTCCTTATGGATAAAATAAAAGTCGGTGGAGACTCTTGCTATCCGCAACATTGTTTAAAGTCAGTTCTCCCACCGTGTTACACAAGGCATCCGCCATCTAATTCTCAGCCCTTGGCACATGATGGAAATCAATTCTATCAAAGAATGGCAACAGTCTCCTTGTATAGTCCTTATAAGGCATCATGTTGGCCTGACGAGTTTCCCAATCTCCATTGATTTAATTAACGATCAGCGCTGAATCGCTGTACACATCTAGATTTTTGATCCTCAGATCAATGGATTCTTCTAAACCCATAATGCATGCTTCGTACTCAGCTTCATTATTGGTGCAGGAAAATGTCAATTGGGCGGTGAACGGTATGTGAGACCCGTGAGGAGTTGTAATGGTGGCACCAATTCCATTACCATATGAATTAACAGCTCCGTCGAAAACCATTTTCTATTGAGATCCGATCTCAGGACCCTCGTCAGGTAAAGGCTCATTGCAGTTTTTCATTTTCAAAAACATGACGTCTTCATATGGAAAATCAAACTTCATCGGCTGATAATCCTCAATTGGCTATTCAACAAGATATTCCGATAGAACGCTTCCCTTGATGGCTTTCTGGGAAACATACTGAATATCATACTCTGTTAAAACCATTTGCCATCGGGCAATCCTTCCGGAGAGTGCTTATTTTTCAAAGACGTACTTGATTGGATCCATCTTCGAAATCAATAGGGTTGTGTGGTTCAACATGTACTGTCTCAAATGCTTAGCATCCCAAGCGAGTGCACAACATGTCTTTTCCAGCATTGAATACCTCGACTCACAATCAGTGAATTTCTTACTCAGGTAGTAGATGTCATGCTCTTTTCTACCTGACTCGTCTTATTGACCGAGCACACATCCCATTGAATTCTCAAGAACCGTGAGATACATGATCAGTGGTCTCCTTGCAACTGGAGGCATGAGTATTGGAGGTTCCTGCAGATATTCTTTTATTCTTTCAAATGCTTTCTTGCAATTTTCATTCCACCTGACCGTTTGATCTTTTCTTAGCAATTTGAATAATGGTTCACAAGTAGCTGTAAGATGAGATATGAACCTTGCAATGTAGTTCAATCTCTCCAGGAAACCACGAACCTCTTTTTCTGTTCTCGGCTCAGGCATTTCTTGTATAGCTCTTATTTTGGAAGGATCTACCTCAATACCCTTTTCACTGACAATGAAACCCAGTAACTTTCCAGATCTCACCCCGAAGGTGCACTTCTTAGGATTCAGCCTCAGCTTGAACCTCCTTAACCTTTCGAACAATTTCAGTAGATTGACCAGATGTCCTTCCTCCGTCTGTGACTTTGCAATCATGTCATCAACATAGACCTCAATCTCGTGATGAATCATGTCATGAAAGAGCGTCACCATTTCCCGCTGATAGGTTGCCCCTACATTTTTCAATCCAAAAGGCATCACCTTGTAGCAAAAAGTCCCCCATGGTATGGTGAAAGTAGTTTTCTTCATGTCCTCTGGTGCCATCTTAATTTGGTTATACCCAGAGAAGCCATCCATGAAGGAAAACACAGAATATTGTGCGGTGTTATCGACCAACACATCAATATGAGGGAGCGAGAAATCGTCTTTCGAGCTCGCCTTATTCAAATCTCGATAATCAACGCACATCCTGACCTTTCCATCTTTCTTAGGAACAGGAACAATATTAGCGACCCACAGAGGGTAATTCGTGACAGCAAGAAAACCAGCGTTCAACTGCTTCTGAACTTCTTCTTTGATCTTGACTGCCATGTCAGGCCTTGTTCGTCTCAACTTCTGCTTGACTGGCAAGCATTCTTCTCTGAGAGGTAACCGGTGTACCACAATATCTGTATCCAGCCCAGGCATGTCTTTGTAAGACCAAGAGAAGATATCCTTATACTCACCGAGCATTTCAACCAATCTTCTCTTGATAATGTCTTCTAATGCAGCCCCCACTTTAACCTCTTTCTTGTCATCCTCGGTACCCAGATTGATAATCTCAATATCCTTCTGATGAGGCATAATGACCCTTTCCTCCTGCTTGAGAAGTCTGGCTAACTCTTCGGGTAGTTCACAGTCTTCGTCAGTCTCATCTTCATTTTGATAAATGGGATTATCAAAGTCATACGAAGTCATAGTTGAACCTGAATCGATGGCATCTGATAGAAAGGACCTGCATGAGGATGTTTATGTTTATTATGCGATGCAACAAACAAAACACATTGCCATTTTTCTGATTAGTATAAATGTAAAACAAAAACAAGAAAAACAGGGATCACAACATTTGAATGCGAAAACGTCCTTTATTTAATGATAAAGTGCAGATAACAAGAAGGCCCCACAAATGGGTCACTACGCCTTGGGCAGAACGTAGGACTGAACATAATCAAAACAATGAACATTACTCTGCAGCAGTAACATGAATGACTTCTTTGGTAGTCCAGTTGCACAGCTTCTAGTCGGGAGCACATGGACGAATCCAAGAATCCATATCACAATCACTGTCACCTTCTTCATCTTCAACGACATTAATCCTGTCAAATATCACACCACTGCTGGTGAACTGAACAGGTCCCCTATACTTCGAAACACCTTGAGAAGAACTGGAGGGTTTGTATCCCAAACCGAACTTGTCTTGCTTGACAGGAACATTAAGAACTTGGCCCCACTTCTGGGATGAACCGGATTCTACGATAGCCCGAGCTTCCTTGAACGATGACATCGAAACTTGTGGGCTCTTGGCTTCCACAGGAGACTTCTCCTGAATCTGAACTATTTCAAATGCCTGGCAGAGTGTTTCATGGATCTCTCCATCCACTTCCACATACTTAAAAGACGACAAATGGCTCACCATGATGTCTTCTTCGCCGCATATTGTCACAATTTCCCCTTCCATCATATATTTCAGCTTTTGATGCAACGTTGAAGTGACTGCCTCAGCAGCATGTATCCAAGGTCGGCCAAGCAAACAACTGTATGCTGGGTGGATATCCATAATGTAAAAAGTTGCATCAAAGATCTCCGACCCTATCTGAATAGGCATCGTAATCTCCCCGAACACTGATCTCTTAGACCCATCGAAAGCTCTCACCACCAGATCGCGGGGCGTACATATCAAACCTCGAGTATCCAATTTCATCAATGCCTTCTTCGGAAGCACATTGAGGGATGATCTTGTATCGACCAGAACATGTGACATCAAGGATCCTCTACACTCCATGGATATATGCAAAGCGCGGTTATGATTCCTCCGAGTAGGAGTCAAATCCAGATCAGTAAAATAGAGACCATTGTCGGCGTTCACATGAGCTACTACCCCTTCCAACTGATTAACAGAAATCTCCTGGGGTACGTATGTTGCATTCAAGATCTTCAGCAAAGCATCAAGATGTGCCTCCGAACACAGCAACAATGACAAAATAGAGATCTTTGAAGGAGTTTGATTTAGGTGATCTACAATTTTGTAGCCACTTTTCCGAATGAGCCTCATAAATTCCTCTACGCCTTCCAGAAAAACATCAGCATTAACCCGGGGTTGGGTATTCTCTTCAATCACGACCTTACCATTCCCTTTGTCATTATTTCCAGCATTGACATCCGGTGGAGAAAAGATCCTGCCACTTTTAGTGATACCTCCGGCACCAACTATGTTCTCAACTGACGAACTTCCGCTTGCAGACTCTGACCATTCTTGCTTTTTCCCATTACAGAACACCTTTCCCCCATAATTCCATGGGATAGCTTTAGTGCTCTCGTATGGCTTGGGTCCAGGTACAGTGATTATAACCGGCGTTGGCCTAGCAGGCGCTGAAATATTGATTGTCCGGTATAGAATAGAGATCGTAGCAACTTCGCTTCCATCATTACTCACCTTATCCTCATCATCTTCTTTCACAACTTTGTCAAACTGAAAACAACCCTCATCAATCATTCTCTGAATACCCTTTCTCAAAAGATTACAACCCTCAGGCTGCACTTCACATTTTGAGCAATCAGCAGAACAACCCAGAAACACCCTTTTCTTCAACAAACTAGCCTTCATAAAGCCTAACGGAGTCTTCAAATCCTCAACCTCATTTATCAGATTCAATTGTTCTCCCTCAATAACAGCATTAGCTCCTGCCACCCCATGATTCGGCATCGGGTTTTGAGTCACATTCGGCCCATCGTTGGTGAAGCTAATAACTTTGGAATCAAGCAAATCCTGAACTTTGTGCTTGAATGCATTGCAATGGTCAATATCATGCCCCGGGGAACCTGAGTGAAATTCGGATCTAGCGTTCGCATCATAGCCAAGAGGTGGCGCACCGGTGAGAGAAGCCAGGGTCCTCTTCTGAACTAGCTGTAACTGCAGCAGACGTTGTAACAACTGAGTATACGGTATCGGAGGATTCTCAAAATGTATATCGACCGTTCTGCGCCTAGCAACATAAAGTTGTGGAACATTAACTCGCTGCTGAGGTGCAGCCGGGATATCCACTGTAGCAACTTGTTGAGGATAATGGGACTGAGCTCTACCTTTACCCTTGTGAGAAACAATATTTACATCCCCTTCCCTTCTCTTGGGGTTTGTAGAATATGGTTTCTCCGTTCCTCCTGAAGAGGATCCACCATGATTCAGAATCTTTAATTCCACTTTCAACTCTCTCACCAACCATTACCAGATCAGAAAACCCTGCAGACATGCAGCCTACCAACTTCTCAAAATACACACCAGGCAACGAAACCATGAACATGTCGATCAACTCTCTTTCAACCATAGGGGGTTGCACTCTCGCAGCTAAATCCCTCCACCTTTGTGCGTATTCTTTGAAGCTCTCACAATTCTTCTGCGACAAGCTCTGCAATTGTACCCAATTTGGTGCCAGATCACTATTGTACTGATAGTGACGCACAAAAGCTTCAGCCAATTCTTTCCAGCTATGGATATGGGTTCTCTCGAGTCCCATATACCATTCCAAAGATGCGCCAGCCAGATTGTCTTGGAAAAAATGCATTAACAGCTTTTCGTCATCGGAATACGCTGACATCTTCTAGAAATAAGCTCGGATGTGTACTCTAGGACAGGTCATCCTTTTGTACTTGTCGAAATCTGGTACTTTGAATTTGGGAGGGATTCTGACCCCAGGAACTAGACCAAGATCTGACATATTGAGACCCAGAGAGTTCTGATTTTCGAAAGATTTCATTTTCTCCTCAATCAGTTTGAACCTGCGGTCAGCTTCAGTTGGTAAACCACCTTCCATATCTCTTGCAAAAAAGATATCACTCTGGTTATCTTCCCAACGAGGGCCACTAGCTCCGTGCACCGCGCACACACTTCCATCAGCAGCGTTACCATTCTCATTCACACCACCTCCGCCCGGAGGTACGATAACAGTAGGAATAACCCATGGAATAGATCCACCATCAGGATGAATAAGTTCATCTCTTCCATGCAAAACACCTTCTTCATCGACTCGTGCTAACAATGGCTGGACCATAGTTCTCAATTGTTCCTGCCTGTTAGCCACATTCGGCATCAGCTCCATGAACTGGGACATGCGAGCTCTAAATTCCTGCAACTCAGTTTGGACTTGATCCATCACTTTTCGCTGATTCCCTCGAGTTGGATACCTATAGAAACTGAACTCCTCAACCTCCTCAATCCTGAACTGAAGAAAACCAAACAGAGATAAGAATACAAGGCCATCCAGAACAACCTGCGATGCAAATGAGAATAAAAATGCAAAATGCAAACATGTTTATGCATTTACAGGGAGATCTCCCCCTTGATTCTAGTTTCAAATAAACGAGAACAACAGAGATGGATAAGAACACCACAATCATCTTCTCATATATCAAGTAAAGCTGAAACAATACAAACATCAATGACAAATATCTGCATACAAAGAAGCACTGATCTCATCCAACATATCTGGTGATGATCAGGATACAAAAATAGAGGAACTACAAAATATGATCTTTGCTCTAGTCCTGAGACTCCTTAAGCATCGTCTTCGAATCCGGGTGATCTGGTCTGACAACCAACTCTCTGATAAGAACGCCTCTCTTGCGTATCACGTCCCGGAGATAATGACAATAATCTTCCCAAGCATCTTCGCCAAATGCATCCTCGAGCCTGGGTCTCTTCACACCGGCGCGTACTTTGAGCTCTTCAAGTGCTGAGGAAGCCTCTTGGTACTTTTGCTCAAACGTACACCTGCTGAATGATTCCAAGAACACTGCTTTCTCCTTAACCTTGAGCTGCTCCTTTAGCTTATCAACCTGAATACGAAGTTGATGCTCCCTACTCTTGTTGGCTGTCAAAGTAGCATTCCACAGTTTCTCGAACTTAGATATCTTCAGATAAGCTTTGTCTAAATCCTCCTTCTTACTTTTCAAAACGCTACAAGTGCTCTTCAGATCAAGCCCGACTTGTTTCCGTGCTTGTACCTGATCAGCGAGTTCTTTCTCCAACTTGGTCAATAACTCGGACTTCGTCTTGGCCAAATAAACAGTTTCACTTTTATCGTGCTTCAGCTGACCGATTCCCTGTTTCAACTCTTCATTCTCTCTACACAGCTTTTCCTTCTTGGCCCAAAGCTTGTTGCACTTCAGAATGTCGATAGTTGTAGGCGCCTCAATGAATAAAGGATACAATGGCTCTTCAATAGGAAACGAAAATAGTACCTCTTCAACTCTCTTCCGAATCCATGCCAATTAGGGATCATAAGCTCGACAATCGCCTTTGCCCAAAGAAGGTTTTCCTTTCTTGTGAACTTTTCCCCATGCATCCACGAATTTAGCCGTAATACAAGGATTCGTTACACCTGTGAAGTACAGAGATTCCTGCACTTCCTCTTCTTTCGGAGGTCCTTTCAATGCATAACCAAACTGTCTAATAGCAAGAGAAAGATTATAGTTGATACCGCCTTTTCTTCCCATCAAAGGCACATTCGGAAAGCTACCACGGCTAAAGATGAGCTCACGACCAAGCAAGTCTCAGTTAAACCAGGCAATATTCTTTTCCATCAAACCCATAAGTCTCTTCGACCATTCAGATGAGTTTCCGGAATCCACAAAATCCCCGGAGCGAGGAAGATGATCAACAAACCACTTGTGCAAAACCGGCGCGCAACAAGAAACCATTTTCCTCTTCCCTTCTCATTTTTGTAGTGCACTGAATGATACAAGTCTCCTAGAAGAGTAGGAACGGGATTTTTGGAAGCGAACATGTGAAAGGCATCAAAATCCACAAGGTCCGGTACATTCGGGAACAACACGATACCATAGACACACAAAGCCAAGATAGCACGGAAAACCACCCAACAACCGTCTTCAGCATACTTATGGGCTTTATCCACCAAGAAAGACAAAGTAAAGTCAGAAACTCCGTTCCTGCTAACAACACGGTCTATTAACTCAGAGGCGCTTAAATAAAGAGCGGCAGATAACTTCTCGAGATCAGGTTCTTCTTCGGAATTGAAGAATGGCACCTCACTACGGATCGGAACACCCAAGATGTAAGCAAACTTCTCCAAAGTCGGAACCAACACATAGTCCGGAAACGTGAAACAGCGTAACGGAGGATCATAAAACTGCAACAGGGTATGAATAGCTCTCTGCTCATAGCTCGTGATCTTACGGACAAACTTCATAATTCCCCCATACTCTTCCCTGAAAGCTGCAAGGATGCTAGGATCAGCCATGGAAATCAGACCAAATAAAGGTCCCAACTCAGGTGCCGGAAATTTGTACATAACAATCCTCTTTCTGCCAACTTCCATCTCTGCAGAAGACTAGTACCAGAATCAAGGGAAAGACGAGAACCTGTAACACACATAAACATGCAATGTTAAATGTAGAATGATTATGAAGATGCAAACATGGGATCAAGGTATCCAATGCTCAGACTCACTGTTGTGCCGTTGACTGAATTCAACCATAGCTCTGCTCTAATCAAAACCCTGAGAAAATACACTAGACAAAACACTCAGGATCAATAATCCGCACTGACAACAACACCGGGTTGGTTGAAGGTCAAGTTCCCTGCAAAACCCATCCCCTCTCACATGTAGGTTCTAGTCTTGAAAGGTACGACATCCTATGCGGGTTATCAGCGTCACAGACTTTCGAGAAACGATGATACGTTCACCATTTCTAGTTTGGCATCATGGTCTAACGAAGCGGCCTCACTTAGCTGGCCCCCCAAATGAACGGTCTTTAGAGTCGACAGTCTCCCTATGTCAATATTCCCTCAACTGCACCAGACGCACAGGATAAAATATTTCCAAAGAAAAACCTCGTCTGAACGTGAATTTCACGCGAGCTATTGCATGGCCAAATGCCACACAAGCTCCCGCTAATCTCCACTCTAGTCTTATGTGTATACTCAAGTCCAGGTCCGACTTATCTCTCAGTGGAACAACCCAACCCACAACACAGCAGCAACAAGAATGCAAATGCAATAATATACAACAGACAATGTATGTAAAGCAAAAAACTGCACAAAAGTAAACACCCAAAGATGCAAACAGACAAGCGCTAGGATTGACTCACATAGAGAACCATCGCAGTTCCCAGCAGAGTCGCCAGCTATCGCAACTGCGAAAAACACCCGACGGAAAATAGAAGATTCGCCACCTTTCGTTATTTATCCCAAAGAGAGGGAAAGGAAATGAACGGAAAAATCTAACAAAAAAGGGAAAGACGAGGTCATCGCAACCAAGTCCTGGATTCGGAAGTCGGTTACGCAAGGGGAAGGTATTAGCATCCCTCATGTCTGTCGTACTCGACGGGATCCACGCTTGTTGTCTATCGAAGGGTGTGTTTAAACTATCTGAGTTAAAGGCTCACGGGACGAAAAAAGAAAAAAGGACTCGATAGAGCATCGTCACTCCATGCCTACGTATTCCCACGTGCAATGGGAAAGTCAGAGTCAACGTAGCTCGGAAAACTACGGGTGAAGGTGGGGAAAGGTTGCTCGCCAAGACATCGTCATCTTGTGCCTATGTATCCTTGTCTGGTACGAGAAATCAGAGCAAACGTAGTTCGGGCTGACACGAAACCACAGGTTAATTAAGTGTTTTAAACCGAGTAGGGTTAAACCTTCATTCCAGCAGTTAGGGACAATGCCTGTTTGCGGTAGAACCAAAACTTACCAACACTCTTCTTATGAAAATGATAGGTTTGATTAATCCCGAAGGAGAAAAGATTTGATGTTTTGTTTGTGTTTTTTAGTGAAGTGAATTAATTTGGTTTGTGATTCACGTTGCACTAAAGACTATGACATAGGAACGAATGCGTCGCATATATGGGACATACACTAAACACTTTAAACAAGCGAGAGGATACCTCTCACTCATCATTCTCCATGTAGCTTAAGGCTCGTAGCGCACAATGTTCATCGTATTTATTAGACGGATTAATATGTTTGAGATGAGAAGAGAGACGTACGAAAGGTATAAGGGGAAACTCGGTCCTAATGTTATCATGTAAAGTGGACCTAAATTTGGGATTGAAAGGGGAAACATCTACCCTAATGTTAGCATGCTTAGATTGAACACCTAATGTCTCTCATACTCCCATCCTAAATGGAGGGACTAGGAACCCTATGGGGATCATGGAAAAAGACCAAGAAAGTACAAGATAAACTCAATCACAAGTAGAAGATGCAAACATGAAAAATAAACATGCAAAGAGGGAGGAAAATAGTGTGGGGAAGCAGTCGCCATAAGCGCGTCTCGACCTCTTGAAAGCAAGCAAAGAATGCAATGCAAAAAAGAAATGCAAGAAGTCAAGAAAACATGAAAATGCAAGCACAAAAGAGAGTGGATGAGACAAAACGGGAGAAGTAAACTTCTACGACCATCGGCTATCAATCATCGGAGACAAGTAGGAGGAAAAGAAGTGTGGGGCAGCAGCCGCCACAAGCGCATCTCGACCACTCGACTCTAACACTCAAGCGAAAGATAAACATCAAGTTGAACGACATATACGGGAATATGCATTCAAGTGGAAAGAAAGCACGCGTGTCGAAGAAATATCGATTAAATAATTAAGAACAACGACAAATATCCAAAACACTTCACTCCTAATGCATCACACTGATCTATGATGATTCGAAGCGAAACGATACCAAAACAAACATGAAAAACAGCAAATATGACATTCTGGTTCAGTGTTAATTGGTTAACACCCTGGGTTAATCGATTAACCACTGTTAACGTTTGAAAATTTTGAAAGCTTGAACTGCTTAACCGATTAACCATATAGGTTAACCGATTAACACTGTACCAGAAGCAGAAAAACAGCAGCAGAACAACATTTTCAGCACATAAGCGTTTATCCAATCATCCGGATGATCACATAATCAATTAAGCACGAACTTAAACTAGCAATCAGTGATAACAACAAGATGTAAACACATCTAAACAGAAAGATCACATATCACATGAATCAAATCAACCAAAAGTCAATAAAAAATGAAGATCCACATGATAATCACGCAAATAAGCTCAAAAATGCTATGGATCTAGAATTCCAACCTTCGAAGCGGAGAGTTGCTACGGTTAATGTTGATTCAACTGTATTTGAATAGATCCAATGCTAGAAGCCCGGACAACTTCAAGATCCAAGCTAATCCTTGTAGTAGTAATGAAGATCCTTCAAAATTAAGCCAAAATACTCCAAAAAAGCACTTCTAGATCCAACTCCAGATTCAGATCCAAGCTTGCACGAAAATTGAATGAGGAAATTGATTCAATTAGAATGATGGATGGAGGTTTTAGCTCAAGAATTCATTGATTCCAATGAAGAATCAAAGAATTCAATGGATTAAGAGCTTTGGTGAGGATTTTGGAAATAGAGAAAAGTTGAGAGAAACTTGAGAGCTCAAGAGTGAATTCTGAAATGAAATTCAAATTATGAGGCTTAGATGTGTGTGGTTTGGAGTAGATCAAATAAATACCCCTTAGGCTTGGATCCAAATGTGAGGTTTGGAAGATGGTTTGGGAAATTTGGAATGGAATGAGGAATGGGAGTTTGGAGGGAAAATGAAATTAATCAAATTCTGAAATGATTCTAGATCCTTCCCAAGTGTAAAATTGAAACTCAAGTGATCAAAATTGGACCCCAAAGTGGATTGCCTTGAAAATTCACGTGCAGAGCAAAATCTGCACTAGTTAATCGATTAATCATATGTGTTAATCGATTAACACCTTCAAAAATCCTTGTTTGACCTGATTTTGACTTGGTTAATCGGTTAACCATATGTGTTAACCGATTAACACCTTCAAAATTTGAATTTTGGCGCATTCTGAAGGGAAATCTGCACATTTGCCCGTTTTGAGCTCTGTTCAGCCTCTGAAACTTGTTCTTGAATATTCTGATCATGAGAATGTTTGGAATAGCCTGAATGCTGCTTCCTGAGCTGAAATTTCCTGCAAAACAAAAAATAAAATCGGCTGCTCGACCGCTGAGCAAAATAAATGCCAGAGCCTCTGATGCTCGTTGTTCAGTCGTTTGCATTAAAAAGAGAACTTAAGCCATGTGAATGCCTTGATCCCATGCCTCGAGAACAAATGCTATGATATGCAAAAATGAAAATGCAAAGAAACAAAATTCAGTCGCAAGAAAAACGACAGGGCAAATTTTGGGGTGTTACACTACGAGTTTGTGAATATGAAGATGTTGAAGTAAGTCTTCATGTGTTTGAGTTTTCTCTTTTAGGGGGAGTCCTGTTTATGCATGACAGGGAGAGTTGTGTTCCTGTATGATATGTAGCTGCATTGCTGTAGCATGTACAAAGTTTGCTAATTCTCAGACAAGCTTGTGTTCTTTGACCACTGGTGAGGTCGTGATGTCAGATAAGATGTCTTGACATTGTGCTGTCTGGTGTACCCTTCTACCTTGACAAGGTGACTATGGGTCTTGTTTTGTGAGAGTGTTGTTTTGAACTACGTCTGTGCTTACTTCTTATGAATGACCTAGGAAACAACATTGGTTATTGTCTGGAGAATTTTTTTTCTCTACAGAACATTTGTGTGTCTTAAATTATGCTAATATGGAGTTGTTGTCCATGACTTGGTGTTGTATTCTGACTGATTGATGAAGGAATCATTTCTTAAGGTGCTTAAGAATAATTATTGTAATGTCAGACAGGATGTCAGAACATCATGTATCTAAGGAAGCTACATGATAGTTTATTTCTCTCCTTGATTTCACAGTGTTTGAATGAGTTTAGCAAGGGGGTTTTAAATCCTTGTCCATGGATTGTTGCTGAACTGGTGCAGTCTTTATACTGTTGGGGATCAAGAAGTTTGTGTATCTCTTGGGAGGTTGTGAGATGTCATGCAGTTTTTTTTTTAGTTTGGCTCTGTTATTTGTGTGCATCTGAGTTTATATGTAAGTACATTTACTCTAATTTTTGTCAACTCTTTGGCTAAACCAAGGGGGAGTAAAGTGTTAATGAGTGCTAATGCTAAGGGAAGAGTAGTGTCTTGTTGTTGCTTGCTGGATGCAACTATTAAGGGGGAGCATGATAGTTTATGAGGCTGGTTGTATTTGAGAAAGCTACTGTTATTGCTGTCCTGATAAGTTTGTTTGGTTGTTTTAGCCAAAAGCTTTGCCAAAGGGGGAGATTGTTAGTTCCATGATTCTATGATTGTCCATGGTTCTATGATTGGCTAAATTTGGGTAAAACATGATTCTGCTTTGATGTTGAGTAAGATGTTATAACATCTTCATCCACTGTCAAGACAGAACTGCTATCATGTGTTTTAATCAAGATGTCGAGACATATGTCGTGACATCTTTGTCTGGTACAGCAGGAGCTGCTATTTTATATCTCTTGAGAGAGATGGTTTGGTTTAATGAGATTTTGTTGGATATACCTCATTAGTATGCACAAGTCAAAGAGATTTATTAGGAACAAAGTGCAGATTTAATTGGTATTCATAAAAAGGATCTTTAAAACTTTTTAGGAAACTATAAAACATTTGTTTCTACTGTTATGAAGAAGATTCTACAGAAGATTTGGAGTTTGACAGATTGGTAGGCTTTTTGGTAAAACTAGGTATAATCACAAGATGTCCAATAGGATGCTGTGACATCTGTAGTCAAAATTAGCAGGTGGTTTATTATGTTGTGGAACAGGTGTTTTCTCATGATGTCAAACTAGATGTCTTGACATTCATGATCCAGAATATCTAGTCTGCATGATTAGTTGTTTCTGGCATGGTAGTACAACAGGTTTAGTTGATTGGTAGTAAGTTAGCTAGTCTGCATGATTAGTTGTGTGTTATGTTTTGTTTCTGCTGCATGTGTTCTCTGATATGGTGACAGATTGTTTTAGCCAAAAATTTGCCAAAGGGGGAGTTTGTAGATGTTCTTGATTGACTGTATTTTGTGGAAAAACATTGTTGTATGTATAGATGTTATGACATACTTGTGTAGTGTACTGCAGTGTAGATTTGGTTAGCTAACACAGAGTTTACTGCATGTCAAGTTGGATGTTGTGACATCAGTATCTGCCAAGCATAGGCGCTGTTTGTCTTTCTGTTATGGTTCATGTATTATCTCAGGCTATAATCTAGGAAACCTGTTATGGTTCCTTAGTTTTCTCATGCCATATTTTAGGAGACTTTCTAGTCTGTGCTGACCATAAAAGGAAACGCCTATGACCTACTCTATAGCACCTTGAATTGTGGAGATTGGTTTAACTTGGTTAAACCTAGTTTATGCAACTTAGGTCCAAGGCCCATGCGCTGCATATAAATAATAGTGGCATCTCTTATTGAAGGCCAGAGATTTTTGGAGGGAAAAAAGGCACTTGGAACAAGAAAAACTTGAGTTCTAAATAAAGGTTTAGGGGTTTGAGAGTCTTTTGTGTGTGACTTTGTAAGTCACCCTTTGTATCTTTGGATTCATTGTGGTAGACATGTTTAAGCTGTTAGCTGTTATTTGTTAATTATTAATTGTTCACTCAAAGCTTTTAAGCAATAATGTATTGTTCTTGATTGAAGCTGTTAAGAAAAATCAAGTATTGTGGCTTTAAAGAGTGTCTTCTAAAGTCATTTTCTTTGTATTAAATTGTTATCACTACTGTGATTGTGGGGAGTGAGAGGTGTCTCTTGTCTAGTGGGATCTAGGCAGAAATTGCATTGGGTGGAGATTAAGTGAGGAGTTGTAAATTGGGAGTTTAGCTCTGAATTAGTTATGTTAATAGTGGATTTCCTTCCCGGCTTGGTAGCCCCCAGATGTAGGTGATGTTGCATCGAACTGGGTTAACAATTCATTGTGTTATTTATCTTTAACCATTTATAATTCTGCACATTTTAAATGGTTAGATAAATAGCTCTGTCAGTCTGCAGATGTTACAACAGATGTCATGACATTGTTAATTTTTAAAGGGATTTAAAATGGTCATGTTCTGTCCTTGTTCTGTTTTAGCAGCGATCAATGTTCTTAGCATCTCTTAGGACATCTGAGATCTGCATACCAGAATTTCAAAAACAAAGTGTGACCGGTTTCTTGATCAACAAGAAAACCACAAAGTAAAGGAAAAGATAGAAGATGAGAGAAAGATCAATCAAAGTGGTTGAAAATTGGAATCTTGATTCAACTACACATTAGGGTACAATGTTTACAATTAAATCTCAACCACACCAATTTCTCCACCTGAATGAGATTATTAGAGATTGATGGAGAAATAGTGACTAGTAATCTAGTTATAAGAAAACTAAGCTCTGACTTTCAACTAACATACTAAACAATTGGGCTAATAGGTTGGCCTAACTCAACATGTTAACTTAAACAACAAGCTGACATAATTTTGCATGTAAGAACGAACTTCGACTATGATATGCACATCTTCGACTTTGATAGAGCTTTTCGGCTTCGATAGAATTTATTACAACACTAACTTATAACCCATAAACTGCAAGTCTTAATTTTGATTGGTCTGCTAGAGAAGTAGTGAAGCTAATTGTCATTATCTCGTTATTACTCAATATTTTGAACATATATTATTAGGTTATTCAACTTACACATGATTCAAAGTTACACAAAAATAATTCGAAGTGTCTATCCATGACCATGCATGGATAAAAAAGTTTCTTGAATCATTAAATATTATTATTATTATTATTATTATTATTATTATTATTATTATTATTATTATATATAGCTTAAAGGGACAAACACAACACATTTATAAAATAAAAAGATATTTAATTACGAATATTATTTTCTAAAAGATTTTTACAACTTCGTTCGGAATAAATTAAAATTAAATAAATATCTAAAAATATGAAATGTACTTGCTATGAAGACATTAAACTATGTTCTATATTTTATAAGCAAAGTAAAAAATGGCATTTTATATTTGGATTATGTGTATATTATTATTTGTTGCAAGATCACATGCTATTGGTAAACCAATTTATTTATATATTTTTTCGAATTTCTTTTATACTTTTAAGTGTGTACACAGCGTTCTATCATGATTTCTAATTTATTTTATAATCTCTTTTCCTTTCAAAAAGATATGCTAAACTTCTTTTGAATTGTGAAGTTGATGCAAATTGTCCAAATCAATTGTAAAAACAACAATGATTAAGTGCGTTTTTAATATACTTTGTCATAATAGTGACATATAATTTAAAAGAGAATATGTATCATAATTGAGATAAGAGAAGATATTGTTTGGGCATAAATTTAAGATAAAGTTGTTTTGATAAATAATTAAATTTATGTGTTAAATTAAATGTTAAAGGTAAAATAAAATTTTTATGCATAAATTTCATGTCTAAAAAATTATATTTTGATGTTTTTAAAACAAATTGATGGTTGAGTTGTAGTTATTATTAGTAATATTGTTTTGTTATTATTATTGTGAATTAATATTTTAGTTATATATATATATATATATATATATATATATATATATATATATATATATATATATATATATATATATATATATATATATATATATATATATATATATATATATATATATATATATATATATATATATATATATATATATATATATATATATATATATATATATATATATATATATATATATATATATATATATATATTTATTTATTTTTTTTCTTTTTTGCATAGAAATATGTTATATATTTGAAGATATATTTTGTGTAATTTTATTTTTAATTTTGTGAATAAATGAATCAAAAAGATAAAAAAAAAATATTTTCCCGTTAGATTCCTTTAAAAAATTGAAATTAGAATCGAATATGTTTGTTGTTTGTGAGAACCCCTTGAATCATTACATTACTTGATTGAAAGGGTTCTCGACGATTTATGGAAAGTATATATTTATATGCTTTCCATATTTTTCTTTATCAGGTTCTTTGAGTCAATTAGATGTAAATGAACCATAACTATGTAGTCCTATTCCTAATAGATTGATCCCCAAATAACATATCCAAATTATAAGAAATCCTATCGAGATTTAAAAGTTAATACTCTTATCATTATTTCAAATAATATTTCTTGCACATGTTTTACAACAAGTTGATGTTTCCATCGGGGAGGGTTTCGTACCACGGCATAAAAGCTCTAGTAAAGAGTGTAAAGACTTTGCACTTTACAGCTCCTCAGCTTGATAGTAGTCTAGCCGATTATCAACGTGCACGTCGAGATCCCAATTCCGTCATAGTTAGACAAATTTAGAGGCATTTTCAAGGTTCTTGGTACAGCTACTATCAAGGATATGTGTAAATAGTCAATTTCATTTTCTATCTAGAGACATGGTTTTGCTTCAAGCCTTTTCCTTCTTCGAGGATGGTGAACCTTGTTTAGAACGTGATTGTTATTTCTTCCCTTGAAATCAAATAGAGGGCATATGTACCTCTCGCTCAGTTGTATGCATCGGGAATATGGAACTTCTTCATATGGTATGATCGTTCTAATTAAACCAAATTTATGAGAGAAAAAATTATGTATTGTCTATTTAAAAAAAAATCTGAGTTATCTTATGCCTAGAAAATTAGGTTGTATGCCCTTTTAATTGGTGTGACCTATTTCTAAGCGAAAATATTCAATGATCGATTATACGAAATTAGAATATCAATACTTGTTAAAGTCATGATTCAGAATCTCGAAAGGATGAATAACTAGATCTTCCTCTGTATCTCACATTCATGTTCACAACTCTCAATGGGGCAAGTTGTAGAGTCGTCGATTATATTTTTTATTCTTGTGATTACATAGTGGATATACCCATATAATATATATAATCCTACTCCCTACCAATTATGGGCTCAAGTTTAAAGCCTACACTTTTGTCCACACTAATCAGATTTCAGATATTCAGCCTTTAATTAAAAAAGATCACTTACCCAATAAAAGAGCTTACATATGCAACCCATAAGTAGGGTTGTTCATGGTATAGTTCGGTCACAAAACTGAACTAAATTGAACTGAACCATTATAAAAAGGTCATCCAAATCGAACTGACCTGTTTCAATTTGTGTTGAATTAAACTGAACCAACATTATTAGTTTGGTATAAGAAATCAGAATTCCGAATTGTATCAAACCATTATAAGACAATTTTTCTCATAACGTGATAAAATTAGAGTTTGACCTAACTCAACTCTGGGACTTGGGTTTTTCCCAATACACTC
This sequence comes from Lathyrus sativus, assembly GCA_963859935.3. Classification (NCBI taxonomy): domain Eukaryota; kingdom Viridiplantae; phylum Streptophyta; class Magnoliopsida; order Fabales; family Fabaceae; genus Lathyrus; species Lathyrus sativus. The sequence goes on along the minus strand of OZ012735.1, from coordinate 13,332,869 downwards.
TCTCACGTCCAACACTATTGGGCTTGATGCGTGGATATAAATGGTGGGTGACCCGAATTATCGATATGTGAGACTTGGGTTTCAATACACCCCTTGCGCCCAACACTTTTTGGGCTTAGTGTGCATATATAAATGGTGGATGGTCCAAAATCAGGCTCTGATACCATGACATAATTAGAGTTTGACCTAACTCAACCCTGCAAAACCGATTGATAAGGTGAGGGGTACCACTCTATATAAATCCTTTGTAGATTGTATCTTTAACCAATGTGAGACTTGGGTTTTTCCCAGTACACCCCCGCATGCCCAACACTATTGAGTTTGGTACGTGGATATAAACGGTTGGTGACCCAAATTATCGATATATCAGATTTGATTTTTCCAATAAACCGAACCATTTCTTAAAGAACCGACTGTTATACTTGTTTTTGAATTTTTTTAATAATAAATTATTTAAAACTTTTTTTAGTGTTTTTGTTGATAAATATTTTTTAATATATTATTTTACATGATTTTTTTAATAAAAAATAATTTTCATCTACTTTGACAATCAAAAGAATAAATTCATTCAAAAAACCACAAATCACTCGTATAAAGAAGATTAAATCTCTTATATAAAGCGAACAAAATTGCAATCAAGGATTTAGTTATATTTATAAATTCTTCTAAACAATTATATTTTTCTCAATAAACTATTTAACTACCAATAATAATTAAAACATTACATTAATGAGTAGTACATGTAGTACAAAAATGAATCAAAATAAAAAATTCACAAGCAAGAAAAAATACTTTGCAATAGATTCTTTAAAAAAAAATTGGTAGTTATTGATTAAGATTTAATTCTGAATTTTGACATCATTTTGCAATGATAATTTAACAATTAAATTTATTTAAGAACAACATATCCAATCAATCAATGAGTCATAAAAACAAAGTAATCACAAAACAATAGAATCATTAAAAAAAAACTACTAAATATATGTTTGGAGTAATTAAAATTTTAATGCTAATACAGCATAACAGTTAGGTGCTAATAAATTTTTCAGTTTTATGTTTTAAAAATAATGGTTTAATTTTAGTATATGATTGGTTAATTGTAATTCGATTCGATTTTAGAACAGTTAATAAAATATCAATTTGATTTATTAATCAAATATAACGGTTCAGTTATTTTAATTTCAACTAGTAAAGGATCCGTGCGTTCGCACGGGTCGCGCAAGTGCAATAATTTATTTTAAAAAAATTAAAATATAATATATTTTTTTGTTTTTATATATATATATATATATATATATATATATATATATATATATATATATATATATATATATATATATATATATATATATATATATATATATATATATATATATATATATATATATATATATATATATATATATATATATATATATATATATATATATATATATATATATATATATATATATATATGGTTGTATCAACATACACAAATTTATTGTATAAGAGTTTTTTTTAATGTAATGGATGTTAAATGATCAATAAATGGGTTCAAAAAATTTCAACAAATAACTTTTTCCAGTTTGGGACATAATAAAGTAAAACATTATTAATTTATAGTAATATAATTTACTTAATTTTTTTGTATACTATATTAAGGAAGTAATCAAAAAATATAATACAAAAATATTTTTACAATTTATTGGTATATTGATATATAATAAACATTCCATTGTTAATGTTATGAATAAATATTCCATTTATCATTGAGATTTTGGATATAAGAAATAAAAATATATTTATTTAGTAATGGATGAAATTTTCCAATCTGTTAATAATTTGAGGTATAAAAGCGCAAATATTAACCTTCATAATAAATGATTATTTAACCAAAATACATAAACCATGTAAAAGAAATACCAGAACCTCATTTATATGTTTGGAGTAATTAAAATTATAATGCTAATACAGCATAACAGTTAGGTGCTAATACATTTTTCAGTTTTATGTTTTAAAAATAATGGTTTAATTTTAGTTTATGATTGGTTAATTGTAATTCGATTCGGTTTTAGAACAGTTAATAAAATATCAATTTGATTTATTAATCAAATATAAGGGTTCAGTTATTTTAATTTCAACTAGTAAAGGACCCGTGCGTTCGCACGGGTCGCGCAAGTGCAATAATTTATTTTAAAAAAATTAAAATATAATATTTTTTTTGTTTATATATATATATATATATATATATATATATATATATATATATATATATATATATATATATATATATATATATATATATATATATATATATATATATATATATATATATATATATATATATATATATATATATATATATATATATATATATATATATATATATGGTTGGATCAAGGTATACAAATTTATTGTATAAGAGTTTTTTTTTAATGTAATGGATGTTAAATGATTAATAAATGGGTTCAAAAAATTTCCACAAATAACTTTTTCCAGTTTGGAACATAATAAAGTAAAACATTATTAATTTATAGTAATATAATTTGCTTAATTTTTTTGTATACTATATTAAGGAAGTAATCAAAAAATATAATACAAAAATATTTTTACAATTTATTGGTATATTGATATATAATAAACATTCCATTGTTAATGTTATGAATAAACATTCCATTTATCATTGAGATTTTGGACATAAGAAATAAAAATATATTTATTTAGTAATGGATGAAATTTTTCAATCTGTTAATAATTTGAGGTATAAAAGCGCAAATATTAACCTTCATAATAAATGATTATTTAACCAAAATACATTAACCATGTAAAAGAAATACCAGAACCTCATTTATATGTTTGGAGTAATTAAAATTTTAATTAATTTGTTTTAAAATATAGTAATGAATACTACCAAATGTTGAAATTAATTGTAATTGATACAGTAAGGTTTAATGCAACAAAAGATATTGAAATAAAAGGTTCACAATTTTAGTTAAAATTGTGAGAAATAAGTCCAGCAACAAAAATGATTTAACTTCGTACAATTCTTTGGTCCTTAAAAAACTGGGTTTATACAAAACCTGCCTGCAACCTTTTAGGAAGTGATGATTCATTACCCTGTAAAAAAACAATTACATCCATATAAACAAATGTTAAAACATAATGTATATTTTATACAACTCATTCAATAAAATTCTAATAATAAACAACGACATTTGTTGATATAATAAAACTAATGAAAAACTTACGTTCTATAAGTTTTCAAAAACTTCTTTGAACACGACGTTTGTCGTAGAATTCAATGGATGGTTATCCTTGTCATGGATTAATATCTTAAGCCCTTTTTTGTTTTTGACACTTGATATTGCAACATATAGTTGACCATGACTAAATACACTTCTAGGCAAATACAATCCAACATAATCCAATGACTGACCTTGAGATTTGTTAATTGTCATAGCATAACATATAGTTATGGGAAACTGCCTTCTAGTCATTTTGAATGGCCACGGAGATTGTGTTGGAGTCATATCCATTCTTGGAATATAGATAACCCTTCCAATATTCTTTCCAAATATAATCTTTGCCTCGATAACATGGTTTGTCAATCTTGTAACTATAAGCCTTGTTCCATTGCAGAGACCTTCAGATTGATCAATGTTTCAAAGCAACATAATAGGGGTCCCAATCTTCAATTTAATCTTGTGGTTAGGTAGACCGGAAGTTGTAAGTGTATTCAAAAATTCCGGGGTCAAAAAATCAAAAGCTTCATTTCCTTCACCGTCAAAAGTGTCCACAGAATCTGAACTTAAATATTCCTTTTCGTCACCTTTGGGAAAAATTTTGAAATTTTATTATTATAAATCTATGTTAGTACATATAAATATATGAATGTATCTATAAATATGTTTACAATGGATAACGCATACCTGGTATGAATCCCAAAACGTATTGATTTATGATGTCAACCATTTCAATTGTTCCTGCCAATATAGCTCTTGATTGCAAAAATTCTGGATTCTTGTAATTGTTAAGAAAATTCGGATATGTTTCACTAACAATGGCTTCCAGTGGATCATCATAGTTAGAAATTAAGAAATCATTTGGAATAGGAATATCCGTGTAACCATCGTTAGGTTCTTCCAATTTCCCATCACCAACTTTTAATATCCAATTAGAAAACAATTCTAATTCAGATGCACTTGAAGTATTGCCGGCTTGTTGGAGTCGCATGTTCTTTGTAAGCTTCATCACAACACAATGATCCCAGATGTATGATGAATTTATTATAGAATGTATTATATCTGAACGGCTACCCCTTGGTACAACTGGTAATATTTGCCGAAAATCTCCACCAAATACAATTACTTTCCCTCCGAATAATTTGTCAGAACAATTGGAACGCCCCATTATGTCTTTAAGGGTTTTATCAAACGCTTCAAAACAAAATTTGTGTGTCATTGGAGCTTCATCCCAAATTATCAACTTTGCCATTTTTAGTAGCTCTGCACGATCACTACCTTTGTCGATATTACATGTAGAAGACTCCATTGTAGGTATTGGAATCTTGAACATTGAATGAGTCGTTCGACCTTCTGGAAGTAGTAGTGAAGATATGCCCGATGAAGCAACAGTTAAACAAATTTGTTTCTTTGATCTTATGTAGGAAGCTAGAGTTCTCCACATGTAGGTTTTCCTTGTGCCACCGTATCCATACAAAAAAATACGCCTCCTTGTTGATTGTTTACTGCTTCCATTATTCGCTTGAATACACCTCTTTGCTCATCTAATTTAAAAAAAATACACAGCAAACATGCAGCGAATAAATTAATTATACATTAAAAAATTGTAAGATAAAATCATACTTTAAAAGTTAACTTTATAAAATTATGACAAAACTTACAAACATTTAACATATTTACCTGTAAGATTTAAGAAAAAATTATTGTATTCTTGCAATTGTTCGGCTGGATTGTAAATCCGCTCTTCGTATATGAGCTTATTTCCCAATTGCTCAACCACATATCCACTTGGATAAGGCATTCCAGCAAATTCCTTTAGACTTCGGCTCTTCCTTTGAAGATTTCTCTCAATCTCAATTAATGTTAAATTCATTATCTCTTCATCCGACAACCTCAAACCTTTATACAATAGTAATTATAAGTGTAAACTATAAAACAAATTTACTTTTAAGAATCAAGCAAATAAATATAATAAAAATTCATAATATAGGAAAAATAATACCTCTATTGTTTGCAATTCGTTGTTGAGCATATAGTATTCCATCAGCTAAGAGATGACATGTTTTACTCCATACATGTCTTGGCCTGTTAATGCTGCCTGATAATAACATGTGAACAAATAGTAATCTCAAATATTGACCTGAACCCCAATAATTTGCCTCTTTAATAGCTGCAATGAATTCTCTATCATCGCCAATAAAAACCATAGCAAAACAGGCATCCCGGAAATAATCATATTTTACGTTATTCACTTTTTCATATCATTATAATTGCGGGGGCCTTTGACATGTGTGAGAATCAATCTAAGATAGTACAATTCTCCAGTTGTTGGAGGAACCCATATAAGCCTACCAATTGTGTAACCTTTTTGACGGGGTTTCCATTCTCTTTTTTTTCTTAACATAAACAAATTTTGAAACAAATTTGCTGTAAGTTAAATTTTGTGCTTCAGGATACTTGCAATTTACTTCGAACCATGATGTAAACATCGATTCAGTTACACTTGGTTTTTCCAGAACTCTCTTTAACAAAGGCTTCATCATCACAAAGCTTCCAAACAGGCGCTTGGGAAAACGTTGGCTGCACCTTAACTCTAAAAGTCATTTTCTTATTCAACAGCATTTCAAGCTCATCAGGATAAACCATTGGATCATCTTCTCCATTCTAATGGAAAAATAAAATATCAATCATGAGTGATAATCTGAACTTTACAACTCGATAAACTATTAACATTTTAACTTATGTATAACAATGTACCTCCACCATAGAGTTACGCATAAATTCAGCAGTCATTCCAAGTATAGCAACACATTCGGAATCCCAGAATACAAATCGATATTTTGATTCACCATTGCTAACATATATCTCAATCTTGTACCTATAGTATTTTAAACGAAGAAAATAATATGATTAATAACAAATCCATTACCAAATTTATTTGCAATTCATCTAGATTATATGTACCTTGGTATGGGTTGTTCGACTTTTTGCCCACATGAACATTCATAAGCTTTTTCAGGATTAGGTGCCTTCGAAGAACACTTTGTGCAGTCATAATAAAACCATCCATACTTTGAGACAGCAAATTTCAATGTGGTTGCTACAGTAACACATAAAGTTTCCTAAAAGCAAATCAAAAATGATATTAATTTCAAAAAGCAAACAATATAATTGTAATAGTAAAGATAAATTCGGCTCTATAGTATTCAACTTACATGTTTGATTTTGCAGAACTGACTTAAGGACATACATTTCGCATTATGAACAAACCTTTCTACTGGCGAATACTGAGAACCACCAGACCAATTAGAAAGAGATTTTGCAGATTGAGTAGGCTTTTCCTTCTGTTCATTAGTAGGCAACCTATAGAAATAAGATTGTTTTTTAAATTAAAAATTATGTATAATAATCTGAATATAAATAAATAAATAAAATCCATACTTAGACATAAAATCTTGAATTTCAGGGATGTCTTCATTTATCAACAATTTGGAACCACTCCATGCATTTGACACTGTAAATTGTATAATTAATATAAAAATTATTGAACGTATAATGAAAAATACAAATCAGCTATGTATTTATAAAGTCTGATAGTGTAATACCTTGGCCATCTTTTACCATTGCATGAGTGAGCAGAATTACAATAGCTCCATTGTTTTTAGGATCATTGTAGTAAGCCAAAAATTTTGATCCATAGATTTTCCATAAATTGCAATTTATGCAATTACCCCTATTTTGTAATATAAATAAACAATATTATATGATGGGATTCAGTGATGCAAAATATATAAATTTATCAAACACATAAGTTATGAAAACAATGTGCATTACTTCAAATCTTTCAGCACAACAGAAACAACAACTTTCTTCCCCGGAGTGTTGGATTGGATATGGTTTATCTCACTAACAGCACCAATAATATCTACATTAAAGTAAGGTTCATTATTGAATGTGTTTGCAAATATATAAGTTATATAAGGTATAATAGAATTTAAATTACCTTCCAGTCTATCGGTTTTGCATTTGCCTTGAAGTATCTCACCAAAATCTTTAAAGAAATATCCTTTAGGTGGAACATTTTGAAGTTCGATTGCCTTCATTGTGGTACCACCAAGAAACACAAATTTTTTTGAATGATCACATACCTTCCACTGAAAATCATTGTTATAGACACGCCATTGTTTATAATGTAGGTCATATTCTCCTTAATGACCTCTTTCCATTTCAGTAAATGGTCATGACGAATAAGAACCTGAATCCGATCACCCTAACAAAATAAAAATAATCTTCTTTTTATATTGTTGTACCCCAAAATTTGCCCAACATTTCTTTACCTAGCTTGTGTTTCATTTCATTCACATTTGCATTATCATTTGCATTTCATTGACATGTATGCAGAAGATCAAGAGGTATGATTACCAACTAAGAGCTACATAAGACTATGAAGTCAGCTAAGAAGGTTATTCAAGTGTTCAAGGGTTGATATCCTTGTCAGAGAAGTTGAAAGAGTCTCAGAAATAGTGGTTGAAACCAAGTGTGTAGGTCTCCTAACTTGAGAGTTGTGGAAAGCCATCAGATGATTCTGAGGCCATGAGGATGTACTGGAGGTCTTGAGAGAGCTCATGAGAAGTGTTGGAGATCACTTTGAGGCCTAGACAGGTCATTGTGCAAGATTAAGAAGGCTCAGCCATGAGTGGTGCAGCTAGGGTTTGACTGGGTCAACCCTAAGTCAACTGATGATTTGAAGAAGGTTGAGACCTAATCCAAGATCCATGTGATCATGGATTGATGCATTAAGATGTTTTAAGTATGATTCCAAGGTTAACTCATCATGATTGAAGAGTTTGAGAAGTTTCAGGCTAGGGTTTCTAAGACTTGACAGTGTAAAATCCCCTAGTTTGACCCCTGACTTCAAGACTATTTAACTCAAGATATGATTGTCATCTCATCTTGACCCCAACATGATTGTTGTAGGGCATGATCTTAGATTTAATTTGAGTACTAGAAGTCCTTGATAGGGTTTATAGAACTCAAGTTATGAGCCAGACAAGTTACAAGTCATCTGAGGTATGTGAATTTGGAGCTTCAAAGTTACCCAACTTGCATGACACCTTTGCCCAAGAAGGATGATTTCTATGAACTTTTGGTCAACATGAATGTTGTTCCTTATCCTCTTATCTTTCTAGATAGTACTAGAAGTCCATTATAGGAATTGTAGAACTCAAGTTATGCCTTTGACAAGTCAAGGGTATTTTGGGAAGTTGTGATTATGGGTCATTTTTGGTTATGGGTCATTTTCACCAACTTAGACATCTCAAATGAAATTTTGTGCAACTTGAAAGTTGCTCAAAATGGGGTTTTAACCTTGACCATGTATCAGGGAGGCATTGAAATGGCTCAAGGAGAGACTTGATTCAACAAATTGTGAAAAAGGAAGAATTAAAGAGAATTAAAGACCAAAAATTCAAAATAAATGTTATGTGTGCAAATGAGGCAAAATAATAGCATTTTTTGAATGGAAAATACATTTTAGAAACATTGGCAATATTAGATTTTTGATTTGAGTTCAATTTCATGGACTTTTATCTCATTGCTTCATGATGAAGTAACATAACATACATGAGCCATTGGATTGAAACAAGGGGAGAATCACCACCAGTCATGTTCAATATCTCATGAGAAGTTGAATGCAAGCTAGCTGAGGCCAAAACAGAGAGGAAACCGTGACTGCCATGAATGAGATTTTGGTGAGAATTTGAAATTCCAAAATCTCATTCTGAAGCTTTGAGAAACTTCTGGATGATTCCATCAAGTTCTATATAAACCACTGAGTGTGTTCAGCCATTTTTTTTAGAGGAGTTTGAAGCTGGTAGCAGAAAGAGCAATTGAAAATTCAGAGTTGCAAGTGAAGATTGTGTTATGAGTTCAAGGAGGAATCAAGGAAAATTGAAGGTGGCATTAGCTTCAGAAGGTAATTTAGATTGAATCTGCATCATCTTGAAGGTTGAATCGAGCAAGAAGTGCTTCTGTTACACCTCTGAACTCAGGTTGGTAACTTTCATCCTTGTGCATAATTTAGGAGGAGATATATAGAAATCAATAGGTGGTTAGGATCCTTGCAATGTGTAGTTGGATTCTAGACCAAGAAATCATGGAATAGAGACAAATTAAGGTGTTGATCATTTTCTGTTGAGGCTGAATTCTAGAGATTCTTGGAGAGATAATCAAGATTAGATAGCATAGATTGATCACTGTGAGGTGTAGATTGAATTGGTACCATTAGTTTGAAGAATGGTGATGATCAAGATTTGGCCATATTCTGAAATTGTTATCGTGTTTTGGATTAGAGAGAGAGTTAGGCAATTTTGAATGGAGATTTATGATCAGTGTGAGAAACTGAGGAGATTGATGTATGGTTTTGTGATTTTGGCTGACCTGCGTGAAGGACCTCATCGGAGAAGACGATGGCGCCACTGCTCAGGCCACCGTCTGAACTCTCCCTCCATCTGAATTCAAATTGGGGACGAAGCACATGAGACGTTGGATGGTGTTTTGACCCTTGACCAAGTCCATGAATCCACGGCCACGATTGCTTGAAAAGTCTGAAGATTGACTTGCAGCTTATACGCACCGTTTCATTTAAGTTGAAGCATTGGCCTTAAGACTCAGACTGCTACCCACACCCCCACTTTGGCCCATCCTTTGAAATGAACTGATCTGGATTACTATTTGCCACGCTAGTTTTATTAATTTCTATTGTTTTCTTTTATTTTCATCATTTCATATTAGTTTAGAATTAATTCACCAAAAATAGGAGAACTAGTCAATTAATTCCTAGTTTTTTCCCCCTGATTCATGATTGAATCTAGAACTTTATGGAATAAAAACATTAGGAAAATCATGCATTTTTCTTTTACTTGCATTTTTTACATTTTATTTGAAAATAAAATCACAATGGTTGATACCTCTGTTTGGTGAATTTTGTTTGAGCATTTGGTATTGAGTTTGTGCTTGATTTTTGGCTTGTGATTAGGCTAGATATGTATGCTCCCCTTAGATTTTTCTCACATTTTTTTGATGAAGTTAGGTGCTGTTTTAGGACGAGAACTTTAGGAGCTCCCTTTTAGGGTTTAGGTATGATACCTTGAAGTTTAGAATTTTATTTGGAGGACTTAGGTAATGATTTAGGCCCTGATTTTTTAACTATAGGTTATTAGTGAATGCATGTTCCCATAGAAAATTAATCAAATTTTTAGAATGTGTTTTAGTATTTTTGATAGAATATTCTACTTGGGTGTTCATTTGGTACTTCAATGTTGATGATTGATGTGGAATGGGCTCAAAATTGGACTTCCTTGCATAATGGGCTTCTGGATCTCATTGGAGGACATCATGGACTTGATGAAGCTTGTGTGAAATGGATAGTGGAGCTTGGATTGAAGATTTCCTTCCTTTTTGTTAGCTTTGAATAGCTTAGGAAATTAGGGCTTTAGGAGAGAGCTTTAGAAATAGGTATTTCTTCAAGTAATGGTTGGTTTTGTTCCCATTCCATTCTCATCCTATGATTCAAAGTCCTCATGTTTAAGTCTCATCTCTCCTTTGGAGGGATGTGTAACATTTACAATGAGTAGAACTTTTGAGGATGCCTTTCTCTGATGACTGGTTGAGTGTCAGACAGGATTCCTTTGGTTTACTGTCTGCTTCCCATTATCAACTTCCCCGATGATTATTCTCTTCATTCTTGGTGAAGCCTATTGAAGATTAAAGCTTGAAGATGGAGTACCTTTCATTCTCTTGAAGAGGATAGACTTGAAGAACAGTTATAGACTGAGGACTGAACTGATGTCAGAAGATTGCTTTGCTGTGAGGCTATGGAAGCTGTTGATTTGCTTTCTTTCCTGTCTGTTTCCTTTCTGTGCAACTGTATTGATGTGACTTGTTTGATTTGCTTAATGCATTAGAATAAGTTCATGTTCAAATTTTTTTAAGCTAGGAGCATGATTGCATTAGAGGTTGAGTTGCTCCCTCTGCTTGTATTGTTATTGTGTGGCTTTGCTTGCGGGTATTCGGTAGAGCCTTGCTCCCTTGCCTGTGTGGTTTGTGATTTGCTTGATGGCATTTTATTTTCCTTTATGATTGAAATTATTCATACTTAGCTTGAGGTTGAGACAAGCTTGTGGAGGCTGATGCCCCACACACATTTCCTCCCTCACTTGAATTGCATGCATTCTACAGTTGTTTACTGTTTACTGTTTAAGCTGATGCTTTATCTGTTTCTGTTTATCATTGACATGATCCCCTAGGCATCCCACTTCCTTTGATAAGGAAGTGATGATTAGAACTTTAGGTTGAAACCTATGCATGATAACTTCTAGGATTTCCCTGTTTCAAACCTCAACTATAGGATGAATCCTTGGCATGACAACTGTTAGGACTTGATAGTCTCCCCGTAGTTGTCCCTCTCTCTTCTCATCTTGAAACAACAGTAAAGAATGTAATAAAGGCAAGTTAGTATAAGCGCGTTACGAGCCTTAAGCTACTTGGGTAATGATAATTGAGCGGCCTCCTCTCAATCGTCTAGAATGTTTAGTATACGTCCTTTGGACGATATGCGACGCATTCGTTCCCAGGTCATAGTCTCTAGTGATGTACGAACTACAGACAACTAAAAAACAGTTCTTTCATAAAAGACAGAAAACAAACTTCAAACCTTTTTGCCCCGTGGGCCCATAATTCAAAGGAAGCTTTTCTGAAGAAAAGAGTGTCGTTAACTCCCAGTTCTACCCCAAATGGTAACGCCTGAGTCTCCAAAGGTCGAGCTGCGTACACCAGATTGCTAGAACTGTTTGTTAACCCTACTTGATAAAACAGATGAATTTGAATCCCCGTAATCCGTATTAGCCCGAACTACGTAAGCTCTAATCTCTCATACCTGTTGAGAGTACGTAGGCACAATACTGACGTATTGGCGAGCCACCTTCCCCCATCCGTTAACCCGTAGTTAGCCGAACTACGTTGACTCTGATTTCTCATTCCCTGATGAGAATACGTAGGCATAAAGTGCGACGCTTTGCCGAGTCATTTTCTTTTCTTTTTAGACTGGCCTTGATAGGTAGTTAGTTAAATAAACCCATCAGATAAACACAACAAGCGTGGATCCCATCGAGTACGATGGACGTGGGGGGTGCTAATACTTTCCCCTTGCGTAACCGGCTCCTGAATCCAGACAATGGTTGTGATGACCTTGTCTTATACCCTTTTCGTTAGGTTTTTCTGATCGTTTCCTTTCTCGTTCTGAGGGATAAATAACGAAAGGTGGCGACTCTGCTGGGGATACTTGATAGTTTCCTGGGATCCAACGTCCCGCATGCGAGTCAATCTGGGGATCCAACGTCCCCTGCGAGAGTCAATCCTAGCACTTGTATGATTACTTGTTGGGTTGTGTTTATTTATCGCATTTTATTTCCCGCACTTTATTTTCAGTATGATATGATTATCTGTACTGTTGTGGGAGGGGCATTCTTATGAGTGAGAAGCCAGACCCAGGCTTGAGAGCTATATAGTATTAGAGTGGGTTAGTGGAGGACGTGCTTGCTTTGCTTGCATCAGTTCCCATTTAATCCATACTCAGACGAGGTTCTCTTTGATGGCTTCCTATCGGTCCTTTGGACTCGAGGGGTTATTGGATCTGAGGATTGTCGACTCTGGGAACCGATCATTTGGAATTCAGCTAAGTGAGGCCGCTTCAAGAGATGATGATGCCACACCTCCTGGGTATCGTATCATCGTTTCTTGAAAGTCTGTGATACTGATGACCGTATAGGATGCCGAACCTTTTCCGTGATTAGGTCCATACCTGTGAACATGGTCGAGTTTGTTGCAGGAAACCTTAACCTTCAGACTACCTGGTTTTCTTGATAGTGAATTAGTTTTGTTGGTATCAAAGGTTCTCATCGTTAGATATGTGTTTGTTCTTGACAGAACAGATTTATGGTTTGGTATCAGGGGTTCTTCTCATCAGAGATATGTTTGTTCTTGACAGAGCAGAGTTGTGGTCCTTCTCCTCAACAACACAGTCATCTTGATCTCCTGTTGCATGATTGTATTTTGCATTATTTGCATCCTCATTTGCATGTCATTAACGTGTGTCTGTGTTGCAGGTGCATATTTCTCCCCTGGTTCTAGTGATCTTGATCCTCACGGCAGATATGACATCTCTGAAGAAGACTGTGGCTTACAAGCTACCAACACGTGACATCCGAGAGTTACGAGCTTTGATTTCGTTGGCTGATAAGACAGTGATGGAGAGTTTCAGAAAGAGTTATGGGAGACTTCTGGGTATTGTGTATAAGCTTCCTACATACGAGTTGAATGGCCTCTACGCCCTGCTGCAGTTTTACGACCCACAGCTCAGATGCTTTGTATTTCCAGACTATGTCCTAGCTCCGACCTGGAGGAGTACTCTGACCTGTTGGGGGTGCCTTTGTTGAATCAAATGCCTTATTACCATGTTGAGGGTGAACCCAAATTGAGTAAGTTGACTGACGCTCTTCATGTAGATGAGTCTGAGTTGGAAGGGATGGTATTCAGAAAGATTGGAGTTCATGGCTTCCATTTGCCCTTCCTGAGGGAAAAGGCCCGAGAGTTTTCCGAGAAGGGTCGTTGAGATGTATTCAATTCCTTCTTAACCCTCTGTATCTATAGGATCGTGCTATTCCCAAATCATCCGGACTTCATAAGCATGGATGCTTGCCATATATTTGCTTCCGGGAATCCAGTGCCCACTCTCCTCGGAGACGTCTACCACTCAGTTCACAGCAAGAATGAAAACAGAAAGGGGAAGAACGTGGCATGTTGTGCTCCTTTACTGTATAAGTGGTTTGCTAGCCATCTTCCTAAGTCGGGGCCATTCGTTGATTCTGCTGAGTCTTCACCTTGGTCTGCGCGTTTGATGGGTTTGACTGCTGACAATATTATCTGGTTTGATAGAGATCTACTGGGCAAAGATATTGTACATAGCTGATGTGGCTTTCCTAACGTCCCCTTGGTCGGAAGGAATGGATGTATCAACTACAATCCCTCTCTGCTAGTACGACAATTCGGGTATGCACTACGAGGTCCTCCTGAAGAGGAAGAGATACGGGAATCTCTGTATCTCATAGGGTTGCTTGAAGGTGACACTTTGGTCAAGGTACAAAATGCTTGGAGCAAAATTCACCGAAAGGGGAAAGTCTTGATAGGAAAAAGCAACAACAAGGCCTTTGATCCGTATGTGACTTGGGTTCGAGAAAGAGCCGCCAAGTTTTTAATGTCGTTTCCTGCTGTGGAACCATTGTATCGTCCTGTGCACAAAGAGCCTACTACAGTTGATATTCAGAAATTCAACCAGGTACTCCAAGAGAAGGAAGAGCTACAAAAGGCCAACGAAGAGTTGGAGAAAGAGATCGCTCAACTTCGGAAAGAGAAAAGTGAAGCCGTTTATACCTGCAAGAAGCAGACTGAGATGATCAACCATCTAGGCTCCAACCTGACCAAAGAAACTGATGCTAGGGAACTCCTGGGGTTGGACCTGAAGTCAGTACATGGCGTGTTGACAACCAAGAAACAAGATCTAGACAGAGTGTACCAGAAGTTAACCCAATACGAGAGGGTCTGGAGCAGCACCCTAGCCAAATACAAAGAGCGGGAAGAAAAGCTGAAGCAGCAAGTAGCCGAGCTAGAAGCTCAGATTACGGTGAAAGATAAGAAGATAGAGGCTGAAGCCTCACTGCGACGGGACGTCCAGTATAGATTGGCTGAGGCCGAGGCGAATTTGCAAGATTTTCAACTCCGGGTTGATGCTAAAAGGAGTAGAGTCGAGAACCATTCTGAAGAAGGTGTTTCTAGGAGCGTTGCCGAGAACCTCCCAGAGTCCATCAGGCAGAGGGACCTGCCGGCCCAGGGTTTGCTTACTCAGCCAGGTCATCCCGCTACAAAGAAGTTGATAGAAGATTTTCGTGCCCGTGGCCGCACCTGATCTTTTGTATCTCTTTTTGTACATTTTACGCATTGATATGCTGATCACCGCCAGGTCTGTTGGTTGGGGTCATGCCTTATTGCTTCAATTGTATGTGATTACAGTTGTACGCTACCCGAGCGGGCTTTTCAGATGAATATGTGAGGATTTCTTTTCCATGATTGGATGATAGACTCTATTTGTCTCGGAAACTAGGATCGGGGGGGGGGGGGATCTCCCCAAGGCACAGACACACGTTTGCATTTGCATGAAGCATTTGCATGACAAGCACCTTGTCTTTTTCTAACCCTTTGTGTATGCAGGTTGTTCCAGGATTGACCGAAGACTGATCCACCGCTATCTGACCAGAGCGAATCAAGCTAGAGCAATGGAACAAGTGCAAACTGACGTCCAGGAACTCCGAGAGAGGATGGACCGCTTCATGGAGCTCATGCAAGTGGTTGCCAACGGCCAAGACCAGCTCAGAACATTGGTCCAGCCTCTGATCTCAAGGGTTGACAGCAACGGTGTGCTGCATGGAGGGAGCGTTCCAGTCCCTCCACCTGTTGAAACTCCTCAGGGTGGCATCCCCGTGACTGGGGGGAATAGAAGTGGTAACGGCAATATGATCACTAACATCGGGCTCAATGGTAATACGACTGGCGTCAGTAATGGAAACTTTGAGGCTAATAGCAACGCTGGACTAGGCAATGGCAACACAGGTGCTAGAAATCTGTATGGGCCTCAGCCATGGCTAGAAGATCGCCAAGAAGATTTGTTCTCACAGAGGAGTGCTGAGGGAGAACTGACTACTGAAGCACGTCTGAGGTTTAAAGCACTAGAGGACAAAATGAAGAATTTTGAGAACCTGAACACTATGGGTGTCGACATGACTAAAATGGGGTTGATTTCTGATTTCAAGGTGCCTCCTAAATTCAAGGTACCCGACTTTGAGAATTACAAGGGCACCACCTGCCCTCGTGTCCACTTAAGATCGATACTACCGAAAGATGTCCACTCACTCTAAAGACGAGAAGCTGTTGATGCACTTCTTTCAGGATAGCTTGTCCGGGCCATCCTTGGAATGGTACATGGGTTTGGAACCCACCAGTGTGTGCACATGGAAAGAACTGGCTGAGGCCTTTGTACACCATTATCAGTATAACAGTGACTTGGCTCCGAATCGGGTTCAACTGCAGAACTTGTCACAGAGGAACAACGTGGGGTTCAAAGAATACGCCCAGCGATGGCGTGAATTAGCAGCTAGAGTTCAGCCGCCGATGGTTGAGCGAGAGCTTGTTGAGATGTTTATAGCCACTCTCCCGGGGGTCTATTACGAGAAACTGGTCAGCGGTATGTCAGGGAGTTTCTCCGATCTCATCATTACTGGCGAGCACGTTGAAAATGGGATCAAATTGGGAAAAATTCAAGGTGGTGATCTATCCTCAGCTGGAGGAGGAAAGAAACTGTACGATAATAAAAGGCGTGAAGGAGAGACGAGCGTCGTGTCTAACGCTCGAAGGAAGGGTAAGGGCCAGCGCCAGCAGGTGGCTAGCATAACCATCCCTGCTGTCCAACAACCCCAGCCGCAACAGCAGCAGCCGAATCAGCAAGGGTACAGAAGGTATCAGAACAGGGCACCTCTGGCAAGTCGTCACCTTGAGACACCGCCGATGTCTTATGCTCAGCTGTTACAGACTCTGCTTCAGTTACAGCTAGTCCAGAAAAGAACCCTGGCTCTCTAGACAGGGGCACCTCCGCAGGGTTATGATGCGAATGCAACGTGTGATTTTCACTCAGGGGCACCCGGCCATACGATAGAAAACTGCAAAGCCTTCAAGCACAAGGTGCAAGATATGGTGGATGCTAAGATCATCAATTTCTCAGATAATGTGCCGAATTTCACAAAGAATCCTATGCCGAACCATAGGGGAGGTGGGGTGAATGCCATTATTGAAGAAAAGAACTTAGATTTGTTGACTGATGTCAAGGATCTGAAGACACTGCTTAGCTTCGTTAAAGCCAAGCTGATGAAGAGAGGCTTCTTTCAGGGCTGTGGAGAATTGTGTATGGGCTGTGCGACTCGTCCTAATGGATGTGAATAGTTGATAGTGGGGATTCAGAGTCTGATGACCGAAGGAATCCTGCAGTTTAGCCGAAGGGCCGAATGTGGATCTGGAGAAGTAATGCTGAAGCAGGATGATGAGGTTGCCACCATCACCATCCCTCGCCAGACGATAACCATTTTTGCACCCAGGCCGCCCACAATTACCATCACAAAGGCTGGGCCGATACCTTTTGAAAGCACCAACGCTGTCCCGTGGCATTATGAGGCAGACGTCTACTGTAACGGACAGAAGTTGGAACTGGAACCATCTGGGCAGACTGTGGATAACCTAGTGGGAATTGGCGGAATCACGCGCAGCGGAAGAGTATTTGCTCCACTTGAGATTGTGGTGGACAAAGCAGACAAAGCAGACAAAGCTGAGGAAACTGATAAGGGAAAGAGTAAAGTCGTTGAGGAAACCCCTTGTGGGGTAGAGACGAACTTACTTGTAAAGGACGTTGAAGAGTTCATGAGGTTGATCAAGAAGAGTGATTACAAGATCGCGGATCACCTCCATCAAACACCCTCGAAAATTTCCATCCTGAATTTGTTGCTGTGTTCGGAGTCACATCGCAACGCGCTGTTAAAGGTTTTGAATGCCATGTATGTACCGCAGGAAATCTCGGTCAACCAGTTGGAAGGGGTAGTAGCCCACGTAAATGCTGGAAACGGGTTAGGGTTCACTGGCCTGGAGCTGACGCCAAAGGAAAGAAACCACAATAGCGCCCTGCACGTCTCGATAGAGTGTAGGGGAACAGTTATGGCTCACGTATTGGTGGACACTGGGTCATCGCTCAATGTTCTTCCGAAGAAGGCATTGATGAAGTTAGATACTCGAGGATTGATTTGCACACCCAGTGACCTGGTTGTGAAGGCTTTCGATGGAACCAAGCGTCATGTCTTTGGAGAGGTAACGCTGCCAATCCAAGTTGGGCCAGAAACTTTCGACGCCGTCTTCTACATCATGGACATCATGCCATCCTACAGTTATCTCTTAGGCCGACCATGGATCCACTATGTTGGTGCCGTGACCTCCACGTTGCACTAGAAGCTCAAGTACGCTGTCGGAGGCAGCATTGTAACTGTATGTGGCGAGGAAGATATAATGGTGAGTCATTTGTCATCCTTCAAATATGTCGAGATGGATGGGGAGATCCACGAAACCCTATGTCAGGCATTCGAAGCCGTTAAGGTCAAAGACGTAACTCCAGTAATGACTGAGAAATCAGAGATGACTCTCTCTTCCTTCAAGGAAGCTCGGGCCGTTGTTCAAGCCGGATCTACCCCAGGCTGGGGGCAAGTTCTAGAAATACCCAACAAACAGGACAAGTTTGGGTTAGGATACTCTCCTACGGCTGAAGCCTCCTATTCTCACAATGCGTCGTGAGGTAAAGGGCCGATCCGGTTTACCAGTAGCGGGGTGATATTTGAAAGTGTCAACGCAGTGTCTGAAGACGGCAAAGACAGTGGTTGCGACCTGGACTCTTGGATCCAGCCAAGCAAACCAGGCCAGAGCCTCACCAAGTGGTCCATCAAGGATACCATCCAAGTGACAGGCAAAGAGTAATGATTTACTTTCTCCAATTATTGTACAACCCTATGTCCTACCCGGGGCATAGTGGTTTTATTGTCAGGGCCTTGTTTGATTTTGTACATGCATTTTATCAATAAATCAAAAGGCGTTTTTCTTCACATTCAAATTTTGTGATCTCTGTTATCCCTATTTTATATTTGTTTTGAAAAACAATAAAATGGAAATAGAGTTTGTGCTAACCTGTATATCCTTGTTTTAAGCTTAACCCTTGTTATTGCAGGATCCACATAGCAGATAACATCGACTCTGGACCTTCTACGACTCACTTCGACTTCGATTGCCCGATCTATCAAGCTGGAGAAGAGATTGATGAAGACGAAGACCTTCCCGAAGAGTTGGCCCGCTTGTTGAAACAAGAAGAGAAAGTTATTCTGCTTCACGAGGAAGAGATTGAGATTGTGAATCTGGGTTCTGAGGAACTGGTCAGGAACGTCAGGATAGGGGTTGCATTGCAAAGTGATGTCAAGCAGAGATTGGTCGAGATGCTGAGAGAGTATAGTGACATCTTCGCTTGGTCATACGAAGATATGCCCGGACTTGATACTGACATCGTGGTCCATCACTTACCGCTGCGAGGAGATTGTCCTCCCGTTAAGCAGAAGCTTAGGTGGACACGACCAGATATGGCCGTCAAGATCAAAGAAGAAGTGCAAAAGCAGCTTGATGCTGGCTTCTTAGCGGTCACTACTTACCCTCTGTGGGTCGCCAACATAGTGCCTGTATCGAAGAAGGACGGTAAGGTGCGAATGTGCGTCGATTATCGGGATTTGAATAGGGCGAGCCCTAAGGATGATTTCCCGCTCCCTCATATTGATGTGTTGGTCGACAATACAGCTCAGTTCTCCGTGTTTTCGTTCATGGATGGCTTCTCCAGCTATAATCAGATCAAGATGGCGCCGGAGGACATGGAGAAAACTACGTTTATTACACCTTGGGGAACATTTTGCTACGAGGTAATGCCCTTCGGTCTGAAGAACGCAGGGGCCACTTACCAACAAGCAATGGTCACTTTGTTTCATGACATGATTCATCATGAGATTGAAGTCTATGTTGATGACATGATTGCGAAGTCCCAAACGGAGGAG
Source organism: Lathyrus sativus (assembly GCA_963859935.3). Classification (NCBI taxonomy): domain Eukaryota; kingdom Viridiplantae; phylum Streptophyta; class Magnoliopsida; order Fabales; family Fabaceae; genus Lathyrus; species Lathyrus sativus. The sequence continues at coordinate 13,312,861 of OZ012735.1, read as the reverse complement.
GGACATCTGGTCAATTTGCTGAAGCTTTTTGAGAGGCTTAGGAAATTCAGGTTGAGGCTGAATCCTAACAAGTGTACTTTCGGAGTATGGTCGGGAAAACTACTGGGGTTTATCGTGAGTGAAAGAGGCATTGAGGTTGATCCTGCGAAGATAAAAGCAATACAAGAAATGCCAGCGCTAAAAACTGAAAGAAAAGTTCGTGGTTTCCTGGGCAGAATAAACTACATTGCAAGGTTTATCTCTCAGCTCACGGCCACGTGTGAACCGATGTTCAGACTACTAAAGAAAGATTAGGCGGTTGTCTGGAACGAGGATTGCTAGAGGGCATTTGATAAGATAAAACAGTATTTGCAGAAACCTTCCATCTTGATACCCCTAGTGGCCAGAAGACCCTTAATCATGTACTTGATAGTTCTTGAGAATAGTATGGGGTGTGTCCTCGGTCAGCACAACGAGACGGGAAGAAAGGAGCATGCCATTTATTATTTGAGTAAAAAGTTCACAGATTGTGAATCCCGTTACTCGATGCTGGAGAAGACGTGTTGTGCACTCGCCTGGGCTGCCAAACGTTTACGACAGTACATGCTCAATCACACAACCATGCTAATTTCTAAGATGGATCCGATCAAGTACTTCTTTGAGAAACAAGCACTTTCGGGCAGGATTGCCAGATGGCAAATGGTGTTGACGGAATATGACATTCAGTATGTTTCCCAGAAGGCCATCAAGGGAAGCGTATTGTCTGAATACCTTGCCGAACAGGCGATCGAAGATTATCAGTCGATGAAATTTGAATTCCCTGATGAGGATATCATGTTTCTCAAAGTAAAGGATTATGATGAACCGCTGCCCGACGAGGGGCCAGACAGGAAATCCCAATGGAATTGATATTTGACGGGGCGGTTAATTCTTACGAAAGTGGCATTGGGGCAATCATCACGACTCTCCATGGGTCCCACATCCCGTTCACTGCTAGACTGACGTTTCCGGTCACCAATAACGAAGCAGAGTAAGAAGCATGCATAATGGGTCTAGAAGAAGCGATTGATTTGAGAATCAAGAATCTAGATGTATATGCTGACTCGGCACTTGTGATCAACCAGATTAAAAGGGAGTGGGAGACTCGTCAATCGAATTTGGTGTCATACATGAACTATGCCCGAAGGCTGCTTCCGTTCTTTGATCGAGTGGAACTCCATCATGTGCCCAGAGCTGAAAATCAGATGGCTGATGCCCTAGCCACGTTGGCTTCGATGTATAAAGTCAATTTTTGGAATGAAGCTCCAAGAATTGTCCTTTCTCGTCTTGATAGACCTGCATTCGTCTTTGCGATCGAGGAAGCCTCTGATGGCAAGCCATGGTTCCATGATATTCAGACCTTCCTTATGACTAAGGAGTATCATGCGGGAGCGTCAACCCAGGATAAGAAGACTCTGAGGAGGTTGTCTGGAAATTTCTATCTCAATCCTGATGGAGTTCTGTACAAAAGAAACCACGATCTCGTGCTACTCAGATGTGTAGATGAGAAAGAAGCGAGTATGCTCATGGAAGAAGTCCATGAAGGCACATTTGCTACGCACGCCGGCGGGCATGCAATGACAAGAAAGATCCTGAGAGCAGGATATTACTGGCTGACGATGGAGTCGGATTGCTTTAAATTCGCGAAGAGATGTCATAAATGCCAGATTTATGCTGATAAGATTCATGTGCCTCCGTGCCCGTTGAATGTCATGTCCTCCTCGTGGCCGTTCTCCATGTGGGGCATCGACATGATAGGCAAGATCAAGCCCACTGCATCTAACGGTCATCGCTTCATTTTAGTAGCCATCGACTACTTCACCAAGTGGGTGGAGGCAGCCTCGTATGCTAACGTGACCAAGTAGGTGGTGGCTAAATTCATAAAGAGGGACATCATCTGTCGTTACAGAATTCCCGAGCGGATCATTACTGATAATGGTTCGAATCTGAATAACAAGATGATGAAGGAGTTGTGCCAAAGTTTCAAGATTGAACACCACAACTCATCTCCTTACCGGCCGAAGATGAATGGCGCCGTTGAAGTGGCCAATAAAAACATTAAGAAGATTGTACAGAAGATGGTTGTGATCTATAAAGACTGGCACGAGATGTTGCCATTTGCATTACACGGTTATCATACGACAGTACGTACATCAACCGGGGCAACTCCTTTCTCACTGGTGTACGGTATGGAAGATGTCCTACCGTTAGAAGTTGAAATTCCTTCTTTACGAGTTTTGGTTGACATAAAACTCGATGAGGCAGAATGGATTAAGAACCGACTAAACCAACTCGGCTTGATGGACGAGAAGAGGTTAGCATCGATTGCATATGGTCGCCTGTACCAAAGCCGAATAAAGAAAGCTTACGATAAGAAGGTGCGTCCTAGAAGCTTTCAGACGGGTGATCTCATCCTGAAGAAGATTCTTCCTCCATACTTCGATCACCGGGGCAAGTGGACTCCCAATTACGAAGGTCCATACAACGTCGGCAAGGTCTTCTTGGGAGGAGCCTTGTTGTTATCCACAATGGATGGCGAAGATTTTGCATCCCCGGTGAACGCGGACGCAGTTAAAAAATACTTTGTTTAAAAAAATGACCCGCTGGAAAGAAAAAAGAATATCCAGGCCAAAATGGGGCATCCTGGCGAACCATAAAAAAGGAAAAAGGTTCGGGTAAAAGTTAGGGATATAAATGAAAAAAATGTACACCCGCAAAGTCGAAAACCTGGAAGGGAGGATTTGGCAAAAAAAGGGTATCCCGGTGAATCGAAAACCCGAAAGGGCGATTCAGGAAAAAGTTAGGGATTTGAAAAAGCAAATGACTGCGTTCTGCGTATGGACTTTCATTGTTTAGTGGTTTGGAAGACCTGAGGGCCGTTTATCTGAATCAATCTCTTCTGAAGCTGAAGCGTCGGAGAAGTATCAAAGTCGAGTGGGTCATAGAGGGATCAACTCATGGTGTTCGTCTACGCCATATTGCCGACATTTGTGTATATACTGATGTATATTTATGTTTTTATGCTTGCGCAGCTTCCTCATTCCAGGAGCTTGCATCTATTGTAAAACATTTTTGCCCATTCAGGGGTTCGTTATCAATGAAACGTATACTATTCAGCAATTCTGTGTGTTTGTTTAGCATTTGTATGTTTTGTTTGCGAAAAAGAACGCTGACGTTTTTGATAAAATGCTCATACATAAACTTACTGGCCTAGGCCACTAATTGTTGAAACATTGAATTACTTGAACATTGTCGCATGATGATAACCTTGATAGGTCCCTTTGAGAAGGGTATCTTGTCTGTTTGTTTGTGTTGTTGCAGGTATAACATATTCCAGGCAGTCCGCCATATGCTCCCCAAGCAGGATGATTCCCTCTACCCCAGCGAGTTCAGCAGCATCTCCCCACGGAGTCTAAACATGGGACCAAGAGCATTGATATGACTCCCCAAGCAGAAAAGATTCTCCCCAACCAGATGTATCCTGAAGCAGGATCGTCATCTCCCCAGCTGAGTCATGCGCTGAAGCGTATGTTCATCCCTAGCACAGGGTCAGTATGCAGTTTTCTCGTAGAAGACTATTCGCAAGCGTGCAACTTTCGATAGTTTCAGACTGAAGTCTCTAGGAGAATCGAAATTCCCCACAGAGTTATGTTCTCCCCGGCAACCAGGATGATTCCTTCTTCCCCAGCCAAGTTTACAAATCCCCAAGAGAGCCGAGTCCTTGGAAGTCGTGCGGGCCATGATTGGTTTTCCCCAGTAGCATGTTGAATAGTTGATGCTGTATTTCCCCAACGGAGTCGTTGTCTCCAGGAAAGTTCTATCTGCGAAGGTCGTGCGATTTATTTCTGCAATTGATATCGTTTCCTCAGCAGTTGTGGTTTGTATAACCGGTTGAGTAGGTTCAGGTCCTCGAAGAACCTTATTCCCCTGTAGCATTCGTCTGAAGTTCATTTCCCCAGGCGGAATCCAATTGAGATTGGCACAACTTCTTCTCCTCGGCGGGATGATTCCTTCCTCCACCAGAGAGGTTCTTTCTCCTTGACAGAAGGCTTTTCCCTTCAGCATTTATTTTACTGATGGGGCCGTAGCATTTTGCATGATTGCATAACATTTACCCTAAACGCGTAGCATTTCCACCGTGTGGAGCATTGCGCCATCGTCAAAGCATATGCATATGAAACATGAGCTAGGTCGTTACCGTTCTTGTTTTGCAGGTGTTCCTCCGTAGAATGGTTTGCTCAAGATGATTCTTGAATTCCCCAGCGAAGTTGTATGCTTAAGATGATTCTTAAAATCCCCAGTGAAGTCGCCAGTGTTGGTTGCTCAAGTTGATGCTTAGAGTCCCCAGCAGAGTGTTTGCTCAGGATGATTCCTGAAGTCTCCATCAGCGTTACTGGTTCAGGATGATTCTTGAAGTCCCCGACAGAGTTATGTGTTCAAGATGATTCTTGATTTCATCAGCAGAGATGATTCACCCAGAATGATTTCTGGATCCCCGAAGCAGAGTTACTTGATAGTTCTCCAGAATCCCCAGCAGGTTTCTGAACAGCGAAGTTGAAATTTCCTTGAAGACTTGATGATTGAAGTCCAACTGCGATGTCAAAGCAGTTCTCCCAGCTGACGCGGAGTGCCTGACGGCAAAAGAATGTATATCCTTATTGGTCCATGATGGATTAAGGAGTCCATTTGAAGACTTACTAACGAAGTCCAACTGCGATGTCAAAGCAGTTCTCCCAACTGACGTGGAGTGCCTGACGGCAAAAGAATGTCTATCCTTATTGGTCCGTGATTGATTAAGGATTCCACTTGAAGACTTACTGATGAAGTCCAACTGTGATGTCTAAGCAGTTCTCCCAACTGATGCGGAGTGCCTGACGGCGAAAGAATGAATATCCCGATTAGGTTCATGATTGACCGAGGAGCCTATTCCCGACGTACTGACGAAGTCCGACTGATGCCCGAGATGTTCTTTGAATGCCCGAAGGCATAATTAACTTGACTGTTAAAAGTTCCTAATGACCTGATGAGTCCCGAGGAATCCTTCTGCTATGACGCAGAATGCCCGACGGCATAATCATCCATCATTCACCAGCTACCGAGTAACCGGTGATCCCTTACTGACTTACTGATGAAGTCCGACAAAGATGTTGTCGAAGTTCCTAGTGACATGATGAGTCCATAGGCGACGATAAGGAATTCTTCTGCTATGACGCAGAATGCCTGACGGCATGATCAACCATCCATTACCAGTTACTGTGTAACCGGTGACCCCTTGATGACTTGAGGACGAAGATCTACAGCAAAATCAGATGATCATCCTGACTAAGCTTTAAGATTAGACCCTTCACCGGTTACCGTGTGACCAATTCCTCCAGCAGAGTTGCCGTGCAACTGTCATGCTCAGTTTCGAAGATGTTCCTAACAATCAGAGTATCGTTTACCTGTGCGTGGTTGGCAAATCACCCGTTACCGTGTAACCAGTGATCCTTCGATGATTTGAGGATGCAATGATATCAGATAAATCAGAGAATCATCCTGACGGGGATTCAGATCGGTATTTCTCCAGCTAGTTACCGTGCAACTATCATTTCGGTCTCCGAAGAGATTTGTCCCCATCAGAGTACCGTGTACTTGGGCAGTTGGCAAATTTTCGGGTTTATTGGTATTCAACCGCCTTTTACCTTAATTGTTTGAGAGTCGTTCGCTTCTCACCCAGTCAGCTCCAAGCCGTTTGAATAGGGGCAACTGTTGCACCCCAAAATTTGCCCAACATTTCTTTACCTAGGCTGTGTTTCGTTTCATTCACATTTGCATTATCATTTGCATTTCATTGACATGTATGCAGGAGATCAAGAGGTATGATTACCAACTAAGAGCTACGTAATACTATGAAGCCAGCTAAGAAGGTTATTCAAGTGTTCAAGGGTTGATATCCTTGTCAGAGAAGTTGAAAGAGTCTCAGAAAGAGTGGTTGAAACCAAGTGTGTAGGTCTCCTAACTTGAGAGTTGTGGAAAGCCATCAGATGATTCTTAGGACATGAGGATGGACTGGAGGTCTTGAGAGAGCTCATGAGAAGTGTTGAAGATCACTTTGAGGCCTAGACAAGTCATTGTGCAAGATTAAGAAGGCTCAGCCATGAGTGGTGCAGCTAGGGTTTGACTGGGTCAACCCTAAGTCAACTGATAATTTGAAGAAGGTTGAGACCTAATCCAAGATCCATGTGATCATGGATTGATGAATTAAGATGTTCTAAGGATGATTCCAAGGTTAACTCGTCATGATTGAAGAGTTTGAGAAGTTTCGGGCTAGGGTTTCTAAGACTTGACAGTGTAAAATCCCCTAGTTTGACCCCTGACTTCAAGACTATTTAACTCAAGATATAATTGTTATCTCATCTTGACCCTAACATGATTGTTATAGAGCATGATCTTAGCTTTAATTTTAATACTAGAAGTCCTTGATAGGGTTTATAGAACTCAAGTTATGAGCCAGACAAGTTACAAGTCATCTGAGGTATGTGAATTTGGAGCTTCAAAGTTACCCAACTTGCATGACACCTTTGCCCAAGAAGGATGATTCCTATGAACTTTTGGTCAACATGAATGTTGTTCCTTATCCTCTTAGCTTTCTATATAGTACTAGAAGTCCATGATAGGATTTTTAGAACTCAAGTTATGCCTTTGACAAGTCAAGGGTATTTTGGGAAGTTGTGATTATGGGTCATTTTTGGTTATGGGTCATTTTCACCAACTTAGATATCTCAAATGAAATTTTGTGCAACTTAAAAGTTGCTCAAAAGGGGGTTTTAACCTTGACCATTTATCAAGGAGGCATTGAAATGTCTCAAGGAGATACTTGATTCAAGAGATTGTGAAAAAGGAAGAATTAAAGACCAAAAATTCAAAATAAATGTTATGTGTGCAAATGAGGCAAAATAATAGCATTTTTTGAATGGAAAATAAATTTTAGAAACATTGGAAATATTATATTTTTTTTATTTGAGTTCAATTTCATGGACTTTTATCTCATTGCTTCATGATGAAGTAACATAACATACACGAGCCATTGGATTGAAACAAGGGGAGAATCACCACCAGTCATGTTCAATATCTCATGAGAAGTTGAATGCAAGCTAGCTGAGGCCAAAACAGAGAGGAAACCGTGACTGCCATGAATGAGATTTTGGTGAGAATTTGAAATTCCAAAATCTCATTCTGAAGCTTTGAGAAACTTCTGGATGATTCCATCAAGTTCTATATAAACCACTGAGTGTGTTCAGCCATTTTTTTTGGAGGAGTTTGAAGCTAGTAGCAGAAAGAGCAATTGAAAATTCAGAGTTGCAAGTGAAGATCGTGTTCTGAAAGGAGGAATCAAGGCAAATTGAAGGTGGCATTAGCTTCAGAAGGTGATTTAGATTGAATCTGCATCATCTTGAAGGTTGAATCGAGCAAGAAGTGCTTCTGTTACACCTCTGAACTCAGGTTGGTAGCTTTCATCCTTGTGCATAATTTAGGAGGAGATAGATAGAAATCAATAGGTGGTTAGGATCCTTGCAATGTGTAGTTGGATTCTAGACCAAGAAATCATGGAATAGAGACAAATTAAGGTGTTGATCATTTTCTGTTGAGGCTGAATTCTAGAGATTCTTGGAGAGATAATCAAGATTAGATAGCATAGATTGATCACTGTGAGGTGTAGATTGAATTGGTACCATTAGTTTGAAGAATGGTGATGATCAAAATTTGGCCATATTCTGAAATTGTTATCGTGTTTTGGATTAGAGAGAGAGTTAGGCAATTTTGAATGGAGATTTATGATCAGTGTGAGAAACTGAGGAGATTGATGTATGGTTCTGTGATTTTGGCTGACCTGCGTGAAGGACATCACTAGAGAAGACAACAACGTCACTGCTTAGGCCACCGTCTGAGCTCTCCCTCCATCTGAATTCAAATTGGGGACGAAGCACATGAGGCGTTGGATGGTGTTTTGACCCTTGACCAAGTCCATGAATCCACGACCACAGTTGCTTGAAAAGTCTGAAGATTGACTAGCAGCTTATACGCACTGTTTCATTTAAGTTGAAGCATTGGGCTTAAGACTCAGACTGCTACCCACACCCCCACTTTGGCCCATCCTTTGAAATGAACTGATCTGGATTACTATTTGCCACGCTAGTTTTATTAATTTCTATTGTTTTCTTTTATTTTCATCATTTCATATTAGTTTAGAATTAATTCACCAAAAATAGGAGAACTAGTCAATTAATTCCTAGTTTTTCCCCCTTATTCATGATTGAATCTAGAATTTTATAGAATAAAAACATTAGGAAAATCATGCATTTTTCTTTTACTTGCATTTTTTTACATTTTATTTGATAATAAAATCACAATGGTTGATACCTCTGTTTGGTGAATTTTGTTTGAGGATTTGGTATTGAGTTTATGCTTGATTTTTGGCTTTTGATTAGGCTAGATATATATGCTCCCCTTAGATTTTTCTCACATTTTTGTGATGAAGTTAGGTGTTGTTTTAGGACTAGAACTTTAGGAGCTCCCTTTTAGGGTTTAGGTATGATACCTTGAAGTTTAGAATTTTATTTGGAGGACTTAGGGAATGATTTAGGCCCTGATTTTTTATCTATAGGTTATTAGTGAATTCATGTTCCCATAGAAAATTAATCAAATTTTTAGAATGTGTTTTAGTATTTTTGATAGAATATTCTACTTGGGTGTTCATTTGGTACTTCAATGTTGATGATTGATGTGGAATGGGCTCAAAATTGGACTTCCTTGCATAATGGGCTTCTGGATCTCATTGGAGGACATCATGGACTTGATGGAGCTTGTGTGAAATGGATAGTGGAGCTTGGATTGAAGATTTCCTTCCTTTTTGTTAGCTTTGAATAGCTTAGGAAATTAGGGCTTTATGAGAGAGCTTTAGAAATAGATATTTCTTCAAGTAATGGTTGGTTTTGTTCCCATTCCATTCTCATCCTATGATTGAAAGTCCTCATATTTAAGTCTCATCTCTCCTTTGGAGGGATGTGTGACATTTACAATGAGTAGAACTTTTGAGGATGCCTTTCTCTGATGACTGGTTGAGTGTCAGACAGGATTCCTTTGGTTTACTATCTGCTTCCCATTATCAACTTCCCCGATGATTATTCTCTTCATTCTTGGTGGAGCCTATTGAAGATTGAAGCTTGAAGATGGAGTACCTTTAATTCTTTTGAAGAGGATAGACTTGAAGAACAGTTATAGACTGAGGACTGAACTACTGTCAGAAGATTGCTTTGCTGTGAGGTTGTGGAAGCTGTTGGTTTGCTTTCTTTCCTGTCTGTTTCCTTTCTGTGCAACTGTATTGATGTGACTTGTTTGATTTGCTTTATGCATTAGAATAAGTTCATGTTCAGATTGTTTTAAGCTAGGAGCATGATTGCATTAGAGGTTGAGTTGCTCCCTCTGCTTGTATTGTTACTGTGTGGCTTTGCTTGCGGGTATTCGGTAGAGCCTTGCTCCCTTGCCTGTGTGGTTTGTGATTTGCTTAATGCCATTTTATTTTCCTTTATGATTGCAATTATTCATACTTGGCTTGAGGTTGAGACGAGCTTGTGGAGGCTGATGCCCCACACATATTCCTCCCTCACTTGCATTGCATGCATTCTACAGTCGTTTACTGTTTACTGTTTAAGTTGATGCTTTATCTGTTTCTGTTTATCATTGACATGATCCCCTAGGCATCCCACTTCCTTTGATAAGGAAGTGATGGTTAGAACTTTAGGTTGAAACCTATGCATGATAACTTCTAGGAGTTCCCTGTTTCAAACCTCAACTATAGGATGAATCCTTGGCATGACAATTGTTAGGACTTGATAGTCTCCCCGTAGTTGTCCCTCTCTCTTCTCATCTTGAAACAACAGTAAAGAACGTAATAAAGGCAAGTCAGTATAAGCGCGTTACGAGCCTTAAGCTACTTGGGTAATGATAATTGAGCGGCCTCCTCTCAATCGTCTAGAATGTTTAGTATACGTCCTTTGGACGATATGCGACGCATTCGTTCCCAGGTCATAGTCTCTAGTGCTAAACGAACTACAGACAACTAAAAAACAGTTCTTCCGTAAAAGACAGAAAACAAACTTCAAACCTTTTTGCCTCGTGGGCCCATAATTCAAAGGAAGCTTTTCTGAAGAAAAGAGTGTCGTTAACTCCCAGTTCTACCGCAAACGGTAAAGCCTGAGTCTCCAAAGGTCGAGCTGCGTACACCAAATTGCTGGAACTGTTTGTTAACCCTACTCGATAAAACAGATGAATCTGAATCCCCGTAATCCGTATTAGTCCGAACTACGTAAGCTCTGATCTCTTATACCTGTTGAGAGTACGTAGGCACAATATTGACGTATTGGCGAGCCACCTTCCCCCATCCGTTAACCCGTAGTTAGCCGAACTACGTTGACTCTGATTTCTCATTCCTTGATGAGAATACGTAGGCATAAAGTGCGACGCTTTTCCGAGTCATTTTCTTTTCTTTTTAGACCGGCCTTGATAGGTAGGTAGTTAAATAAACCCGTCAGATAAACAAAACAAGCATGGATCCCATCGAGTACGATGGACGTGAGGGGTGCTAATACCTTCCCCTTGCGTAACCGACTCCCGAATCCAGACAATGGATGCGATGACCTTGTCTAATACCCTTTTCGTCAGGTTTTTCCGATCGTTTCCGTTCCCGTTCTAAGGGATAAATAACGAAAGGTGGCGACTCTTCTGTTTTGCCGGCACCTTATTTTCGCGGAAGCGACAGCTAGGCAAAAATGGGGCATCCTAGCGAACCATAAAAAAGGAAAAAGGTTCAGGTAAAAGTTAGGGATATAAATGAAAAAAATGTACACCCGCAAAGTTGAAAACCTGGAAGGGCGGCTTTGGCAAAAAAGGGTATCCCGGTGAATCGAAAACCCGAAAGGGCGATTCAGGCAAAAGTTAGGGATTTGAAAAAGCAAATGACTGCATTCCGCGTATGGACTTTCATTGTTTAGTGGTTTGGAAGTCCTGAGGGCCGTTTATCTGAATCAATCTCTTCTGAAGCTGAAGCGTCGGAGAAGTATCGAAGTTGAGTGGGTCATAGAGGGATCAACTCATGGTGTTTGTCTACGCCACATTGCTGACATTTGTGTATATACTGATGTATATTTATGTTTTTATGCTTGCGCAGCTTCCTCATTCCAGGAGCTTGCATCTATTGTAAAATATTTTTGCCCATTCAGGGGTTCGTTATCAATGAAACGTATACTATTCAACAATTATGTGTGTTTGTTTAGCATTTGTCTGTTTTGTTTGCGAAAAAGAACGCTGATGTTTTTGATAAAATGCTCATACATAAACTTACTGGCCTAGGACACTAATTGTTGAAACATTGAATTACTTGAACATTGTCGCATGATGATAACCTTGATAGGTCCCTTTGAGAAGGGTATCTTGTCTGTTTGTTTGTGTTGTTGCAGGTATAGCATATTCCAGGCAGTCCGTCATATGCTCCCCAAGCAGGATGATTCCCTCTACCCCAGCGAGTTCAGCAGCATCTCCCCACGGAGTCTAAACATGGGACCAAGAGCAATGATATGACTCCCCAAGCAGAGAAGATTCTCCCCAACCAGATGTATCCTGAAGCAGGATCGTCATCTCCCCAGCTGAGTCATGCGCTGAAGCGTATGTTCATCCCCAGTACGGGGTCAGTATGCAGTTTTCTCGTAGAAGACTATTTGCAAGCGTGCAGCTTTCGATAGTTTCAGACTGAAGTCTCCAAGAGAATTGAAATTCCCCACAGAGTTGTGTTCTCCCCGGCAAGCAGGATGATTCCTTCTTTCCCAACCAAGTTTGCAAATCCCCAAGAGAGCCGAGTCCTTGGAAGTCGTGCGAGCCATGATTGGTTTTCCCCAGTAGCATGTTGAATATATGATGCTGTATTTCCCCAACGGAGTCGTTGTCTCCAGGAAAGTTCTATCTGCGAAGGCCATGCAGTTTATTTCTGCAATTGATATCGTTTCCTCAGCAGTTGTGGTTCGTATAACCGGTTGAGCAGGTTCAGGTCCTCGAAGAACCTTATTCCTCTGCAGCAGTCGTCTGAAGTTCGTTTCCCCAGGCGGAATCCAATTGAGATTGGCGCAACTTCTTTTCCTCGGCGGGATGATTCCTTCCTCCACCAGAGCGGTTCTTTCTCCTTGACAGAAGGCTTTTCCCTTCAGCATTTATTTTGCTGATGGGGAAGTAGCATTTTGCATGATTGCATAGCATTTACCCTAAACGCGTAGCATTTCTACCGTGTGGAGCATTGCGCCATCGTCAAAGCATATGCATATGAAACATGAGCTAGGTCGTTACCGTTCTTGTTTTGCAGGTGTTCCTCCACAGAATGGTTTGTTCAAGATGATTCTTGAATTCCCCAGCGAAGTTGTGTGCTTAATATGATTCTTAAAATCCCCAGCAGAGTCGCCAGCTGCCGCTTCCGCAAAAATATGGTGCCGGCAAAACAGAAGAGTCGCCACCTTTCGTTATTTATCCCTCAGAACGGGAAAGGAAACGATCGGAAAAACCTGACGAAAAGGGTATAAGACAAGGTCATCGCAACCATTGTCTAGATTCGGGAGTCGGTTACGCAAGGGGAAGGTATTAGCACCCCTCACGTCCATCGTACTCGATGGGATCCACGCTTGTTGTGTTTATCTGACTGGTTTATTTAACTACCTACCTATCAAGGTCGGTCTAAAAAGAAAAGAAAATGACTCGGCAAAGCGTCGCACTTTTATGCCTACGTATTCTCATCAGGGAATGAGAAATCAGAGTCAACGTAGTTTGGCTAACTACGGGTTACAGATGGGGGAAGGTGGCTCGCCAATACGTCAGTATTGTGCCTACGTACTCTCAACAGGTATGAGAGATCAGAGCTTACGTATTTCGGGCTAATACGGATTACTGGGATTCAGATTCATCTATTTTATCGAGTAGGGTTAACAAACAGTTCCAGCAATTTGGTGTACGCAACTCGACCTTTGGAGACTCAGGCGTTACCGTTTGCGGTAGAACTGGGAGTTAACGACACTCTTTTCTTCAGAAAAGCTTCCTTTGAATTATGGGCCCACGGGGTAAAAAGGTTTGAAGTTTGTTTTCTGTCTTTTACGGAAGAACTGTTTTTTAGTTGTCTGTAGTTCGTACAACACTAGAGACTATGACCTGGGAACGAATGCGTCGCATATCGTCCAAAGGACGTATACTAAACATTCTAGACGATTGAGAGGAGGCCGCTCAATTATCATTACCCAAGTAGCTTAAGGCTCGTAACGCGCTTATACTAACTTGCCTTTATTACGTTCTTTACTGTTGTTTCAAGATGAGAAGAGAGAGGGACAACTACAGGGAGACTATGAAGTCCTAACAGTTGTCATGCCAAGGATTCATCCTATAGTTGAGGTTTGAAACAGGGAACTCCTAGAAGTTATCATGCATAGGTTTCAACCTAAAGTTCTAATCATCACTTCCTTATCAAAGGAAGTGGGATGCCTAGGGGATCATGTCAATGATAAACAGAAACAGATAAAGCATCAGCTTAAACAGTAAACAGTAAACGACTATAGAATGCATGCAATGCAAGTGAGGGAGGAAATGTGTGTGGGGCATCAGCCTCCACAAGCTCGTCTCAACCTCAAGCCTAGTATGAATAATTGCAATCATAAAGGAAAATAAAATGCCATCAAGCAAATCACAAACCACACAGGCAAGGGAGCAAGGCTCTACCGAATACTCGCAAGCAAAGCCACACAGTAACAATACAAGCAGAGGGAGCAACTCAACCTCTAATGCAATCATGCTCCTAGCTCAAAATAATCTGAACATGAACTTATTCTAATGCATCAAGCAAATCAAACAAGTCACATCAATACAGTTGCACAGAAAGGAAACAGACAGGAAAGAAAGCAAATCAACAGCTTCCACAGCCTCACAGCAAAGCAATCTTCTGACAGCAGTTCAGTCCTCAGTCTATAACTGTTCTTCAAGTCTATCCTCTTCAAGATAATGAAAGGTACTCCAACTTAAAGCTTCAATCTTCAATAGGCTCCACCAAGAATGAAGAGAATAATCATCGGGGAAGTTGATAATGGGAAGCAGACAGTAAACCAAAGGAATCCTGTGTGACACTCAACCAGTCATCAGAGAAAGGCATCCTCAAAAGTTATACTCATTGTAAATGTGACACATCCCTCCAAAGGAGAGATGAGACTTAAACATGAGGATTTTGAATCATAGGATGAGAATGGAATAGGAACAAAACCAACCGTTACTTGAAGAAATATCTATTTCTAAAGCTCTCTCCTAAAGCCCTAATTTCCTAAGCTATTCAAAGCTAACAAAAAGGAAGGAAATTTTCAATCCAAGCTCCACTATCCATTTCACACAAGCTCCATCAAGTCCATGATGTCCTCCAATGAGATCCAGAAGCCCATTATGCAAGGAAGTCCAATTTTGAGCCCATTCCACATCAATCATCAACATTGAAGTACCAAATGAACACCCAAGTAGAATATTCTATCAAAAATACTAAAACACATTCTAAAAATTTGATTAATTTTCTATGAGAACATGCATTCACTAATAACCTATAGTTAAAAAATCAGGGCCTAAATCATTCCCTAAGTCCTCCAAATAAAATTCTAAACTTCAAGGTATCATACCTAAACCCTAAAAGGGAGCTCCTAAAGTTCTAGTCCTAAAACAACACCTAACTTCATCACAAAAATGTGAGAAAAATCTAAGGGGAGCATAAATATCTAGCCAAATCACAAGCCAAAAATCAAGCATAAACTCAATACCAAATGCTCAAACAAAATTCACCAAACAGAGGTATCAACCATTGTGATTTTATTATCAAATAAAATGTAAAAAATGCAAGTAAAAGAAAAATGCATGATTTTCCTAATGTTTTTATTCCATAAACTTCTAGATTCAATCACGAATCAGGGAGAAAAATCTAGGAATTAATTGACTAGTTCTCCTATTTTTGGTGAATTAATTCTAAACTAATATGAAATGATGAAAATAAAAGAAAACAATAGAAATTGGGTGTGGGTAGCAGTCTGAGTCTTAAGCCCAATGTTTCAACTTAAATGAAACGGTGCGTATAAGCTGCAAGTCAATCTTCAGACTTTTCAAGCAATCGTGGCCGTGGATTCATGGACTTGGTCAAGGGTCAAAACACCATCCAACGCCTCATGTGCTTCGTCCCCAATTTGAATTCAGATGGAGGGAGAGTTCAGACGGTGGCCTGAGCAGTGGCGCCACCGTCTTCTCCGGTGAGGTCCTTCACGCAGGTCAGCCAAAATCACAAAACCATACATCAATCTCCTCAGTTTCTTACACTGATCATAAATCTCCATTCAAAATTTCCTAACTCTCTCTCTAATCCAAAGTGAAATATATGTTATACAAAAAAGCATTTTGTTGTAATTACTAACTATCATACAAAAATCTATACTTAAAAAAAGAAAAGCAATTTACCAAGAAATCCATAACAATCGTAGAAGGATTGGCAAAATGCTGAAAAGGATCCAACCTTTGATGTTACACGTACATATATAACATCGAATTGATTAGCAGCATTCTTGAAGAAGAAGGCGAGAAGACTGTTGTGTTCCCAAGGAAATTTTCGGCGTGCAAGAAATAGGAAAAGGCGTTTCTTTATGTTGTCGAGGCAAATTTATTAAATTGCAAAATGGTAGGGTTAGTTAGAGTATTAAAAAGAGTTTAGTACGAAATTACTTATAGGAACATGAAATTAGCTATAATATGGATTGTAATTAGGGAAATTAAGTAATTATGGTGGTAATTAACTTTTATATATTAAAAGTATTTTGTTGTAATTACTAACTATCATACAAAAATCTATACTTAGAAAAAGAAAAGCAATTTACCAAGGAATCCATAACAATCATCTCCAAATGTTCAATACCCTTATTATTCACAACACTCCAAACATCCATTATTTGAACAGTAAGACGCCAAGTTTCTTTTGAGTCATTGATGTCTTTCACAGAATCAGCCTTTCTACTCATTTTCACTGGAAAAAAATTCAAAAATTAATGTAACTGCAAATTTAGATGACTATAAAATTACAAACCTAATAACTTGGAAAAAAAAAAGATAAAGAAAAAAATGGTGAAAATGTATAAATCTGTTAAAAACGTACATTTGTTTGAGAGAGAATTGTAGAAGGATTGGCAAAATGCTGAAAAGGATCCAACCTTTGATATTAGACATATATAACATCGAATTGATTAGCAGCATTCTTGAAGAAGAAGGCGTGAAGACTGTTGTGTTCCCAAGGAAATTTTCGGCGTGCAAGAAATATGAAAAGGCGTTTCTTTATGTTGTTGAGGCAAATTTATTAAATTGCAAAATGGAAGGGTTAGTTAGAGTATTAAAAAGAGTTTAGTACGAAATTACTTATAGGAACATGAAATTAGCTATAGTATGGATTGTAATTAGGGTAATTAAGTAATTATGGTGGTAATTAACTTTTATATATTAAAAGTATTTTGTTGTAATTACTAACTATCATACAAAAATCTATACTTAAAAAAGTAAAGCAACTTACCAAGGAATCCATAACAATCATCTCCAAATGTTCAATACCCTTATTATTCACAACACTCCAAACATCCATTATTCGAACAGCAAGACGCCAAGTTTCTTTTGAGTCATTGATGTCTTTCACAGAATCAACCTTTCTACTCATTTTCACTGGAAAAAAATTCAAAAATTAATGTAACTGCAAATTTAGATGACTATAAAATTACAAACCTAATAACTTGGAAGAAAAAAAGATAAAGAAAAAAATGGTGAAAATGTATAAATCTGTTAAAAACAAACCTTT
This sequence comes from Lathyrus sativus, assembly GCA_963859935.3. Classification (NCBI taxonomy): domain Eukaryota; kingdom Viridiplantae; phylum Streptophyta; class Magnoliopsida; order Fabales; family Fabaceae; genus Lathyrus; species Lathyrus sativus. Next base: position 13,295,928 of record OZ012735.1, on the reverse strand, counting down.
GTTTGAGAGAGAATTGTAGAAGGATTGGAAAAATGCTGAAAAGGATCCAACCTTTTATGTTACACATATATAACATCGAATTGATTAGCAACATTCTTGAAGAAGAAGGCGTGAAGACTGTTGTGTTCCCAAGGAAATTTTCGGCGTGCAAGAAATAGGAAAAAGCGTTTCTTTATGTTGTCGAGGCAAATTTATTAAATTGCAAAATGGTAGGGTTAGTTAGAGTACTAAAAAGAGTTTAGTACGAAATTACTTATAGGAACATGAAATTAGCTATAATATGGATTGTAATTAGGGTAATTAAGTAATTATGGTGGTAATTAACTTTTATATATTAAAAGTATTTTGTTGTAATTACTAACTATCATACAAAAATCTATACTTAAAAAAAGAAAAGCAATTTACCAAGGAATCCATAACAATCATCTCCAAATGTTCAATACCCTTATTATTCACAACACTCCAAACATCCATTATTCGAACAGTAAGACGCCAAGTTTCTTTTGAGTCATTGATGTCTTTCACAGAATCAGCCTTTCTACTCATTTTCAATGGAAAAAAATTCAAAAATTAATGTAACTGCGAATTTAGATGACTATAAAATTACAAACCTAATAACTTGGAAAAAAAGATAAAGAAAAAAATGGTGAAAATGTATAAATCTGTTAAAAACGTACCTTTGTTTGAGAGAGAATTGTAGAAGGATTGGCAAAATGCTGAAAAGGACCCAACCTTTGATGTTACACATATATTACATCGAATTGATTGGCAGCATTCTTGAAGAAGAAGGCGTGAAGACTGTTGTGTTCCCAAGGAAATTTTCGGCGTGCAAGAAATAGGAAAAGGCGTTTCTTTATGTTGTCGAGGCAAATTTATTAAATTGCAAAATGGTAGGGTTAGTTAGAGTATTAAAAAGAGTTTAGTACGAAATTACTTATAGGAACATGAAATTAGCTATAATATGGATTGTAATTAGGGTAGTTAAGTAATTATGGTGGTAATTAACTTTTATATATTAAAAGTATTTTGTTGTAATTACTAACTATCATACAAAAATCTATACTTAAAAAAAGAAAAGCAATTTACCAAGGAATCCATAACAATCATCTCCAAATGTTCAATACCCTTATTATTCAGAACACTCCAAACATCCATTATTCTAACAGTAAGACGCCAAGTTTCTTTTGAGTCATTGATGTCTTTCACAGAATCAGCCTTTCTACTCATTTTCACTGGAAAAAAATTCAAAAATTAATGTAACTGCGAATTTAGATGACTATAAAATTACAAACCTAATAACTTGGAGAAAAAAAAAAGATAAAGAAAAAAATGGTGAAAATGTATAAATCTTTTAAAAACGTACCTTTGTTTGAGAGAGAATTGTAGAAGGATTGGCAAAATGCTGAAAAGGATCCAACCTTTAATGTTACACATATATAGCATCGAATTGATTAGCAGCATTCTTGAAGAAGAAGGCGTGAAGACTGTTGTGTTCCCAAGGAAATTTTCGGCGTGCAAGAAATAGGAAAAGGCGTTTCTTTATGTTGTCGAGGCAAATTTATTAAATTGCAAAATGGTAGGGTTAGTTAGAGTATTAAAAAGAGTTTAGTACGAAATTACTTATAGGAACATGAAATTAGCTATAATATGGATTGTAATTAGGGTAATTAAGTAATTATGGTGGTAATTAACTTTTATATATTAAAAGTAGATTCAGTTCAGTTTGACGGTTAAGTTTGATTCGCTTTTTTTTTAAACAATCATTCCCATAAGAATCACGATTAACTCGTTTTTCATAAACTAAAAAACAATTGATTGTATCTCATAAAAAATTAGATAAATCTAATACTATTTACATATTTCTTGTCACTCAAAGATTAGATATAAAAATAAGTCAGACCAACTACCAGAGACTTATGGCCTAAACTACACAGACTCAAGCTAGGCCATATTTTTTTCAAATAGAAAAGATTTAGGCTTTTTATAAGTTTATTTAATTAAAAAGATTAAGCTAGAGCCCATAAAAAAATCTTTTAAATCTATCAGAAGACTTATTTAAATAAATATGAATAATTTTATTATTATTATTATATTATATTTGTATTTTGAATTAAAATAAAAAAAATAAAATTTAATTATTTTGTAGAACTTTTGGAAAATAAGTTTAAAAAAAAATCTTATGAACAATGTCATAAGTTGTTTTCATATGATCTTTCAAACAAATAGTATCACAAAACTTATGTTAATATGTAAACTTAAATAAGTCAATGCAAATAAACATTTAGTTTTATTGATCTTTTAATTTGTTAATCTATTTAAATATTAATATAATTGTTTATTTACTCATGATTAAATATAATTGATTTTTATGTAGTCTAGCTAATAGGTCAAACAGACCTTGAAAAAGATAAGACTCATACCTAAAATATAAGCATATCATAAGTTATAGGCCAGATTTAAATTTTAAAATATTTAGCAGAACAGACTCAAACCTCACAAAGACAAATTCGGCTCGGCCTATTTTCACACATATAAGAGATGTTAATTTTTTTCTAATATAAAAATAATCCTATAAAATTGCCAAAGACCTTTGCATTGTTGGAATTTGATAGTTGTGTTTTTTTTCTTATGAGATATAGGTTTTGGTGGTGGAAAACTAAGTATATGGAGGTTGTTCTCATATATCTTAACCAGGATAGCCTTATCATGTTCCAAAAAGAAAATTGTCCTTTTATTGTCATGGAAGATTAAAAAGTAAAGAAAAGTTGTTTTTTTACACAAAAAGTAACGAAAAGTTAAGAGGTATGAAAGGTTAAAAAATAAATATTTCCCTTTACTATTATGTCAGGTTTAAAAAACCACATTATTATGACGTGGCTTTTATTAGGTGGGTTAAAGGGACAAACATAATAATACACTTATATAATTAAGAGATATTTAATAATTATTTTAATTTAAAAAAAAAATTCATTTTCAAAAGTGCTAAATCTACTATTTAACTATACATATAAGACTATGAGCTTTGTATGCTACAAAGAGATAAAATCATATTCTATTTTTTACATGCAAAGTGGAACAAGTATGGCTAAAATTACCAAGTTATTGTATATTTGGATTCTATATATTTCTTTATTTGTTGCCGTATCTCATGTTGTTGGTAAATAATTCACTTTTTTCTTTCTTTTTTTATAATTTTATTCATTCCACAATTTTTTTAATCATGTTTTCATAATAATATTATACCGTTTCTTGTCATTGCAGGAGAATCTATTAAATTTCACATTAAATGTGAAATTTATGACGATTGTCCAAACTTTAAGGGTAAATTTGTAGCTATTGAGTGCATTGATCACTTTTGTCATATTGTTTTCTAAGAGCAGTAGGCCCATGAGAATACAAAAATGCTTTAGGGAGGAGAATGATATATAGTTAAAAAAAACAAATATGTAATGTACCTTAATACATAATATATTATAAATTATCATTTAATTATCGTATAAACATCTTGTTGCCTTACTTTTCTCCTAAATTCATGATTATGTGATAGGTACCCTAATAAATTGTTGGGTTTCAATGGGTTTAATCCTACTTTCTATTAGAAATTTTTGAATTTGTGTGGTTTAGATATTTACGAGACAACAAAACATTGGCTTGAGAGAGGGATTTTTCCGCCATCGCTTAATGATACAAATGTTTGTTTGATTTCAAAAATGTCAACCCTAATAAGATGAAGGATTTTCGGCCTATTTCTTTGTAATGGGATCTACAAAATTATGTCCAAAACTCTTGCTAATAGGTTAAAGGTTATGCTTGATAAATATGTAGCGGAGGAAAAATTGACTTTTGTGGAAGGTCGTTATATTCTGGATAATGTTATGATAGTTATAGAGGTTATCCATACCCTTAAAAGGAAAACTAAAGGAAATAAGGCTCGATTGACTCTTAAGGTGGACATTAGTAAGGCATATGATAGGGTGGATTGGGGTTTTCTTCAAGGAGTGATCCACAGAATGGGGTATGCTGATAGATGGATTCATTGGATGATGGTGTGTATTACTTCGGTGCACTATATTGTTCTTGTTAATTTGGAAAGAGTTGAACCAATTGTACCATGGAGAGGATTAAGGCAAGGGGACTCACTGTCCCTTTACCTTTTTTTTATTTTAATGTCAGAATGTATGTCGGCTTTTGTTAAGGGAGCAGTAGCTAGAGGAGACATACACAGGATCAAAATCTGTAGAGGGGCACCCGTTGTGTCCCACCTTCTTTTTGGTGACGATTGTTTTTTGTTTTGCAGGGCCAATCTCTCTGAAGTTAGACATCTCATGAAGTTAATCAGTACTTACGTTGAAGCCTCAGGTGAAGCGATAAATTTGAATAAAACTAAATTTTTATTTAGCCCTAACATTTCTAACTCTACTAAGGAGGATCTAGCTGGTATTATAGGTGTCCATCGTGTGTTGGGTACGAGAAAGTATTTAGGGCTACCCTCTATGATTAGTAGAAGTAAGAAGGCAACTTTTTCTTTTATTAAAGATCGTATTTGGAACAAATTCAATTCATGGAGATGTCAAGCTTTATCTAAAGCGGGAAAGGAAGTAACGATAAAATTAGTGCTCCAACCTATACTGTTCTATATCACGAGCCTTTTTATTCTCCCAAATATGGTTTATAATGATATTGAGAAGATGCTCAATTCTTTCTGATGGGGAGGAAGAAGTAATAATCGGGGAATCAATTGGATGGCTTGGGATAAACTGGTTTGTTCTAAGAAGGAAGGTGGATTGGGTTTTAAAGATTTTAAAGCTTTTAATATGGTCATGGTTGTTAAACAAGGTTGGAATCTGTTGTCTAAACCCCAGGCTCTAGTCACTAGAATTTTCAAAGCAAGGTATTTTCCTAGAACATCTTACTTTGAAGCTAATGTAATCTTGGTTATAATCCTAGTTTTGTGTATAGGAGTATTTGGAAGGAGAATGAAGTATTATCTTTAGGTTGCAGGTGAAGCATTGGGGATGGGAGTTACATCATGGTTACGCAAGAGCCTTGGATCAGGGGTAAGAGAGAAGGGTGTCTGAGTGGTTCATAGAACCAAGGTGCATACGAAATTACTATTAGAAATATTATGTTGCCTACTGTGAAATAATGGGATATTAGAGTTATTTGAGAAGTGTTTAATTATGCAGATGTTGAAGAAATCTTACAGGTGCTCTTATTGGAAGAGGTCAAGGAGGGTAGGATGATCTGGAGGGAAGAACACAATGGGTTATACAATAGTGTGTTCTGGTTATAGGTTGTGGTGAAGTTTAAGGAGGATTCATGAGAATGAGAATGAGGATTGGAATAACCTTTGGAATATTAAAGTCCCACCATGGGTTAAGCACCTGTTATGGAGAATTTGCAAAGAGTGGTTACTGACTCATGCTAAACTTCGACAATATCACGTCCCTTGTCCTTCTACTTGTCAATTCTGTGAGAGTAATCTAGAAGACGATTGACACCTTTTCTTTAGTTGTAATGAGATTATTCAGTGTTGGAGGGAAGTAGGTTTGTCCATTATTATTGATACTCGATTATATTCTTTCCATGATGCTAAATCTCTTATATTCTATATTTATAGTAAGGAGGATATGAAGGTTGCTTGTACTGTCATGTTAGATGAGATATAGAGGAATAGGAACAACAGGAATTTGGAACAATGAGTTCGAGGAAGCTCCAAAGCTTGGATGGTTAGCCTTCCGCAAGTGGCAGGAATGTTTTTTAGCCCAAAAAGTACATGTTCCAAATAACGATCAACAAGCACTCCCTTCTTGGAGTCCCCTATGGAAGGTTGGTTGAAATGTAATGTGGATGCATCTTTCAAGAATAGAAATGGCACTTCTAATAGGGGTTGGTGTATTCGTGACCACTTTGGGAAATTTATTTCTACATGTGTGGCTTGGGATCTAAGAATCATGACTGTTTATGAAGTTGAAGCTTTGGCTCTTAAGGAAGCAATCCATGAAGTCATTGAATCGAATCTGGAAAATGTGATGTTCGAAAGTGACTCCCAAATTGTTGTTCAAGCCATCCATTCCAATCATATAGGTGGTTATGAGCTTTATCTTATTATTAGTTATATAAAAGCTTTGTTAAATGTTAATTCAAACTTTGAGGTTAAACTTATTAGTCGTCAAGCGAATATGGTTGCCCACTATCTTGCTAGGGAGGCCAATTCTTGACCTAGATGTATTTCTTTAAATTTAGCTCCTTCTTGTATTGAACATTTTCTGATTAATGATATTCATTGAGTTTGCTTTGATAAAAAAAAAAGTTAATAGTATTACAATAAATAGATTGTGGCAATTACAAATGTGACATAGTGGCGTTTTCGATCACTTTAATTAGGGCTATGAGGTAAAATAACAATACCCATAATATAATTAAATTGATTTAATAAAGTCGTAAATTTGTGAATTGGTTAGTGGATTGCCCAATTCTCTCTCTTTACCTTTTTTTTTCTTATATAATATAATCGTGTGTCATATTCTTTTTTTTAAAAAAAATACTCTAACTGTTTTTTTTTTTAAATTGCTTTAACATAAAATTTCTAAATATACTAAAAAAAAACTTATAATAAAAATATTTGTAAAACTAAAAGTTGTAGTATTCGGATTTACATAAAATATTTAGAATTTATTAGCATTAGCATTAAAATAATCAAAATTCAATCTTAAATAATTTAAAATTATGACTCACAAAATAATACGTGTTCAAAAGTTTAAAATTGAAACAACTAAATATAAACACATCAAAATTATCACCCATCAAATTAAAAAAAAATTGTCCAAAGAATCTCCACTATAAAAAAAATAATCTTAACTTTAACATTAACATCTTCAACCAAACTCCAATAAAAAAATATAAATATTATTTCAAATATCTATAATTGATATATGAAATAATATTTATATTTGTATTCATTAGCATACCTAAAAAAATAAAAATATTTAGTAGATAATGATAAAATTTATGAATTTATTGATTTTTATGTGTTGAATCAGGATTTATCCAAAATCTAATTGTTTTGAATAATTTTTTTATTTTTTAAAAACCATATTGACCCATTAAACTAATTAAATATATTTATTTGAAATTTTTTAATGTACCTTATATGTTACTTATGCACCACACAAAAATACTAAAATGTCCCTCAGATTTTAGGGATGCATCTCTGGTCGCATCCAATACACACTTAATGTAGGCCATTTTGAGTGGCGTTCTATTAGTTGAGTATTTTTAATAGCAAAGATGCATTTCCGGTATATTTTCGTAGATACATTTTTGTAACGTATACACAACACTAGACGAGGCAGAAACCAGAAACTTGTAATTTGGCAAAATAAAATTAACATTCATAAAATAAAATAAGCATTACATAGATGGTTTAAACATAAAATGCAACATTATACTTCAACATCCAGGTGGATGCTTCAACATTTTTATAATATTTTTGACCGATCTTGAAATCTTCGCTTCCAACTCGTGCGAAACTTTTGTTTCGAAACGGAAATATGTACTATTTTTTACATGCAAAGTGGAACAAGTATGGCTAAAATTACCAAGTTATTGTATATTTGGATTCTATTTTTTTTTGTTCGTTGCCGTATCTCATGTTGTTGGTAAATAATTCACTTTTTTCATTTTTTTTATTTAAATTTTATTTATTCCACAATTTTTTTTCTTCATGTTTTCATAATAATATTATACCATTTCTTGTCATTGCAGGAGAATCTATTAAATTTCACATTAAATGTGAAATTCATGACGATTGTCCAAACTTTAGGGCAAATTTGTAGCTATTGAGTGCATTGATCACTTTTGTCATATTGTTTTCTAAGAGCAGTAGGCCCATGAGAATACAAAAATGCTTTAGGGAGGCGAATGATATATAGTTAAAAAAACAAATATGTAATGTACCTTAATACATAATATATTATAAATTATCATTTAATTATTGTACAAACATCTTATTACCTTACTTTTCTCCTAAATTTATGATTATATGATATGTACCCTAATAAATTGTTGGGTTTTGATGGGTTTAATTCTACTTTTTATTAGATTTTTTTTGAATTTGTGTGGTTTAGATATTTACGAGGCAGCTAAACATTAGCTTGAGAGAGGTTTTTTTTCCGCCGTTGCTTAATGATACAAATGTCTGTTTGATTTCAAAAGTGTCAACCCTAATAAGATGAAGGATTTTCGGCCTATTTCTTTGTAATGGAATCTACAAAATTATGTCAAAAACTCTTTCTAATAGGTTAAAGGTTATGCTTGATAAATATGTAGCGGAAGAACAATCGACTTTGTGGAAGGTTGTTATATTCTGGATAATGATATGATAGCTATAGAGGTTATCCATACCCTTAAAAGGAAAACTAAAGGAAATAAGGCTCGATTGACTCTTAAGGTGGACATTAGTAAGGCATATGATAGGATGGATTGGGGTTTTCTTCAAGGAGTGATCCACAGAATGGGGTATGTTGATAGGTGGATTCATTAGATGATGGTGTGTATTACTTCGGTGCACTATATCGCTCTTGTTAATTTGGAAAGAGTTGAATCAATTATACCATGGAGAGGATTGAGGCAAGGGGACTCACTGTCCCTTTACCTTTTTATTTTAATGTCAGAATGTATGTCGACTTTTGTTAAGGGAGCAGTAGCTAGAGGAGACATACACGAGATCAAAATTTGTAAAGGGGCACCCACTGTGTCCCACCTTCTTTTTAGTGACGATTGTTTTTTGTTTTGCATGGCCAATCTCTCTGAAGTTAGACATCTCATGAAGTTAATTAGTACTTACGCTGAAGCCTTGGGTGAAGCGATAAATTTGAATAAAACTAAAGCTTTCTTTAGCCCTAACATTTCTAACTCTGCCAAGGAGGATCTAGCTGGTATTATGGGTGTCCGTCATGTGTTGGGTACGAAAAAGTATTTAGGGCTACCCTCTATGATTGGTAGAAGTAAGAAGGCAACTTTTTCTTTTATTAAATATCGTATTTGGAACAAAATCAATTCATGGAGAGGTTAGGCTTTATCTAAACCAGGAAAGGAAGTTATGATAAAATTAGTGCTCCAAGTTATATCGTCCTATATCACGAGCCTTTTTATTCTCCCAAATACGGTTTATAATGATATTGAGAAGATGCTCAATGCTTTCTGGTGGAGAGGAAGAAGTAATAATCAGGGAATCGATTGGATGGCTTGGGATAAGCTGGCTTGTTCTAAGAAGGAAGGTGGATTGGGTTTTAGAGATTTTAAAGCTTTTAATATGGTCATGGTTGCTAAGTAAGGTTGGAATCTGTTCTCTATACCCCAGACTCTGGTCACTAGAATTTTCAAAGCAAGGTATTTTCCTAGAACATCTTACTTTGAAGCTAATGTAATCTTGGTTATAATCCTAGTTTTGTGTATAGGAGTATTTGGAAGGCGAAGGAAGTATTATCTTTAGGTTGTTGGTGGAGCATTGGGGATGGGAGTCACATCAAGGTTATGCAAGAGCCTTGGATCAGGGGTAAGAGAGAAGGGTGTCTGAGTGGTTCCTAGAACCAATGTGCATACGAAATTACTGCTAGAAATCTTATTTTTCCTACTGTGAAACAATGCGATGTTAGAGTTATTAGAGAAGTGTTCAATTGTGCAGATGTCAAATAAATCTTACAGGTGCTCTTGTTGGAAGACGTCCAGGAAGATAGGATGATTTGGAGGGAAGAACAAAATGAGTCCTACAATAGTGTGTTCTGGTTATAGGTTATGGAGAAGTTTAAGGAGGATTCATGAGAATTGGAATAGCTTTTGGAATATTAAAGTCCCACCAAGAGTTAAACACCTATTATGGAGAATTTGTAAAGAGTGTTTACCGACTCATGCTAAACTTCGACAACACCATGTCCCTTGTCCTTCTACTTGTCAATTCTGCGAGAGTAATCTAGAAGACGATTGACACCTTTTCTTTGGTTGTAATGAGATTATTCAGTGTTGGAGGGTAGTAGGTTTGTCCATTATTATTGATACTCTATTATATTCTTTCCATGATGCTAAATCACTTATATTTTATATTTGTAGTAAGCAGGATATGAAGGTTGCTTGTAGAGTTGTTGTCATGTTAGATGAGATATGGAGGAATAGGAACAACTGGAATTTGGAACAATGAGTTCAAGGAAGCTCCAAAGCTTGGATGGTTAGCCTTCCGCAAGTGGCAGGAATGGTTTTTAGCCCAAAAAGTACATGTTCCGAATAAAGATCAACAGGCACTCCCTTCTTGGAGTCCCCTATGGAAGGTTGGTTGAAATGTAATGTGGATGCATCTTTCAAGAATGAAACTGGCACTTCTAATAGGGGTTGGTGTGCTCGTGACAACTTTGGGAACTTTATTTCTGCAGATGTGGCTTGGGATCCAAGAATCATGGTTGTTTATGAAGCTGAAGCTTTGGCTCTTAAGGAAGCAATCCATGATGTCATTGAATAGAATCTGGAAAATGTGATGTTCGAAAGTGACTCCCAAATTGTTGTTCAAGCCATCCATTCCAATCATATAGGTGGTTATGAGCTTTATCTTATTATTAGTTCTATAAAAGTTTTGTTGAGTGTTAATTATAACTTTGAGGTTAAACTTATTAGCCATCAAGCGAATATGGTTGCCTATTATCTTGCTAGGGAGGCCAATTCTTGGCCTAAACGCATTTCTTTAAATTTAGCTCCTTCTTGTATCAAACATTTTCTGATTATTGATATTCATTGAGTTTGCTTTGATAAAAAAAAAGTAAGTAGTATTGTAATAAATATATTGTGGCAGTTACAAATGTGACATAATGGCGTTCTCGACCGCTTTAATTAGGGCTATGAGGTAAAATAACCATACCCATAATATAATTAAATTGATTTGGTAAAGTCGTAAATTTGTGAATTGGTTAGTGGATTGCCCAATTCTCTCTCTTTACCTTTTTTTTCTTATATAATATAATTGCGTGTCATATTTTTTTTTTTAAAAATACTCTAACTATTTTTTTTTAAATTGTTTTAACATAAAATGTCTAAATATACTAAAAAAACTTATAATAAATATATTTGTAAAACTAAAAGTTGTAGTATTTAGATTAACATAAAATATTTAGAATTTATTAGCATTAGCATTAAAATAATCAAAATTCAATCTTAAATAATTTAAAATCACGACTCACAAAATAATAAGTGTTCAAAAGTTTAAAATTGAAAAAACTAAATATAAACACATCAAAGTTATCACCCATCAAATTAAAAAAAAAATTGTCCAAATAATATCCTCTATAAAAAAAAAATCTTGACTTTAACATTAATATCTTCTACCAAACTCCAATAATAAAAATGTAAATATTATTTCAAATATTTATAATTGATATATGAAATAATATTTATATTTGTATTCATTAGCATACCTAAAAAAATAAAAATATCTAGTAGATAATGATAAAAATTTTGAATTTATTGATTTTTATGGGTTGAATCTGGGTTTATCCAAAATCTAATTGTTTTGAATAATTTTTTATTTTTTGAAACCATATTGACCCACTAAATTGATTCAATATATTCATTTGAAATTTCTTAATGCACCCTATATGTTACTTACGCACCACACAAAAATACTAAAATATCCCTCGGATTTCGGAGATGCATCTCTAGTCGCATCCAATACACACTTAATGTAGGCCATTATGAGTGGCGTTCTATTAGTTGAGTATTTTAAATAGCGGAGATGCATTTCCGGTATATTTTCGTAGATGCATGTCTGTAACGTATACACAACACTAGACGAGGCAGAAACTAGAAACTTGTATTTTGGCAAGATAAAATTAACATTCATAAAATAAAATAAGCATTACATAGATGGTTTAAACATAAAATGCAACATTACACTTCAGCATCCAGGTGGATGCTTCAACATTTTCACAATATTTTTGACCGATCTTGAAATCTTCACTTCCAACTCGTGCGTACCTTTTGTTTCGAAACGGGAATATGTACTCCACGTAGCTCTTACATCTGCATTTGCCTTAAGCTCAATGTTGTTGAACTCAATCTTCCCTTTGTTGTCAATCGACGGTGAACGGCACTCGAGCTTCACAGTTCTTCAATTGTCTTCGTAAGGTAGGATATTATGGATTTCATATTTAATAACTGCAAGGGAGGTGTACTCCTTGAGCTTAAACTTTTGTCGTGTCGCACTGGAGAAGGAGACATTTACGACATACCATATGATATTTATTTGTGACATTTGAGACATTTTCACTTTGTGAGAAATAAAAAATAAGAGCACATTAATTTATAGAAGTTGTAGACAAATGTGGACCATTCAAAGTCTGACACGCTGATTCTAGAGATATATCTCTAGTTCCACACCCTATTATCTTGTTCCAAATATGCATCTCCGAAACCTCTCCTAAACAGGCAAAAATCAGAACCTTTGAAAACAGAACCTTTTTTTGAAACATGAACAAATGTTATGGGAAAGATAAAAAAAATGTATTAAAATATTAAGACACAATATGACAAATCGAATATATTAAACTTCATTAATATCAAGACATAATTAAATACACTTATTTTTCTAACTAAATAGGAAATTAAAATGAATCTAAACATTTGTCGCCGGCTAAATCTATGGGTGATACCCCCTTTGACTTTTGTGCATCTGATTCTCTTTTAATGTTGCTCAAGTTCTAGAACTCTTATATCATTTCCACAAAATGGTTCGGCCGAGTCTCGACTTTTGTTATTTAATGAGTCTTCTATTTCGGTGATGTTAGTGGTATAGGACATCTTCGTTTCAAGTAAACTTGAACAAAATGTTATGATTTTGAAATCCACTCAATACACATAATAAGATCATTTAGATCTTGAGGTGAGGCGGTACGCAATGGGAAAAAGGTTTTCGAAAAATTGTATCATGTAAGATCAAAACACAGTATATCATACGCACATGCTATGAGGTGATCCATTTTAGGGAAACACGTCCATATTTCCTTCGGTGCAAGTCCACTAAGGCAAGGAACAAGAGACCTATAAACTTTATCGAAGTTTTCTTTCTTTTCGTACAACCATGTGTATTATTCTTTATGAGTCTCTAACTCTTGGATAAGTTGATGGAAAACAAGTGTATGATTATCTTATCCTTTATCGAGTAAAGTTAAAACAACTCGATAACCGCAATTACCGTCCCCATCAACTTTGACGATCTGCTCGATGTATTTGTGCATAAAAAATGGCATCTCGTCAATAAATGGAATCTTTGGTAGAGGCAGCGTAAGAGGTGGTTTTCTAATGTGAGCTCCTTTGTAAACACGTTTTTGAGATTTTAGAGTTGGTGAGTCCGGAAAAACTTTGTCAACATGTTCAAAATATGAAGGTGATTGCATCGTTGAATTGTCACTTGGTGTAGGCTTAAGCTTCTTCGGAGAACCTTTTGTTTTTACCGGTTGAGAGGGTGGTTTCAAGTCGGTGGTTTCCGGATAAGAATCTTCCTCAATTGTTTTTTAAAGTGAAGTTTCATATTGTCATTGTCTTTTAAAAATCTCTCTTGTATCACTTCCCATTCGGTCAAGATAGAGATATTTAATTTTCTGTCTTTCATGACACCATCATCACAGAACCTAAGCCTCTTCTAGAGAGTACAAACCTCATTCATTCTTACCGAGCTACCAAGTATCACTTCTCATATGTTTTCACAATTATGCATCCATAACTTGCGGAATCAGAGCCTACATTATCAGCTTGTTTATCCTCGAGAAAAATATAGTCCAAACTCACTTGAGATATGTTGTCTACAAACTGAGAATAAATTCGGTTGTCTTTAAATCTGTGTTCCAAAATTGTGATGCTCCGACCAAATGATGCTTGTATATCATTATGCTAGTTCTGAATCATTTGGTTCACAGAGCTCCAATCTCTACACAAATCACCCTTACTAATTTCCAATCAATTCTTCAATATAGCATGGGCAGACTCAACTTGGTTAGTTGTTGTATTTCTAAGGTGTTTAACTTAATCAGTCCAAGCACAAACAATTTTCTCCTTTATATGGTCAAGAATTATGCTTTTAACATATTTCAATAAATCGAGATATTTTTTTACACTTCTCTAAAATGCATAACGAAATTAGTATATAATTATTTTCTGGAAGATTTTACTATACGATTCCATGTATCCATTATTTTTTTTTCCACAACCACACTTTCCTTCACCATTTTTCTATCTTCAGACTCTATCAGTTTCGTCCCTATCGCAGGTTTAACTCTACTTCTCATATTCTTTGTTATATGATACCTATAAAGTAATGTATAAGAAGTAAGAAATAGCTATGTACTAAATTCATCAAGGCAGTATCGCAATCGATAATAATCACTTTAAGCATCTCTTCTTGGTCCTTCAACATTTTCTGACACACCTCTAAGGCCCTTGAGCTCATTCCATAGATATATCTCATTTTAAAGAAAAATGATACTTTGCAAAGTCGTTTTTCAACATAATTCATAATCTAGGAGTGAACAATCATGTTACAACGATTCCAAGCTTTGCAAGTCGGATCAAACTCGGCTGTTATATGTAAGGAACTATTCATAAAATTAAATTTGTTCTTCCCGCCATTAGCACATTGCATGGATCTCGCCCATGAATGGTAGTAAGAATGATTTTAAAGTGGTGTAAATGAAACTTAAGAAGGACCATCTAAAGGGTGAACATAATACACATTTTCAGGTTGTTGAGAGGAATCTTGAGTTGGAGCATTTCAACGTTGGCGACACCATTGACAACAACATTAGCACCCCTGACCATTTTGAACGGTAGAAAAACGAGAATAAGAAATGGAAAACAGTGCATAGTAGAGCTTAAAAGAGATCTGATACCATAATGGAGTTTCTCATCATCATGAAGGAAATGAAAGAAAACTTGAAAATAGAGAAAATGATTAAGAGAAAATAGTATGAATGAATGAATCTCATTGATTGAAGAGAGTTAGTTACATGATGAGTATTTATACAGAAGTTAGTTTCTAACAAACTTTAACTAACTAACTATAACTTGTAACTAAATCTCTAATGAGTAAAAATCTCCTACATGTGATACATGATTGATAATGGTAGACTGCATGTACAGAGATGTTAGCTTGTAGTACAAGGTTTATATCTTCATGTACTTTAACAGGCTCAAATATTGAAAGGGGAAGGGAGATGAGGAACTTTAATTACAAACATATTTGGTTCACAAGGGAAAGAAAGGTATTTAAACACTAATTTACTTTTTATCCTTGTAATTTTATCCTAAGAATCACGATATTTACCATTCATAATTTGAACACAAATTCATTTACAAAATATAATGATACTTAGCATTCTTAATTCGAACACAAAATTATTCACGAAATATATTCAATCAGAGAACATCATAAAATATTTTGTAAAAATGTAACAATATTAATATATAATTTTGAAAGATAACCAAATACAAATCAAATATAAAGAAAATTATTATAAATAAATATATTAAGATAATTAAAAAGTGACATCAAAATTTAAAAATAGTCATGATGTCACTTAAGCTTAACACTAATTTTTGGTTGAAAGGGTCCTTTCATGAAAGATAACCAAATACAAATCAAACACTAATTTAAAAATTTAATTTACTTTCTCTTTCGGTTGAAAGGGCCCTTTCATGATTTATTTTACTTTCGCTTGAAAGTGACATCATAATTTGATTTTTCATTCAAGCAAATTGGAGTTTTTCTAGAGGGGAGAGGATGAAAGGGCATATATGCTAATTCAATTAAAAGAGAAAGTAAATTAAATCTTAAAATTAAACTGCAATTTACTCCAAGCGATGTCTTTAATTCGGTACAGGAAATAAAACCTTGCTGAAAATTAAATGTTGGAATATAATCTTGCTTCAAAATAAACACTAAGCTTAACACTAATTTTTACAACAATCCCTCTATGTGAGAAATTGAAGCTTTTAAGATATAATATTTGTGTCTAACTTTGTTTCGATGCCTTGAAATTGCGAGTCCAAGGTCTATTTATAGGAGGATTTTCTAGTACTAACTGCCCCAGATTATGTTTGAGTAATGGAGAAAGTGAGACAACTGTGAAAGTAATGTTGTTAATGAACGAGTTTTTGGATCCCTGAGGACCATGGCGGACGCCATGAGTGCAAAAATGGAGAATGTATCCTTTTCAGGTCCATGGCGAACGTCATGACATCATGACGAAAACTATGAGTGTAAAAGTGGAAAATATGGCATTTTCAAGTCTATGGCGAACTCTGTGGCCTCATGGCGAATGCCATGAGTGTACAATTTCTGATCCTTTATTTTTCTTGTATTTTTATGTTGCCCATGGCTGTCACGTCATGGCAAGTGCCATGGGTGTAAAATCTTGGTCTTTTCTCCAATTTTCATCGTTTTCATCCCGTTTTCTCGCACGGATGCTCCTACATTGCAAACATGTGAATTAAACACAATATACTAGCATAAAACAATAAAATTAAGAAAAAATAAACACATTATGCCAAAAGCTTCTGATACCTTTTTGTCAAGCTATCCCCAAACCTCTAATCTAGCATTGTACTTGCCTTGAAACTGCTAAACTTCATGAAACGATGTCATTCCTTCTCAACTAAACCAAATGCAAAACTCAATACTTCAGTTTTCCTTCTCAATCCCTTAACCTCTCCTATAAGATGCATCATCTAAGCCTCAAACACACAAGAAACAACTCTCAAACCTCAGTATTTCCCTTCCATACCCGAGTTGGCAAAAGCACCACATTTTGCATGTTCACAAACCTAAACTCCATAACTTTCATTTCTGTTGATATCATCCTTAACCAACCATCCAAATATCTCATATACATCACAAATAATCCATTTAAACCCTCAAACAACTTTTGTGTCATCCATACCACCACTTTCCATTTTAACTTCCATATTTGCAAAAGGATTCAAATGGAGGAATATAAGCAGTTTCTGTTCAAACCAAGCATTCAAACATTCTCTCCTAGGATCCAAGAGGCTATTAATATCATTCATTTACTTCTGGAAGCATTGTGAAGAGGCATTGGACCTTGCTCCAATAGGTAATAAACTTGAACTTAGAAACTCATGATACATGCATTATTATTGTGTGGTTTATAAAGCAAAAATGTAGACATTAATGTATTGGATGTGTACATGTGCTTGCTTGCATTTCATCTTGCCTGTATGTAAAGTTTTGAGTGATATAAACCTTAAGTTTTATGACTGGTTTTTGACTAGGTGCGACTTGCACATTGTGTTTTAGCTTGTGAGATTAATACTATTGGATTCCTATGATTTTTATAAGAAATTTACTTTTTTATATCTTTTAATTTCGTTAAAAATTGAGTGAGTTATGGTAGGAGAAAGATTGAGAAAAAATGGAGAAAAGAAATAGTGAAACACAATGAAAGAAAAAGAGAGCGTGCATGTTAATGGAGAAGATGATGATGTGGAATTTGGAATTTTTATGCATGTTTAATATTTATTCTATTGATTGATTACTACCACTGGATGTATCACCACCCCAGTGGTAAGCGTTTGTTTTCAATGCTTCTCTTTCATAAAGGTGTTGGTTCGAATCTTGGTGAACCACCCTTTTGTCATTTTTTTGCATTTTCGCTTGTCATGCATTTTTGCTTGTCATGCATTTCTAAGCTTTCATAATATATTATCTCATAAATTCATTCCATAATCACACACACATGCATGGCTGGGTGGTTAATCTTAGGCTTTGGAACCTAAATGATATGGGTTCAAGCCCTTCGAGGGCCATTTCCTTAATTTTAGCACTTTTTTTCTTCACAACTTTGTGTGCTTATAACTTGTTGCTCCCTTGGCCTTTTTGAGCCATTATTTTTCCCGTTTATTTATAATCTTGCACTTTTTTTTATAAACCCTTTAAAAAAACTCCAAAAAATATTTTATTTTAATACATTTCTCTTAGCCTAAGTATGACATTTTTAATGTGATTTTTAGGTCAGCTTTTGCCTTTCTTTTCCTTACTCTTTATTTTTCCTTGTTCAAGGTGACTTGTATGAGTATGATGTACCATGTTAGAACCTTGTTGAGTGTTAATAATGTTCTCCTCTTGTTTTCCTAAGTGAGAGGTGTTTAAATGTGCGGTTTTCTCATGTATAAGTGACTTGTTTTCCCATGATTATTTATTAACTTGTCTCTTACCTTTTACATATTCTTGTACTATTTTGCAAACCATGTTGTGTTTGCTTACCATGTTTACCATGTTTATGTTTTTCCCATGTTCACTATGTATAAAGCCATGTTAATGTTTTGTTTGTCATGATTATCAATTCAATGCATGTTCATGAAGTGTGATCATTGTTGTGCATATTCCAAGGGAATGGCTTGTTGTTGACATTTTTGTTGACATTTTTGTCTTGCATTTGCATCTTTACATCTTCTTGTATATATCTCCCTTTGTAATCCTAGAACTTGCTATCCCTTAGGAAATGTAGGCACAAGACTCTTTTCAGTTTATGTCTCCGTTTGTAATCCTCCATTTGTATATATCTCCCTTTGTCTCTTATTCAATTAAAATCCACCATAACAAATTTCTTTTCAATTTATACCCCAAACTACGAGGTTTTGATCCTTCATGGTACGTAGGAACAAGACTTTGTGTCTTGCCGAACGCAAAAACAATAAAAAAAAAACATTTCTCTCCTCATTTCCCTAATCACACCCAAGTAGCAAACGAACAAATAATACAATTTAACAAGAGGTTCCTATAAAGTACTATAGATACTTAGGATCCTAATACTTTCCCTTAGTATAACCAACCCTTGACCCTTAGATTCTCTTAATTACATTGCATTGCATGTTTATGGGTTATTCATTCTTTTTTCCTTCCCTTGGATAAATTAAAGATTGATGGTAAATTAAAGATTTGTGAAGCCTAGCTAACTGAATAGATATGGTCTTCGATTCTCACCGCAACATGTGGCTTGCTCAGTTGTGGAAGTAGGAAGATGTTGGGTAGCAACGAAGGAAAGAGTGGATTGGTGAGTTACGCGAAAAATAACATGTCGGTTTTGAAGGCCCTCTTTTCTTTACAAAGTGCAGGCAGTGTGTATAGCAGAAGAGTATTATGAAAGATAGATGTGTGAAGAACGTTGTTGTTTAAAGTTATAATAAGTATAATTTAACAATGGTGGTTGTTAACTCATGGAAGGGGAAAGTTATAGTGAAGGTAAGGCAGAGGTTTAGTAAGTGGATTTGAAGAGAGAGAGAGAGAGAGAGAGAGAGAGAGAGAGAGAGAGAGAGAGAGAGAGAGAGAGAGAGAGAGAGAGAGAGAGAGAGAGAGAGAGAGAGAGAGAGAGAGAGAGAGAGAGAGAGAGAGAGAGAGAGAGAGAGAGAGAGAGAGAGAGGTATGTTACATTCTGAAGAAAATAAAGGTGAATATGTTCGCCTTGTGATTGTCGAATACAACCATGTTTGTGTATGGGATCACGTAGTCAGAAGCAATCCCTTAAGATGTGTCGTTCCAAGAGTTGAGGCTAATGTAGAGCGCTCCTCTGGAATGTATGCACTATTACTTTGATAGGTTTGATTCTCGTGTGTAGTACGAATGAAGCCTATAGTAAAATGCTTGAGATAGGGGTAGTCCCATAGGAAGCGAAGATTTATGTGGAAAGCACCTTGGATTCGAATCCATTTCTTATTTCAAAGTACATACAAGGATTCGTGACCCATGTCGATAAATATAGACGTAAGGTTGGCCGAGGAAATGTGCCTTGATGTGGTTTATGATTAGTGATAGTTTAATTTGTAGAACTCAAGCAACATGTTTCCAGATAGTGTGAAGTTGTGAACTCAAGTCTTTTCCCTTTACTTTTGACTTGAGTTAAGATTGTATAGAACCTTGTAAAGTCGAGAGAATCCATAAGATATATAATCCACTGAGGTTATTATCTCACCTCATGTTGTTGAATGTTTTTCAGGTGGTTCCGGTTCCGTGAAGGGTAAGGATAAATCAGTTTGATATCCTTACTTGTCTCGGATATTTTGGATGGCATTGTTCTATTGTGAAGACTCTATTTTTAGATCATTTGATATGATCTAGTTCTTAGACTTTTGGGGCATCTTGTGTATATTATGCCATTGTGTTAGATTTTATGTTTTAGCATGTAATGTATACAATGTGCTATTAGGAACTTATTTGTATTCCAATATTAAACTTGAAAACATGTATAATATATGAAATTCTAGTAAAAAGACAATTGATGTTATAACGGATGTATTGACATCCACTACTAAGCAGACTATTAAACTTAACAGTAAACAGGAAATGAAAGCAGTAAATAACACAGGGACTTGTTGACCCAGTTCGGTGCAAATCACACCTACTCTAGGGGCTACCAAGCCAGGGAGGAAATCCACTATAAGCAGTGTTAGTTCAGAGCCAAACTACCAGTTTGCACTCTTCACTTAAGACCTACCCAATGCAACTTCAGTCTAACACTAGACCTGAGTTCCTACTCACTCCCCCTCAATCACAGCAGTGATATAATCCAATTAAGTTACAGATGAAAATGAAGACACACTTCAAACAAATCTTGATCTTGATTCACAGCTTCAATCAAGAGACACATCACTCGTGCTTAAAAGCTTAGAGTGATACAATCAACGTACAACTCAAGAACACACTAGTCTAATACAATCATCTAGGTAATGATTGGTTGGCTCACAAGTAATCTTAAGACACAAAACACACGTGAAGATCAAATTGCACAAAACATAATTCTTCACTCACAAATCACTCATTCCACAATCAGGATTGCTACTTCGTTATTTATAAGCAGCATATGGTCATTGGGCCTCAGTGATAGAAATTAGGTTTAACCTCTTTTCATAAATCAGGGTTCCTTCAATTAGGTCATAGGTGTTTCATGTTATGCTCAGCACTGCTTGGCATTTCGCCTGAGATAACTAAGATCCCTAAAATGTTTCCTGAAATCTAGCCTGAGCTAACTCATGCATTATACTAGAAAAACAAACACGCGCCCTTGCTGTCAGCTACCTGATGTCATAACATTCAGTATGATATCCAATACACTTTGTTCTAGCTAACCAAACTTACCCTGCAGTACACTTCACAAGCATGTCATGACATCAATCATGACATCTACACACATAACAATGTTTTACCATAAAATGCAGCCAATCAAGAACATCTACAATATATATTTTCTAGACATATGTATTTATATATGGGTGTTACAAGCATGACGGGAGCTTAGATATGTATGAAGATTCTATTATGGATCATTTCAAATAATGATTTTGGTATGATAGAAAAATGATTAGACGTTTGTGGAATTTTTTTTTATCAATGTTGATGTTTATGTTGGGGAAGATGTAGTATGGTTGTTGATGATGTACGTGTGAGAGGGGGTTTGAGATTGACTTTTTTTTGTTGGTTTTTTGTAGTGTTTACTAAAAAAAATAGGGGTTTGATTTGTGATTAAAAAAAGAGAGGGTTTTGTAGGGAAATTTTGGTGTAGAATTGTGGATGAAAAAATATGTAGAAACTAGAGTCTATTTATAATATGAAAAAATCAGATTAAAAGACAAAAAAGAAAGAAAGAAAAAAAGATAAAATAGTATCAGATATTGTTTGTTTTCTCTTGATCAACAAGTTGAAAAATTTTGACCAATCAAAAATCATTATGACAAAGCATGACCAATAAGAAACTATTTTATCAAAATATGATCAATCAAAACACGTGAATGATAAATCGTGAGATATTTTTATATTTTTATGACTCTTTTGTGGCTATTTTGTGCATAAAACAATGTGTTAAATGTGGAACTAATTTTTTCTAAAATGTCTAAATATAAAAAAAAAACGAAAAATTATATTAAAAAACTCAAAAAAGTTAATATTTTATATTTTAATTTTTTTTTTAATAAATAACCAAAATATATAATAAAAAAAACAGTGGAATTCAAACTCGAGACTGCAAATTTAAACTAACTAAGATTTTTAATCTTTTTAATGCTAAAAATAAAAAATAATAAAAAACAAAGGAGCAAAATTTAGGGCACAAAAATATTCTAGTTCTCTTACTGTCTTACGTAGTTAGGTATAATAATATGGTATCCACATTACAATAATCAAATGTCTAAATTATAAAGTGGCATTCTCTAAATGTCATATCAGTATTAACTTTGATTGTTTGCTAAATATAAGTAGTGAAGTTAATTGGCATTATCTCATTATTAATATTTTGATCAAAATAGATAATTAAACTTACACATGATTATAAGTTCCACAAGGGTATTTCAAAGTGTCTATCCATGATTATTCAAGGAAAAACAAGTTTCTTGAATCATTATATATTCACATTATATAAAATTAAAAGATATTTAATTACGAATATGATTTTATGAAAGGTTTTTACAATTTCATAAAGGTTAAAACCAAAATTGAATAAAGAGATTCAACCATGTTCTATCTTTCATATTTAGTAAAAAAAAAGTGAACTTGCCTCTGTCCACCACTGCTTTTGGGTTTACAGCTTGACCCTAAGTTTTCACCTATTTTTTTATACAACAGGGTCAATACTTGCACCTACTTGCATTTGTACCATTAAATTTACCTACAAAAAATTTCATATCATCCTTGTTGATGAGTCCAAGTTGCAACTCCTCAATGTTCAACTTTCTGCGATAATTGTTGATATAATTCACAATATTATCATTAAGATAAACAAAAGTTAATGTTTATTCACAAATATAAAAATATATTCTACCTCTCTCAGAGTCTTTCATAATTTTATATGATCTCTTTAATTATAAACAAAAGTAGTGAAGCTAATTGGCATTATTTCGTTATAACAATAAGGTTCATTTTGAGATGCTTCAATTCACGGATGATACATTGTTGGTAGGTGATGGATCTTGGCGTAATCTTTAGAGAATTAAAGAAATGCTTAGAGGGTTTAAGATGGTATCGAGATTGTGCATTAAACTTTGCAAAAGTAGACTTATGGGAATCAATTTGGATCCGGTTTTTTTGCAAGCAGTGGCATCGTTTCTTATGTGTGACATTGGGTCTCCCTCTTTCACTTTTTGTGGTATTTCTGTTAGAATTAATCCTAGGCGGGAAGACGGATGACTTCCAATCTTATCCAAATTAAAAAGAAGGTTATCAAATTGGAACAAAGTCAATTTTTCTATTGGAGGTCGAGTTGTGCTTCTCAATGTTGTTCTTTCAAATATTATGATTTTCTACTTCTCTTTCTACAAAGCTCCCAAGGCAATCATTAGTGATATCATTAAAAATCAAAGATCCTTCTTGTGGGGTGGTCGGGAAGAGAAGAAGAAAATTTATTGGGTGAGGTGGGATATAGCTTGTTGGGAAAAGAAGGATAGAGGTCTTGGCATTAAACATTGCGGGCACTTTAATCTAGCACTCTTATGCAAATGGAAATGGTGTATTTTGAATGATGACAAAGCGTTGTAGTTTAACATTATTTCTTGCAACATGGTGATATTTGTAGGCATATTCATTCTAAGGCTTGCCCCAAGATGGATAAGAAAACATCGGTTTGGTGGAAAGATTTGTGCTTGGTTGGTGTGATAGAGGAGTCTCGTAATTGGTTTGTGGAGTCTTTGGTGTGTAAAATTAGTAATAGAGAAAATTTTGATTTTTGGAATGATTCTTGGCTAGGAAATGTTCCATTGCGTCTTCTGTTTGATCTAGTTTTCTTGGTTGCTGATATTGGTTTTCAACGTGTGGGTCAGAATTGTAAGTAGTAAATGCGCCTAAGAGGGGGGGGTGAATTAGGTTCTGAAAAATTATCAGCAATCTTGTATGGTTCCTTGGTTCTTTTTCCGGTTATTAGTTAATGACTGAAAGTAAAGGCAGGAAAGAAAAAGAGACACAGAAAATTTATAGTGGTTCCCCTTACACTCCGAGGATACTCCACTCCCCTTTCGACTCGAAAGAGAATTTCACTATAGTTCAGAATTTTGCAAAGCCTAATCACACCAAAGGTGATGCTTACTATTTAAACCTATAGGTAATCCAAGTGTTGAAGAACAATCCTCTCAAGACACTTCACTTGTTTCCAACAGTCCTGGATAACAAGGTAATACAAAAAAAATGATCTTGAGATAAATTGGAAATATTTGATAGAATGCTGTTATCAATCTTCATGATTGATCTTCTTCTCGAAACAAATGTTACTCAGATAAATATACAAGTGTTCTTGTGAAAGGAAGCTGTGAGAGTGTGAAAATTCATTCAATGGCTTCTTTCAAAAATGAGTTTGAACACTTAAGATGAAAATTTGAAGTTTTAAGAAAGTGTGTAATTTGAGAGATTTTGTTTCTTGAAGGTGTATTGGAAATTTGAAAATGTTAGCAATTTATATTGATCAAAAACCTTTTCAAAAAGGTGTGATTTGGAGCAGCAAAAACAGTCAGAATTAAAAATGGTAAACAATGCATTTCTTCATGAACAGTTGCCATTTTTGCTTGTTGCTTCAGTGTTAATCGGTTAACACCTTACAACATACAAAAGAATTCAAATTTTACACATGTTAAATCGGTTAACCATATAGGTTAATCGATTAACACTGTTACAAAATCACAAAGCAATTAATTTTAAAGTGTGTTAATCGGTTAACCAATGTGTTAATCGATTAACACTGAAGGTTTTAGAAAACACTTAATTTTAATAAAAATGAATATTTTAAAAAGGTTTTAAAAGTGTTAGTGATAATAGTAAAGTGAAAAGTGATTTTATGAACACTTGTATAAATAATTCTAAGTAATATTTGTTATACCATTGCTTTGAACATCATCATCACTTGAAACTTGTAATCAAAGCTTTGATCCAACGAATTTATATGCGAGGGTATCATCTTGATCTTTGATGTCCTTTTGATTGCTTGATTCTCTTACTTTTTGCGAAGAATATCTTGCGTACAAAGCTTGTTCTAGTTGTCCTCATCAAAACATTAGAGGCCTTGAAGCTTGCTTCTACAAGAATGGGTTTTGATTAGAGGGAGAGTGGTATCGGGTGATCCGTCTACTACCTCACTACTACGGAAAACATATACAACAACATTTGGAAAAAGGATACCACCGCGTGTAACCCACCTATGAAGTAGTGTGTGGTTGTAAGTTCATTATATACCACTATATATAGAACTTGAGACATACACACACAGTACGATTTGAATACATAACATACAACATAGTCTTAAAATAAAATTCTAGAAAGCAATAAAAACAACAACAAATGCTTTTTAAATGTCATCATCCGACATATCCTCGTCGGCATCTTCTTCCTCTTCACTTCTGTCCGCATCGACGTCGTTTCCGACATTGGAGGCTTGAGAGTTTATCACAAGTTTTCGGGGAGAGTTAATCGCCTGAGTGGTTTCTCTATGTTGATTCATCATGGTGATGTAGAGAAATTCATTTGTGATTCCACCTTCCGGAATGGGATATGAATGGTTGGAGGAAGAAGAACCATCTGCATACTTGTATGTTCCATCAGTATCTTTCACTATGCCGGTATTCTTGATGATTGTGATTTCATTTATCTCATTTCCAGTTGGTTTCAGGGTAATTGAAGGTTCTCGGTTCAAATCCAAATCGGTTAATTCGAGAATCTTGGAGATTAAGCGTCCGTATGGAAGCCTAGTAGAGAGGGTGAGTTGCTGTTATAGGTGGTACATCATAGTTAATATCCAATTAACTCTGAGTTTGTTCTTGATTTCAAACATCAACTGCATCTCTAGGTTATTGATCTGAGCATTGTTGGAGTCTTTTGGAATCAACACATAACAAATAATATAATGCAACATTCGATTATTAACGGTAAGATTCTTCACATAACAAAGGGTGCGAGCAGTCCATTGCCCCGCAATGACAGTCTCTTTTGGGAATCTGCAGATGCTGTAGTAGTATTCCATTTTATCTTAGTTTGCCCAAGGTCCTTCCACATGGTTGACACCTTTTCTTAGAAAGAATCCTGTGTACGGAATTTTGAGAGTTGCAACAATGTTGAACAGATCATCATTCAACTCACAATCCCGAACCGTAGTAACCAACATGTGTTGTCCAGATTCATTCAAGTTGATAGACAATTTGTTCATGAAGGATTTTACCAAATCCAGATAGCACAGACCATTATCAGACACAAAACTATCTATTTTCTGATACTTCAATGCTGGGAAATTAAAATAAGTAGCTGGAAAAGCTTTAAGGTTCACATATTTTACCGAAAAAAGTTGACGAACCCGTACTTTGAAATCCATTCTCCTTTTTTTCGTCGATTCCATTGGAGCGAAATCTTCATCAACCGCAGAGCTTTCTGGTAGATTTCCCTTTCCCTTGTTGTTTGGTGCCATGGATGAGGTTTTGGAATTCTGAGATTTAGATATAATGTTCTGAAGTTTAGGGTTTGAGAGGTGATGGAGATGGTGAGAATGAGAGAAGGTTTATATAGAGAGATGAGGGAGTGGGAAAATTGAATGAGAGTTATGGAGTTGGTAGAAGTTGGAAGGAGGTATTAAACTTGGAGTCAACAAGAAGAATATGTTTCCAAGGACAGTGGCTGAGATATTTAAAAAAACACATGTACCACACATAAAAAGAACTTAAAACACATTAAACAAAATTTTGACCAATTTTCGTTTCTGTTTTTGAAAATACGAACAATGTTAATCGGTTAACCCTGGGGGTTAATCGATTAACGCATTAAAAAATTAACAGTGTTAATCGGTTAACCTTGAGGGTTAATCGGTTAACCCTGGGGGTTAATCGATTAACGCATTAAAAAATTAACAGTGTTAATCGGTTAACCCTAAGGGTTAATCGGTTAACACCCTTAAAAAATCAGAAAAAAAGTTAAAAACAGTAATATTTTGGTATACATAGATTCTATACAACATTAACTTATAACTTATGAAGAGTTTAGATGTCACCTTCATCGAGAATTCCGAGTTCTCGCTGAATCTTGAAGAATGGTTCTTTTGCGAGTGGTTTCGTGAATATGTCGGCAAGTTGATTATGCGTATCCACAAAAGTGACTTCGACATCTCCTTTAAGCACGTGATCTCGGAGAAAATGATGTCGAATGTCGATGTGTTTGGTTCTTGAGTGCATGACCGGATTTTTTGTGATGTTAATCGCACTTGTGTTGTCGCATCGGAGAGGAATGCATCCAAGATCAATTTCGTAGTCCCTTAATTATTGCTTTAGCCACAGATTTTGTGCACAACACCTTCCCGCCACTATGTATTCTGATTCAGGCGTACTAAGAGCAACACATGCTTGTTTCTTACATGACCACGAAACTAATGCATTTCCGAGGATGTGACAGGTTCCACTCATGCTTTTTCGATCAGTTTTACAGCCTGTATAATTCGCGTCAAAATAACCAATTAAAGTACAAACACTACCTTTTGGATACCATAAGCCGACGTTCGTTGTTCCCTTGAGATATTTCATGATTATTTTGACTGCCGTGAGATGTGACTCCTTTGGATTTGCTTGGAAGCAAGAACATAAACACACACTAAACATTATGTCAGGACGACTTGCCGTCAAATATAATAAAGAACCAATCATACCTCGATACTTTGTAATATCAACTAATTTTCCCGATTCATCTTGATCGACATAGGTTCCGGATCCCATTGGTGTTGACATAGCTTTACAATCATCCATATCAAATCTCTTTAACAATTCTTTGCAATACTTTGATTGGTTGATAAATATTATGTCCTTTAATTTCTTGATTTGTAATCCAAGGAAATAGTTCATCTTTCCCATCATACACATTTCAAACTCGCCTTGCATCATTGATGCAAATTCTTCACATAGTTCCTTGTTTATTGAGCCGAAGATGATGTCGTCCACATATACTTGAACAAGTAAGGTATTATCCTTTATCTTTTTGATGAATAAAGTCTTGTCTAGCTTGCCTTTTTCAAATCCTTTTTCGCATAAGAAATTACTTAGACGATCATACCATGCCCTTGGTGCTTGCTTTAGACCATATAGAGCTTTCTTCAATTTGTATACATGTGAAGGATGCTTGAAATCTTCAAAGCCCGGGGGTTGTTTGACATAGACTTCTTATTTGATGTATCCGTTCAAGAAGGCGCTTTTGACATCCATTTGAAAAAGTTGAAAGTTCATTGAACATGCATAAGCAAGTAATAGACGAATAACTTCTAACCTTGCAACCGGAGCGAATGTTTCTTCAAAGTCAATTCCTTCCTCTTGATTGTATCCTTGAGCCACCAATCTTGCTTTGTTTCGAACCATTATTCCATTTTCATAAAGTTTGTTCTTAAACACCCATCTTGTTCCGATGATATGTCTATCTTTTGGTTTAGGAACAAGTTCCCAAACTTGATTCCTCTCGAATTGATTTAATTTCTCTTGCATAGCAATAATCCATTGATCATCTTCAAGAGCTTCATCAACTTTGGAAGGCTCTATTTGAGATACGAACGCCATGTTCAAGCAGACATCTTTGAGATTTAATCTTGTAGCAACACCTTGACTTATGTCTCCGATCACTTTGTCGATAGGATGATCTCTATGAATCCTCCATTCTTTTGGTAGATTGTTGCCATTGGAATCTTGTTGAACCGGTCTATCTTGTTCTTTAATGATATCTTTAGAGGTATTTTCTTCGGGAATTTCTACAAGTTCATCATCATTATCATAAACCATAATATCCTCCTTGGAGGGGTTAGATTCATCAAATTTGACATGCATAGACTCTTCAATGGTTAAAGTTATTTTATTGTAAATTCTAAAAGCTTTACTAGTAAGGGAATAACCAAGAAATATACCTTCATCTGATTTTTCATCAAACTTACCAAGGTTGTCTTTGTCGTTGTTTAGGACAAAACATTTACAGCCAAAAATATGGAAAAATGAAATATTTGGTTTTCTACCTTTGAAAAGTTCATAAGGGGTTTTCTTGAGAATATGCCTAATATTAACCCGGTTGCTTACAAAACATGTCGTACTCACCGCATCCACCCATAAATACTTAGGAAGATTTGAGTCACTTAACATTGTTCTTGCAAGTTCCACCAATGTCCTATTCTTTCTTTCAACAACACCATTTTGTTGTGGAGTTGTCACACCCTCATTTTCGCCTTTAGCCTTTATACCCTACATTCGCCATATCATACATCGTCCTATTGCATATCGAGCATGTGGGTACAAATTGGGCCGGTTTTTCATTTTTCATTTCAAATGAGATAACTTGTCTATCTTGGACTACATGGAGGAAAAGGTTCATCACCTAAGGTTTGATCTAAGTTGGAAAGTCTATTCATCTAGATTTCTTCAAGAAGAAGTTACTTGACAAAATATTAGGATATGTAAGATATATTCCTAATGACCATGAAATGCAAGGCATAGTTCAAGATTGCTTCACCCAATTTTGTTTCAAACATTCTTGAACAAGTGGAGTTCAAATTTGTAAAGCATGAGTCAAGATCACAAGTGCATAATTCAAAGTTCAAGATTAATGAAGTCAAGACTAGATTCAAGAATATGGCAAAGAAAAAATTTCATGACATTTGCAAAAATGTCACATTTATTGCAAAGTCTCAAGCACTTGATAATGCTTAGAAAAATAAGCTACTTCTAGTCTCAATCCATGCTTCTAATCAAATTCATGTTATGGTAATGCCACACCAAGCCCACATTATGCTTATAAACATCCAAGAAATATGCAAGAATTAAATCAAGATTGGAATGTTTTAAGACCAAGATTATGCATGTTTAATCATGACAAAACAGTCCCATGCAAGAGGTGACAATTTCTTCATGTCACAAGATCACATGTCACAAGACCAAGGGAATAACATGTGACAATGCTTCTACATATCAGAATTTTCAAAATGCTATCAAGAGTTGGTGGCATTGACCAAGAGGAGCTGTCCAAGCACAAACCAACAAAATGGGTGCAAGGCACAAGGTGCTGCGGAAAATAGCATAGGAAAGTAGTGCAGAAAATGCAGCATAGCAAGTTGCATGGAAATGGAAAGAAAGAGAGTGACATGAGAAAAGGTGGCAAGAGACATTGCCCCATGAAAAAATCTGATGTTTGGGGGGAAGAGAAAACCCTAGGAGCTGAGATAAGAGGAAGGGACTCTTGATTCATTCAACATTCTACACACATTTTTCAAAACCAGAAAATAGAGAGAGCAAACAAAACCCTAAAAACCAGAATAATAGAAGGCTTTGCAAACCAGAAAAAAAGGAGAGTGAGATAGAACCAAGAGGATCATTGAGAAACAAAACCTTCACAACACAAAGTGAAGAGTGGTGAAGCATATTCAACCAAAACCAAGGAGGACTTGCAAGAAGAATAGAAAGCTCTTGGGTATCCATTCCTTTAAACCTTTCTCTCTTTACTATTTTGCTCTTATATTCATTCCATTTACTCTCTTGTGTGTTGTTGTATTGTATATATCATGTAAGGTCCCAATAGGGACCAAGAAACCATTTTTAAGAAACCATAAAAAATGAAAGAGAACCAAAGAAAAAGTTAGTTTTTTTACTCTGGTAGCCTGACACGGGCCGTGTCACACAACACGGGTCGTGTCACACAACACGGCCACCCGTGTCACACAACACGGGCCGTGTCACACAACACGGCCGACCGTGTTGCACCTCTGTTTGAGTTTTCAACGTGTAAAATGCCCAGGACCTCTGACACGGGCCATGTCACACAACACGGCCGCCCGTGTTGCACCTCTGTTTGGCCTTGAAAACTTGTTTTGTCCCAGACCCTATGACACGGGCCGTGTCACACAACACGGCTACTCGTGTCACACCTCTGTCACGCTCCAAAACCCACATTGCATGTACCCTATGACACGGGCCGTGTCACACAACACGGCCACCCGTGTCACACCACTATTTTTCACTTATTTTTGTTATTTTTACCTCCAAAAAACTTTTTCTCAAGGAGTTCGCCCGTTTTTATTGCATGTCTCAATTTTTTTTAGCCGACTAATCCCATATATTTGTATGATTTTAGTGTGAATGTTGCTATTGTCCTTGGTGACTTTTGATTCCCAAAAACCATTTTCAAAAACAAACTCTCGATTTTATCGAGCCATTTTCACCCGTATAAGTCGGTTTCCTTGTGCACCGCCATCGACCTTGTCTGTATCGCTTCAAATGTCTCTTTACAAACAATAAACCTTGATTCAACGTCAAGTGGTTCTCTTTTCTCATAAAAATCCAAAACACAATAAAATATACGATTAGAATTATGCACCATGAGCTTTAAAGTGGTAGAGAAGGAATGAGAATGGAATCATCCTACACTCGTTCCGAATGTTTTGAATACAAGACGCTCAACTTGGTTATTCGAGACATTCATCTCTATCCAAAGTCTTTTGTATAATCCTAGTCAAGAATAGATTCTTCTCTAAGAAAAACCTAAAAATAACATCAACTCATCAAACTATTTTTTGCCTTAGGGCATCAATTGAAAACCCTTTTTCAAGGTATAAAATCAACCAACAAACAACAATTTCACAAGCCTCCGAACTACGGAGCTCTGATTCTTCACTTCTTTTAAGTGGGGATACGTAGGCACAAGGGCCACAATCCTTGGCGAGCATTTAAATAAATAAACCAACCCCTCTTTTCCTTAAGCAAGCAAATTCTTATTAAAAACACCCATTCACGCTAAATAAACTCGGAGGTTCCCATCAAGTACGATGGATGCGAGGGGGTGCTAATACCTTCCCCTCGTATAACCGACCCCCGAACCCTAAGACTTGGTTGCGATGACCACGCTCTTTTCCCAAAGGTTTTATCGCTATTTCCCTTTCCCTCCTTGGGATAAATAAAATCCGGTGGCGACTCTGTGTCATTTTTCGCGTAGCGACAGGAGTCCTTGGTGCGGAGAAGTTGTGTGAAATTCCATGCTCTTCACAAAATTCGTCAAAAGAGGCGTTTTGAAATTCTCCACCGTGATCGCTTCTAATGGAGGCAATTGTAAGAGACTTCTCATTTTGGATTTGTTTTTCATACTTCTTGAATGCTTTGAATGCTTCACTTATCTGCATTAAAAAGAAAGTCCAAGTGTATCTAGAAAAATCATCTACAATTACTAATGCATAAACATTACCTCCGAAGCTTTTTGTTCTAGATGGACCAAAGAGATCCATATGCAACAATTGTAGTGGCCTAGTTGTGGACACCACATTTTTGGATGTGAAAGTTGATTTGGTTTGTTTTCCTTTTTGACAAGCTTTGCATAACCTATCTTTGATGAATTTGATCTTCGGCAATCCAATAATCAAGTCATGTTTGATCAATTTATTCAAGTGCTCCATATAAATGTGAGCAAACCTCTTATGCCATAACCATGATTCATTGTTGCTTGTCAAGAGACACCTAACATTCACAGATACGTTATCCAAGGAAATTAAGAAAATATTATTAACTCTTTTACCTTTTAGCATAACTTCATGATTAACTTTGTTTTCAATTAAACATTCATTTTTAGTGAAGTTTATTTTGAAACCTCGGTCACACAATTGGCTAATGCTAAGTAGACTATACTTTTGACCTTCCACATATAGGACATCCTTATAGTTGTTGAAGGAGGTGAACCAACGATGCCTATGCCAAGGATTCTCCCTTTGTTGTTGTCACCATAGGTAACAAATCCTTTGTTTTTAAGCGTTAGATGTGAAAATTTGCTTAGGTCATCCATCATGTGCCTCAAACATCCACTATCAAGATACCATTCATTTGAA
The DNA here is from genome assembly GCA_963859935.3 of Lathyrus sativus. Classification (NCBI taxonomy): domain Eukaryota; kingdom Viridiplantae; phylum Streptophyta; class Magnoliopsida; order Fabales; family Fabaceae; genus Lathyrus; species Lathyrus sativus. The sequence goes on along the minus strand of OZ012735.1, from coordinate 13,263,046 downwards.
GATGTCTTCAAGTATACCTACAAAAAAGAGTGAATTTTTATTAGGTACCCAAATTGCCTTGGGTCCTTCAAAGTTAGTTCCTTTCTTTACACATACATAATGGCCTTGAGCAACACTAAAATTTCTAATATAACATGCATTTGGAGTATGTCCTTTTATACCACAATAGAAACATGTAGGCTCAAAATTGCTTTTATATCCAGGGGATAAGATTTCTTCTTATTGTTTCTTTTCTTCTTGACATATTGATGAACCCTTTTATGATTGTCACTTTTTTCAATAGGAACTTGTTCTTTTGCTTTGACAAATATGGTCTTGTTAGAAGTTGGTTTAGAAAATTTGGAGTAACCAAGACCACTTTTATCATTTGAATATCTTTGATTACTAAGAACACTTTCCAATCCAATTTTTCCTTTTCATATCTTTCTAGGACCCTTTTTAATTGGACCATTTGAAAAGATAGTGACTCACATTTAGTGCATGCAAAATTCTTAATCAATTTTTCTTTTTCATCTTTAAACTTATTTTCCATTTTCTCAATTTTTTTTTCCAAAAATGATATTTGTTTCTTTTGAGATGAAATATTTTTATATAAAATTTTGCACTCACTTAAAAGTTCATCAATTGCTCCTTGAGAATCATTATCAAAAATAGAGAAATCACTACTAACCTTATTGTCTTCATCGTCGAAATGATGTGATGCCATCAATGCTAGATTTGCGCTTTGATCACTATCAGAGTCCGATGAAGAACTTATCTCGTTGTCATCCCAAGCAATGTAGACTTTCTTTTTGAAATCCTTCTTTCCTTTGTGGTCATTATTCTTTGTGAGTTTAGGACATTCTGGTTTGATGTGACCTTTCTTTCCACATTCATAGCATGTAATGTCTCTGTTTGATGTTGATATTTTCTTTTCTTTATTTTTTGAGAATTTCTTCCTTCTTGTATAACTTGAGTTTTTAATATTATTTTTTGCACCAAAATATTTCCCAAGTATTTTTACAAGGAGAGTAAAGTTTTCGTCCTCTTCGAGATTGTCTTCTTTCTCCACTTCTTTGGATTCAACTTTTAAGGCAATGCTCTTGGATTTCTTCTCTTGAATTTCATGTTTCTCTAATCTTCCAAGTTCCATTTCATACTCTTGAAGTTTTCCGAATAACATAGCGGATGTCATGGTTGATAGGCTTTTCTTATCAGAAATCACCGTCACTTTAGGTTGCCATTCTTTTGATAAAGACCTAAGCACTTTAAGATTAAGTTCATCATTGGTTAGTGTCTTACCAAGTGCATTCAAGTGATTTCTCAAATGCATGAATCTTTTCTGCAAGTCTAAGATGGATTCTCCTGGTTGCATTCTGAATAGTTCGTACTCTTGACTCAACGTATTTAATCTGGATCGTTTAACTTCGGCGGTTATTTCGTGAGTTTCAACAAGAGTGTCCCAAATTTGCTTGGTCGTTGAACATGTTGAGATACAAAAGAATTCATCCATTCCAAGTGCACTTTGTAATATGTTTATCGTTTTTTTGTCGTAGAGAACTTTCTTCTTATCATCATCATCCCATGATCCTTGCAGTTTTGATGAGCCGACTCTGTTGACTACCATTGTAGGAACAAATGGACCATTTTAGACAGCCTCCCATTTTCACTTCCTTGTGCTTCTAGATGTGGCTTCATGCGGATTTTCCAAAAGTTGAAATATTCGCCAAAGAACAAAGGCGGCTTGTTGCTGCTGCCACTGTCTTTGAATACAAGATTGTTATTCGCGGAAGCCAGCTGGATCTAATAGGAACAGGTTACCTATAACCTGCTCTGATACCAATTGTAAGTAGTAAATGCGCCTAAGAGGGGGGTGAATTAGGTTCTGAAAAATTATCGACAATCTTGTACGGTTCCTTGGTTCTTTTTCCGGTTATTAGTTAATGACTGAAAGTAAAGGCAGGAAAGAAAAAGAGACACAGGAAATTTATAGTCATTCCCCTCACACTCCGAGGGTACTCCACTCCCCTTTCGACTCGAAAGAGAATTTCACTATAGTTTAGAATTTTGCAAAGCCTAATCACGACAAAGGTGATGCTTACTATCTAAACCTATAGGTAATCCAAGTGTTGAAGAACAATCCTCTTCAAGACACTTCACTTGTTTCCAACAGTCCTGGATAACAAGGTAATACAAAAAAAATGATCTTGAGATAAATTGGAAATATTTGATAGAATGCTGTTATCAATCTTCACAATTGATCTTCTTCTCGAAACAAGTGTTACTCAGATAAATATACAAGTTTTCTTGTTAAAGGAAGCCGCGAGAGTGTGAAAATTCATTCAATGGCTTCTTTCAAAAATGAGTTTGAACACTTAAGATGAAAATTTGAAGTTTTAAGAAAGTGAGTAATTTGAGAGATTTTGTTTCTTTAAGGTGTATTAGAATTTTGAAAATTTTAGCAATTTATATTGATCAAAAACCTTTTCAAAAAGGTGTGATTTGGAGCAGCAAAAACAGTCAGAATTAAAAATGGTAAACAATGCATTTCTTCATGAACAACTGCCATTTTTGCTTGTTGCTTCAGTGTTAATCAGTTAACCAAAAGGGTTAACCGGTTAACACCTTACAACGTACAAAAGAATTCAAATTTTACACATGTTAATCGGTTAACCATATAGGTTAATCGATTAACACTGTTAAAAAACACAAAGCAATTAATTTTAAAGTGTGTTAATCGGTTAACCAATGTGTTAATCGATTAAGATTGAAGGTTTTTTAGAAAACACTTAATTTTAATAAAAATGAGTATTTTAAAAAGGTTTTAAAAGTGTTAGTGATAAAAGTAAAGTGAAAAGTGATTTTATGGACACTTGTATAAATAATTCTAAGTAATATTTGTTATACCATTGCTTTGAACATCATCATCACTTGAAGCTTGTAATCGAAGCTTTGATCTAACGAATTCATATGTGAGGGTATATCTTGATCTTTGATGTCCTTTTGATTGCTTGATTCTCTTACTTTTTGCCAAGAATATCTTGTGTACAAAGCTTGTTCTAGTTGTCCTCATCAAAACATTATAGGCCTTGAAGCTTGCTTCTACAAGAATGGATTTTGATCAGAGGGAGAGTGGTACCGGGTGATCCGTCTACTACCTCACTACTACGGAAAACATATACAACAACAATTGGAAAAAGGATACCACCACATGTAACCCACCGTTATGAAGTAGTGTGTGGTTGTAAGTTCACTATATACCACTACGGGTGTGTGACCATTGTGATATACTAGGTAGCATTCTACTTATAACCACGATTGTTGGTTACAACTGTTGTTACATAGTCTCAAGGTCATGGGTTAGAATCTCTACAATTGCGTGAAAAATTATATTAGACGTGTTATCTATCACCATGGTCCTTTGTATAAACCGTTGATAAATATTTATTAGTTTTTTTTTAAAAAATTTATATTATTGTTTTAACAGCCCATTATATTTTTGTACCTGTATTCTGAACCTGATTCTATACATATATTACAAAGGTAAATAGAATTTACATCAAAAGCCAAAAAAAATTATTTACTTCATCAAGTCCAAAAAATATTATTTACATCATCAAACTCAAATGTATATCAAACATATACATATTACAAATTAAACTCGTGTTTGAGGACCCTTAAGCATATTGAAGATATACGCCCAACATTTATGAATGTCTACAAAGTTGTTGTAGGGGAATGATGTATCGTCATTAAACATCTACATAAAAAAGTGTAAAAATATGAATATCACACATATATGATAGTCATAGCCAACTTAAACAATAATATGTTATTGTAAACAATTCATTACATATATAATATATACCTGATAATGCCGGCGAAGATAATGTTTAACATGTGTTTTATTACATAATACTCACTCTCGTATCTTTGGTTGTTTTCTCGTCTACAAATTTAAACATTAATTTCATGAATTTTATAACCACACATGCATGTAACAACATATATAAATGAATGTCACAAGTAATCTGACCACTTACATTAGGTAAGATAAATGTGGACTTTTATCTAATATTGTGCAAGATATAATGTCGCTGCATAACACTGTACATTGAAAATGATTTTAATATATTACGTATTAAACCAATTACAAAGTCAAAGATAATATTACTAAGAAGTTTCATATAAACATAAAATTACCTATTAATAATATGAAGGTGGGAAAAACACTTAGAAGGGGGGTTGAATAAGGGTTTAGAAAAATTATGGCAATAAAAACTACACGATATTTTTATCCTGGTTCGTTGAACTCAACTACTTCAGTCCATCTTATCAAAGATGATTCAACTTTCTCCACAAGGACTTAATCCACTATATTCAAACAGATTACAGTGTTAACCACTAAGAACAATTGTCTTAGTCTTCTCAAAAAATCCTGACCACAACTTGGTCTTCTCAAGGAACCTTTTACAATAAAATGTAAACTAACAAGTGTTTAAGATGCTTCTAAAAAGCTGTATCACAACTGTGATTTTTACACTTTAGATTTAAGAACAAATGAAATTATTCAACAAAGAAAATATAATTTGTATGAGAGCTTGAGAGTAGTTTGCAATTGATTTTTCAATAGTTTCGTCAACTGTAGAATGTTGTTGAAGGCTTGCTTTTATAGAGCAGAAGGTCCAAGACGTTGCAAGCTTGGAGACCGTGTACTGTAAAGTAGTTGTGGCCTATTTGTCTTCTAATGACTCTAGCTTTCCTAGAAGAGGATTGTTCATACACATCCTTTTTGCATGTGTTCCTGTGTCTATCACAAAAGAGGAAAGAGCCGTTTGGAATATGCCAACGGATATAACTTTGAATAATATCTTCTTCAACAAGCTTATATCTCACAGTTATCGACATCAGAGCCTTGAGTGATCATAGCCTTTGATGTTATCATATTTTTTTTATATCAGAGTGTTGTAGCCATTGTGTTTTAGCGTGAATATTACTCAGAGCAGAGTTTGGAAATCAGATCCTCTGTACTTGCAGCGAACAGTACATTCAGAGTCTTCTGAAAAACAATGCTTGAAACTCTTCATACAAAGTCTTCAGCTACGCTTCAGATGCTTCTGCTTCAGAGTCTTCTGGCAGCACTCAGAGCCTTCTGATGATATGCTTCTGATGCTTCAGATGCTTAGCGTAGAGAGCGTTCAGATGCATTTTTGCTTCCTTAAGAGTATTAAAATTAATATCTAAAACAAAAATACTTGAACAAAATTAGAGTATATATTTTCCTAATACAAAATTTCATTAGTGTTATCATCAAAACATAGAGATAATTATAAGAACCAATCTATGTTCTAACAATCTCCCCCTTTTTGATGATGACAAAAACATAGGAAATTTGTTCAGATAAAAAAAAGAAAAAAAATATATAACTCCCCCTGAGATACAGAATCTCCCCCTGAAATGAATACTCTAATAGAAATAAATACTTCCCTTTTTGCATGAGTATTCTTATCAGAATAAGAACTTGATTAGAATTCTGGTTAAAATATACTTTCCAGAATCAGAGTCTGGTTAATTGATTTACTTGCCAGGATCAGAGCTTTGGTAATCAGAACCTGGTTTGATGTTTCAGTATCAGAGCAAGGTTTGTATTAAACGTTTCAGAGTCAGAGTCTGGTTAATATTGCAGAGTCAGAGTCTGTTTTGGAAAGGATCTGATTTGGGGATTCTCAGGGTATCTTCAATGAATTTTGTCAGATGATATGTTAAAGTTTTGAAAGACTAAAATTCAATGTTAGATAAATTTTATTATGTCTGAATTCCATTTTGGTAACTGTTTATATTGAACATCAGAATTTCATTTTCTCCCCCTTTTTGTCATAATCAAAAAGAAAAACTTTTAAAGACAAATAAAAGGAAACATAGAGAAAAGATATGAATAGATAAGAGAAACATTCATTCATTCATTAAAAATATTCAGATAACAAAGACATCAGATAACGAATACAAGTGCACAAACATCAGATAAAAACATAAAGCTAAGATTGATGAGAAAGCAGCATCTTCAGAAGGTTAGTAATCTCAGAAGAAGATTCTTCTTGCTTGGACATCCACTTCTCAATGTTGTCAGTCTTCTGATCTTGCTTAACCATCCAGGACTTCATTTCAGAATGGCTAGCTTCCAGTATAGCAATCTTATCTCTCAGATCAGAGTCCTCTTGCTTGATATCAGATGATGAAGGAGCAGATTCAGAAGCATGAGCTATAGTATTGTCAATGACCATTGCAGAAGCAGTGTCTTGAGTAGCAGAATCAAATGCGTTATCTACAGTCGTCAGAGCTAATGGATTATCTGTCAGATGTTCTTCAGGCACAGATTCTTCTGGGGTGACTTCTGCAAGAGCAGAATCAATAACAGGGACAGATGCAGGAAGTTCCAGAAGTAAGGTAGGAGTTCTGGGAGTGCAAATAAGATCATTCAGATGAGTGAGTCTGACATTCTCAGGAAACCTAACTCTGGATTCAAACTTGTAAGACGGTTCTTCTTCACCTTTGATAACCACATTTTCAACTCCTTTTCAAAACCAGCAATCAGAGTACCAACATTTAATCTACGTTTAGGTGTGAGAATTTCTTCTAGAACAGATTTTTTTTGTAGGTTCAGGGATTGCAGAGGTAGAGGGTTTTGAAGGTATGGTGAAGGTTGGGATGATAAATAAGGGACTAGGATATGTAGGGTAATCAGATGAAGTGATGGCTTTAGGTTTGAATGTAGATGATCTGGGAAATAGTAACTGTTTGAAATAGGATGGAGATGGAATGACATCAAAAGGAGTGGGATCATATGGAGTGAATATATTGTTCTATGAGTGTAGAGGTTCAGATGGAGTGGTGTCATATTGTTCTGATTCGGATGAAGAAGTAGAATCAAAAAAGTGTTTAAGGTCGAGTCCAGATGGAAAGGGATGATAATGATATGTTTTGAGTGAGGCAAAAAAAAATTTAGACATGCGTCTGGGTGATGAAGTGGATTCAGAATTATTTGAAGTAGATTTAGAAAGAGTAGGTTCAGAATGAATGGGTTTAGAGAGAATAGACTGAATTTATGGTGGTAGGTTAGATTCAGTAGAATTACTTGAATATGTGGTATGACGTGACGTGGATGAGATGTCAATCATGGTTTTGAGAGGTAGAATGTCCAGTACATCAGAATCAGAAATATATGATTCAGATGGTTAGAGTTGTGTTGGTTCAGGATCAGAAGTAAAATGTTCTTCTGGTTATGGTGAGAGTTCTTTTTCTGGTTCTGGGATTTCTTCTTGTTGTGGTTGTGGTTGTTCTTCTGGTGGTGTTTGTTTTTGTTGGTCAGATTGTTGTGGGATAGATTCTGTTGGTGTGGATTCTGGTTGTGTAGAAGGTATTGGTTCATCTGGTATATGTTCTTCTTGGTGTTGTGGTGAGGGAACAGATTCAGTATTTTGGGGTGGTTCGGAGCAAGTTTGTGGAGTAGGTAGGGATTCAGAATTAAATGCTGGTACATCTGTTACTGATTCAGAAATAGAAGGTAAAGATGTAGAATTACCGGATTTCTTGACTTTCTTAATTTTCTTGACTCTTTCAGAAGGTGCTTCTTCAGAAGCTTTTCTTTTCTTGAGCTTCTTCTTCTGAGGTGCTTCATAAGTTTTCTGCTTCTTCTGAGGTTCTTCAGAAGTTTTCTGCTTTTTCTTAGGTTCTGCAACTTCTTCTTCTTCTTCTAGAGCCTGTTTTCTCTGCCTCATATTCATCTAGCATAGGTGCAGGATTGAGAAAACCTTCTGGAATTAGAATTCCTTGTTCTAGACAAGAGTCAATGAATTTGATCAGAACTTCCTTTGGTTCCTCTGCATAAAAGATTGGAAAATATGCTAGAGGGATTCTTCGTCTGCTTACTTCTTCTGTATTGAGTTTGTCAGGTACACAAGTAAGTTCATCTATGACCTTCATCCTCTGGAGACTTTTAGCATTCAGAACTTTTCCAAGAATGGATGTAAGTTCTTCTTTCAGTCCAGCCTCATGCAGATGCGCCACCAGACCATTCTCTGTCAGAATGTCTGAAATCAATCTGCCACAAGGAATCTGGTTTCTGCCTTTCATCTTCTGGTCTTCTCTAGAGATCTTAACATGGTTCCAAAGATGAGAGAAGAGCAAGTAAGGCAGATCTACCTTTGTGCTTTGACTGAAGCAGTACATGAAATACAACTGGTCATTGTTCACATAGTCAGGTGAATTTGTAGACTTCCTGTGATGGATGCAACCCATGAAGATTTTGGCCCAGATCTTGTAGTTAGGTTTCAGATCTTTGAATTTTTTTGAGGGATTTCCAGAAGCAATCACCTCATCATAAACAGCTTCCATATTAACACGCCCAGTTAAATGAGAAACTCCATCAGTTTCTTCATATCCAATAAGATTCCTTATCAGATCTTCAGTAATCACAATTTCTTTACCCATAACAGAAGAAACAATGAACTTTGGGTAAGCATTAGCATGAATCCAAAATTCCTTTACCAAAACTAGATAAACTGGTCCAAACAGTCTGTCAAAATACTTTGTCCATCCTTGAGCATCAATGATGGAACGAAGATTAAATCCATTCTCTGCCAATGAAGCAAAATCCACTAAGGATTCACATAAAACCTCAAGTTTTTCAACAGGTGTGAGATTTGTTCTAATAGGTTCTTTGAAAGCAGTAGGACCCAGATTAGAAGAAGAAATAGCTGCCATGGTAGATTGAAACTGTGTTGAAGTAGATGAAGAAGTAGCCATTGTTGATCTTGAAGATTTAGGGTTACGAAGGTTTGAGGGTTTGAGAGATAGATGAAAACAATGAAGAAGGCAGAAATGCATACAAGTGTGCGTGAGAGTGAAAAGTGTGAAATGGTGTGAGTTGTGGAATTTATAGAAAAAATTAGGGCACACAAAGAGTCACACAATAAGCACGTTTACACTTAGCATTTAATAAAAAGAATATAATCATTTCAAGCATTTAATGATTCTGACAATTGGGGGGAAAACGAGAAACTCAAAATTCAAAACAGTACCTCAAACGTCATTTCAGTAATGTGCACTCCATCTTTTCAGATTCAGAGTTACACGTGTTTGCTTGCATGTTCTTCTGAAAACTCTTTGAGAAATGAAACGTTAGCCAACGTTCAGATCCTCTGAGGCTTGTTAGTTCAGATACACATAGAAATAATAATCAAGGAAATAAATAGATATCGAATGTAATACTTCAGAGTTTTAAACATTTTGCATCTGAGAAAGTTGCTTCTGATAAACATTTTATTCTGGACAGAAATCCATACTAATATTTTTCAGAATAAACTTAAACCTATCTTCAGCAAGGAGTTTAGTGAAGATATCAGCCCATTGATGGTCTGTATCAACAAAGTTTAAACTTAAAATTTCCTTTTGAATATAATCCCTAATGAAGTGATGTTTAATTTCTATATGCTTAGACTTAGAGTGTAAAATTGGATTTTTAGATAAGCATATAACAGAAGTATTATCACAGAAGATAGAAATGTTACTCTCAAAGATCTGATAATCTTCTAGTTAACTTTTCATCCAGAGCATCTGTGTGCTACATCCAGCAGCAACAATGTATTCTGCTTCTGTAGTTGACAGTGCAATTGTAGGTTGCTTCTTGCTATACCAGGAGATCAAATTACTTCCCAGAAACTGACAGCTTCCAAAAGTACTTTTTCTTTCAACTCTGCCTCCAGCGTAATCAACATCACATAATCTAACTAATTTAAATTCATCATATTTTCTGTAACACAAACCCACATTAGTAGTACCTTTCAGATACCTTAGAATTCTCTTAATAGCTGTTAAGTGAGATTCTCTAGGATTTTATTGGAATCTAGCACACAAACATACACTAAATAGAATATCAGGTCTAGAAGCAGTTAAGTACAGAAGAGAGCCAATCATACCTCTGTAGAGTTTCTGATCTACTTTCTTACTTACCTCTTCCTTACCCAGAGTGCTTGTTGGACGCATTGGAGTCTTTGCCAACTTACTATCAGTCATGTTGAACTTTTTTAGAAGCTCTTTTACATATTTAGTCTGATGAATGTAAGTGCAATCTGGAGTTTGGTTAACTTGAATTCCTAGAAAGAATCTAAGTTCTCCCATCATGCTCATCTCAAATTCAGCCTGCATACATTGAGCAAACTCCTTTACAAGCTTAATATTGGTAGATCCAAATATAATATCATCTACATATATTTGAAAAATTTACAGATCTTTCTTAAATGTTTTACAGAAGAGAGTTGTGTCCACTTTGCCTCTGATAAAATTCTTCTCCAGAAGAAAATTACTTAATCTCTCATACCAAGCTCAGGGAGCTTGTTTTAAACCATATAGAGATTTCTTAAGTTTAAAAACATGTTCTGGAAATTTATCATTTTCAAAACCAGGAGGTTAATGAACATAAACTTCCTCTTCTATAATCCCATTTAAGAAGGCACTCTTAACATCCATCTGATATAGAGTGATGTTATTTTGTGCAGCAAAAGAAATGAGTAGACGTATAGACTCTAACCTGGACACAGGAGCATAAGTCTCTGTGTAGTCAATTCCTTCTTATTGACTATACCCTTGAGCTACTAGCCTTGCTTTGTTTCTTACAACTTCTCCTTGCTCATTAAGTTTATTTCTGAAGACCCATTTAGTTCCAATTATATTGAATCCTTTTGGTCTTGGAACCAGATCCCAATCTTCATTCCTTGTGAATTGATTTAGCTCCTCTTGCATTGCAATTATCCAATCATTGTCTTGCAGAGCTTCATCCATAAAAGTTGGTTCAATTACTGACACCAAGCCAAAAAATGATGTTCTAGATGATCTGATAAAAGATCTTGTTCTGATAGGGTCATCCTTCTTCCCAATGATCATTTCTTCTGGATGAGAAGCCTTAATTCTGGATGATCCTTTAACATTTCTTTCTTTAGAAATATTCAAGTTATTCATCTGAGCTGCCAAGGGAGTTACATCTGGCGTTGCTTCAGATTCTTTCACTTGAGCCTTATCTGCCTCTAAGTCTTCAGAGTCTGTGAGAATGATTTCTCTATCTGCAGAATTATCAAGCTACTTTGGCTTTTAATTGCCAAGCTTATCATCAAATCTGACATGAATAGATTCCTCTACAATCTGTGTCTCAGTATTGTATACTCAGTAGCCTTTAGAGCGTTTAGAATATCCAAGCATGAAACACTTCTGAGCTTTGGAATCAAACTTGTTAAGATTCTCTTTAGTATTCAACATAAAACATACATATCCAAAAGGATGGTAAGAAATGTTGGTCTTTCTATTCCTCCACATTTCATAGGGAGTATTCTCCAGAAGAGGCCTTACAGACACGCTGTTCTGAATATAACAAGCTGTGTTTATTGTTTCTGCCCAAAAATGTTTTGCCATGTTTGTCTCGTTGGTCATGGTTCTGGCCATTTCTTGCAATGTTCTATTTTTCCTCTCTATAACTCCATTCTGTTGAGGAGTTCTAGGGCAGGAGAAATCATGTGCAATGCCATTATCTTTAAAATATTTTTCAAAAGATTTGTTTTCAAATTCTCCACCATGATCACTTCTGACTTTAACAATTTTAAAATCTTTTTCAGTTTGGACTTGTTTGCAGAAGTCAAAAAACACAGAATGTGACTCATCCTTGTGTTTTAGAAATTTTACCCATGTCCATCTGCTATAGTCATCAACTATGACTAGTCCATACTTCTTGCCTCTGATGGATGCAGTTTTCACTGGTCCAAACAGATCAATGTGAAGTAACTCTAATGGCCTAGAGGTTGAGACAATATTTTTAGTTTTAAAAGAAGATTTTGAAAATTTTCCTTTTTAACATGCTTCACAAAAAGCATCTGAGTTGAACTTCAATTTAGGAAGTCCTCTGACCAGATTGAGTTTATTAATTTGAGATATATGTCTCATATTAATATGCCCCAATCTTCTGTGCCAGACCCATTGCTCATCATTAACAGACATAAGGCATTTTACATTTTGAACCATAAGTTCTGAAAGATTGATTTTGTAAATGTTGTTCTTCCTTTTTCCAATAAAGAGGACTGAGCCATCTTTTTGACTAACAGCCTTGCAACATTTTTGATTAAAGATTATGTCATAACCATTGTCACTTAATTGACTTATGGACAATAAGTTATGTTTTAATCCTTCTACAAGTAAGACATTAGATATGGAAGGAAGGTTACCGTTGCCAATAGTACCAGAGCCAATAATCTTGCCCTTCTGGTTCTGTTGCACCCTAATTTTTGACCTTAAGATCCCACCTCCATGCTATTGAAACCACTATTGTTCAAGTAATACCCCAAATTTGTCCTACCTTTACATGATTTCTAGTGCCACTTTATTTCAAATGAATAAAATAGCACAATTGGCAAGAGGACATGTGTAAGGAGTTGTGAGTGTGAGATGTTGAGAGATCGAATCTCACCTTTGTCACTTTTTGTTTTTTTTATTATTTTTACTCTAGTTTTTTCTATTTTTCATTAAAAAATAACAAAAATAATTTTTTTTATTATTATTTAACTATTATTTTCGTATTTTAATTAAATCATTTTTTAAAAAATATTATTTTTTTCACTTTTTTCTGAATTATTCATAAAAATATCCAAAAAGTCATAAAAATAAAATATTAGAAAATAGGTTGTTCTTTTTAAATGTTTAGTATAAATAAATAGAACTTTAAGTTTATTTTAATTACTTTAAATTATTTAAGTTTTATTTAGTTTTAACTAATTATTTAATTTGGGTTTTAAAATGGGCTTTAGGGATATTATTGACAATTGATAGTTAACCCTAATTTGACCCCTATATATATTATGTTGCATTGTTGAAAAGGAGGCTGGAAAAAAAAACCTAAGAGGAGTGTCATTTACCATTATTTCTCCTTCTTCATCTATTATTGATATAGTTTGATTTCTTCTTCTTATTTTTCCTTCTTCATCTATTATTGATATAGTTTGATTTATTTCTTCATCTATTACTGAAATATATATATATATATATATATATATATATATATATATATATATATATATATATATATATATATATATATATATATATATATATATATATATATATATATATATATATATATATATATATATATATATATATATATATATATAAGATTATATTTTGATCGAATTATGTCGATACGATGTTTGCACATTTGTGTGCATGACGCGGGACATTTGTGTTAGTTCGATCCGGTTGCGATGATCGCATTTTTGCGTGAGCAATACTGTATTTTGCTTAAAATTTCTTTTTCTTTACAATAAATTTTGTTTCGTCCGATTTAGATCGGGTTGCGATGAGCGCATTTATGCGTTAGCAACATTGTTGGGTTATTTGGCACATTTAAAATTCCTTTTGCTTTATTATTATTATTATTATTATTATTATTATTATTATTATTATTATTATTATTATTATTATTATTATTATTATTATTATTATTAATTATTATTATTTCGATAAATTTAGATCCGTACGACTTGGATCCGGTTGCGATGATCACATTTTTTGCGTTAGCAACATTATTATTTTAAAACATTTTAAAAAATTTTTTGCTTTACGTTTTTTTATAAATTTGGATCTAGCACAATTTTTGGTCCCTCTTGCGATGATCACGTTAAGTGCAACAAGATAGTGATGTTTTTTTATTGGTTTATGTGCGGATCTATTGTTGTGTTTCAATCTTATACGCGTCTGATAGTTTAGGAAAGCAATAATCCATTTTTTTGCGCTTACCTATTCGCGTTTTGATTTACAAATTATGATTTTATCTAATTTTATTATCTCGATTTCTTGATCTGACTTGCGATGACCTCTAACGCGGTAGCAATTTGCTATTTTAATTCGTATTATTTTTTAATAATTCAACATCGCTATCATTATTATTAAATATAATTTCTTGTAATAGTCTTTGCACGTTTTCGCATACGCGACTTAGAATCGCGTATTTGCCTCTTGATTTTAATCCGTGCACTTTTCGTTTCAACTTATTTTGAGTTATTTGATGTATGATGTTAATATTGTGTATATATTTTATTCTTGTTCATACTTAAATTGTTTTAAAACTAATTCTTGATTTAATCAAGCCATTTTTATACCTTGTAAGTCGATCATTCATGATCGCCATCGACCGTAATCGTTAAGGTATTTCATTGTACGATAATATTAGCATAATCTCCCCTTAATCTTAATCTTTAGGATCATAGAATTAAGTTAGTCTTTCTCTTAAAACTATAACTTCTTTTCTTAAAAAGTCCATAAAAAATATACTTAGTTTAATTTAATTTATTTTAGTTTTAGAACTTAAGTTATTGGTTTTTTTTTAACTAATTGCTTTCCTTAATAAGTAAATTAACTCTTTTTAATTTCTGATTAATTTAATTCATCTTTGCAATTTAACTTAATCTCTAAACGTATTTTAAACTTAATTATGAAATACTCTCAAAAATCACAAAAATAATTAAACTCCTAATTTTCAAATCAATAATTTCACCATTGCTAATCTCTAAATCCACTTAACCATAATTCACTATCTAACTTCATTTCTCAGTTTTATCCCTTTACATTTAATCTCTAATCACTTTTCGTCGTACACATTACCTACATTTCATTACCTCGTGCTTATCAATCACATCATCGCTTTTATCCATTCGCTATTCTCCATTACCGATATTCCCCTCCAAAGGAAAGGTTCACATGCTTGACCCCCGTGTCAATGCCTTTACCCTCACCCTAGCCTTAGGATTTGAGTCCCCGTACTCACCTTTTTAGGCGTCCCGTCGTGGACATACCTTCATCCTTTTCAATTTAACTTTTAACGTAGATAAGAGTCTTCGCACTCCAAGTAAGTGTTTCTATATGAACGCTTATTTCCCTTTGGAACTTTGACTCACAGTCAATAATTCCTCAAACCCTTTAGGGGAACTACAGATACTCTGATTCCATTCCCGTCAGGATATGTAGGCACATGATGCGACGTCTTGGCGAGTATACTTAGGACTAACCCCTTAGGTCTTTCTCTTTACCTCTAACCCTTAGCATTACCCTTAAGCAAATAACTTGGCAATAAACAACATAAAACAAGAGGTTCCTGTAGAGTACTACAGAAACTTAGGATGCTAATACCTTCCCTAAGTTTAACCAACCCCCGAACCTTAGATCTCTCCCCACGTTGTGTTTACAATGCAAAATAGGTTTTCCTTCCTTTAACCTTTCCCTCGGATAAATCAAAGACCGGTTGCAAATGAATTAAATATTCAAGTTATTTAATAGCTTGGCAATGGTATCCAAATTTCACCGCGACAGAAATGGCGACTTCACTGGGGATAGCCTCAGTGGGTTTCCCTATCTTGTATTATTTTGTTTGCTTATTGCTTTATATTTGCTTACTTGCTTATTTGTTTATTTGTATATTTGCTTATTTATTCTTTTGGGTTGTTATCCTTGAGTGGTGAGACAAAGTCCTACACCCGGACTTGAGAGAAATTAAGATAGGATGGTGATATATTCGACGTGGCTTATAGGGAGTTGAATCCCGACCAAGTTGACTCGAGAATCCCGCTTAGTTGAGACCCTTTCGAAAATGGTTTGGTTGAACGAGTAATCGTGAAAACTTTTACTATTGTCGATTGGAGTCTATGATGCTAAGGACCGTAGTTACCTTTAACCCCACTTTGGCCTTTATTAGAACGTAGTGCGGGACTATGAGGGAGTACTCCCGAAATAGTGCTACGCGATGCTACACTCAAAAGAAGTTCTCTTGAGAATATTATTAATCACCGAGTAATTGGGAAGTTGATAATATCCGAAAGATGGGCTGTTGACTTTGGGAACCATTTTAGAACCTTGTTCTGCAGGTACAATCAACCTTTAGTCCATGTCCTTTGGGAATGGGTACACCCTTGCTCCATGCTCATTGCAAGCCTACGGTCTCCCTTTTGTTTGTTTATCTTTGTGTGTCCTTATGTGCTTACTTGTGTTTGTTGCATCCATAAAGCATCATATTGCATTGTTTTCATGGGGCTCTTAGTTTATTTATAAACATTAGAGAAACCAATAGGGATTACAAAAGAAAATATTTTGAAATATTCAACTTGGATGACCTAAGGAAGTAGGAGCTCAGATTGAAGAAAACTCAAAAGACAAATACAAGAGGCTTTCCGTATCATGGAGGATCATTAGAAGTTCAAAAGGCTCTCATTATCATTGAAGATCCAAGTGAACAAGGGGTTCCCCCTTACTTCCAACAAGAAATAAAAGAAGAGATGGAGGATTTATTTTCCTCCATCAAACTAATCTTTAGACGTTGATCATGGACAACTTATATTCAAGAAGATCCAAGTGGAAGAACAAATCAACAAGCAAGATGAAGGACTTCCTTAGGACTTTATTAGCTTTTATGTTAGGACTCTTGTGAGAATGTTTCTACACAATCCGATATCAAAAAATAATAAATGAATTTTCTTTGTTACTCTGTGATGTTTGTAAATACACGAATTCCATGAAACCTTTCATCTACATCCTGCATTCTGCATTTTGCATCCTTCATTTAGCATTTGCATGTGCATGTGTCTCTTCTCTGTTGTGGCTCATCTGGTCGTTTGTCTTTGTCTTGTCAGTGACATCTTGATCGTCTGACCAAACTCGAAGCAATCATTGAAGGATAGTAAAAAGAACAAAGGATATGGATCCCATGACTAAATTCAAGATGATGATCTTACCAATCTCAGCCTGTGTAAGATAACCTGTTTGTTCAAGTTGATGAAAGAGATTCCCAGTTTCCACGGTATATACCACACCCTCAGATTATCCATATTAAGAGGATTGACTTGAACACCAGCTATGAATTTCATGATGGAATAGTGGGGCATTTGGTTGAAGAATGAAAAGTTCTCCAAGAAAAGTTCAAGAGATGATCAACGACAAATTGTTGACCTTCAGAAGAGAAAGCTCGGTCTCGAATGGAACACTGTTGTGTTAAGGAATACAAAGACTTAACGAAATCCCTTAGAAGGGCTTGTTTGGCTGTTCATTTTGTTTGCTTATATGTATTTTATTTCTCTGATTAGAAAAGCATAATTGGCATGTAGGAACTTGTTTTTTCTTGAATGATAATGCATTAAACGTGTTTGTCTTGAATAAATCCATTTGTATTCACTCATAAAATTATTTTTCATAATTTATAATGCCAATTTTACCCAATCTCTTGCTTTGACAGAGAATTGGGAGGAGGATGACGAATAAAAACGTAAAAAGTTTCCTGTCGTATGCTTTTTAATGAAACCTTGCTAATGATGTAAGGCATTGTTTCAAATCCTAAACACTGGAGATATAAGGAAGATAACCCCTCTTTAACTCCTTTTGAGCCTTGAAGTAGGAGTTTTTTTTTTCTTTTCCACAAAAACCCTCAATTTTAACCTGGGCAGGGTAGTTTTTCAGTTAAGCTGATCGAGCAATCAGACTCTAAAAAAGGAGAAATGAACATTCGAGAATCCATTTTATCTACCCTAACATATTAGGAGGCTAGAAGTCAAAAAACACGAACGGATATCCCTCAACTATCCAAAGAGTGGGGTAGTCACAATCCTTTCAAAAAGATCAAAATGACTTAGGATCACACGACCTGTTCAAAATGATGAAAAATGAATGAAAAGGAAAGTTTACTGAGTCAAAACCTGTGAAGGAGACTTAAGCAAAATAGAGACATCCCGCTAGACTTCAAAGTCAAATTCAAAAGAATTCGTCCAGGAAAAAGTTAGGGAATACGAAAAATGCGAAAAGAAAAAAAACAAAGGATCAAAAATAAATATCCTTAGTAAAGAACAAAGCTGTGTGATCAAACACCAAAATAAAATAGGTGAGTGACTGCCATGTCCAAAGCCTCGATTGAGTTCTCGACCATATCAAAATCCTCTTAAGAGATGAGTGATCGTATCAAGTTTAGTTGAATGTAGGACTGGAGAACATCATAAAGAAGGGGTGGGTACAAATAAACTTTGAGCCTTTATCCTTTGTTTCTTAAACCGTGAACCGAGCCACGATACAACCTTTAAAAGACCTAATTGAAGTAGGGTTTATTTTGAAAGCATACTCAACGAGATGACGTTTCCTGACTCCTATGAGCTATGCTCAATTAGAGATTGGCTTTATAAATTAAATTTGTATCCTAACTAGTGATTCAGTCACGAGTTATTGTGATATCTTTTTCAACGAAAAAAAGAAAAAAAAACTTCAAGACAAACATATATGTTACATTAATGGTTTCAGGAGTAACGTTTCATGCGTGTTGATTTTGCCTGATATCTTAGAAAGTTTACATATAGACATCGATGATGAAACTTGAAGACCATGTTGAACAGGGGCAAGTAGTTTCCAAGTTGTCTACTAATGCAAGTCTGACTTTCTCAGAAGTAAGTTTTGAAGACTCAGTTATACATAACACTGTCAATCCGGGCCAGTTACGTCGAGATTCGACAATCTCTCCAAGAGTTTGAAAATAGTGGGGCAATTGAACTCCATGTTCTCTGTAAAATCCTCTTGGAACGACTTTTTTCTCATAAATCATGTACTCTGGGGCATTTGAGAAGTGAAGAGCAAGTCATCCACTCACAACACGTATTGTCCAAAATGGCGACTATTACAAAACTACTTGGTTTTCATAACATTCTTCATGTCCCTGGTGAATTTTACTTGGAATGGCCATTATTCCTCCGATGGATCTCTATTTTAAGCAGTGATGACAAATGTGGGTGACCTGTTTGTTCCTCCAGTGATTTGCTCAACTTCACCTTCCCGAATGAAGTGAACGTTATTTCCCTCCTTAATGGATCTTTCATAACGCTAGTTTTCCCCAGCGAAGCGGATGTTTATTTCATCCCCATCAAAGTTTCGACTCTGACATATTCAACAGTTTTATTAACCCAGGGTTCCCCATTGAAGTGGATATATATCTTACCCCCTATGAGACCTCAGTTCGAGTATCTCCATCTATAACTCCATTAGGAATCACTCCAGCGAAGCGGGATATGTTTCTTATCTACGAAGTTTCTTCTAAAATGAGATCCATCTTGACGAACCCTTCAATAAAAAAAAGAGGATATTACACCCCAAGTGGGATGTTTTCTATCCCCTAAAGGAATTTTAAAACCCTGAAGCAGGACTGTGATCCCGTATTTGGTTCTCCATCTATCCCCCAGCAGTGCTTCTATCTTTGAGGATTGGTCAGATGTTTGTTCTGAGATGTTTATTTCATCTTTGGTTTCCTCTTTCCATTTGTTGTGTCAACGTCAGCATATAGCATACGCATAACATATAAATAGATAGCATGGCATATGCATTTTGCATCTTTATGTATGTTTGTTCTGTCACTTTGGTCGCGTTTATCCCCAAGGACTAGGTTGTGTCTTCTCCTTCCAAGTACAATTGTCATCCCTAAGCAGAAAAAGCACAATATTTCTATTTCCCCACAGAGTTCGATCCTCGTGGAAGACGGTTGCTTTAGTTAAATCCCATTTGAGTTCATACCTCAATGGACGAGTCTTGCTTGACAGTTTCTCTTTGGCTACTTCCCAAATTGAACTTCGGTCCTTGACAATCACACTGTGGACACCTCCAACTTTCGAATATGGATTAAGCGTGCATTTATTTTGCACTTTTGCTCCCAAAGAAGAATTTTATGGAGATCATCGTCAAATATAAAATACTTTCTCCAGCAGTATCACAAGATCTTCCCGGCAATTTATACCTAGACTACAAGAGACCTTTTTATTGGAGCAACTTGTTCGATCAGGTTTTCTATCAAAGATGACAAATGGCAGTCTCCTCAAGACAGTTTGTCCATCCCTAGTGGATTTATCAAGATCATTAAACTCGTTAAATGAAATCTCTCCAGAAATCCATCAGAGAAGTTTTTCGAAGACATTACAAGACATCACTCTTTATTTGAGAGGACATATTTTGCAAATTAACCGGCCCACATCTCTCCTGAAGATCCCCGGTGAAGTTTTGCAACCTCCAATACATTATGGCTTACAGCCGAAGTTCTACAACCTACAATGACATCTACAATCTACAAATGACATCTACAATCTACAATGACATCTACAATCTACAAAATCTACAATCCCCTATGAAGATGCTCTCGCGAGTTTTCATCATTTCGGGTAGGAAACTGAGACCTGTTCATGGCATCTAGACCATGAGGTGTGGGGAGGTTATTTCCAGAACTGAGACCCATTCATGGCATCCAGACCATGAGGCGTGGGGAGGTTATTTCCAGAACTGAGACCCGTTCATGGCATCCAGACCATGAGGCGTGGGGAGGTTATTTCCAGAACTGAGACTTGTTCATGGCATCCAGACCATGAGGCATGGAGAGGTTATTTCCAAAACTGAGACCCGTTCATGACATCCAGACCATGAGGCGTGGGGAGGTTATTTCCAGAACTGAGACCCGTTCATGGCATCCAGACCATGAGGCGTGGGGAGGTTATTTCCAGAACTGAGACCCGTTCATGGCATCCAGACAATGAGGCGTGGGGAGGTTATTTCCAGAACTGAGACCCGTTCATGGCATCCAGACCATGAGGCGTGGGGAGGTTATTTCCAGAACTGAGACCCGTTCATGGCATCCAGACCATGAGGTGTGGGGAGGTTATTTCCAGAACTGAGACCCGTTCATGGCATCCAAACCATGAGGCGTGGGGAGGTTATTTCCAGAACTGAGACCTGTTCATGGCATCCAGACCATGAGGCGTGGGGAGGTTATTTCCAGAACTGAGACCCGTTCATGGCATCCAGACCATGAGGCGTGGGGAGGTTATTTCCAGAACTGAGACCCGTTCATGGCATCCAGACCATGAGGCGTGGGGAGGTTATTTCTAGAATCGAGACCCGTTCATGGCATCCAGACCATGAGGCGTGGGGAGGTTAATTTCAGAACTGAGACCCGTTTATGGCATCCAGACCATGAGGCGTGGGGAGGTTTATTCGAAGACATCTTTTATTTCCTGGCTAATCTCGGCAGTAGATTCCCAGAAGACCTCGACAGTAGGTATCTCTATTTTATTTCCTGGCTAATCTCGGCAGTAGACTTTTCCAGCTGATAATTGCATTTGACCTGTGCAGCAAGTTCTTCAAGTGGTTCTCTCGCCAAATGCTCCACAACATATTTTTAGACACTTTGTGATTGTCAATCTTTCCCCGTGGAGTCTTGCTTTGTTGAGCCTGTTCTTCCCATGTGTTGTGTCTGGTTTTCTCCTGTGACATCGTTTCCTCACAGGCCCGTCTGTCTTGCATTTTCATATCATTGCATATCATTTGCATTCGGTGGCTTCTTAGGGCCAAAAATTCGTGCAATGATTGTATTTAAGTCCCTCCTATCTCGTCGAGAAGAAGATTTCAATCTCCATATCTCCGAATAGGAGTAACTTAAATAGGGGCATCTGTTGCACCCTAATTTTTGACCTTAAGATCCCACCTCCTTGCTATTGAAACCACTATTGTTCAAGTAATACCCCAAATTTGTCCTACCTTTACATGATTTCTAGTGCCATTTTATTTCAAATGAATTATATAGCACAATTGGCAAGAGGGCATGTGTAAGGAGTTGTGAGTGTGAGAGGTTAAGAGTTCGAATCTCACTTTTGTCACTTTTTATTTTTTTATTATTTTTACTCTAATTTTTTCTATTTTTCATTAAAAAATAACAAAAATAGTTTTTTATTATTATTTAACTATTATTTTTGTATTTTAATTAAATCATTTTTTAAAAAATATTATTTTTTTCACTTTTTTCTGAATTATTCATAAAAATATCCAAAAAGTCATAAAAATAAAATATTAGAAAATAGGTTGTTCTTTTTAAATGTTTAGTATAAATAAATAGAACTTTAAGTTTATTTTAATTACTTTAAATTATTTAAGTTTTATTTAGTTTTAACTAATTATTTAATTTGGGCTTTAAAATGGGCTTTAGGGATATTATTGACAATTGATAGTTAACCCTAATTTGACCCCTATATATATTATGTTGCATTGTTGAAAAGGAGGCTGAAAAAAAAAACCTAAGAGGAGTGTCATTTACCGTTATTTCTCCTTCTTCATCTATTATTGATATAGTTTGATTTCTTCTTCTTATTTCTCCTTCTTCATCTATTATTAATTTAGTTTGATTTCTTCTTCTTATTTCTCCTTCTTCATCTATTATTGATATAGTTTGATTTATTTCTTCATCTATTACTGATATATATATATATATATATATATATATATATATATATATATATATATATATATATATATATATATATATATATATATATATATATATATATATATATATATATATATATATATATATATATATATATATATATATATATATATATATATATATATATATATAAGATTATATTTTGATCGAATTATGTCGATATGATGTTTGCACATTTGTGTGCATGACGCGGGACATTTGTGTTAGTTCGATCCGGTTGCGATGATCGCATTTTTGCGTGAGCAATACTGTATTTTGCTTAAAATTTCTTTTTCTTTACAATAAATTTTGTTTCGTCCGATTTAGATCTGGTTGTGATGAGCGCATTTCTGCGTTAGCAACATTGTTGGGTTATTTGGCACATTTAAAATTCCTTTTGCTTTATTATTATTATTTATTATTATTATTATCATTATTATTATTATTATTATTATTATTATTATTGTTATTAATTATTATTATTTCGATAAATTTAGATCCGTACGACTTGGATCCGGTTGCGATGATCACATTTTTTGCGTTAGCAACATTATTATTTTAAAACATTTTAAAAATTTTTTTTCTTTACATTTTTTTATAAATTTGGATCTAGCACAATTTTTGGTCCCTCTTGCGATGATCACGTTAAGTGCAGCAAGATAGTGATGTTTTTTATTGGTTTATGTGCGGATCTATTGTTGTGTTTCAATCTTATACGCGTCTGATGGTTTAGGAAAGCAATAATCCATTTTTTTGTGCTTACCTATTCGCGTTTTGATTTATAAATTATGATTTTATCTAATTTTATTATCTCGGTTTCTTGATCTGACTTGCGATGACCGCTAACGCGGTAGCAATTTGCTATTTTAATTCGTATTATTTTTTAATAATTCAACATCGCTATCGTTATTATTAAATCTAATTTCTTGTAATAGTCTTTGCAAGTTTTCGCATACGCGACTTAGAATCGCGTATTTGCCTCTTGATTTTAATCCGTGCACTTTTCATTTCATCTTATTTTGAGTTATTTGATGTATGATGTTAATATTGTGCGTATATTTTATTCTTGTTCATACTTAAATTGTTTTAAAACTAATTCTTGATTTAATCAAGCCATTTTTATACCTTGTAAGTCCATCATTCATGATCACCATCGACCGTAATCGTTAAGGTATTTCATTGTACGATAATATTAGCATAATCTCCCCTTAATCTTAATCTTTAGGATCATAGAATTAGGTTAGTCTTTCTCTTAAAACTATAATTTCTTTTCTTAAAAAGTCCATAAAAAATATACTTAGTTTAATTTAATTTATTTTAGTTTTAGAACTTAAGTTATTGGTTTTTTTAACTAATTGCTTTCCTTAATAAGTAAATTAACTCTTTTTAATTTCTGATTAATTTAATTCATCTTTGCAATTTAATTTAATCTCTAAACGTATTTTAAACTTAATTATGAAATACTCAAAAATCACAAAAATAATTAAACTCCTAATTTTCAAATCAATAATTTCACCATTGCTAATCTCTAAATCCACTTAACCATAATTCACTATCTAACTTCATTTCTCAGTTTTATCCCTTTACATTTAATCTCTAATCACTTTTCGTCGTACACATTACCTACATTTCATTACCTCGTGCTTATCAATCACATCATCGCTTTTATCCATTCGCTATTCTCCATTACCGATATTCCCCTCCAAAGGAAAGGTTCACATGCTTGACCCCCGTGTCAATGCCTTTACCCTCACCCTAGCCTTAGGATTTGAGTCCCCGTACTCACCTTTTTAGGCGTCCCGTCGTGGACATACCTTCATCCTTTTCAATTTAACTTTTAACGTAGATAGGAGTCTTCGCACTCCAAGTAAGTGTTTCCATATGAACGCTTATTTCCCTTTGGAACTTTGACTCACAGTCAATAATTCCTCAAACCCTTTAGGGGAACTACAGATACTCTGATTCCATTCCCGTCAGGATATGTAGGCACAGGATGCGACGTCTTGTCGAGTATACTTAGGACTAACCCCTTAGGTCTTTCTCTTTACCTCTAACCCTTAGCATTACCCTTAAGCAAATAACTTGGCAATAAACAACATAAAACAAGAGGTTCCTGTAGATTACTACAGAAACTTAGGATGCTAATACCTTCCCTAAGTTTAACCAACCCCCGAACCTTAGATCTCTCCCCGCATTGTGTTTACAATGCAAAATAGGTTTTCCTTCCTTTAACCTTTCCCTCGGATAAATCAAAGACCGGTTACAAATGAATTAAAGATTCAAGTTAATCAATAGCTTGGTATCCAAATTTCACCGCGACAGAAATGGCGACTTCACTGGGGATAGCCTCAGTGGGTTTCCCTATCTTGTATTATTTTGTTTGCTTATTGCTTTATATTTGCTTACTTGCTTATTTGTTTATTTGTATATTTGCTTATTTATTCTTTTGGGTTGTTATCCTTGAGTGGTGAGACAAAGTCCTACACCCGGACTTGAGAGAAATTAAGATAGGATGGTGATATATTCGACGTGGCTTATAGGGAGTTGAATCCCGACCAAGTTGACTCGAGAATCCCGCTCAGTTGAGACCCTTTCGAAAATGGTTTGGTTGAACGAGTAATCGTGAAAACTTTTACTATTGTCGATTGGAGTCTATGATGCTAAGGACCGTAGTTACCTTTAACCCCACTTTGGCCTTTATTAGAACGTAGTGCGGGACTATGAGGGAGTACTCCCGAAATAGTGCTACGCGATGCTACACTCAAAAGAAGTTCTCTTGAGAATATTATTAATCACCGAGTAATTGGGAAGTTGATAATATCCGAAAGATGGGCTGTTGACTTTGGGAACCATTTTAGAACCTTGTTCTGCAGGTACAATCAACCTTTAGTCCATGTCCTTTGGGAATGGGTACACCCTTGCTCCATGCTCATTGCAAGCCTACGGTCTCCCTTTTGTTTGTTTATCTTTGTGTGTCCTTATGTGCTTACTTGTGTTTGTTGCATCCATAAAGCATCATATTGCATTGTTTTCATGGGGCTCTTAGTTTATTTATAAACATTAGAGAAACCAATAGGGATTACAAAAGAAAATATTTTGAAATATTCAACTTAGATGACCTAAGGAAGTAGGAGCTCAGATTGAAGAAAACTCAAAAGACAAATACAAGAGGCTTTCCGTATCATGGAGGATCATTAGAAGTTCAAAAGGCTCTCATTATCATTGAAGATCCAAGTGAACAAGGGGTTCCCCCTTACTTCCAACAAGAAATAAAAGAAGAGATGGAGGATTTATTTTCCTCCATCAAACTAATCTTTAGACGTTGATCATGGACAACTTATATTCAAGAAGATCCAAGTGGAAGAACAAATCAACAAGCAAGATGAAGGACTTCCTTAGGACTTTATTAGCTTTTATGTTAGGACTCTTGTGAGAATGTTTCTACACAATCCGATATCAAAAAATAATAAATGAATTTTCTTTGTTACTCTGTGATGTTTGTAAATACACGAATTCCATGAAACCTTTCATCTACATCCTGCATTCTGCATTTTGCATCCTTCATTTAGCATTTGCATGTGCATGTGTCTCTTCTCTGTTGTGGCTCATCTGGTCGTTTGTCTTTGTCTTGCCAGTGACATCTTGATCGTCTGACCAAACTCGAAGCAATCATTGAAGGATAGTAAAAAGAACAAAGGATATGGATCCCATGACTAAATTCAAGATGATGATCTTACCAATCTCAGCCTGTGTAAGATAACCTGTTTGTTCAAGTTGATGAAAGAGATTCCCAGTTTCCACGGTATATACCACACCCTCAGATTATCCATATTAAGAGGATTGACTTGAACACCAGCTATGAATTTCATGATGGAATAGTGGGGCATTTGGTTGAAGAATGAAAAGTTCTCCAAGAAAAGTTCAAGAGATGATCAACGACAAATTGTTGACCTTCAGAAGAGAAAGCTCGGTCTCGAATGGAACACTGTTGTGTTAAGGAATACAAAGACTTAACGAAATCCCTTAGAAGGGCTTGTTTGGCTGTTCATTTTGTTTGCTTATATGTATTTTATTTCTCTGATTAGAAAAGCATAATTGGCATGTAGGAACTTGTTTTTTCTTGAATGATAATGCATTAAACGTGTTTGTCTTGAATAAATCCATTTGTATTCACTCATAAAATTATTTTTCATAATTTATAATGCCAATTTTACCCAATCTCTTGCTTTGACAGAGAATTGGGAGGAGGATGACGAATAAAAACGTAAAAAGTTTCCTGTCGTATGCTTTTTAATGAAACCTTGCTAATGATGTAAGACATTGTTTCAAATCCTAAACACTGGAGATATAAGGAAGATAACCCCTCTTTAACTCCTTTTGAGCCTTGAAGTAGGAGTTTTTTTTTTCTTTTCCACAAAAACCCTCAATTTTAACCTGGGCAGGGTAGTTTTTCAGTTAAGCTGATCGAGCAATCAGACTCTAAAAAAGGAGAAATGAACATTCGAGAATCCATTTTATCTACCCTAACATATTAGGAGGCTAGAAGTCAAAAAACACGAACGGATATCCCTCAACTATCCAAAGAGTGGGGTAGTCAGAATCCTTTCAAAAAGATCAAAATGACTTAGGATCACACGACCTGTTCAAAATGATGAAAAATGAATGAAAAGGAAAGTTTACTGAGTCAAAACCTGTGAAGGAGACTTAAGCAAAATAGAGACATCCCGCTAGACTTCAAAGTCAAATTCAAAAGAATTCGTCCAGGAAAAAGTTAGGGAATACGAAAAATGCGAAAAGAAAAAAAAACAAAGGATCAAAAATAAATATCCTTAGTAAAGAACAAAGTTGTGTGATCAAACACCAAAATAAAATAGGTGAGTGACTGCCATGTCCAAAGCCTCGATTGAGTTCTCGACCATATCAAAATCCTCTTGAGAGATGAGTGCTCGTATCAAGTTTAGTTGAATGTAGGACTGGAGAACATCATAAAGAAGGGGTGGGTACAAATAAACTTTGAGCCTTTATCCTTTGTTTCTTAAACCGTGAACCGAGCCACGATACAACCTTTAATAGACCTAATTGAAGTAGGGTTTATTTTGAAAGCATACTCGACGAGATGACGTTTCCTGACTCCTATGAGCTATGCTCAATTTGAGATTGGCTTTATAAATTAAATTTGTATCCTAACTAGTGATTCAGTCACGAGTTATTGTGATATCTTTTTCAACGAAAAAAAGAAAAAAAAACTTCAAGACAAACATATATGTTACATTAATGGTTTCAGGAGTAACGTTTCATGCGTGTTGATTTTGCCTGATATCTTAGAAAGTTTACATATAGACATCGATGATGAAACTTGAAAACCATGTTGAACAGGGGCAAGTAGTTTCCAAGTTGTCTACTAATGCAAGTCTGACTTTCTCAGAAGTAAGTTTTGAAGACTCAGTTATACATAACACTGTCAATCCGGGCCAGTTACGTCGAGATTCGACAATCTCTCAAAGAGTTTGAAAATAGTGGGGCAATTGAACTCCATGTTCTCTGTAAAATCCTCTTGGAACGACTTTTTTCTCATAAATCATGTACTCTGGGGCATTTGAGAAGTGAAGAGCAAGTCATCCACTCACAACACGTATTGTCCAAAATGGCGACTATTACAAAACTACTTGGTTTTCATAACATTCTTCATGTCCCTGGTGAATTTTACTTCGAATGGCCATTATTCCTCCGATGGATCTCTATTTTAAGCAGTGATGACAAATGTGGGTGACCTGTTTGTTCCTCCAGTGATTTGCTCAACTTCACCTTCCCGAATGAAGTGAACGTTATTTCCCTCCTCAGTGGATCTTTCATAACGCTAGTTTTCCCCAGCGAAGCGGATGTTTATTTCATCCCCATCAAAGTTTCGACTCTGACATATTCAACAGTTTTATTAACCCAGGGTTCCCCATTGAAGTGGATATATATCTTACCCCCTATGAGACCTCAGTTCGAGTATCTCCATCTATAACTCCATTAGGAATCACTCCAGCGAAGCGGGATATGTTTCTTATCTACGAAGTTTCTTCTAAAATGAGATCCATCTTGACGAACCCTTCAATAAAAAAAAGAGGATATTACACCCCAAGTGGGATGTTTTCTATCCCCTAAAGGAATTTTAAAACCTTGAAGCAGGACTGTGATCCCGTATTTGGTTCTCCATCTATCCCCCAACAGTGCTTCTATCTTTGAGGATTGGTCAGATGTTTGTTCTGAGATGTTTATTTCATCTTTGGTTTCCTCTTTCCATTTGTTGTGTCAACGTCAGCATATAGCATACGCATAACATATAAATAGATAGCATGGCATATGCATTTTGCATCTTTATGTATGTTTGTTCTGTCACTTTGGTCGCGTTTATCCCCAAGGACTAGGTTGTGTCTTCTCCTTCCAAGTACAATTGTCATCCCTAAGCAGAAAAAGCACAATATTTCTATTTCCCCACAGAGTTCGATCCTCGTGGAAGACGGTTGCTTTAGTTAAATCCCATTTGAGTTCATACCTCAATGGACGAGTCTTGCTTGACAGTTTCTCTTTGGCTACTTCCCAAATTGAACTTCGGTCCTTGACAATCACACTGTGGACACCTCCAACTTTCGAATATGGATTAAGCGTGCATTTATTTTGCACTTTTGCTCCCAAAGAAGAATTTTATGGAGATCATCGTCAAATATAAAATACTTTCTCCAGCAGTATCACAAGATCTTCCCGGCAATTTATACCTAGACTACAAGAGACCTTTTTATTGGAGCAACTTGTTCGATCAGGTTTTCTATCAAAGATGACAAATGGCAGTCTCCTCAAGACAGTTTGTCCATCCCTAGTGGATTTATCAAGATCATTAAACTCGTTAAATGAAATCTCTCCAGAAATCCATCAGAGAAGTTTTTCGAAGACATTACAAGACATCACTCTTTATTTGAGAGGACATATTTTGCAAATTAACCGGCCCATATCTCTCCTGAAGATCCCCGGTGAAGTTTTGCAACCTCCAATACATTATGGCTTACAGCCGAAGTTCTACAACCTACAATGACATCTACAATCTACAAATGACATCTACAATCTACAATGACATCTACAATCTACAATATCTACAATCCCCTATGAAGATGCTCTCGCAAGTTTTCATCATTTCGGGTAGGAAACTGAGACCCGTTCATGGCATCTAGACCATGAGGTGTGGGGAGGTTATTTCCAGAACTGAGACCCATTCATGGCATCCAGACCATGAGGCGTGGGGAGGTTATTTCCAGAACTGAGACCCGTTCATGGCATCCAGACCATGAGGCGTGGGGAGGTTATTTCTAGAACTGAGACTTGTTCATGGCATCCAGACCATGAGGCATGGAGAGGTTATTTCCAAAACTGAGACCCGTTCATGACATCCAGACCATGAGGCGTGGGGAGGTTATTTCCAGAACTGAGACCCGTTCATGGCATCCAGACCATGAGGCGTGGGGAGATTATTTCCAGAACTGAGACCCGTTCATGGCATCCAGACCATGAGGCGTGGGGAGGTTATTTCCAGAACTGAGACCCGTTCATGGCATCCAGACCATGAGGCGTGGGGAGGTTATTTCCAGAACTGAGACCCGTTCATGGCATCCAGACCATGAGGTGTGGGGAGGTTATTTCCAGAACTGAGACCCGTTCATGGCATCCAGACCATGAGGCGTGGGGAGGTTATTTCCAGAACTGAGACCTGTTCATGGCATCCAGACCATGAGGCGTGGGGAGGTTATTTCCAGAACTGAGACCCGTTCATGGCATCCAGACCATGAGGCGTGGGGAGGTTATTTCCAGAACTGAGACCCGTTCATGGCATCCAGACCATGAGGCGTGGGGAGGTTATTTCTAGAATCGAGACCCGTTCATGGCATCCAGACCATGAGGCGTGGGGAGGTTAATTTCAGAACTGAGACCCGTTTATGGCATCCAGACCATGAGGCGTGGGGAGGTTTATTCGAAGACATCTTTTATTTCCTGGCTAATCTCGGCAGTAGATTCCCAGAAGACCTCGACAGTAGGTATCTCTATTTTATTTCCTGGCTAATCTTGGCAGTAGACTTTTCCAGCTGATAATTGCATTTGACCTGTGCAGCAAGTTCTTCAAGTGGTTCTCTCGCCAAATGCTCCACAACATATTTTTAGACACTTTGTGATTGTCAATCTTTCCCCGTGGAGTCTTGCTTTGTTGAGCCTGTTCTTCCCATGTGTTGTGTCTGGTTTTCTCCTGTGACATCGTTTCCTCACAGGCCCGTCTGTCTTGCATTTTCATATCATTGCATATCATTTGCATTCGGTGGCTTCTTAGGGCCAAAAATTCGTGCAATGATTGTATTTAAGTCCCTCCTATCTCGTCGAGAAGAAGATTTCAATCTCCATATCTCCGAATAGGAGTAACTTAAATAGGGGCATCTGTTGCACCCTAATTTTTGACCTTAAGATCCCACCTCCTTGCTATTGAAACCACTATTGTTCAAGTAATACCCCAAATTTGTCCTACCTTTACATGATTTCTAGTGCCATTTTATTTCAAATGAATTATATAGCACAATTGGCAAGAGGGCATGTGTAAGGAGTTGTGAGTGTGAGAGGTTAAGAGTTCGAATCTCACTTTTGTCACTTTTTGTTTTTTTATTATTTTTATTCTAATTTTTTCTATTTTTCATTAAAAAATAACAAAAATAGTTTTTTATTATTATTTAACTATTATTTTTGTATTTTAATTAAATCATTTTTTAAAAAATATTATTTTTTTCACTTTTTTCTGAATTATTCATAAAAATATCCAAAAAGTCATAAAAATAAAATATTAGAAAATAGGTTGTTCTTTTTAAATGTTTAGTATAAATAAATAGAACTTTAAGTTTATTTTAATTACTTTAAATTATTTAAGTTTTATTTAGTTTTAACTAATTATTTAATTTGGGCTTTAAAATGGGATTTAGGGATATTATTGACAATTGACAGTTAACCCTAATTTGACCCCTATATATATTATGTTGCATTGTTGAAAAGGAGGCTGAAAAAAAAAACCTAAGAGGAGTGTCATTTACCGTTATTTCTCCTTCTTCATCTATTATTGATATAGTTTGATTTCTTCTTCTTATTTCTCCTTCTTCATCTATTATTGATTTAGTTTGATTTCTTCTTCTTATTTCTCCTTTTTCATCTATTATTGATATAGTTTGATTTATTTCTTCATCTATTACTGATATATATATATATATATATATATATATATATATATATATATATATATATATATATATATATATATATATATATATATATATATATATATATATATATATATATATATATATATATATATATATATATATATATATATATATATATATATATATATATATATATATATATATATATATATATATATATATATATATATATATATATATATATATAAGATTATATTTTGATCGAATTATGTCGATATGATGTTTGCACATTTGTGTGCATGACGCGGGACATTTGTGTTAGTTCGATCCGGTTGCGATGATCGCATTTTTGCGTGAGCAATATTGTATTTTGCTTAAAATTTCTTTTTCTTTACAATAAATTTTGTTTCGTCCGATTTAGATCTGGTTGTGATGAGCGCATTTCTGCGTTAGCAACATTGTTGGGTTATTTGGCACATTTAAAATTCCTTTTGCTTTATTATTATTATTTATTATTATTATTATCATTATTATTATTATTATTATTATTATTATTATTGTTATTAATTATTATTATTTCGATAAATTTAGATCCGTACGACTTGGATCCGGTTGCGATGATCACATTTTTTGCGTTAGCAACATTATTATTTTAAAACATTTTAAAAATTTTTTTGCTTTACATTTTTTTATAAATTTGGATCTAGCACAATTTTTGGTCCCTCTTGCGATGATCACGTTAAGTGCAGCAAGATAGTGATGTTTTTTATTGGTTTATGTGCGGATCTATTGTTGTGTTTCAATCTTATACGCGTCTGATGGTTTAGGAAAGCAATAATCCATTTTTTTGTGCTTACCTATTCGCGTTTTGATTTATAAATTATGATTTTATCTAATTTTATTATCTCGGTTTCTTGATCTGACTTGCGATGACCGCTAACGCGGTAGCAATTTGCTATTTTAATTCGTATTATTTTTTAATAATTCAACATCGCTATCGTTATTATTAAATCTAATTTCTTGTAATAGTCTTTGCAAGTTTTCGCATACGCGACTTAGAATCGCGTATTTGCCTCTTGATTTTAATCCGTGCACTTTTCATTTCATCTTATTTTGAGTTATTTGATGTATGATGTTAATATTGTGCGTATATTTTATTCTTGTTCATACTTAAATTGTTTTAAAACTAATTCTTGATTTAATCAAGCCATTTTTATACCTTGTAAGTCCATCATTCATGATCACCATCGACCGTAATCGTTAAGGTATTTCATTGTACGATAATATTAGCATAATCTCCCCTTAATCTTAATCTTTAGGATCATAGAATTAGGTTAGTCTTTCTCTTAAAACTATAATTTCTTTTCTTAAAAAGTCCATAAAAAATATACTTAGTTTAATTTAATTTATTTTAGTTTTAGAACTTAAGTTATTGGTTTTTTTAACTAATTGCTTTCCTTAATAAGTAAATTAACTCTTTTTAATTTCTGATTAATTTAATTCATCTTTGCAATTTAATTTAATCTCTAAACGTATTTTAAACTTAATTATGAAATACTCAAAAATCACAAAAATAATTAAACTCCTAATTTTCAAATCAATAATTTCACCATTGCTAATCTCTAAATCCACTTAACCATAATTCACTATCTAACTTCATTTCTCAGTTTTATCCCTTTACATTTAATCTCTAATCACTTTTCGTCGTACACATTACCTACATTTCATTACCTCGTGCTTATCAATCACATCATCGCTTTTATCCATTCGCTATTCTCCATTACCGATATTCCCCTCCAAAGGAAAGGTTCACATGCTTGACCCCCGTGTCAATGCCTTTACCCTCACCCTAGCCTTAGGATTTGAGTCCCCGTACTCACCTTTTTAGGCGTCCCGTCGTGGACATACCTTCATCCTTTTCAATTTAACTTTTAACGTAGATAGGAGTCTTCGCACTCCAAGTAAGTGTTTCCATATGAACGCTTATTTCCCTTTGGAACTTTGAATCACAGTCAATAATTCCTCAAACCCTTTAGGGGAACTACAGATACTCTGATTCCATTCCCGTCAGGATATGTAGGCACAGGATGCGACGTCTTGTCGAGTATACTTAGGACTAACCCCTTAGGTCTTTCTCTTTACCTCTAACCCTTAGCATTACCCTTAAGCAAATAACTTGGCAATAAACAACATAAAACAAGAGGTTCCTGTAGATTACTACAGAAACTTAGGATGCTAATACCTTCCCTAAGTTTAACCAACCCCCGAACCTTAGATCTCTCCCCGCATTGTGTTTACAATGCAAAATAGGTTTTCCTTCCTTTAACCTTTCCCTCGGATAAATCAAAGACCGGTTACAAATGAATTAAAGATTCAAGTTAATCAATAGCTTGGTATCCAAATTTCACCGCGACAGAAATGGCGACTTCACTGGGGATAGCCTCAGTGGGTTTCCCTATCTTGTATTATTTTGTTTGCTTATTGCTTTATATTTGCTTACTTGCTTATTTGTTTATTTGTATATTTGCTTATTTATTCTTTTGGGTTGTTATCCTTGAGTGGTGAGACAAAGTCCTACACCCGGACTTGAGAGAAATTAAGATAGGATGGTGATATATTCGACGTGGCTTATAGGGAGTTGAATCCCGACCAAGTTGACTCGAGAATCCCGCTCAGTTGAGACCCTTTCGAAAATGGTTTGGTTGAACGAGTAATCGTGAAAACTTTTACTATTGTCGATTGGAGTCTATGATGCTAAGGACCGTAGTTACCTTTAACCCCACTTTGGCCTTTATTAGAACGTAGTGCGGGACTATGAGGGAGTACTCCCGAAATAGTGCTACGCGATGCTACACTCAAAAGAAGTTCTCTTGAGAATATTATTAATCACCGAGTAATTGGAAAGTTGATAATATCCGAAAGATGGGCTGATGACTTTGGGAACCATTTTAGAACCTTGTTCTGCAGGTACAATCAACCTTTAGTTCATGTCCTTTTAGGTTAGTTTCCTTAAAAGTTTGCCTGAACTTCTGTCTTTTAATAATAGGTTTGTTCTGACTAACTTTAGGTTTAAACACAGGAATGTTCTGATCAGAACGTGTGTGTTTAATATCATTAAGATGACCAAACTTAAAGTGAGAATATAAAGGATTATGCTTAATGATAAGTTTATCAACAGGTGTTGGATGTAAACCCTTTCCAGAAGAAGATTCATATCCAATACCCTTTCTGTTATTTCTGCTAACCCCATAGATCATTGAAGCTATCTTGCTTCTATCTATGCTTCTAGCTAGAAACTTCTGAACACTATAGTCATATTTTTCTAAAATATTTTACATTCTGACTTAGTTTCAGATTCAGAGTCTTGTTGAGCTTTTTCAAAATCATTTTTCATTTTAAGATTATTTTCTTAAAGCTCAGCAACTTCTGATTTTAGCAGATTATTCTCATATTCAAGATTGCATTTAAGCTTGTTGTACTTGAGCTTAATCTTACTATAGCTTTCCAGCATATCAGATAAACTTTCAATAAGTTCTGCTCTAGACAGTTCATAAAATACCTCTTCAGAATTAGATTCTGATTCATACTCAGATCCAGATGTTCCTTCATTCTGGTCTTCTACATCTGCCATGAGTGCCATGTTTGCACACTCTTCTTCTAATTCTGATGAAGATTCAGATTCATCTGAATCATCCCAGGTTGCCATCAGAACCTTCTTCTTTTTGTCAAACTTCCTTTTTGGCTTTTCTTTCAGAAGTTTTGGGCATTCATTTTTGTAGTGCCCAGGTTCCTTGCATTCATAGCAGACAACCTCTTTTTTTCCAAATCTTCTGTGTCCAAAAGACTCTTTGCATTGACCTGGCTTCTTGAAGTTTCTGAATCTCTTCTGTTTATGCTTCTAGAGTTTGTTGATCCTTCTAGACAGCAGGGACAGTTCATCTTCTTCTTCAGAACTTTCTTCTATAACCTACAACGCTTTAACAGATTTGTTAGACTTTAAGGCAACAGACTTACCTTTCTTTTGAGGTTCGTCTTCCTCCAGTTCAATCTCATGACTCCTCAAGGAGCTGATTAGTTCTTCCAGCGTGATCTTGTTCAGATCCTTTGCCATCTTCAGAGCTGTGACCATTGGTCTCCATCTGGTTGGAAAACTTCTGATGATCTTTTTGACATGATCAGCAATTGGGTAACCCTTGTCCAGAACCTTTAAGCCAGCGGTGAGAATCTGGAATCTAGAGAACATTGCTTCTACAGATTCAGACTCCTCCATTTTGAAGGCTTCATATTTCTGGATCATCGCCAGAGCATTTGTCTCTTTAACTTGGGAGTTCCCTTCATGAGTCATATTCAAGGACTCAAACATACCAAATGATGTTTCTCTGTTTGTAATTTTCTCATACTCAGTATGAGAGATAGCATTTAGTAGAATGGTTCTTGCCTTATGATGATTTTTGAACTCTTTCTTTTGAGCTTCAGTCATTGACTTTCTGTCAATTTTCTTGACATCCCCATTAGTGGGGTGAACATAAACATCAATGACTAAGTCCCAAAGATCAGCATCATATCCCAGAAAGAAGCTTTCAATTCTATCTTTCCAGTAGTCAAATTTTTCACCATCAAACATGGGAGGTTTTGTGCTGATTCTGTCTTTGTCTTCATATTTGTTGTAGGATGTTGAAGCTTCAGCAGCCATAATATATCAACCAAAAATATCAAGAGTTTTCCCACTGGATCTTTTCTCTTTCACGGTTAAGTGATTAGCACTACAGAGCCAGAGCTCTGATACCAACTGAAGGTGGGAAAAACACTTAGAAGGGGGGTTGAATAAGGGTTTAGAAAAATTATGGCAATAAAAACTACACAATATTTTTATCTTGGTTAGTTGAACTCAACTACTCCAGTCCACCTTATCAAAGATGATTCTCCTTTCTCCACAAGGACTTAATCCACTATATTCAAACAGATTATAGTGTTAACCACTAAGAACAACTGTCTTAGTCTTCTCAAGAAATCCTGACCACAACGTGGTCTTCTCAAGGAACCTTTTACAATAAAATGTAAACTAACAAGTGTTTAAGATGCTTCTAAAAAGCTGTATCACAATTGTGATTTTTACACTTAAGATTTAAGAACAAATGAAATTATTCAACAAATAAAATATAATTTGTATGAGAGCTTGAGAGTAGTTTGCAATTGATTTTTCAATAGTTTCGTCAACTGTAGAATGTTGTTGAAGACTTGCTTTTATAGAGCAGAAGGTCCAAGATGTTGCAAGCTTGGAGACCGTGTACTGAAAAGTAGATGTGGCCTATTTGTCTTCTAATGACTCTAGCTTTCCCAAAAGAGGATTGTTCAGACACATCCTTTTTGCTTGTGTTCCTGTGTCTATCACAAAAGAGGAAAGAGCCGTTTGGAATATGCCAACGGATATAACTTTGAATAATATCTTCTTCAACAAGCTTCTATCTCACAGTTATTAACATCAGAGCCTTGAGTGATCAGAGCCTTTGATGTTATCAGAGTTTTTTATATCAGAGTGTTGCAGCCATTGTGCTTCAGCGTGAATATTACTCAGAGCAGAGTTTGGAGATCAGATCCTCTGTACTTGCAGCGAACAGTACATTCAGAGTCTTCTGAAAAACAATGCTTGAAGCTCTTCATACAAAGTCTTCAGCTACGCTTCAGATGCTTCTGATGCTTCTGCTTCAGAGTCTTCTGGCAGCGCTCAGAGCCTTCTGATGACATGCT
Source organism: Lathyrus sativus (assembly GCA_963859935.3). Taxonomy (NCBI): domain Eukaryota; kingdom Viridiplantae; phylum Streptophyta; class Magnoliopsida; order Fabales; family Fabaceae; genus Lathyrus; species Lathyrus sativus. The sequence continues at coordinate 13,225,747 of OZ012735.1, read as the reverse complement.
TCAGATGCTTCAGATGCTTAGCGTAGAGAGCGTTCAAATGCATTTTTGCTTCCTTAAGAGTATTAAAATTAATATCTGAAACAAAAATACTTGAACAAAATTAGAGTATATATTTTCCTAATACAAAATTTCATTAGTGTTATCATCAAAATATATAGATAATTATAAGAACCAATCTATGTTCTAACATAATATGCTTTATTTTATGATCGAGTGGTTTATGTAAGAAACATATTGTCGTTACCGTATTTGTCATAAGTGATATGATGATCAATTGCCAATGATCCCTGAATAAACATGAGCATATATATAATTAATATTTTCTAAAACAAAACTAACTATAACAGATAAACCAAAATTTCAAAATTACTTACAATTTGAGAAATGGTGTTAAGTAACATTCTTTCCCCCCTCACTTAACCGTTATGAAACGTAAGCTTCAACCCCTTTTGGATCACTATTTGACCATCAGATACTATATGGATCCAAGATGCCATAAATATTAATTTATTTAATTCTATACAAATACGGTGAATGTACCTAAATGGTTAAACAAAATTCAAAAAATAAGTGAGAAAATACAAAAGCGATAATGTACTATATACAATGACATGAATATTAAATTATATACTTATGTTCACCAATCTTGTAATATCCCTATGTCCACCCAATTATTTCAAGAGATAAAATCTTGTATATCTCTAGGAGCAGAATAGAAGAGCTCTATCGTTGGACAGTGCTCTAGCGAAAGAGAAATTGAGTCATTATTATTCGTAACCAACAGGTATAACATGGTGATTTCATGTGCGGAAGGATCCAATATCTCATTGATCTCTTGAGTGGGGGCGGCTGAACAATTACTTTCTTTTTTGTTAGCACCATGTACGATGTTTGTTTCGGGAAATTGACCATCAACATCATCATCATTTTCATTTGTATGTTGTTGGAAGGATCCACTAATTCTCTGCAAATATAATATTTATTTTGAACACAACACAGAATAAATATAGTTCTATCTTTTCTAACTTTTCAAATAAAACACAATATATCATACATTTCAGATAAATCACTAGCATTTTAGATAAAAACACGTACCGCATGTAAATCTTCTAACTTTTCTAACTTTTCCATGTCTTTCCTCCGATTTTCCTGCTCCGCTTCTATCATCTTCGTTTGTTCTTATAACTTCTTCTCAAAAGCTGCAATATTTTATTTTTGCGCTTGTAATTCGGTGCTTTCAGCGTTTTTTTTTTATGAACCAAAGAATAATCTTAGGCCAACTCCTTCTCCAACACCACGAACGCGCCCACCATGCTCATCTATTCTGATAACTTCTATTAGTATATCATGTCGTGGTTCTGAAACAAATGAGTCTCCACGGTCCTCCTCAACCAATATATCCTACACAACATGCATGATAATACTAATATTGTAATTACTACAATATTTAAATAACATATAACATACGCACAACAAATCATACTTACAATTTTCTCAGCAACAACTTTTGACGCATATGAGGTGTACTCTCCATTTGGTCTTAGTCGAGCCCTCTTCCACTTCTCATGTCTTGATGATGGAGATGGGTTGCGATCATGACTAATAGAGTCCTCATCTCCCATTTGCTTCTTTTTTTTTCATTCATCATTGTCTTCTCAAGTTTCCTATAACCACCACGAGACAATCTATGAAGATAAATGTTTTTTGCTTTCTTTTGTATTCCTGTTTTACTTTTAGCCTGTTAAAAACATAATGAAAATATAATTATTATTTATAAATCATTAGCATAAAATTATCAAGATAAATAAGACTAGTACTAACCATGAATTTCTCAGAACGAAGGTCCTTCGGAAATTTTTTCCAAACTTTCTTCGAAAGATAACTATATCTCACCCATGGACGCTCAAGACTAGACTTAGGCTCCCTAATGTAGTCACGCATGAGTCGTGACTTAAAGCTCATCCAGCACGTACCAGCATGACTTATCCATATTTTAGAGTACTTATTATCATCCATAAAATCAAAAGTCAACTAAATTTAAATCAATAAGAATGTATTAGAAATTATAGAAAGTAATATCGGATAAATGAAAATTAAAATTAATACCTTAACGTTTATCCATATGCTACCTTTGACATCCCGTGGTGCTTGTTTCCAATCATCTATCAATATACTGACTTTTCTACATCCAAGGAACACAACATAACTCTTAAAAAACGAAGAGTTTTCACCATCAACTACTCTATAATAAGCACCAAACGCGATCATAAATTTGTTACCAGAGTTGTGGACTTTTGTTAATTTGTTAAGCATTGTGGCACCTCTTTGTGATCTCCTATTTCCGTCTTGAGTACGACGAAGAATACGACGAAGATGACATCTATGTTCAAAAACAACAAAAAGCTCATCAACAACAAAAACAACAACAAACTCTTTCATATATTATTTACACATATAACTATGAATAGAAATATGTTATCATACATATTTAACAACAACAACACTAACACCAACAAAAGATTAATCAAATTTTATCACATACACATTCAACAAGAACAATAACAACCACAACAAAAGATTAATCAAGTGTTATCACACACATTCAAAATCAACCAAAAAAACAATAAGAGCAACAACATCAACAACAATTGAAACTGAAGTTTATTGTAGATGCATGGGGAAAACAATTTTACGTACCATAAACGTGATGAATGCAAAGACGAATATTTAGGTTTAAACAGATAGTGTTGTTGTTGTATTCCTCCTTGATGATGACGATGGTGTTAGTGTTGGTGTTGGTGTGTTGTCTTCCTCCTCACGATGACTACGAGTTAAAAATGAACAACGAATGGAAAACGATGAACAAATGAAAAATGATGAACCGGTGAACAACTGATGAAAAATGATGAATGATGATGATGAACAAAGAATGTTAGGGTTAATGTGGTGTTTCATTTCTCAGCACTGAATGTTAGGATTGAAATGGTGTTTCGTATCATATTGTTATTCAGTGCAAAGAGTGGCTACTGAAGAGACAAGCTAGTTAGTTGTGATAAAAATGAATGAAAAATACCACCACGGTCAACAACTGGAATCGTGGTGACATATTGTTTGCTTAAATAAATTTCATAAAGAAGCGTCAGTACATTACAATTTAAAATATTTAAAACAAAATAGAAAATATGTCACAACGGTTCAATTACACAACCGTGGTGGTATCACATTTATTTAAAAATTTTAAAACAAAATGATAAATATGTCACAGCGGTTGTTTAAACAACCATGGTGGTATCACATTCATTTTTAAATTAAAAATAAATAAAAATAAAGGCGCGACTAAATGTTAAAGAAATAAAATATTTGAGGGTGCTGAAATTTGAACCCATGAAAGAGTGATTATATAACCACGATCGTATCTTTCAACTGTGAGTATATCATATCAAAATTTTAATAAGTAAATAAAAGAAAACATTTGCACATTAAGTAATAGATGTCATCATAATCGTTCGTAGGACCGTGATAACTTTAGTGTTGTTGTATATATGTTTTGTAGTAATGCTTGGGACGGTGCTACAGAATGCTGCACTGCAGCTACTAGAATTGCAGGTTCTGCTGCAGGCGGTTTCTTTGGTTGGTCAGCGCCTGGATATGGTAATATGGAAGGGTAATTCGATTGGGTTTTCGGTGTCAAATAGCTATGATAGAATTGTCAATTTTTGTAACAAAGGCGTTGTGGTTGAAGGGTTTGTTTTGGAAGCGTTATGTCGTTTGTGGAGGACAAATGCTCCTAGTAGAATTTTAGTTTTTGGTTGGAAGTTGGTTTTGAATTGTCTTCCTACTAGAGTGAATCTAGAACATTGTGAGATTTTGTGCAGTAATTCAAATATATTGTGCCCTTTTTGTGATAGTGAGTGTGAGGATGTCGATCACTTGTTCGGGGTTTGTCTGGTCTCCTTGGTTTGGTGGAGGCAAGCTATTGGTTGGCTTCAAATTCTGTTAAACTTAGATTCATTGGTGTTTGTTGATCGTCTTCTTGCGAATGAGGAGGCGGTTATATTCAAGTTTAGAGTTGATTATGGATGGATCTTCGGCTTGGCGATTTGCTGCACAATTTGGAATTATAAAAGTTTAATTCTTTTTGTCGACAGTTCTTTAATTAATTTTGACGGGCCAGAGTTTATTAAACATTTTTCCTGAGATTGACTTTTACTGGGTCAATCTTCCAATTGCTTGTTATCTTGGTCGGATTGGTGTGTCTCTCCCAACCTTGGGTTTGGGTTAATTTTCCTTTGTTGGTTTGTTCCCGTACCTTTTGCTTTCTCCTCTTTAAGACGATTCTTGTATTAAGATTATATACCCCTTGTACCTTGTTCATCTATTTTGTTTATAAAAAAAAAACTTTAATTGGTTTGATAAAAAAATAGTAAAGCTAATTGACATTATCTCATTATTACTTGCACATGATTATAAATTACACAAGAATATTTCTAAGTGTCTATCCATAATTACGAAAAAAATAAAAAAGTTTCTTAGGTCATTATATATTCACATTTGTTATTATTAAGTGGCTTTCTTATTAGATAAACACAACACTTTTATAAAACTAAGAGACATTTAATTATAATTATAATTTTATGAAAGGTTTTTACAATTTCATAAGAGTTAAAACTAAAATTAATTAAATATTTAAAAATATGAATTTTACATACTATAAAGAGATTCAACCATGTTCTATCTTTCATATGTAAAGTGAAAAAACATGGCAGAAATTCTTAATTTATTTTACATTTGTATTCTTTATATTTCATTATTTGTTACAACATCACATGTTAATGGTAAACCAGTTTTGTTTTATATTTTCTTTTTAATTTCTTCTACACTTTAGAATTTGTATGCAACTTTTTTATCATAGTTTCTAATATTATTTCATATTCTCTTTTCATTTTTAGGAAATCCTATTAAACTTCAGAACAAATGTGAATTTGATGCTGATTGTCCAGAAATAGTTGACACAACAGTTTCTTATAGGTGCATTTCTCATTTTTGTTATGTGTTTTTTTTTAACAAATATAAAATTCATTAGATTCAAAAAAAGAAAAGATGTACAAGGCGATCTAACACGATCAATCCTAAGAATAAATATTAATCTAGCAAGATGATTTCTATACTTAATATACTTAATAATTTTCTCTCTTATATTTATGTTATTTCCGTTTCTTTCGAAAATTGTTGCATTCCTATACTTCCATATTTCGTGTATACTCTCGACCGCTACCGCTTTGAGAATCTTGATCTTCCAACCTTTACTTTTGCTGTAATTCAAATTTTACATGAACTCCTCCTTCCATTCTTTTGGTGTGTGTATAAAATGATACACATGTTATATATTATGATAGAATATATATCTAAAATATATAATTTATTTAATGTATGATAACATCTTATTAATATTATTTTTTTAACGTCAAAATCAAGATTTTTTCTTTGTATTTTTTATTATTATTCTAATGATTTTGTGACAAAAAATGTTGAATCTGTGATCTTTTTATTATTAAGATGGTACGTATATGCATTCTATTTTACAAATTAAAATCTTTACTTTCGAGTCATTTATTGCATTGAATTTAGTTTCATTCATTTCTATTAAGTTTTTCTTGCATTGTATTAAATTTAGTTTAAGTCATTTCTTTTAAGTTTTCCTTGCATTGCATTGAATTTAATTTTAGTCAATTCTTTTATGCTTTCCTTGCATTTTGAATTTGATATCAAACTTGTATAAAACTTATGATTCATACAAATATGTCTTGAGATCCTTTTGAGTTTAATCTCTTAAGTGAAATAAAACTTATTTTTATTTACTAAGTTTTACAGTAAACAAATTCGCACACCCGGTGGGACCCTTTTTATGTGAATTTATACTTTTTGTTATTTGCAGAGTTCTTCATTTAAGAAACTTCTCAATTTCAGAGTGTGCGTGAGATTGAGCAGTGTAAAGATAACCAATAAAGAAGTTAGAAAACCAACAAGGAAATACGTTAGGATAATGATTACTCCAAAAAAAACAATAACACCAATGGAGAACAACCATCCAATAGCACGGGAGCAGACACAACCACTATAAGTTTGACTAAACAAGTCACCTCTGTTGTTAGCACGACGACCATACCGTCAACTATGACCATGCTATCGACCACGGCTATACTGTCGATTGCACAAGAAGCGGTAGTATTTTCCTCTTCAATAACACAAACTCGCCATGTGATTCCAAGACCGGCTATGGCAACGAATTTTAGGCATTTTGTCACAAGTTTCATAATGGTTATGCATGGGCGTGAACAACCTTACAGTATGCCAACATCAATGATGACAAACTTACATAATAACCCTTCAACATTTGTGAACAATGCTACAAATGAGTATTATCCATTATTGGCATCTGAATCGGATATAGGTAACCCTAGTCAAACCACACAACCCCAACTGGGGATAGGATTTGGTTCCCAAGCAATGCCAACGTTCACTACAAATTATATGATGGCGATGAGACAACAAATGGACGATAGTAACTATGATATGGTTAACACGCTTACTCAACAAATGGGTACTATATTTAGCCTGTTGATTCAAAATATAAATCGAAGTTACCAATAACTACCAACTCAAATGAATCGAATCGCTGACTTCTTTCATACTCCCCCAGCGGAAGTTCAACTCGTTGTGAAACCTTAATTGGCTAAGCCAATTTGAAACAAGGGAATAGTCCTTGAGGAAAACACGGTGAATCAGGGGGAAAAAATTTGTGCCCTGCGTAATCAAACAAGAGAGGCCTAGAGAAGCCGAACGCCCACCATCTTTAGTAGTTAATCAAAATCAGGATGTTGACTAAGTGGTTCATCATGTCCCACAAGAGAATCTGGTGGGAGAGAACAATCTTGCAACCATATTCGAAAGGATAATGGCATAGAATGGTGTGAACATGGGTCTACAAAGGCCAAATTACACATCTCTTTTTTCAGAATATGTGTTGCAGAATGAACTTCCAAGGGGATGGAAAGTCCCTATGTTCACCAAATTGACTGGTGATACTAATGAATCCACTATCGAACATATTACTCGATACTAGACTGAAGCGAAGGACATAACGAATAATGAGAACTTAAGGACGAGATATTTTTCTAGTTTTCATACAAAAAACATTTTTACTTAGTTTGTAACCCTCCCTGCGCATTCCATTAATGATTAGACTCATTTAGGAATGTAATTCCTTGAATAATTTTACATTGGACAATCTAAGATCAGTCTAAAGAAGTTGTCAAGTGTGAAGCGGAAGTTCAATGAATCAATTGACAACTACCTTAATAGGTTCCAACTATTCAAAAGAAGGTGCTTTACCTAAGTGCTTGATCACAAACTAGTCAAAATGGTAGTTAGGCGTTTATATTATTCTATTAGAAATAAATTAGATACACAATATCTAAAGGATATGGCCTAACTAGCGGATAGAGTTCAACAAGTCGAACAGTTAAAGGCTGAGAAAGCCAGAGGAAATAAAAGTAAGATGGAACGAGTTTCTCACATTTATATGGAAGATAATGACCTGACGTCAGATTTCGAATATAACCATGTCGAAGAGAACGAGGTCGATGTGGCCGAGTTAAAGCTATGACCCTTATATGTGTGTAAACTTCTTACAACAGCAAATGGGAAGAACAACTCTATACTTGAAATGAGTGATAAATTCCCCATGAAAGTCTATACTTTTGATGTGACGAATGTGACGAGATCTTCCACTTTTTGGTTGCAGATGGCCAGATTTTAGTGCCACAAGGCGCAAAAATGATGCCATTAGAACAAAGAAAGAAAAGAGGATTTTGTAAATATCATACTTTTGTGGGGCATAAAACTTCACAATGTTTTATTTTCAGGGATCTTGTGCAGAGTGCTTTGTATGATGGAACACTGAAGTTCGACATGGGAAAAACTCCCAAGAAGATAGATTTTTACCTACTGCAAGTTGAGGAGGCCATTTATGTTAAGCCTGTGGAAATAAACATGGTTGAAATCATTGAGGATTTTGACATAGAAGCTGAGGATGAAGCTCTAGAAGGCAGTGAGAACCAAATAGAGGTTGTCTATTCTAAGGCTAGAGAAGGTTTACTCGATTTCCTTTAGCAATGAAAAGCTGAGGATTCGGAAGTAATGTTGTGCCTAAGGTGAAATGTTATGTTTGACAAGAGGGCTACAGAGAAGGTGAAGAACGCTCAGCAGGCAAAGAGAAAGGAAAAATGGAAGAAGGGAAGTCTTCATTTCTATTTCGAAAAGAGGGGGTCCTCAGAAAAGGGATTATTTTCCTACTCACCCGAAGGGCAAGCCTGACACCTATGTGCCGAAATCCAACACTCCCCAAGGGAGGTGGATGAGGCCTGGTGGAAAGGAGCAGCCTGGAAACTAGAAATGGAGAAATTTTGAGATGGGTCAAGGCTCTTCACAGGCCTAACGAGAAAATTTCCAAGTATTGAGGAAATACTCATACGGTCCCAGTAACTACAAATGGAAGAATATGATGTTGAGAACTTGGTGGAGAAGATTTCAAAGGAAAAAACTAATAAAGAAGCTATTGAGTCAAATAATAACAAATCATACCAAAGTTGAGTAAATGACTAGATCAAGAAACCAGTTGGGAGACAGTTATTTTCCCCTAAACCAGTTAAGTCGAAGAGAAAGGCAAATGAAGAGTCACCATACAAGGAAGATGTGTTGGTAACAAATAATTTTGACTCGGGTTTTGAGGAAGATTTCGATGTGATATGCCATGTGGTGTTGGTGCTTCCTGGGGAGTACGATTGTGTAATAGAGGTGTCTGAACTAGCGGATTGTGAGGAGGAGGAAATGGCAAGGCACGAACCTGTGTGCTATTTTTTAGTGAATAGTGGTTGTATTAAAGAGTATAATGCATTTTTTGAGATACTGGATGAAGGAATGAAGAGCCATTTGAAGTCTCTTTTCATAAGAGTGAAGGTCGAAAGCACTATATTGAACTTCTTCAAAGGTCAATGAATCTCTTCTGTACAAGAGAGTTTCATTGCAGTGAGCATGGGATCTTGGTAAAGCACAAAACAACAACAACAACACTTAATATTCATCATCAATCTTGACCTCGATATTTTCAAGATCAAGTAAAAACTAGTTGAACATATGCAGTTGCTCAGCCAAGACTTTGTCTACACTCATCTTGAATGAATACAAATTTTGCTTCAGGTAGAGATGATTCACCAACGATTTTATCATATACAGATCTTCGAGTTTCATCCATACACTAGCTACAGTTTTCTCCTTCAAAACTTGTCGGAGAACCTTATCACCAAGGCTCAAGATGATTGCATTATGGGCTTTCTCGATCATCATCCTTTTCTCCTTCTCCGTTAGGGTAGCATCCATCTTCTCTTATCCTTCCAACACTTCTAGCAAACCCTGTTGAATTAGTAGGGTTTATTTCTTCAAGTGCCATAAACCAAAATCATTCACAGCGATGAATTTTTCAATCTCATACTTTGTTGACGATATCTTCTTCTCCATGCTAAATCCCACCAATTTGATGTAAAATGATGCGCAAGAAAATAAAGTGTGATCGGTTTCTTGATCAACAAGAAAACCACAAAGTAAAGGAAAAGATAGAAGATGAGAGAAAGAACAATCAAAGTGGTTGAAAATTGGAATCTTGATTTAATTACACATTAGGGTACAACGTTTACAATTAAATCTCAACCATACCACTTTCTCCACCTGAATGAGATTATTAGAGATTGATGGAGAAATAGTGACTAGTAATCTAGTTATAAGAAAACTAAACTCTAACTTTCAACTAACATATTAAACAATTGGGCTAATAGGCTGGCCTAACTCAATATGTTAACTTAAACAACAAGCTAACATAATTTTGCATGTAAGAACGAACTTCAACTATGATATGCACATCTTCGACTTTGACGGAGCGTTTCGGCTTCGATAGAATTTACTACAACACTAACTTATAACCCATAAACTACAAGTCTTAATTATGATTGGTTTGCTAGAGAAGTAGTAAAGCTAATTGTCATTAACTCGTTATTACTCAATATTTTGAACATATATTAGGTTATTAAACTTACACATGATTCAAAGTTACACAAAAATAATTCAAAGTGTCTATCCATGACCATGCATGGATAAAAAAGTTTCTTGAATCATTAAATATTCACATTATTATTATTATTATTATTATTATTATTATTATTATTATTATTATTATTATTATTATTATTATTATTATTATTATTATTATTATTATTATTATTATTATTATTATTATTATTATTATTATTATTATTATTATTATTATTATCATCATCTTAAAATAAAAAGACATTTAATTACAAATATTATTTTCTAAAAGATTTTTACAACTTCGTTCGGAATAAAATTAAAATTAAATAAATATCTAAGAATATGAAATTTACTTGCTATAAAGACATTAAACTATGTTCTATATTTTATAAGCAAAGTAAAAAAAATGGCATTTTATATTTAGATTATGTGTATTTTATTATTTGTTGCAAGATCACATGCTATTGGTAAACCAATTCATTTATATTTTTTTTTCGAATTTCTTTTATACTTTCAAGTTTGTACACAACGTTCTATCATGATTTCCAATATTATTTTATAATCTCTTTTCCTTTCAAAAAGATATGCTAAACTTCTTTTGAATTGTGAAGTTGATGCAAATTGTCCTAAATCAATTGTAAAAACAACAATGATTAAGTGCGTTTTTAATGTACTTTGTCATAATAGTGACATATAATTTAAAAGAGAATATGTATCATAATTGAGATAAGAGAAAATATTGTTTGGGCATAAATTTAAGATAAAGTTGTTTTGATAAATAATTAAATTTATGTGTTAAATTTAATGTTAAAGGTAAAATAAACCTTTTATGCATAAATTTCTTGTCTAAAAATTTATATTTTGATGTTTTTAAAACAAATTGATGGTTTTGAGTTGTAGTTATTATTAGTGATATTGTTTTGTTATTATTATTGTATTTAGTTATTGCGAATCAATATTTTAAGTTATTATATTTTATAAATATTGTAGGTTGAAATATTTATAACGTGATTTTCTTCAAGCCTTTTTCTTCTTCGAGGATGGTGAATCTCGTTTAGAACGTAATTTTTATTTCTTTCCTTGAAATCAACCAGAGGACATATTTGCCTCCCGCTCAGGTCTATGCATGGGAAATATGGAACTTCTTCATATGGTATTATTATTCTAATTAAACCAAATTTATAAAAAAAAAAAAACAATTAGGTATTGTCTATTTAAAAAAATTTGAGTTATCTTATGCCCGAATAAATTAGGTTGTATGCCCTTTTAATTGGTGTGACTTATTTCTAAGCATAAATATTTAATGATTGATTATATGAAATTAGAATTTCGAAAGGATGAATAACTGGATCTTCATTTGTATCTCATACTCTTGTTCACAACTTTCAATGGGGCAAGTTATGGAGCCGTCAGTTATATTTATGATTCTTGTTGTGAGATGTTGGATCGAACTCTAATATGGTTGAAGTCTGTTCGCAAGTAATGCGTGTTGTAGTCGAAGTTTGTTCTAACATGCATTAGTCAATATTGCTAGGGTTGTTAGCATGTTGAATTGAGTCTTGCTTGTAAGCCCAATTGTTTAAGTTAGCTTGTACCTTAAGTTAACTTGTAATGGGTAATTGTTAAAAAGCCCATTAGGTTAGTGTGCTATTTTATTATAAATAGGATGCTAGTTTCTCAATCTTGGCAATAAGGAAAAATAGGAAGATAAAATTCTAATTTCAAGGGAGAGAGGTTATTTTGTTATTCTTGTATACTTGTAATCTTGTTCTAAGAGAAAGGAAAGAATAGCAGTTTAATAACCAATCCTTGTTGTTCTTTGTTGCCTTTTTCTTTATTAACCCTAACCCTTGTGTGTTTCTTGAAAAGAAACCGTGTATACTTTGTTTAACGGTATCCTATTCACAACAAATTGGTGCGATGAGCGTGGAGAAGATACCTTCAACAAAGTATGAGATTGAAAAGTTCACCGGAGTGAACGACTTTGGTCTGTGGCGCTTGAAGATGAAAGCCATATTGGTTCAGCAGGGTTGTTTGGAAGCGTTGAAGGGTGAGGCAGCCATGGACGCTGCGTTAACGGCAAAAGAAAAGACGGGCATGATCGAGAAAGCCCACAGCGCAATATTATTGAGCCTTGGTGATAAGGTTCTTCGACAGGTATCAAAGGAGACTACAGCATCGGGATTATGGGTGAAACTTGAAAGTTTGTACATGACCAAATCTCTGGTGAATCGACTATACATGAAGCAAGCTTTATATTCATTCAAGATGAGTGAAGACAAAGTGTTGGCTGAGCAGTTGGATATGTTCAACAAGCTGATTCTTGATCTTGAAAATATTTATGTGAAGATCGATGATGAAGATCAAGCACTATTGCTGCTGTGTGCTTTGCCCAGAACACATGCTCACTTCAAAGAAACTCTCTTGTATGGAAGGGAGTCCCTGACCTTTGAAGAAGTTCAATCAGCCTTGTATTCTAAGGACTTGAACTAACGAAAGGAGCATAAACCCTCGACGGTGGGCGAAGGTTTGGCCGTTAAGGGAAAATTCTTGCGAAAGGATGGTAAGTTCGACAAGAAAAAAGGTAAAAGTCAACAGAAGTCTTATAGTGGCGAAACATCTAGTATTCGATGTTACCACTGTAAGAAGGAGGGTCACATAAGAAAGGTGTGCCCTGAACGCCTGAAAGATCATGGAGGTAATGGCAATGCAGCCATTGTTCAAGATGACTTCGACTCATCTGATGTTCTTGTGGTTTCAAGTGGCGACTCGAGGAAAGAGTGGATTATGGATTCAGGTTGCACTTGGCACATGACTCCAAACAGAGAATTGTTCGAGGAGCTATGTGATCAAGATGGTGGATTTGTGCTGTTAGGAAACAACAAATCTTGCAAAATTGCAGGTATTGGATCTGTGAGATTCAAGCTCCATGATGAGTCAATAAGGTTATTGACTGATGTCAGGTACGTACCTGACTTGAAAAGAAATTTGATTTCTCTTGGTGAATTCGACAAAAAAGGATATGTTTTTCAAGGAGAGAAAAGTATCCTAAGAGTCATGAAAGGGTCGAAGGAAGTCTTGAGAGGCGTGAAGAAACAAGACTTGTATACCCTTGAGGCTGAGGTTGTAAGTGGTTCGACAAATGTTGCATCTACGAAATCTATGTCGAAGACAGAATTATGGCACATGAGATTGGGCCATGTCAGCGAAAGAGGCTTGGTCGAATTGGGGAAGCAGAACCTTCTAGGAGGTGACAAAGTCGAAAAGTTGGAATTTTGTGAATCTTGTGTATTTGGTAAATCCTGTAGGGCAAAGTTTAACAAAGGCAAGCAAAGAACACATGGATCCCTGGATTACATTCATGCTGATCTTTGGGGGCCTGCAAGAAATCCTTCACACTCAGGTGCAAGGTATTTTCTATCCATCGTTGATGACTATTCCAGAAAACTATGGGTATTCATTCAGAAGACGAAGGATGAAACTTTTGAGAATTTCAAAAGTTGGAAGATTCTAGTCGAAACTCAGACTGGCAGAAAGGTTAAGAGGTTGAGAACCGACAATGGCCTTGAATTCTGCAATGAAGCTTTCGACAGTTACTGTGTTGGGTCTGGGATTGCAAGGCATAAGACTGTAGCAGGTACTCCTCAACAAAATGGCTTAGCTGAGAGATTCAATCGAACAATCCTTGAAAGGGTTAGATGCATGTTGGTTAGTGCTGGATTGAAGAAGGTGTTTTGGGCGGAAGCTGTTTCGACAGCAGCTTACCTGATAAATAGATGTCCCTCGACTGCCTTGGGAATGAAGACACCTGAAGAATTTTGGTCGGGACAGCCACCTAGTCTCGACAGACTGAGAGTATTTGGTTGTGTGGCCTATGCTCATATTAGGCAAGACAAGGTCGAACCTAGAGCTCTGAAGTGCATGTTCATGGGATACCCTGAAGGAGTCAAAGCTTATAGGCTATGGTGCCTAGAGCCAGGTCACAGAAGGTGTATCACCAGTCGAGATGTAGTTTTCAATGAAGCAGTGATGGCTTTCAAGAAAACTGATTATGCTGACGAAGAGCTGGAACAGGGAGAGATTCCTGTTGAGGTGGAGCATGTTGATGCTGAATTGCTTACCCCAGATGAAGTCGAAAAAGACGCAGAAGATGCTGTCGAAGATGAGGAGATTGATAATGACTACCTGCTAGCAAGAGACAGGTCGAGGAGAGTCATCAAGCCACCTCAGAGACTTGGGTATGCAGATCTTATAGCTTATGCCTTAATCTCTGCTAGTGAGGTTCTAGATGAAGAACCTAGAGACTATAAGAAAGTTATGAGGAGTCGAAAGAATACTGAACGGCTGAAGGCCATGGATGATGAGATGAAATCTCTTCATGATAACAACACTTGGGAACTGATCAAGAAACCTGCTGGAGCCAGGTTTGGTATGTCGAATTCAAAGCCTGTTATAACTCCGACAAACCCTCAATTTAAGCTGAGTATAGATCAGTGTCCCAACACTGATGTTGAAAGAACTTATATGAATAGCATTCCATATGCTAACATAGTAGGTTCTTTGATGTATGTTATGGTCTGTACTAGACCCGACATAGCATATGCAGTAAGTCTTGTAAGCAGGTACATGGCGAATCTTGGAAAGGCTCACTGGCAAGCATTGAAGTGGATTTTAAGGTACATAAATGGGTCTCTGAATAGAGTCCTAATTTATGGTGGAGCCTTGGGTTAGGATAGTAAAGCAGCAATCGAAGGATATGTCGACTCTGATTATGCAGGTTGTATGGATTCTAAAAAATCTATCTCTGGATATGTGTTCACTATGTTTGGGACAACAATCAGTTGGAAAGCAACACTTCAGAAGGTCGTTGCCTTATCAACCACTGAAGCAGAGTATATTGCCCTAACTGAAGCTGTAAAGGAAGCATTGTGGCTTGAAGGTTTTGCAAAGAAGGTAAAACTTCAAGGTCAAGTTATCACTGTTAAATGTGATAGTCAAAGTGCAATACACCTGTCGAAGAATTCAGCCTATCATGAGCGAACCAAGCACATTGATGTGAGGCTGCATTTCATCAGAGGGGTAATCGAGCATGGAGAAGTCCAAGTGCTGAAGGTTTTGACAGATCATAATGCTGCTGATATGATCACCAAGACGTTGCCCAGTTGCAAGTTTTTCCACTGTATGCAGTTAATAAAGCTGCATGAAGAAAGCTAGTTTCTTGATGTTATAGAGTTAGATCCAAGGTGGAGATTTGTGAGATGTTGGATCGAACTCTAATATGGTCGAAGTCTGTTCGCAAGTAATGCGTGTTGTAGTCGAAGTTTGTTCTAACATGCATTAGTCAATATTGCTAGGGTTGTTAGCATGTTGAATTGAATCTTGCTTGTAAGCCCAATTGTTTAAGTTAGCTTGTACCTTAAGTTAGCTTGTAATGGATAATTGTTAAAAAGCCCATTAGGTTAGTGTGCTATTTTATTATAAATAGGATGCTAGTTTCTCAATCTTGGCAATAAGGAAAAATAGGAAGATAAAATTCTAATTTCAAGGGAGAGAGGTTATTTTGTTATTCTTGTATACTTGTAATCTTGTTCTAAGAGAAAGGAAAGAATAACAGTTTAATAACCAATCTTTGTTGTTCCTTGTTGCCTTTTTTCTTTATTAACCCTAACCCTTGTGTGTTTCTTGATAAGAAACCGTGTATACTTTGTTTAACGATATCCTATTCCCAACACTTGTGATTATAGAGGGGACCTAGTCACAATATATATATAAGTCTAGTCCCTACCAATTATGAGCCCAAGGTTAAAACCCACACTTTTGGTCACACCAATCAGGTTTCAGATACTCAACCTTTAATTAAAAGAGATCACTTACCTAGAAAAAGGCTTATATATGCACCTCCATCATAATCATGATTAACCCGTTTTTCACAAACTAAACAACAATTGATTGTAACCCCATAAAAATTTAGATAAATCTAACACTCTCTCACTTGGGTAAAATCAATTGTGCGATTTTTACTTTTAAAATATATTTTGAAAACGACTCTCGGGTTAATGACTAATTTCTTAAAATGAGGTTGCATTTTAAGGAAATGCATGATTCCATGTGTAGTATTTGAATATGACTTCATCCAACAAAAGTCAAGCAATATTGAATCACAACGATTATTAGATCCTTCATTGACATAAAACCTTTTGTGGTTACAAATACTACGGACTCCGTCAACTAGTCATCAGTGTGGAGTGTGGCAAGAAATAGCATGCTAATGTGATCCAATAGTCAACTGCTATTTTCTTTGTCAGTCCTTAACAATTTCTCTCAATGCATTAAAGCCAAAGAAATTGCATGGTTTTACAAACCATAACACCTCAGCTCTAATATGGCGTCAACCACCGGCAAAGTGGTCCAGACAACGCCGAGCTTAAAATCATACCTCGAACTCCAAACTAGTGTCGACCAAATACACTGTGGTCCCAAAGACATTGAGTCCCAATTTTAACAATTGACTTATAAATAAACAATAACAAATAATATTATTCATTGTAATATCAATTGCTTAAAATTAAAAGTACTTGAAAATCTAACACTTAAAGCGTCCAAAATAAAATACATCATGATAAGAAAATGACATAAAAAGCAAACTCCCATTAACCAAGTACATCAAAAGGACTCACAATGCCCATGGTCTCAACATGGTTTTTGAACACAATGGGCCTAAGTCCCTTAGTTAGGGGTCAACTAGGATGAAATCAGTACCAATGTACTCAACAACAATGTCATTTTTCATTACAAGGTCTCTGACTGTCAAATACTTTAATTCCAAATCTTTAGAACCACTAGAAGTTTTATTATTCTTAGAGTAGAAAATAATTGCACTATTATCACAATAAAGTTTTAGTGACTTTATAATGGAATCAACAATATGAAATCCAGTCACTAAGTTTCTCAACCAAACAACATGAGTGGCAGCATCATAACAAGCAACAAACTCTGCCTGCATAGTAGAAAAGGTGACAAGAGTTTGCTTTTTACTCTTATATGATATCACACCTCCAGCCAACATAAAAATGTAACCAGAAGTATATTTCCTATCATCAACATACCCAGCAAGATCAGAGTCAGTATAACCTACTATTTCCAAGTTGTCAACTCTCCTAAAAACAAGCATACACTATTTAGTTATATGAAAATATTGCATCACTTTATTAGAAGAATCCAATGATCATTCCCAGGATTAGACTGGTATCGTCCAAGACACCAACTATGAAAGCAATGTCAAGCCTAATGTATCTTGAGAATACATCAGGCTGCCCAATGCACTGTCAAAGGGTTTTCCCTTCATCTTTGTCTGCTCATACTCATTTTTAGGACATTGATTTTGACTGAATTTATCTCCTTTAGTAATTGGAACATCTTCTGGCTTACATTTCTACATAATAAACCTCTCTATAACTCTATCAATATAAGCCCTCTGTGACAAGCCAAGTACACCACATGATCCATCTCTATGTATTTCAATTCCCAACACAAAGGATATTTCACCAAGATCTTTCATATCAAAGAACTTGGTTATCATAAGTTTGGTCTCATGAAGTAGACCAAGATCACTACCGACAAGAAAAATATCATCAATATATAACACGAGAAAGATGAATTTTCTCCCACTGACCTTAAGATAGATGCACTGGTTGACTTTTTTTTCTTCAAAACCCAATGAAGTTACCTCCTCATCAAGTTTCAAGTACCATTGTCTGAAAGCCTATTTCAAACCATAAATAAGTTTTCTTAATTTACAAATCAAATTCTCATTACCACTTGACACAAAACCCTCAGGTTACTGCATGTACACCTCCTCATTAACATCACCACTCAGAAAAGCAGTCTTAACATCCATCTGGTGCAACTCTAAGTCAAAATGTGCTACAAGAGCCATAACGATTCTAAAAAAGTATTTGTTAGATGATGTCGCGGATCTAGAAGGGGGGTTGAATAGATCCCTTATTAAAAAATCAGTCAGCCCTACCAATAAAATTGGTTTTAAAATTTGTTTAATTTGCGGAAGCGGCTGCGGAAAAATTACCGTATATAATGAACCATTACTAGAAAATCAGATATGTGTCTAGCTTATGGATATTGATAATGAGCAAAGAGAATCACCATGCTAGTCACACTATCAATTGATTTATATCACTACTTGGTATGACTAGTTCCAATGTCTTAAAATGCTAACAAAATAATTGGACAACACACAAGAATTTTGTTTAAGACAATTTATCAAACACTTGGCGTGCGGAGCACTCCAAGTGATTTCGGATTTGAGTAAGTAGCACTAGTTTCCTTGTATAATAAACTATTGTACTAGAGTCAAAATTACTTCAGCACTTACTCAAAACAGTCCTTAATTTGATATAAATGTTTGAACAAAAATCCCACAAATATTAAGCAAAATGAAAATGCGTAAAGTAGAATGCACAAAGATTTGTTGAGGCAGTTCCCCCGCCGTCCTCGCTTCAGGGTACGTCTGCCCTCAATTCTAACAATAGAATTGAGCTCTTATAATATAAATTTAACCTGTTGTAGAATCGTTTATACAAGAATAGAATAACAAATGCACAAACAAACTCCCTTGTTGTTGAAGATGCTTTCTCTTCTTGTCCCTTGATTCGAGTTGAATCAAGCCCTTCGATTGCTTCTGGAAGAACCTCCAATTACAACTCTTGTTTGAACAACCTTGCATCTTCAAACCCCAGTCCGGATGATATTAAACACTTTCCAATCGAACCCAAACCTCTCCTACACAATTCACCAATTATTGCTACTAGATTGACGGAACCCGCCACTCCTCAATCACCTTCGCTCAACCGAATGTATGTTGAGAAGATTCGTACCAAAAACCCCCAAATTCAGAGAATCTTGGAGGAAAAAACCCTCAAGGTTTTATTCAAGAAAAACCTGCCAAAATCTCAACCCGAACCGAATTCCAAATCAACGGCTTCAGACGTTATCACTTCAAACAATCCATAATGCACATCAAAGATTATTGTGTGTGATTATTGTGGTATGAAATGTAGAAGATGAAGATGATGAGAACTAATGACACCTCTTTCACTTTTCTTGTTTTGCAATTGATTCAATTGTTATCAAATGAAATGAGCAACTTTCTATTTATATCAGACCCAAAATAACTGACAAAACCACTTTTTGAAAATGATAGACAGACCAAGAGTTATGCAGCAAACAGCGAACGGTCGACCTATGCAGAAGGCAACGGTCGACTAGAGCTCACGTGTGACAAACAAATTATGCAAAATAAACATCTATGCATCGACCGAAACAGGACTATGCGTCGACACAAAGCCTTCAATTTTTCACAAATAGAAATGTTAATAGTATGCGTCGACCGGTAGGTCGACGTGCGCCAACCCGTGGAAAATGCACTTTAGAGACACCTTCTATGAGTCGACCAGAGAAAAAGTATGGTCGACTCAAAGACCTGTAATTTGCAAAAATGCTTATTTTGATGTTTTTGACTCTTCTAGATGCAACTTATAATTCACCAATGATGTTTGACTCGAATAACACTAATTTGATGACACAATATGCAAGCAAATGAGACATGAGAGATAAGGTATGCTTATGCTTTGTGGTGATAAGGCCAAATATCAATTCTTCCATGCGGTAACGTTTTGACATCATCGAAACACACATGTATAGTATATGAGGCTTTACCCTCGTAGTATTTAGTGGAAACATGAGAAAAAGTTCCATTAAAATGAATCCCCTCCTTTTGTGTAAAGCCCTTAGCCACAATTCTTACTTTAAACCTCTCAACTTTACCCTTTGAGTCCTTCTTTGTTTTGAATATCCACTTGCATCCAATCACCTTACAGTTTCTTGGTAACTCCACTAGTTCCCAAACACCATTATTTACCATGGATTTCATTTCATCATGCATTGCATCTATCCACATGCTAGATTAAGGAAAAGTAATATCTTCTAGATGATTTTAAGGATCAATAATACCACCAACATCATAAGCATCCTAAATAAGATAAAATACAAAATCATCAGAGATAGCAGGTCGCCTTTGTCTTACTGACCTCCTAACAAAAATTTACTCAACTAGCTCATTAGGTTGTGCAACCTCAGCTATAACAGGAGGATCAACTATATTTTCAACAAGTGGTTCAACCACATCTTCAACTGGATGTTCAACCACATTTCCCTTTGGAGCAAAACCTCCATGAGCAGCGGTGATCTAGAATTATCAAAATTAGGCAGTGAGAAAGTAACAACATCAGGCATAAAATTAATCAATATTATCAGATGCAATGACAGGCTCAATAACATCAAGATAGAGAAATTTTGCATGCATGGACTCTACAATTTTATTCCCTCTACCAGGACATAAGAATCTGTATCCTTTAGCTCGATCTGGATATCCAATGAAAAAACAACGACTTGTTTTTGGGTCAAGCTTTTTCTTAAAAGGGTTATATATTTAAACCTCTGTGGGGCAACCCCAGACACAAAGGTGGTTCAAACTGGATTTTCTACATGTCCAAAGCTCACAAGGTGTTTTTGGAATTGCTTTACTAGGAACTTTGTTAAGTATATAGAGGGTTGTTTACAAAGCGTCACCCCATAAAAATTCTGGTAAATTACACCGACTCATCATGCTTCTCATCATATCCTTAAGGGTGCAGTTTTTCCTTTCAACTACACCAATTTGTTCAAGAGTACCGGGCATGATGTATTGTGGAACAATTCTACAATCTTCCAAGTATTTTGCAAAAGGCCCCATATGTTGCTCTATTTTAAAGATTTTAAACTTTTCAAGTGCTTCTGATTTTTCCTTAATCAAGTAGAGATAGCCATAACAAGAAAAATCATTAATAAAAGTGATAAAAGATTTATTACCACAAATAATAGGAGAAATGAGGTCGTTAATGTCTATATGAATTATTTTCAAAAGTTTTGAACTTCTAGTTGAATCCTTTTTATTGGTCTTAGTAAATTTTTCTCTAATACCATTCACACAAGTCCCCAAATTATTGAAATCTAAGGAAGGTAAAATATCATCTCGAATTTACCTTTCAACTCTTTCTTTAGAGATACCGCCTAAACGCTTGTGCCACAACAGTGAGGATTTTTCTCTCATTTTAGACCTTTTAGCAATGAAGCTCTCAACATTCAAGGATGAGGAAATATTATCAAAATCCAAAGACAACTTATACAAATTATCCAATAAGCTACCATTACCAACAACTTGAGAATTCAACATCAAATTTATTTTTCCATCATAAAGGTAAATTGAAATCCAAGTCTATCCACATAAGATACTGAAATTAAATTCCTCCTAAAGGAAAAGCTAAATCACGCATTTCCTTTTTGATTTTCTCTTCTTCAGCTACACACTTGGTAATAAGGTTATTGGCGGTCCACTTATCACCAAAGGTATTGTAGGAAGTTTTGATTTGAGTGAATTTAGCAGGTAGCAAGTTTAAGGAATGTGACCCAATGAAATTCTTATTCAGGCCAATGTTATGGGTTTTTAGTTTGGTTTGGACATGAACCATCTTAAGAATGAACTTCCTGACACCCACATTATTATCATATTTCACGTCAGTGAGTTTTTTCATTAAACATCCAGATTCAACATTATCAAATACCTAAAATGTCTATCCAATAGCAGTAAGATATTCTTTAGCATTCTCTTTCTTAGGCAATCCGCTTATCAGATGTTAAGAAATTGTCATCTTCATAGCATAAAAGCTAAGTCGGTCATTCCTCTCACACTTAGATAATTTTTCTTTCTCTTCAGGTGTACTTTAATCACCGATCACAAGTTTGGTTTCACGCAATGTCATGTCAAGATCAGCAATCCCTAATGAAAGTAATTCTTCCATTCTTAAAATTAGACCCATTCAACATCTCAATTGAAGTAGAACAGTTGTTCATTGAGATTGTCATTATGGAGACAAAACATGATTCCATTAGAACAAATAATAAAAGGCAAGATATAACTTTAACAAACATAAGCGATCATGAAGAGGCCAACATTATCACACAATCCCATTTGGATGGAATGCGCAAAACCCAAGTATTACGGTGAGAATAGGATATCAAACTATTAGTTAATTTGAATCCATCTTTAGTTCATAACCGATCTTTAATTTATCTGAATGAAAGGTCAAAGAAAGGAAAGCCTAATTTTGCATCCTAAAAAAAAGCGGGGATAGATCTAGGGTTTGGGGGTTGGTTAAGCTTAGGAAAGGTATTAGCACCCTAAACTTTTGTAGTACTCTACAAAAACCTCTTGTTTTAAATGTCGCTATTGCTAAAGTTATCTGCTTAAGGGTTAGTGCTAAGGGTTAAAGATTAAAGACCTAAGGGTTAGTTCTAAGTTTAATCGCCAAGATTCGCATCTTGTGCCTACGTATCCGAGATAGGGAATGGAATCAGAGTAATTGTAGTTCCCCTCGAAAGGGAGAAAGAGAAACTTCTTGACGGTGGTCAAGGTTTCAATGGGGATGCAAACGTTCTTAAGGAAGCACTTACATGGAGTGTGGTGACTCCTATTTCTACGTTGAAATTGATTTGAATTTAAAAAGGGTGAAATAGGTACTCCACAGCGGGAAACTTAATACGGAGTACGACGACTCCTCATCCTAATGATAGGGTAAAGGGTAAAATTGTCCACGGCGGGACGCCTAAAAATATGAGTACAGCGTCTCGAATTCTTTAGGTTTGAAAGATGAAAAAATGTAAGGGTTATGGACTATTGACTCGGCGGTCAGACGACTAGACCTATCTTTCGGAGGGGAAATCGAGATAAAGAATGCAAATGACAAATTAGATAAGCGACGGAATTGAAATATGAGAAAATGCGAGAATAAATAACTGAACAAAAGCGACGATTGCCTCGCATAACTTACAACCAAAAAATGAAGTGCGCACAATAAGGGATTAATAATTGTACAACTGAGAAATAGGAAAGGAACGGCGGCAGCGTTAGACGAAATTAAATGGCAAGGTTAAAGATCAATTTAGCAATTAGGTTAGGCATATTTTTAAGAGTTTTAATTTAAAAACTTTAATTTATAAAAAGATTTTTAATTTTAAACGTTAAACTTTGAAAGTTCATTTTAGTATTTTAGAATTTTTAAGAAAAAAAGTCTTTATTTTTCTTACTTCTGTTAGGTTTTAATTTAGTTTTATTGTTAGAAATTGATCTTTACAAAAATTAGAAATTTAAATAGAAAAGAAAGAAAAAATGTATCAATAAGCTAATAACTAAATTAAAGCATCATTAGTAGGGCTGGAAATGAGTCGAGTCGAACTCACCTCAGCTCGGCTCGACTCGTTAAGAATTGTTCGAATTCGAGTTCGAGTTCGAGTTTGACACGAACTTTTTTTTAAGCTCAAACTCGACTCGTTATAAGTTCACGAACAGTTCGGTTCGACTCGTTAGGTTCATCTCATTAGGTTCAGCTCACATGGTTCACGAACTGAAAAACTATTTTTTAAAATATATATATTTTTTAGTATATTTGACATTTTAAATAAATATATATATTTTAAATAAAATATTAAAATAAAATAAAAGTTATCATATTGAAATTTAACTTTATCTTCGAAATCTACTAATTCAAAACCTACACAACTTTCAAGAGATACATTTGAGAGTCTAATTCAAAAACTACTAAATTGAAGATTAAATTTGTCTAAGATTTGAAGTAAATATTTAAACCTAATCTTAAAGATAGTATAATTCTTTTCATATGTAATCAAGTTGACTCATGAACCTAACAAGTCGAACTATGTATAGTTCAAGTTCAGCTCATTTAGTTAACGAACTTAATTTTTCGCTCATACTCAACTCATTTGGTTCATGAACCTAGTTCAACGATTTAATTGTCGAGTCGAATTCCGAACTATCTTCGAGTTGGTTTGGTTCATTGCCATCCCTAATCATTAGATTTATTAAAAAAATGTTAATATAAAATCTAAATCTTTGAATTAGAAAAATTAAATTTTACATTAAGTTTTTAAATTAAGGTTTTTTAAAAAATGGTTTTTTATTATTAAGTTTTAAAAATGGTTTTTAATTATCAAAACTAAACATGATTTTGATTAATCAAGCAGAATTTTAATAAATTAATTAAACTAGATAAATAAATAAATAAATAAAATAAAATAAAAGGAAACAAATATAAAAAGAAAGGGTTAAGGATGAAGCATCATTTGTTAGGGTTTTCAAAACTCATTCTTTCCTTCTTTATAGGCGCGACGACCATGGAAGCTCTTGCAGAGCTTTTTCGTTCTTCAATCTCTTCCTCATCACCATGCGTCTTCTTGGCCTGTTTGATTTTTCTCTCTCTTCTTCTTTGCTTTCACGGCCATGGTTGTTCCTCTGTATTAGTTGAAAACACATGAAAAAGAAAAGAAGCAAGCTTACCGCGATGGATGGTTGAACGATGATGATACTGAGTGAAACTCACATCTGAGTTCGTAGTGGGTTTCCAAGTTTTTCTGATGAACTTTTATGATGAACTCCTCTGTTACTCTTGTTTCCGATTTGTGTCCCTTCTTTTTTATTTTCTGTGATGAACTGATGATGTTCATGTTGTTCTTATATTGATTTGTTAGTTTGGGCCTGGGCACTTGCGATTTTCGTGATGAATTTGTTGTTGTTTTGAATTAATCTTCCAGAGTTGTGGCGATTTTTGTGGATTTATGGTTTTGATTTTAATTTTTGGAGTGAAAATCTGCAAAAGTTGTTGTTACGTTTTGTTTGTTGATCTTGTTTTGGAGGAGGAATTTTGGAAAATGTTGTTTTGCGTTTGATTTGGTTCAGAGGAACTGGATATGGATTTTGTTTCCACTTTGGATATCCATGGATTTTTGGGTTATGGATTTTTATGACTCGTTTGGCATGGATGCAAAAATCAATTTTTCAGAATAATCATTTTTCCAAAAAATCACTTTTCCAAAAAAATCACTTTTCTCTCTCTTGGATAACTTGAACAGATATTGCCGGGTCCGTGTTGGGGTCAGAACTTAACAGTCCGGGGATGCGGCGGAATTTATTTATTGCTCCTCCCGACGTACCCGATGATGAACTTTAACTGAAGGTATCAAAATAATTAATAAAAACCACCTTTTTAAATTAAATTTATGCTTACCATTTAACGACTATTTTCCTCTGTTGTCGGTTTCTGCAGGTCCGAAAAGTCGAAGGTTGAAGAATTAGACGCGGAGACGATCTTAGAAAAATTAGGAATCCTCAGAACTTAGGAATTAATCTTGTAATGATTCTTGTACATTGTAATAAAAATATATATAATTTAAATAAATAAATTCAATTCTTTCTTAATCAACTAAATTTATTTTTCCGATCAAATTCCTCTGAATAAATTTATCCGATTAAAATCAAGACTAAATTCATTTGATTAAATTCATCCGAATAAATTCATCTGATTAAGTTCATCCAAATAAATTCAACTGATTAACTTCACCCAAATAAGCCTGGACGTTCCAACCTCCGAATTTGACAGTTAAACATCTCGCACCACTTAGCATTAAATTTCATCCGACGTAACCCCTGAGTTCAAACAACTCCCTTTACGAATTAAATCATACACAGTGGGGTTTTCCTGCAACAACATACAGACTGAGCAATCCGGTTAGCAGTTAGTTAAAATGCAATGCATAATAAAATGAAATGCAAAATGAACCTAATGATCTAAGGGTAAAATTTTGGGTATGGCAGTTGTCCCTATTTAAATATCTTCGTCGGATGATATGAGTGATGAAAATCCTCATGAAATCATGGTGAAAGGTATTTAAATACAGATAACCAAAATTTTTTCCCTTAGGCGCAAAGACATGCAATGCTATGGACAAAAGAAAACTATATAATGCCAACATGCAATGAAGCCTAATATGATGAAAATGATGGAATAATAAATGCAAAATGCAGACAAAGACAAGAGCAAACAGGGACATCCGGAAGTACAAAAGCAAACAGGGACAAAGAAACAGGGACATCTGGAAGTACAAAAGCAAACAGGGACTAAGAAACAGGGACAAAGAAACAAACATCAGAGACATCCGGAAGTACAAAATGCATACAAAAACAAAAGCAAACAGGGACAAAGAAACAAACATCAGAGACATCCGGAAGTACATCGAATGAACTCTGAAACACACCAGAGATACTCGAAAAAACATCGAATAAACTCTGAAGTACACCAGATATACTCGGAAAACATCGAATAAACTCGGAACACATCCATAAACAAAATGAAAACATCTAGAAGAGCATGAGATGAAGACACGACTCTGAATGTACATCCGAAACATTTAGGAAAACATTAAAAGTACGGGAAGAGTTTGAAGACATATCTGGAAGAACATCAGATAAGCAACAAAGGAATTTTGGAAGAACATCAGAATAAAGACTCAATCTGGAAAACCATCAGAGGGAGAAACAAAGGAGTTATGGAAGAACATGAAAACAAAAACTCAATCTGGAAACACATCAGAAAGAGAAACAAATCCGGAAAAACATCGGATAGATTCTGGAAAAACATCAGAATCACAATGAATATTTGGAAAACCATCATATAAGTTCTGGAAGAACACCAGAACAAAGACTCAATCTGGAAAAACATCAGAAAGAGAAACAAATTCGGAAAAACATCGGATAGATTCTAGAAAAACATCAGAATCAAGAGAAATATATGGAAAACCGTCAGATAAGTTCTGGAAGAACATTAGAACAAAGACTCACTTTGGAAAAATATCAGAAAGAGACACAAATCCGGAAAAACATCGGATAGATTCTGGAAAAACATCAGAATCAAGAGAAATATCTGGAAAACCATCAGATAAGTTCTGGAAGAACATCAGAACAAAGACTCACTCTGAAAAAACATCAGAAAGAGAAACAAATCCGGAAAAACATCGGAGAGATTCTGGAAAAACATCAGAATCAAAGGAAAATATCTGGGAAACCATCAGATAAGTTCTGGAAGAACATAAGAACAAAGACTCAATCTGGAAAAACACCAGAAAGAGAAACAAATCCAGAAAAACATCAGAAAGATTCTGGAAAAATATCAAAATCAAATGGAATATCTGGAAAATCATCAGATAAGTTCTAGAAGAACATCAAAACAAAGACTCGATCTTGAAAAACATCAGAAAGAGAAACAGATCCGAAAAACATCGGATAGATTCTGGAAAAACATCAGAATCAAAAAGGAATATCTGGAAAAACATCAGATAAGTTCTAGAAGAACATCAGAATAAAGACTCAATCTGGAAAAAACATCAGAAAGAGAAACAAATCCGGAAAAATATTGGATAAGAAATATGTCATATCTGGAAGAACATCAGATAAGCCAAGACAAAAACTGTTTGGTAGGTGCTAAGTCAATTGGACTTTGACCACAAGGTAAGAGATGGATAAAAAATGACCTCGGGAGAAATGAGAATGAGGATGAAACACTCATGATATGCATATGATATGAATTATGTAAATGGTATATGATCAAATGAAAATATAGATGTCGACGACACGACTCGACTCTGTTGGTGAGATAACAAGACTGGAAAACTGATTCCTCAACACATACATCACTGCCATTCTGCTTAGGGACCCAAGATGTTACTGCTGAACACATCTCTACCACACTTCTAAACTGTATCAAGTTGATGGTCCTTGTAGAAAAGATGAAGAGCTGCCTGGTGTTGCACCCCAAAATTTGCCCAACCTTTTTCTCACCTGGTTTATGTTTCATTGCATTAGCATAGTATTGTTCTAGCATTTGCATAGCATAACAATGTTCATTTACCAGGGGATCAAGTGTGGTTTATGTCAAAAGGAGCCTAGTCAGAGGTTTTATTCAAGCTTGAGGAGTCACCAAGGTCATCAGGAAGAGGGTTGAGTTCTTGGGAAGTTTGGGTGCTTGTATGTGGTTCATATCCTAGCTTGGGAACTATTTGAAGATCATCAGAAGATTGTGAAGCTTTGGTCATGGATATAGTATGTGGATAGAGCCCATGGAGTGTCTAGAGGGTCATGGTGGAGCTCAGTCAAGTGTTTGTGTCAAGTGCAAGAGCCACAGTTGAAGTTGGTGCAACTAGGGTTTCACCTGGTCAACCCTAAGTCAATTGTGTAATTGAAGAGGATCAAAGCCTACTTCTAGGTCATGGATTTCATGGAATGACATGTTGAAGCATGTGAGATGTTGTTTCAAGATCAAGTCAAGAAGAATCAAGAGTGGAAGACGTTGCTAAGTCAGGGTTCCTAGGGTAAAATCCCCTACTTAGTGCCTAACTTCAAGTCCAAGTCAAGATACAAGTCCCATATAACTTTGGGCCAAACATGAGACTTATAGAGGATGTTCATACCTTTCATTTGAGTACTATAAGTCCTCTATTGTATTTATAGAACTCAAGTTACAAGCCAGACAAGTTACAGGTCACCAAATGAATGTGAAATTTGTCTGTGAAAGTCAACTAACTTCCAAGCTACTTTTGACCTAGAAGGAAGTTTCACATGACATTTTGATAAACATGAAAGTTGTTCCTCATGATCTTAGATTTCCAAAAAAGTCCTAGAAGTCCTCATTCTGATTTGTGGAGCTCAAGTTATAAGCTTTGCAAGGCAGGGGTATTTTGGGAAAGTGAGATTATAGGTCATTTGGCATTATAGGTCATTTTCTCCATCTTGCACACTTCAAATGAAGTTTTGTTCAACATGAAACTTTCTCAAAATGGGATTTTTAGGTCAACCATGTGTCAAGGAGAGATTGGTTTGGCTTGTAGCAAGGCTTGATTCATGACAGCTTAGTAAAAGGGGATTTTTAAGGCATTTCATTTGAAAAATCCAAAATAAATTCTATGTGTTCAAACAAGACCATGTAAGAGCATATTTTGAGTAGAAAATCATTCTAAGCACTTTGGCATTAATAGAATTTCCATTTGGGGCTTATTTCATGATGGTTTAATTTGTTACTTCATGAATAAGTAACATATCAAAGATTGCTCACATGATGCAAACACGCTTTCCTTTTGATCCTTACACATTCACCAGACCACAAGCAAGCTGATTGAAGCTTCTAGAAGGTTGAAAGAGCCATAATTTGTGCACACCATAGTTGGAGTTTTGAAGGAAACTTGAAATTTGGATCTCACTGATTGGGCCTTCAATGGGCCTCCAAAGCCCTCAAACAGGTTCTATATAAGTTCATTGATAGATTTAGATCAATTTTAGTAATCATTTGGAGCTGGAACCAGAGTTGGAAGTTAGAGTTTCAAGAGCAAAATTGAGAATCGTGATTTTTGATCCAGAGCAATTCAAGGTAATTCAAAGCTTCAAGCATCTTCAGCATACTTCATTGAGTGTATATGCACAAGATTGAAGCAAGAGGAGCACCATAATTGCCTCAATTCGAAGCTACAAACCAGGTTTGAACAATTCACAATTCCTCTAGTTTTAGCATGATCCAAGTAGAATTGACATGTGGTTAGGCTTTAGGAAGATGTGTAGATGGATTTCAGATCAAATTCTTGAGGTTTGGAGACAAACTAAGATGCAACCTGATTTCTGTTTGGATTCGAGTTGGCCTGATCTTGAGGTTTTAGCCTAAATTAGTTAGTTCATGATAATCTATGAAGCATGAGGAAGAGATCCATGGCAATAGATTAAGTTTTGGTGACACTTGAAGGATTGATGCATTTTCTGTTTGCTTTCGTATTGTAAAATTCATGAGGAATTAGGAGAAATGAAGGTTGTATTTGGAATCAGCATGGAAATTAGAGTGGAATTGTATGATTTTTGTTGAGAATTGGTCACCTGTAACTGACTGCACGCCGGAGAAGACGGTGGCGCGGCCACCGGACCACCGTCTGAAAGTTTCCCTCCATCTAAGATTCAAATGAAGAAGATGAGGGCATAACCATTGGATTGTTTGAATCAGCTGACCTTTTCCACGCATCCAACGCACGAGGATCACTCTGAGGCTTTGACTTAGACTTTTGACCTGAAGCAAAACGCGGCGTACCATTAATGCGCTGGCAGGCCTCATTCCCTTGGATTGCATTGACTAGTCCTTGGATCCAAAGCTCCTGATATTTTTTCAGCTTTATTAATTCTTTTATTCATTTGCATTTTATTTTAATTGCTTTAATCTTTTAAAATTCATTTTAATTTCAATAATGATCAGAAAAATAAAGTAAAAATATGTCCATGCTCCTCTCTTTATTTGTGATTTTTTCATGCTTTTACATTCGATTTTTGCCTGATTTTCAATTTATTTGGCATTTTCTCATTTTTGCTATTTCCTTATTTTTTTGCATATTTCTTCCCCTTCTTGCTGAATTTTGATTAGCTGTTTGGTAGGGATTTGTGATGAGATTTTTGGCTAGCTATTAGTATAGAGATGCATGATCCCTTAGGAATGATTCCATAATTTTTAGAAAACATTAGGTTATGTTTTGGATTAGGATCATTAGACCTTCCATTTTAGGGTTCCCTTTGCTAACTTTGTGATCTAGGATTTTTTAGGTGACTTTCCCAGTTGATTTGGTCCCTGGCCTTCCTACTATAGGTCTATAACCTTCTTAGGTTACCTTAGAAAAATTCCTAGGATTTTAGAAGTAGTTTTGATATTTTAAATTGATTTGATACTTAGACTAGTTTTAAGTTGCTTCTAACATAACACTTGCACTAGTTGAACTCTAATGGTGGCCCATAGCATAAGATAAATTCTCCTTTCCTTTTGGATAGTGCTTTAGACATATAGGAGCTTCTGTTTGCTTGATAATGGTGTTTGATTTGGTGTTTATACCTCCTTTTGGTTGCTTTCTTGTAGCTTGATCAATTAGGGTTTAGGAAGAGCTTTAGTTGATTCCTCTTTCTTCAAATAAACATGGATTGCCTTGATTGCTTTCCATTCTCATCCAATGATTCAAGGTCCCTATGTGGAAGTATCATCTATCCTTTGGAGGGATGTATGGCATATCACTAGAGGTAGAACCTTTGAGGATGCCTTTCTTACATGAGTGGTTGAGTGTCATGATGGATTCCCTTGGTTTCCATCATGCTTCCCCTCATTGTTTCAATCATCTTATGTTGACTCTCTCCTATTTTGTTGGAGCTTGTTGGAGCTTGAAGATGGAGCTTTCATCTCCTTCTCTTGAAGATGGCTTGGACTTAAAGTTGATTACAGACTGTTGGTGCTTTGCTGTCAGAAGCTTGCCTTGCTGTGGAGCTAGTTGCTTGTTGTTTTTGTTTGCTATTTTATTGGTTACTTGCTGTATTAATGTGACTTGTTTGGTGTGTTTCATTAGACCTAGGCTCTCATGTAGATTTATCATAGGCCTAAGAGCATCCTAAAGGTTGAGTTTCTCCCTTTGCTTGTTTGCATTAGAGGTTGAATGTTTCCCTCTGCTTGCTTTTTACTGTGTGGCTTTGCTTGCTGGTTTAAGGTTGAGTGTTGTCTCCCTTGTCTGTGTGGTGTGTGACCTTTGTGCCTTGTTTACTTTAGAAGTTGAGCTTGGCTCCTTCTACTTATTTGATGCATAGCATACATTTTATGTACATTAATTTCTTTACAGTTGATTTGATTTACTATTGCTTTCCTTTGCCATGTTCCCCTAGGAACTCTGACTTCTCTTGAAGTTATGACAGACATTAGGGTTCTAACCATGCATGATAAAATTAGTTAGTTTCCCTCCTAACCTCAACCATAGGACAAACATTGCATGACAACTGTAGGATTGAGTCAGTTCCCCTTAGTTGTGTCCTTTCTCTTCTCATCTTCAAACACCGTTAAGACACTTAATAAAGGTCAACACGTGTTGTGCGTTACGAGCCTTAAGTACTTGAGAAAGGGTTGTTGGAGGGTCTCTCTTCAATAGCCTGGGTGTTTAGTATGGTACCCTTTGGGTGACATGCGACGCATTCACTCTTAAGTCCAAGTCTTTAGTGCAACACGGGTTACAAACAAAGCTCAATTCACTTCTTCTTTAAAAGACTTCAAAAACAGACATCCAAATCCTTTTTGTCCTCTTGGACCCCTAATTCAGGAAAACCCTTTTCTTAAAGGAGAGTTCTGTTAACTTTCAGTTCTATTGCAAACGGTAACGCCTAAGTCTCCAAAGGTCGAGCTGCAAACACCAACTGCTGGAACTGGTTGTTAACTTTACTTGGATAAAAGCCGTTGAACCAAACATGTGGTCTTCGTATCCCGAACTACGTTTGCTCTGATCTTTCATGCCGTGTGAAAGTACGTAGGCACGAGATGCGATATCTCGGCGAGCAACCTTTCCCCCTTTCACCCGTAGTTAGGTGAACTACGTTGACTCTAATTTCTCGTTCCAGACGGGAATACGTAGGCATAGAACTGTTGTGTTTTGCCGAGTCACTTTTCTTTTCTTTTGTCCCTAAGCCTTTAGCATAGATAGTTTAAACACACCCTTTCGGATAGACAACAAGCGTGGATCCCATCGAGTACGACGGACGTGAGGGGTGCTAATACCTTCCCTTTGCGTAACCGACTCCCGAATCCAGGACTTGGTTGCGATGACCATTCCTTTCCCTTTTCGTCAAGTTTTCTCTGAGTGTTTCCTTTCCATCCTTTGGGATAAATAACACACAGTGGCGACTCTTCTGTCATTGCCGACCTCGTTTTTCGCAGTAGTGACAGCTGGCGACTCTGCTGGCGACTCTAACAGTTCCCTATGCGAGTCAATCCTAGCGCTTGCTTGTTTTTCTTGGGTGTTGTATATATGTGCTTTATCTTTCTGCATTTACTTTCCGCACTATATTATTGTTGTTGTGCTGGGGGAAGGGTGTTACTTTGAGAGATAAGTCGGACCTGGGTTTGAGTATGCACATAGACTTAGAAGTGAAGATTAATGGTAAAGCCTGTATGCTTTGCATGCATCAGCTTGCTACGAAATCCGCGCTCAGACGAGATTCTCTTTGATGACTTCTTGCCTGGCCCTTTGGGCTCGACAGGTTGTTGGATTCGAGGGTTGTCGACTCTGGGGACTGATCATTTGGGATTCAGCTAAGTGAGGCCGCTTCAAGAGATGATGATGTCACACCTTCTGGGTATCATATCACCGTTTCTTGAAAGTCTATGACGCTGATGACCGCATAGGATGCCATACCTCGTCGGCAATTTAAGTCCATACCTGTGAGAGGACTGGAGTTTTTGCAGGAAACCATAATCTCCAAATTACCAGGTTCTCCTTTATCAGTGTGATTGTGGTACAAGGGTTCCTACTGTGATTGGTTATTTCTGAGGCTCAGTTCTGGTTATTCTCAAGCTACAGTATAGCAAGCTTCTGCTTATTCTTGCTACAGCACAACACACACTTGATCCCCTGTTTGCATATACATTTGCATTTTCATGTATGCATCTCATTAACATGTATCTGTGTTTCAGGTGTCTTTTCCCCTCAGATTCTAGTGTTCTTTTTTGCCTGACATGGAGTCCCTCAAGAAGACTGTTGCTTACAAGCTGCCTTCTCCCGACATCAGTTCTCTACTGAAGTTAGTTGCTTTGGCTGATCAGAAAGTAAGGGCTGAATTTAGAGAATCATATGGGAAATTGCTTAGTCTGGTGTGCAAGCCATCTGTGTTTGAATTGAACGGACTTTACGCCTTGATGCAGTTTTATGACCCTCAGCTAAGGTGCTTCCTATTTCCTGACTATGTTTTGGCACCAACCTTGGAGGAATTCTCTGCTTTTCTAGGGGTCCGGGTGTTGAATCAGATGTCGTTTGTTCATGACGATGCTAAGCCTAATTTGGCCAAGCTTGCTGAAGTTGTCATTCTGGATGCTTCTGAGTTTTCAGGGAAACTGGTTAAGCTGAATGGAGCATACGGGTTTCATCTCTCCTTCTTGGTTGATAAGGCTGTGCAGTGTGCGAAGGACGGGTGTTGGATCGTATTCAATGCTATCTTGGCTGTATGCATCTATGGTATCATCTTGTTTCCCAACTTGCCTGACTTTGTGGACTCGGATGCGTTCTTCATTCTCGCTTTGAAGAACCCAGTGCCTACTCTATTGGGAGACGTTTATCATTCTATCCACTATAAGAGTGAGAAACATAGGGGTAAGAATGTTTCCTACTATGTGCCTATACTATACAAGTGGTTCCTCAGCCAACTTTCGAAGACAGGACCATTTGTTGATACTGCCAGTACTGTAGAGTGGTCTTCTAGGTTGATGGGTTTATTTGCTGAGAATATTGTATGGGTTGACTGGAGTATGCTGGGAGCTAATATTATCTATAGTTACAGTGGCTTTCCAAATGTCCCGCTGATTGGATGGAAAGGTTGTATCAACTACAACCCTTCTTTGCTTGTGAGACAGTTTGGTTACGCGCTGAAGAGTTCTCCTATTGAAGACGAGATACAGGAATCTCTATATCTCACGGGCTTATTGGAATCATACATCCTAGTCAGACTGAAGCATGCATGGGGTAATGTTCATAGAAGAGGGAAAGCATTGCTTGGCAAGAGTGACAGTCGAGCTTATGATCCTTATTTGATATGGGTCCGTGAAAGAGCTAGGAAGTCTTTGATGCCATTCCCTGCGGTAGAGCCTTTATACCCTCCGGTGATTGAGGAACCCACTACAGTAGAGATTGAGAAGTACAATAAGCTCTTGGCTGAAAAAGAAGAGTTGTGGAAGGCCAACGAATAACTAGAGAAAGAAATCTTCCTGCTTCGCCATGAGAAGACTGAGGCTACCTATGCTTTGAAGAAGCAGACAAAGGTGAATAGAATAGGCACAGAACTGACTGCAAAAATTAGCAAGAGAGAGCAATTGGGTCTGGATATGAAAGTTGTTAGTAGTGTGTTGGCTACCAAAAAGGAGAATCTAGACAAAGCTTACATGCAAATTTCTAAGTGGGAATCGTTGTGGAATGCCATGCTCACAAGTCGCAAAGAGCGAGAAGACAAGTTGAAGTTACAGATTTCCAAATTGAAGACGCAACTTGACGCCAAAGAAGTGAAGATTGCAGAGGAGTGCCGCTTAGGCGAGACGCTGAGTACAAACTGAGTGATACCGTCAAAGAACTGAAGAGTTGCAAGCTAAGGGCTGATTTCAAAAGATGCAAGCTCGACGCGCGTTTTGGCAAGGGAACTTGTGAAGAAGATGCCAAGAGTTTACGAGCCACTATCGATTAGCACGAGCTATTGATACATGGATTACTCTCTAGACCAGGCCATCC
Organism: Lathyrus sativus; assembly: GCA_963859935.3. Classification (NCBI taxonomy): domain Eukaryota; kingdom Viridiplantae; phylum Streptophyta; class Magnoliopsida; order Fabales; family Fabaceae; genus Lathyrus; species Lathyrus sativus. Next base: position 13,190,332 of record OZ012735.1, on the reverse strand, counting down.
CGAGACGTTGAGATTGATAGAGGATTTCCGGGCGCGTCATCCGTCTTGACTAGCATTGATATTTCATCTGTATCTTGTTATATTGCTTGTATTTGACCATCGCCAGGCTTGTTGGCCGAGGTCTTCTCAGTTTTGTACTCAGTTGTATCTTGTATGCTGCCTTTTGGCTCATTGATTATATATGAGGATTTCTGACTCTATTGCTTGTCTATGTGGGCTCCATTGTCGTTATGGCTTCTTCCCTGGAACTAGAATCGGGGGGGAATTAACCTGTTGCATATTTACATGTTTGCATTTGCATATTCATTTTGCATTACAGGTATCCTTTGAGCTCCTTATCTTATCTCCTGCATCTCTGTTCAGGTTGTTTCAGGATTGCCGAACATTGAACTCATCATTATTCAACCAGAAGCAACTGCAAGAAAGTCATGGACCAAATGCAGGCCAAGATGCAGGAGATGCGCGACCGTATGGCACAATTCATGCATGTGATGGAAATTGTGGCCAAGTGCCAGGAACAGCTCCAGACTCTCGTGCAGCCTCTGATTGCACTAGTTGATGGTAATGGTGTGTTACATGGGGGAGCTGCTGGTAATCCTCCTCATGGTGAGACTCCTCAAGGGGCTGATGCTATACTAGTGGTCGGTCTCAATGCTGGTGAAAACGGTCACGTGGCCGGTAATGGGAATGCTGGTAATGGTAACGGTAACGTGGAAACCAATGGGAACGTTATTGGCAACGGTAATGCTAGTTTTAACACTGGGGCTGGAAATACTGGCGTGGATATGGGTAATAGCAATACGGGCTTTGCTGGTGTGAATATGGGTTTTGGAAATACTGGTGTTGCCAATGCTGGATTTGGTAATCAGGGTTTCGGTAATGTAAGCAACAACGGCTACAGAATGGGTGCCTACAATGCTGGCTTCGGGCCAGCTGCTGCCAATCAGGGCTTTGTTAATATGGGGTTGTTGCGGTGAGAATCGTGATACCAAGCTATTGAATTAACTTGAATCTTTAATTCTTAAATTCACAACCGGACTTTAATTTATCCAAAGGAAAGGTCTAAAGAAATAAAAACCCTTTTTGCGATGTAACAACAACGCTAAGAGATTCGGGGATCGGGGGTTGGTTATGCCTAGGTGTTGCACCCTAAAATTTGCTCAACCTATTTCACTTGGTTTATGTTTCAATTGCATTGGCATTTGCATAATAAGTCATGTACATAGTCTAATCATTTGCATAGCATAACATAACAAGGCATCTAACAAGGGATCAAGTGCCATTTTCATCAGAAAGAGGCCCATCAAGGGGTTTTATTCAAGATCAAGACCATCCAAGTAATCAAGAAATGAGTTGAAGCTTTGAGAAGTTTGAAGGTCAACCAATAGATTTCTCTCCCAGTATGGGGGATATGTTCAAGATCATCAATGAGTGTGTGAGCCATGGAAGGTGTACAAAGATCATGGAAGACCTAGAGGGTCATTTTGAAGATGAGACAAATCATTAATACAAGTACCAGAGCTACAGTTGAATGCAGTCAACTAGGGTTTCATGAATTGGTATGTGGATGCATGTGTGGTGTTGTGCCAAGGAGAAATCAAAAGGAATCAAGAAGAAGAGGAGTTACTAGATTAGGGTTTCAGTGTAAAAAAAAACCTAATTTAGGCCTAACTTCCAAGCCAGATAAGTCAAAATGAAAGATTCAAATGAATTCTTGGTAAACATGATACTTGTAGAGCTTCTGAATAGCTTTAATTTGAGTACTATAAGTCTTCAAGGAGATTTATAGAACTCAAGTTATGGTTCTTGCAAGTTATGGGTCCCCAGAGGATACTGAAATTTATCTGTGAAAGTCACTTGACTTCCAAGCAACTTTTGCCCATCAAGGAATTTTCAAATGGATTCTTGGCCAACATAAGAGTTATAGATATTGATCTTAGCTTTAATTTGAGTACTATAAGTCCTTAAGAGGATTTGTAAAATTCAAGTTATGGTCTTGGCAATCCAGGGGTATTTTGGGAAAGTTGAATTACAGGTCATTTTTGAGCATAGGTCAAAATCTCCATGTTCCACTTCTCAAATGAAAAATTGTTCAACATGGAATGTGCTTAAAATGATGTTTTTAGTTCAAATAAGTCATCATGGTGGATTGATCGGCTTATTTCAAAAAGTCACTTAAAATGGCCTAAAAAAAGGGAATAAGTCAAATAAAGTTTGGTGGAAAAAAATCAAATTTTGGGTTAGAGGTCACAAATAAGCCATATGACATACCAATTTGATTGTAAAATGCATTTTGAGAATATTAACATTGCCACAATTTTGAATTGAGGATTATTTCAAGGACTTGCTTTGTAAATGGGCTACTTGCATCATAAGGCACATATGCAAAACCACACTTCCAAGCAAATGCAAGGCTCCTTTCCATCCATACACCTCCAATATCTCATTTGGAGAGAATTTAAACTCATAACCAAGTGAATTGCAAGCCAAAACATGAGATGGTATGTGCATAGCATAAAAGAGATTTTCATGACATGAGAAGTTGATTTTCTCATTGGATCAATCTAGAACTTTCTAGGGTCTTCAAATACATTCTATATATACTTGTGAAGAGGTTTAGAGCAAGAGTTGGTGATTCATTTGTGCAAAAACCATAGATTGACATTGGAGTTTGGAAGAGAAAAAGTGAGAGATCAAAGTTGGATTCAAGGCATTTTCAAGAGTTATCAAGAATTTAATCTTCTCCAACAAACTTCAACAAAGGTTTTCCGCACTTTTTGGCAAGAAAAAACGAGCTCCAACTACTCCGTTTCGACGCTCCGAAGCCGGTATGTGAAATTCACTTTTTCTATGATTTTAGGACGAATTAGATTAGATTATTCATGTGGTTAGGATCTGGAAAATGTATAGATGAAATTAGGATCAAGAAATTAAGGATTAAAGACTTTTTTGGATGAGTATGTTTTCTTGATGATGATATATCTCTTTGATCATGGAGTTTTGATGGAATCCAAGAGCATATTTGGAATCCTTGATTTTTTTCCTTCAAGTTTGACTAAAATTTCGTGCGAAACGGTTAAGAATCGATGGAGTTATGTTGCTCGGAAGTTACCAAAAAAATGTCACCGCCGGAACAGCTACAGTACCGTGCGGGTACTGTTCCCACCCCCACTCGCGAGGCCCACACGGACATTGCTTTGGAATTCTGTTGTTCTCACCCCTGACCCAATGCACATTAACTTAGTTTAATTCATTTTCGTTCTTTTTTTTCTGTTTTAATAGCTGTTTGGATTAATTGTGTTAAAAATAGTAAAAATGATCAAAAAATTATGAAACTTTTTTCTGTAGATCTAGATTGTCTTAAGAAACTGTAGGAGTTGAGTTTGCATTTTTAGGATTTTATTTGAATTAGTTACGAATTTTCTTTTGTGCTAATATCCATTGTTATGCATAATTGATATTGATGTTTGTTTAATTTTGTTCTCTTTGATGCTTTATGCTTTTGAGCTGATTATTTCGATATGATTCAGAGGACATCCATAGGTTTCCCCTGGAATTTTCTTAGAATTTTTAAAATTGATTAGATTCTGTTTTAGGTGTGTAGTTTAGAGCCTTCCCAAATAATGGTTTCCCATGACCAAATTTCATTTAGAAATTGTTTAGATGACCTAGAAATTGATTTAGGTTCTGATTCTGAAATTTTAGAATGTTCAAACATGCATGTTCACATAGGAATTTTATTAGAATTTTACAATTTATTTTTCTATTTCTTTTGGGTTTTGCAAATGATTGTTGCTTTCGGTGTTCTCTCTTGAGTGCTTTGCCTTGTTTGAAGCGTTTGGTGGACTTGGAGCTTGAAGACTTTGGATTCCTTTTTAGAGGAGCTTCTGGACATGATGAAGATGCTTTGGCTAGAAGAGTGGGGCTTGGAGTGGAGCTTTCTTTCTCTTTTAAGTTTGTTTTAGGAGTTGGTAGAATTAGGCTTTTAGGGAGAGCTTTTGTAGAATTAGTTCATTTCTTCCATCAAACATAGAATGCATTGTTTGCTTCTATTCTATCCTATGATGCAAAGTCCTTTTAGGGAAGTTCCATCTCTCCTTTGGAGGGAATTGGGGCATACCCTAGAGAGTAGAACTTTTGAGGATACCTTTCACTTGCTGTGTTAAGATCTTAATGATTTCCCTGGGTTATCATTAAGCATCTTAACATTACAACCTCATCTGTCAGTTGATTCTCTCCTGTGAGTGTCTGCATTGAAGTTGAAGACCTGTTGAAGATAAGAAGTTCATTGAAGATCGGATAAGAGGAAGCTTGTACCTGTCAAAGTTGGATATCTGTTGAAGATCAGGGTTTTGCTGCTGCTTGAAGCTGTTTGTTGTTTGGATTCATTGATTGCTAAAGCTGAAGATTATTGGAGATAAGAGTTTATCTGAAGCTTGAATATCATTGGAGAGTGAAGATGGGATCTTGCCTGAAGGTGTTGCCGTCAACTTTTTTGCTGTTAATCACTTGTAGCTGCCAGAGCTAGTGCTGTTTGATATGCTTGCTGTAAGAGCTGGTGGGGTTGTCTGAGCTGGTATTGGGTGCGATTTTCTTTGTTGTATTGTCTGTTGGTTTTCCCTTAGGTTTGAGGTGAAGATGTTTCACTTTGCCTATTGTTTTCCCAGGTTCGAGGTTGAGTATGATTCCTTTGCCTCGCTTGTTTTGCTGCATTGCATGCATTTTACTGTATTTGCTTGCTTTCTTTTCCGTTTATCCCCTAGGATCTCTGATTTCCTCTGTGCAGGAGGGAATTATGACAGACATTAGGTGTTAATCCATGCATGATAACATTAGGGTAGTTTTGATTCCCTTTCAAACCCTAGGATTTTTTAGACTTCTTTCTCTTCTATCTCAGAACAATTCAAAACACAGTAATAAGGATAATCGATGTCGTACGCTACGAGCCTTAAGCTATTTGAGAAAGGTTGCTGGATGGCCACTCTTCAGTAACCTGATTGCTTAGTGTGTTACCCTTAGGGTGACATACGACGTAGTCACCCTCAAATCATAGTCTCTAGTGCGTCAGAGATTGCAAACATCATAAAAAAACAGTTCTTGCGTAAAAGACTGAAAACAAACATCAAAGTGTCATTTTTGTCCGCTTGGACTCTTAATCAAGAAAAACCCCTTTCATAAGGAGATAAAAAACAGTCAGACAAGCTTGTGTATTTCGTAGCCTGAACTACGTTTGCTCTGATCTTTCATGCTGTATGAAAGTACGTAGGCATAGGATGCAATATCCTAGCGAGCAACCTTCCCCTCCTTTCCAGTAGGTAGGAGAACTACGTCGACTCTGACTTCTCGTTCCAGACGGGAATACGTAGGCATAAAGTGCGATACTTTGCCGAGTCATTTTTATTTTCTTTTTAACCCAGACCTATAGACTAGATAGAATAACACAATCTGTACTAGAAAACAAGCGTGGATCCCGTTGAGTACGACGGACGTGAGGGGTGCTAATACCTTCCCCTTGCGTAACCGACTCCCGAATCCAGGATTTGGTTGCGATGACCGTTCCTTTCCCGTCTTTGCATTAGGTTTACTCTGAGCATTTCCTTTCCCTCCTTTGGGATAAATAACGCACGGTGGCGACTCTTCTGTTCAGCCGACGCCGATTTTCGCAGTAGCGACAGCTGGCGACTCTGCTGGGGACACTGATATCCCCTATGCGAGTCAATCCTAGCACTTGTTTTCCCGTCGGGGTGTTGTAAAGATTTACTTTTCTGTCTTTACTTTCCGTATTTTATTATCAGCCTTATACTGTTATTGCTGCTGTGGGAAGGGGGTAATCTGTTGAGAGATAAGTCGGACCTGGGCTTGAGGTTACACATAGACTTAGAAGTAGAGAGTAGTGGTTAGCCTGCTTGCTTAGCTCGCACCAGCTAGCCACGAAATTTACGCTCGGACGAGATTCTCTTTGATGCTTCTTGCCTGGCCCTTAGGGCTCGACAAGTTGTCTGACCCGAGGATTGTCGACTTTGGGAACCTATCAATTGGGAGTCAACTAAGTGAGGCCGCTTCAAGGGATGATGATGCCACACCTTCTGGGTATCGTATCATCGCTCTTGAAAGTCTGTGACGTTGAACCCGCATAGGATGTCGTACCTCGTCTGCGAGTTAAGTACATACCTGTGAGGGGTAGGTGGGTCTGTTTGCAGGAAACCTTTGACCTCAGAACACCCGGTTTATCTCTGTCAGTGAGACGTGGTTACAAGGTTCATTTGAGTAGTTTGGTTTGAGATAAAGATTGGATGGTTCTCAGGCTTCAGTACAGAGTAGCCCAGTCTATCAGCATTGCACTTGGTCCCTTGTTTGCATATGCATGTGCATTTTCATGATTGCATTTCATTAACATGTATTAATGTTGCAGGTGATCGTTCCCCTCTAATTCTAGTGTATCTTCTAGCCAGACATGGAGTCCCTGAAGAAGACAGTTGCTTACCGGTTGCATTCACCAAATATCAGTTCATTGATGGGTTTAGTTGCTCTGGCAGATGAGAGTGTGAGGGCTGAGTTCAGAGTATCTTATGGGAGATTGCTTAGCTTGTTGTACATACCTTCGGCATTTGAGACGACTGGGGTATATACTTTGTTGCAGTTTTATGAGCCGCAACTGAGATGTTTCTTATTTCCCGATTATATTCTAGCACCCACTTTGGAGGAGTATTCTGCGATGTTGGGAGTCCCTGTGCTAGACCAGATGCCCTTTGTTCATGTTGATGCTGAGCCTGAGTTGGCCATGCTCACCGAGATTGTCAGTTTGGACGCCTCTGAGTTTCCGGGAGGCTTGGTTAAGCTGAATGGAGCCTATGGCTTTCACTTGTCGGTCCTAGTTGAGAAGGCTACACAGTGCGCGAAGAGTGGATGTTGGGTTGCCTTCAGTGCTATTCTAGCTGTCTGCATCTACGGGATTGTCTTGTTTCCTAATGTGCAAGATTTTGTCGACTCAGACGCTTTCTTGATTCTTGCCTCAAAGAATCCAGTTCCTACTCTCTTGGGCGATGTTTATCATTCCATTCACTACAAGAATGAGAAACGTCGTGGCAAGAATGTTTCCTGCTGTCTTCCTCTCCTGTACAGGTGGTTCTAGGGGCACCTTCCGAAGAAAGGACCTTTTGTGGATGCTGTTGATTCTTTGGATTGGTCTGCCCGGTTGATGGGGTTGTCTGCTGAGAATATCATTTGGTTTGATCGGAGTATGCTTGGTACTGACATTATACATAGTTGCAGTGGCTTTCCGAATGTCCCCTTGATTGGACGGAAAGGTTATATCAACTATAACCCTTCACTTCTGGTAAGACAGTTCGGTTACGCTTTGAGAGACGCTCCTATTGAGAAGGAGATACAGGAATCTCTGTATCTCACAGGGTCACTAGACACAACTATTTTGATCAGATTGAGACATGCATGGGCTAATATCCATAAGAGGGGGAAAGCTTTGCTCGGTAAGAGCAACAACAGAGCTTATGATCCTTATTTGGCGTGGATCCGCGAGAGAGCTAGTACTTCCTTAATGCCTTATCCTGCTGTGTAACCCCTGTATCTTCCATTGATTGAGGTACCTCCTTCGGAAGAGAGTGAGAAGTATAACAAATTGTTGGCTGAAAACGAGGAACTGAAGAAATCCAATAAGGAGTTAGAGAAGGAGATCTTCCAATTACGTCGTGAGAAGAAGGAAGCCACCTTCACTGTGAGGGAACAGGCTGAATTGATTAACAGGTTGGGAGCGGAGCTGACAGAAGCAACCAACAAGAAATAAAAAGTGGGAATAGCCTTAAACGGGGTTAGTAAGGTGCTTACTTCCAAGAAGGAACTCCTAAGAAAAGCTTATGCCCGTATCAGCAAGTGGGAAACTTTGTGGAATGCCACGCTTACCAAGCGGAAGGAGCGGGAAGACGAACTGAAGATGCAGATTGCCACGCTAGAGGCACAGGTTAGAGACCAAGACGCGAAGATTGCTGAAGCGACATCACATAGGAGCGCTGTTGAGCTCAGGGTGAGTGACATTGACGAGAAGCCGAAAGGATATGAAGAGAAGGTTGGTTCCAAGAGGTACAGATTTGACGAGAGTTCTAGCAAAGTAGCCTACCAGGATGATGCCAAAAAGATGAGATCCACTACTGAGCGACATACTTTATTGATTCAGGAGCTGATCTCCCGACTAGGGCACTCGGAGACGATGAGGATATTGAAGGACGTCAGAGCACGCCATTTGGCCTGATTTATCTTTGCCTTACCTTTGTTATTTGTACTTGTATTCGGACCATCGCCAGGCTTGTTGGCCGAGGTCTCTTCAGTTGTATTCAGTTGTACTCTTGTACTCAGCCTCTTGGAATTTGTTTATATATAAGGATTTTCTGATTCCTTGCTTGATGGGGACTCCATTGTCATGATGGCATTCTCCCCAGAACTAGAATCGGGGGGAATATAACCTGTAGCATATTTACATAATTGCATCTGCATTCATATTGCATGACCATGTATTCTTGAATCTGTATCTTATTTCCTGCATCTTCAGGTTTTCCGGATTGACGAACCAAGAGTTCACCGCAACTCAACCCGAAACAACTGCAAGAGAATCATGGATCAAGTCCAAGTGGAGATGCAGGAGATTCGCGAGAAGTTGAACCTGTTCATGCAGGCCATGGAGAGTATTGCTAAAGGCCAGGAGAATCTCCAGACTTTGGTGCAGCCGCTGCTGACGCGGGCTAATGGGAACGGCAACAATGACCACAATTCTGTGCATGTCGAAACTCTTCATGAGGATGGTCCCCCTATGCCTGTGGTTCCTCCTGTGGTGACCCCACCTGTCGTGGTTGTGAATAATGACGCTGGCGCTGGCAATGGTAACACAGGGAATGGAAATGAGACTGTTGTTAACAATGTTGGATTCGGAGACGCCAATCTGGGCGGCGGTAACTACAATGGCGGTAATGGTTTTGGTAACAATGGATTCGGCCATAACGACCAGTGGTTCGATTACGGTAATCAAGGCGGAAAGTTCGGCTTCAACACTCAGGGTTTCGGCTACGACGGTTTTGGTAACGCTAACCAGGGTTATGGTGGAAATGGTGCTGGATTGATTCTTGTCAAGACTAGTTTCGGGCAAGGTTATGGTCATGGGGGACGAGGTCCCATGACTAATCAGTAAGGGTTTGGTCGCAACACTGGTTATAACGGGTACGAAAATGAAAATGTGAACTGGGGCGAAGACTGTCAAGAGGACGCCTTTTCTGGAAGAGGCATGGGATTTGAAGGACCCATTGACAATACTCAGAGAATCAAAATGCTTGAAGAACAGGTGAAGGGTATGGCTAATCAGAATTCTACCGAACTAGACATGACTACTATGGGCTTGGTGCCTGGGCTGAAGGTACCGCTGAAATTCAAAGCCCCCACTTTTGACAAATATAAGGGGGACACTTGCCCTAAGGTGCATGTCCGTGCTTATTACAGAAGGATGTCCGTGTATTCAGACGACGAAAGGATGCTTATGCATTTCTTTCAAGACAGCCTATCAGGGCCGTCACTCGAGTGGTACATGGGGTTGGAGCCCGCTCAAATCAAAACCTGGAAGCAATTGGCGGATGCTTTCGTCATGTATTATAAATATAATAGTGATCTGGCACCGAACCGAGCTCAACTGCAAGCTTTGTCGCAAAAGAAAGAGGAAAGCTTTAAAGAGTATGCACAGAGATGGCGCGATATGGCAGCCAGAGTACATCCTCCGTTAGCTGAAAGAGAAATGAATAGTATGTTCATTGGAACGTTCACGGGGATATATTACGAAAAATTATTTAATCTTTCGTTGAGCAGTTTTTCAGACTTGATTCTCATGGGTGAGATGGTCGAAGACAGTATTAAGGTTGGAAGATTCCACGCAGGTGAGTCTACCCCCGCAAGAGGTACAAGAAAAGCATTCGGTGGTAGGCGTCAAGGTGGTTCTAGTGCTGTGTTTGGCGGCAGAGGCCGGGGTAGAGGACGAAGTCAGTATGCTCAGCATCAACAGGTCGCTAGTGTTACCATCCCTTTTCCACAACAACAGCAACAGCAGCCGCAACAGCAACAACAACAAAGGCAACACCCTGCCCAACGCAGAATCCTAGAGGGCAAGCCCAGGCGAGTATTTGAAACGCCTCCTTCCACGTACGCCGAGCTGCTTCAAACATTGCTAGGATTAAAGTTGGTCGAGAAAAGGACCATGGCACCGTTAACGGGCAATCCTCCGTTTGGCTATGATGCTGGTAAACACTGTGAGTTTCACTCCGGGGCGCCCGGACATGATATTGAAGGCTGTCATGCGTTTAAACATAGAGTCCAAGACTTGTTGGACAACAAAGCTATTAACTTTGGACAGGCGGGTCCAAATATAGTACAACAGCCTATGCCCAATCATGGGGCAAACGCCATCCTGACCGAGGAGAGTTTGAATCTAGTGACGGATGTCAATGAGCTGAAGACACCGTTGGGTGAGATCAAAAGCAGGTTGTTAAAAGGGGGTGTATTCCCGGGGTGCGGCGAATTTTGTTTGGATTGTTGGATACAACCAGAGGGTTGTAATGAGTTGAAACAGGGTATTCAGGCGTTAATGAACGAAGGAACATTGCAGTTTGATAGAACCGCAGTTGAAGAGCTGGTGGAGGCATTGTATGATGAGCTGAACGATGTTGCTATGGTAACGATTCCAAGGAAAACAATAACGATAATGGCGCCCGTCAGGCGGCCGACGATCACTATCACCAAAGCAGGACCGGTCCCTTTTGAAAGTACTAAAGCAGTGCCCTGGACTTATGGGTTGGAGGTATATTGTGACGGCGAGAAAATTGAAGTAAATAAACAACCAGCTGGGGTCGTAGACAATGTTGTTGGAACAGGAGGTATGACCAGAAGTGGGAGAATCTTCACATCGCCTGAGGTAGAGGCAGAAAGATTGGAAAAGGGGAAAGCCAAGGTAGACGAGAGTGGCCCCTCGCAGATAAAGGAAAAGGAAACGTCGGTTAAAGACGTAGAGGAATTTGTGAGACTCATCCGTAAAAGTGATTACAAAATCGTTGAGCATCTCCAGCAAACGCCATCAAAGATCTCGATCTTATCACTGCTATTATGTTTCGAGGCCCATCGGAACGCCTTGCTAAAGATCCTAGACACGTCATTCGTTCCTCAAGACGTTTCGGTTAATCAATTAGAAGGGGTGATGGCGCACGTTAATGCAGGCCATAGTTTGGGCTTTACGGATTTTGATTTGACCCCGAGGGGGAGAGAGCATAATATGGCGCTGCACGTATCAGTTGAATGCAGGGGCACGGTTATGTCCCGTATTTTAGTAGATACTGGATCTTCCCTGAATGTGCTGCCGAAGAAAGCAATGATGAAGTTGGATATCAGGGGGATTCTCTGCACACCTAGTGACTTAGTGGTGAGAGCGTTCGATGGGACGCGGAGGTCAGTTTTCGGATCGATAACATTACCATTGCAGGTGGGGCCTGAAGTATTTGAAATTGAATTCTATATAATGGACATCCAGCCAGCGTATAGTTGCCTCCTTGGACGACCATGGATCCACGCTGCTGGGGCAGTCACATCCACGTTACACCAAAAGTTGAAGTATATGGTGGGGGATAGTGTCGTCACCGTTTGTGGAGAAGAAGATATTCTGGTTAGCCATCTGTCTTCATTCAGATATGTGGAGGTCGACTGCGAAATCCACGAGACACCCTGTCAAGCATTTTAAGGGCTAAAGATTAAAGACAAAGCTCAAGTACCCAAGATATCAGATGTGGCAGTGTCATCGTATAAAGAGGCTCAAGCTCTAGTACGGGCAGACGAAACAAAGGGCTGGGGTCAGGTGTTGGAGATTCCCATGAAGAACGACAGGTTCGGGCTTGGATATCATCCTTCGTCATCAGCATCCTCTTCCGGAGCGCCCAAGTTCAGAGGGCTAATAACCATTACGCCAAGTGGAGTGAGCTTCGAGACCATCAATGTTGTTTCCGATTCTGAGGAAGGAGATAGCGACTGTGAAATGGACGCGTGGATCAAGCCAGGCGTGCCAGGACAAGGGCTTTGCAATTGGTCTATTCAGGAGACTGTTCCTGTAACAACTAAACAGTAATGATTTGTTTTTTTAATTGTTGAATAATCCTGTGCCCTACTTGGGGCACAATGATTTTGCTTAGGGCCATTTGGTTATGTATATTACATTGTTTAATCATGAAATAAAGGCGTTTTTCATATACAAATATTGTGATCCCTGTTTTTTCCTGTTTTTATTTTTACAATAAAATGGCAACGTGGTTATTTGCTTTGTCTGTGTTTTGAAGCATTTAACCATTTCCTTTGCAGGATTACTATTTCAGATGACATCTATGAATCGCCTATGACTCATTTCGACTTCAAGCACCCGATATTTCAGGCTGAGGAAGAGATTGTGGAAGATGGCGACGTACCAGAAGAGCTGACCTGGTTATTGAAACAAGAAGAAAGGATCATTCTGCCTCATGAGGAAGTCATTGGGATTATCAATTTGGGGTCGGAAGGGATTGAAAGGAACATTCGTATAGGGGCCGCACTGCAAAGCGACGTTAAGCAGAGGTTGGTTGAGATGCTCAAAGAGTACAGTGATATTTTTTCTTGGTCGTACGAGGACATGCCGGGGTTGGATACGGATATGGTTGTGCATCGTCTGCTATTAAAAGAAGAATGCCCGCCGGTTAAGCAGAAACTCCGAAGAACTAGACCGGACATAGCTGTGAAGATTAAGGAGGAAGTTCAAAAACAGTGGGATGCTGGTTTCCTAGCTGTTACAAAATATCCCTCATGGGTCGCTAATATTGTGCTAGTGCCAAAGAAAGACGGTAAAGTGAGAATGTGTGTAGACTACCGTGACTTGAACAAAGCGAGCCCGAAAGACGACTTTCCACTTCCTCACATCGATGTGCTGGTTGATAACACTGCTCAATTCTCCGTATTCTCCTTCATGGATGGCTTCTCGGGCTATAATCAAATCAAAATGGCACCAGAAGACATGGAGAAGACTACTTTCATTACTCCCTGGGGAACATTTTGTTACAAAGTGATGCCCTTCGGATTGAAGAATGCTGGGGCAACATATCAACATGCTATGACGACTCTCTTTCATGACATGATGCATAAAGAGATCGAGGTTTATGTTGATGATATGATTGCCAAATCCCAGACGGAGGAGGAACATTTGGTTAATCTGCTGAAACTATTCAAGATGTTTAGGAAGTTTAGGCTGAGACTGAACCCTAACAAGTGCACCTTCGGTGAGATCGGGTAAACTGCTGGGGTTTATTGTGAGCGAAAAAGGAATAGAGGTTGATCCTGCGAAAATAAAAGCAATACATGAAATGCCGACGCCTAAAACAGAAAAAGAAGTGCGCGGATTTTTAGGAAGGTTGAACTTCATTGCTCGGTTCATATCTCACCTAACGGCCACGTGTGAGCCGTTATTCAAGCTGTTGAAGAAGGACCAGGCTGTGACCTGGAATGAAAATTGTCAAAAGGCGTTCGACAAAATAAAAGAATACTTGCAGGAACCTCCTGTTTTGATACCCCCAGTGGCCGGGAGACCATTGATTATGTATTTGACGGTTCTTGAGGAAAGTATGGGTTGTGTTCTCGGACAACACGACGAAACAGGACGTAAAGAGCATGTGATCTACTACTTGAGTAAAAAGTTCACAGACTGTGAGTCCAGATACTCAATACTCGAGAAAACGTGTTGTGCGCTAGCCTGGGCCGCCAAAGGTTTGAGGCAATACATGCTAAATCATACAACCATGCTCATTTCAAAGATGGATCCTATCAAATACGTGTTTGAGAAGCAAACCCTCTCCGGAAGAATTGCCCGATGGCAGATGGTGTTAACCGAGTATGATATTCAATATGTTTCTTAGAAGGCTATTAAAGGTAGTGTGTTGTCGGAGTACCTTGCGGAGCAGCCTGTTGAGGGCTACCAGTCGATGAGGTTTGATTTTCCTGACGAGGATATCATGTACCTGAAGATGAAAGATTGTGAAGAACCGTTGCCGGACGAAGGACCAGAGTTGGGCTCCAAGTGGCAGTTAATATTTGACGGAGCTGCGAATTCCTATGGTAGCGGAATAGGGGCAATCATTACTACTCCTCAGGGGTCGCACATCCCATTTACTGCTCGATTGACCTTTCCGGTTACCAATAATGAAGCTGAATATGAGGCTTGCATCATGGGTCTTGAAGAAGCTATTGATTTACGAATCAAACATCTGGATGTATACGGAGACTCAACTCTAGTAGTGAATCAGATTAAAGGACAATGGGAGACACGTCAGCCCAACTTGATACCATACATGAATTATGCAAGGAGATTGTTGCCTTTCTTCGACAAGGTTGAATTGCATCATGTGCCGCGAGCAGAAAATCAAATGGCTGACGCCTTGGCGACATTGTCTTCCATGTATAAAGTTAACTTCTGGAACGAGGCTCCCCGGATTGTTATCTCTCGGCTCGACAGACCCGCCTTCATATTTGCTATTGACGAAGCATCTGATGATAAACCCTGGTACTTTGACATCCAGAATTTCCTGAAGAACAAGGAGTATCCGGCTGGGGCATCCAGTCGAGATCAGAAGACTCTCAGGAGATTGGCTGGCAATTTCTATCTAAATCCGGACGGTGTACTATACAAGAGAAACCACGACTTGGTGTTGCTACGCTGTGTAGACGAGAAAGAGGCGAAGTTGCTCATGGAAGAGATACATGAGGGTACGTTTGGTACACATGCTGGTGGGCATGCTATGACGAGAAAACTGCTGCGGGTAGGTTATTACTGGCTAACTATGGAAACAGACTGTTTCAAGTTTACAAAGAGGTGTCATAAATGCCAAATTTATGCGGACAAGGTCCATGTACCCCCAAGTCCTCTGAATGTGATGTCATCACCGTGGTTGTTCTCGATGTGGGGAATTGATATGATTAGAAAGATTGAGCCTACGGCATCAAATGGACACCGATTCATCTTGGTGGCAATCGATTACTTCACCAAGTGGGTGGAAGCAGCATCATATGCCAATGTCACCAAACAAGTGGTCGCCAGATTTATCAAACGAGATATTATCTGCAGATATGGAATCCCTGAGCGGATCATCACCGACAACGGGTCGAATTTGAATAACAAGATGATGAAAGAGCTGTGCTAGAATTTTAAGATCGAGCATCACAACTCTTCTCCGTACCGACCCAAGATGAATGGCGTTGTTGAAGCGGCCAATAAGAACATAAAGAAAATTGTTCAGAAGATGGTTGTGACGTATAAGGACTGGTACGAGATGCTACCTTTCGCTTTGCACAGTTATCGTACGACGGTACACACATCAACCGGGGCAACCCCTTTTTCATTGGTATACGGAATGGAGGCAGTATTACCGTTGGAGGTTGAGATTCCTTCCCTGAGAGTTTTACGAGATGTCCAACTTGACGAGGCAGAATGGGTAAAAGACAAGCTGAATCAGCTGAGTTTAATGGATGAGAAGAGGCTAGCTTCTCTCGCATACGGTCGGTTGTATCAGAGCCGGATGAAGAAAGCATACGATAAGAAGATATGTCCGCGAAGCTTTCAGACGGGTGACCTTGTGCTGAAGAGGATTCTCCCACCACAAACAGATCACAGGGGCAAGTGGACCCCTAATTACGAAGGGTCATACGTTGTCAGAAAAGTCTTCTCTGGAGGAGCTTTGCTACTATCTACCATGGATGGTGAAGACTTTTCGTCTCCTGTGAATTCGGACGCAGTTAAAAAATACTTTGCTTGAAAGTGACCCGCTGGACAGTAAAAAGAGAGTCCAGGCAAAAAAGGGGCATCCCGGCGAACCAAAAACAGAATAAAAAGGTTCGGGCAAAAGTTAGGGATAAAATTGAAAAGATGTACACCCGCGAAGTCGAAAACCTACATTGGGCGACTTCGGCAAAAAAGGGTATCCCGGTGAATTGAAAACCCGCAAAGGGCGGTTCACGCAAAAGTTAGGGATTTAAAAAGCAAATGACTGCGGTCCGAATTCGATACCTGCATTGATCAGTGGTTTGGGAGCACCTGAGGGTTCGTTTATCCAACACAATCTCTTCCGAAAATTGAATACCGGGAAAACGCCAGAGTCAGACGAGTCATAGGAGGATCAACTCACGATGTTTGTCTGCACCATGTTGCCGACATGTGTACAAATTCGAGTTGTATTTATGTTTTTATGCTTCCTGTGCATATATGTATGTGTGTGTACGCAACTTCCTCTTTCCAGGAGTTGCATCCTATGTACAAAGCTTTGCCTATTCAGAGGCCTGTTATTAATAAAACATGTTATTCAGTATTTGATGATCGTGCTTTACTGTTTTGTATGTGGAAAACGTCAATGTTTTTGATAAACTTACATGTGCATAACTTTGATGGCCCTTGCCAATAATTGCTAAAACTTCGAATTGACTGAAGTAATGTCACGAACACTAACCCGAATAGATTTGGTTGTATAGATTTTTCTTGTCTCGTTTGTGTTTTGCAGGGTTCTCGCCTTTAAAGCGGACGATCAGAAATTAGGGCCCCAGCCGGAGGTTCGTGGTGAAAGAATTAACTTTGTACGACGCCAATCCCCATGCAGGTCGCACCTCATCTTCAAAAGTTGAGATGATTTTGTCCCTTACCGAAGAGATCAATTTCCCTAGCTAGTCGCAGCTTATCCCCAGAGGATATCCTCAGCCAGTTAAAATCAGTATCCCTTGCAGAGGTTGCACTCCCCAGGGAGTCGAGTATGTGAACGATCAATCCCCAGTTTGGAGGGTTCCCACAGAGTTTAGCCAAGTCATAGTTGGTTCAGAAGGATTATTCCCATAGAAGATGGTTTTCTTCCCACAGGTCATCATGCCTTCGTCAGGATGATTATCCCCAGCGGAGCGGTAACTCCGAGTTTGTAAGTTGTGTCCAGACAACATCGTTTCCTCCATAGGGATTTCATCGTTCCCCAGCTAAGTCGTTTCTTGCTCAGTCAGTTTACTTTCCCCAAGAGAGTCGATTCTTCCCCAGTGGAGTTACTCTCCCCAGCAGGTGTTCTTTCCTCCCAGTGGAAATCAAAGTTTAATCTCCTCGGCAGAGTTGGTTGTATGCCCGACATTTATTTTGGCCGGAGGACTTTATGATACCCGTTCATCCCTAACATGGTGATATTCGCTCTCAACAGCTGTGTTGAAGCAAGCTTGTCAAAGTTTCCCCAACAGCTTGAGCCTGCATTTGCATTTGCATATAGTGTCATACTTGCATCTACCCAAAAACGCGTAGCATATCCGTGCTGTACGGAGCATTACGCCATTGTCAAACATGCGCATTTTGAAACATAGGCCAGGTTGGTTAACCTTTGGTATCCAAGTGTTGTTTCCCTTGCAGGTGGAGAGAGCTCTTGCTCAGATCAATTACCAAATATTAAATGTCTCAGCATGAGACATGTGGCGATAATGTTTGCCTTGTCATTATTCCCCACAGAGTTGCTTGGTTAAGTTTCTCTTACCCCTCCAGCGGAGTATTTCTTCAAGATTGTTATGACGTTATCAAAAGGTTTCGCGAATCAAGTTGTAGAAGCTGCCGTCTATGTCGAAGTAGGTGTCTGGCAGTTTAAGTTCAGAAAATCCCCAGTAGAGTCCTTTTCAAATTTATTGCCATGTCAGCATTAAAGATTGAAAGATTGGACCATTATGTGTTACCCATTTGACTGATGGAGTTAGCTACTGCAAAGATAGGCAGAGGAGCTGTATTCAAGAGTATTTACCCGTAGCGATGGCGGTGTTATTTCCCTGTAGTGGTGACAGAGAGTTATTCCCCGTAGCAATGGCGGTGTTATTTTCCCGTAGTGATGACAGAGAGTTATTACCCGTAGCGGTGGCGGTGTTATTTTCCTGTAGTGATGACAGAGAGTTATTCCCCGTAGCAATGGCGGTGTTATTTTCCTGTAGTGATGGCAGAGTATTACCCGTAGCGATGGCGGTGTTATTTTCCTGTAGTGATGACAGAGAGTTATTCCCCGTAGCGATGGCGGTGTTATTTTCCCGTAGTGATGGCGGAGTATTACCCGTAGCGATGGCGGTGTTATTTTCCTGTAGTGATGACAAAGAGTTATTCCCCATAGCGATGGCGGTGTTATTTTCCCGTAGTGATGACGGAGTATTACCCGTAGCGATGGCGGTGTTATTTTCCCGTAGTGATGGCGGAGTATTACCCGTAGCGATGGCGGTGTTATTTTCCTGTAGTGATGACAGAGAGTTATTACCCGTAGCGATGGCGGTGTTATTTTCCTGTAGTGGTGACAGAGAGTTATTACCCGTAGCGATGGTGGTGTTATTTTCCTGTAGTGATGGAAGAGTATTACCCGTAGCGATGGCGGTGTTATTTTCCTGTAGTGGTGACAGAGAGTTATTACCCGTAGCGATGGCGGTGTTATTTTTCTGTAGTGATGGCAGAGTATTACCCGTAGCAATGGCGGTGTTGTTTACCCGTAACGATGGTGGTGTTATTTCCCTGTAGTGATGACAGAGTATTACCCGTAGCAATGGCGGTGTTGTTTACCCGTAACGATGGCGGTGTTATTTTCCTGTAGTGATGACAGAGTATTAACCGTAGCGATGGCGGTGTTCTTCTCCTGTAGTGATGACAAGATTATTTCCCGTAGTGGTGGCGGTGGTATTACCCGCAGTGATGACAATGTTATTTTCCCAGAGTATTTCCCGCAGTGGTGGCGATAGTATTGCCCATAGTGATGGCGGAGCTCTTTTCCTGTATCGTTGGCAGAGTTATGTTTGTTGACAGAAGTACTTCCCCAGTGAAGTCGTCCAGGTTCAATGGATGGATGGGGTTCCCCAAGCAGTGGTGCAGTTTATTTCTGCGATTGGCAAATTTCCGGGTTCTTGGTATTCAACCGCCTCGTACCTCGAATGTTTGAAGGCCGTTCGCTCTTCACCCAGTGGGGTCCAAGTCGCTTGAATAGGGGCAGCTGTTGCACCCTAAAATTTGCTCAACCTATTTCACTTGGTTTATGTTTCAATTGCATTGGCAGTTGCATAATAAGTCATGTACATAGTCTAATCATTTGCATAGCATAGCATAACAAGGCATGTAACAAGGGATCAAGTGCCATTTTCATCAGAAAGAGGCCCATCAAGGGGTTTTATTCAAGATCAAGACCATCCAAGTAATCAAGAAATGAGTTGAAGCTTTGAGAAGTTTGAAGGTCAACCAGTAGATTTCTCTCCCAGACTGGGGGATATGTTGAAGATCATCAATGAGTGTGTGAGCCATGGAAGGTGTACAAAGATCATGGAAGACCTAGAGGATCATTTTGAAGATGAGACAAATCATTAATACAAGTACCAGAGCTACAGTTGAATGCAGTCAACTAGGGTTTCATCTGGGTCAACCCTAGGTCAACCCTAGGTCAAATGGTTGATTGGAGGACATCAAGGCCTACTTGGAGTATGTGGAATTCATGAATTGGTATATGGATGCATGTGTGGTGTTGTGCCAAGGATAAATCAAAAGGAATCAAGAAGAAGAGGAGTTACTAGATTAGGGTTTCAGTGTAAAAAAACCCTAATTTAGGCCTAACTTCCAAGCTAGATAAGTCAAAATGAAAGTTTCAAATGAATTCTTGGTCAACATGAAACTTGTAGAGCTTCTCAATAGCTTTAATTTGAGTACTAGAAGTCTTCAATGAGATTTATAGAACTCAAGTTATGGTTCTTGCAAGTTATGGGTCCCCAGAGGATACTGAAATTTATCTGTGAAAGTCACTTGACTTCCCAGCAACTTTTTCCCATCAAGAAGTTTTCAAATGGATTCTTGTCTAACATAAGAGTTGTATATCTTGATCTTAGCTTTAATTTTAGTACTAGAAGTCCTCAAGAGGATTTGTAGAATTCAAGTTGTGGTCTTGGCAATCCAGGGGTATTTTGGGAAAGTTGAATTACAGGTCATTTTTGAGCATAGGTCAAAATCTCCATGTTCCACTTCTCAAATGAAAAATTGTTCAACATGGAATGTGCTTAAAATGATGTTTTTAGGTCAAATAAGTCATCATGGTGGATTGATCGGCTTATTTCAAAAAGTCACTTAAAATGGCCTAAAAAAAGGGAATAAGTCAAATAAAGTTTGGTGGAAAAAATCAAATTTTGGATTAGAGGTCACAAACAAGCCATATGACATATCAATTTGATTGTAAAATGCATTTTGAGAACATTGACATTGCCACAATTTTGAATTGAGGATTATTTCAAGGACTTGCTTTGTAAATGGGCTACTTGCATCATAAGGCACATATGCAAAACCACACTTCCAAGCAAATGCAAGGCTCCTTTCCATCCATACACCTCCAATATCTCATTTGGAGAGAATTTAAACTCATAGCCAAGTGAATTGCAAGCCAAAACATGAGATGGTATGTGCATAGTGTTGTACCCCAAAATTTGACCAACCTCTCTGGCCTATGTTTCACTTCATCTGCATCAACATAGGGCATAAAAACATTACATGACATAGCAATTTGCATTTTTACAGAAAAAAAAAAGGGATGTGTATTCAAAATATATAATGTGGAGAATAAGGAAGTCATTTTTCCAAAGTGAAAAAAATATAATTGAGACAAATGCACAAGGTGGGGTTTGAACCCACCACCTCTTGCTCCACATTCCTTCACCTTTACCACTTGGCCAGAGGCGCACGTTTATGAATAATATGAAAGGAAGAGTTATATATTTTAAGTATTGAAAATAGAGGCGCGTGAAATAAAAATGTGGTGGATTTTGGTCTCACCAGGATTCGAACTCGTATCTATATGGTAAACAGGCGCATGACTTAACCACTGGGGTGGCGATACATCCATTGATTATCCCACCCCAGTTTTGTTAAATACCTTACTTCATTCCATATGGCTGGGCAAGATGAAAAACAAATTGATTATGCGTGAAGGAGGAGATATGGGGCAAGACACAACCATTTTTGATGAAACAAAATTCAATCCTGCTTACTTTTTTACAAGGATTAATTTGGCATTTCCAGTTTTCGTGATAGAAGTGTATTGATTAAGTTGCAATTGAAATTGCAAATAGGGAGCAAGAGGTTGGTTTTAACGTGTTTGGAGTGATGCTGAACATTGCTATTTCTAGACCAACCAACAAGGTACTTTGCTCTGGGCGTTTTTGAATCTTTCACCAATATGGACAAGCAAGCAGCCACTACAACCTGCTGCAAACCCTAGTTTTGTACCACCACCCCACTCCAACAACAGGACACGAGGGAAAAGCTCAGCAGAGGATTTTGGATTTCAAATTGGAATATAAAAGGATTAGGTTTAGGACAAACCCTAGCAGCCACCATCACCAAGGCATTTCAGAGTTTTATTTCTTGAGTTTTTTGAAGCTGCTCTCAAAAGAGATTGGCTCGCTGCAAACAAGGAGGTTCTTCAAAGTTCTTTGATTATTAAGTTCCTGTTTCTAGGTATGGATATCTGGTTTTATTTTTATCATATGCATACATCATGATTGGGTGTTGTTCCATTAAGCTTGTTTTCAACTTTACACATGTTTGAAAAAAGTGAATGCTCATGGTGTCCTGTTTGAATCCTGTTGGCATTTAAGCATTATATGTGTCATGTGTTTGGCTAGCTGTTGATTTTGTTTAAAATGACTAAGAACACTGCTGGTTTTTGAGTACACAACCTGTTATGTATTTCTGTTTATGTAAACCTGCTGAGTTTTAGTTTTGGCTATGCTGTTATGAAAATGCTGAATGTTTGTTGGGATTGTTTGCTTGTTGGGATCTGGACTACTTGGTGACTTGCTCGAGTGATGTTCTATGATCACAGCTTGTATGTGTTTTGTTTTTCACCACCTTGTTAGTATTTCTTCTTGCCTTAAAGTTACTTTGTCAAAAAACTGTTAAATATGTTGTTTGTATCCAGACATGAAGTTTTTTTATTGCCTTGAACATCATGATATTTGCTGTCAAAGTATGCTGTTATTATGGATCTATTTGTGCAGCCTTCATGAATATGTCTTGCTGTCAGTTTTTCACTTAGGTTTTGATAACCTCATATGTTTCAAATGTCACTTGGGTCTTATGGAAATCTCAACTGTTAGTGTGTGTTTGGTCATGGTTGAGTTATGTGAATCTGATATTAGCATGCTATGTGGTCAGTTTTAAATTCATTTCTTGCTAGAGGGTTTGTTCTTGTTTGATGTTCAACCATGAGAATGTGATGTGCAGGTTGTGTTAGTAAAATGTAATGTCCCTTTGCTATGTATGTATTGTGGTTATGCTTGAGATGCTAACATGTAGCAGTAGGATATCTAGGGGATTTATTTGCTTCTCCCACATTCAAGTGCCTGCTTGTTTTGCTTATTCTTTTTGTGTGTGTTGGTTGGAGTTCATTGCATTGGTGATGGTCTAGAGATCAGGTAATGCTGCTGTTTGTTTGTGGAGCACTGCATATATCATGTTTAAGAGTTGTGTGTGTAGCAAAGTGTAATGTTGTGTCTTAATGTGATGGACTGTTTTTTTTTCTTCGTTGTGTGTGAGTTGTGTTCATGTTGGATATGCTGATCTATGACAGCAAGCATTAATAATTGGTTACTCTGTCTCATCATTTGGTTGTTTGTTGCTGTTATTTCTTTTGGTGTCATTACATATCAATTTCAGTCTTTGGGACTACAGATTCCCTTGGTGTCCTGTCTGGATGTGGTGAACATTTGGTCTGTTTGTTTTGATGTATCTGCTGCATAACCTCAATGGTGTATTGAATGAGTATGCTGTAAACTTTGTTTTCATGTTGGTCTTAAATGGTATGCTGCTGCTGTTTGCTAATCTGCAATATCCATGATTAAAATCTACAGCATTTGCAGGATATTTGTTTTGAATATTGTGTTTGAGCTGGACCAGATTTTTGCTGATTGTTAGTTTGTTAGTTTAGCAGTTAATGTCAAGAATGTTTAAAGGTTGATTTGAGATGCTTTGGATAAGTATTAACGCTAATTGGTTTCCTTTCTCATGAGATGTTTGTTTTATCATTGGAGGCAGTTTTGATTCATTGCTTGTTTTGGATTTCTTTTTTGGTCTGCTGTTTAGTCATGTCTGCATTCAAACACACCAAGCCACAAACTTGACACTTTTTGCTTAACTTGTTTTTTCATTAAAACAACACATCACACACCTCACATTGGTCCATTACAACATGCTTGAACTCTCATTTCATTCAAAATCACTCAATTATGAAAAATCACTTTCAAAATGCAAAATGTCACTTTTTGTACTTAACTTCCACTGGTGGAAGTTATGTGTTATTTTAGGCTTTTTTCAAAAATGTCACTTTTTGTACTTAACTTCCACTGGTGGAAGTTATGTGGTATTTTAGGCTTTTTTCAAAAATGTCACTTTTTGTACTTAACTTCCACTGGTGGAAGTTATGTGTTATTTTAGGCTTTTTTCAAAAATGTCACTTTTTGTACTTAACTTCCACTGGTGGAAGTTATGTGTTATTTTAGGCTTTTTTCAAAAATGTCACTTTTTGTACTTAACTTCCACTGGTGGAAGTTATGTGTTATTTTAGGCTTTTTTCAAAAATGTCACTTTTTGTACTTAACTTCCACTGGTGGAAGTTATGTATTATTTTAGGCTTTTTTCAAAAATGTCACTTTTTGTACTTAACTTCCACTGGTGGAAGTTAAGTGTTAAATTTGCCTTTTTTTAAAATGGTCACATACACTTCCATACACCTAGTCACTTTTGACCACACTTTGTTTTTCATGTAAAACACCTTGCACACATTTTGTATTAAATATATATGTGATGTTGGAACCCTTGGTTTACTTGAATTTTGGTCCTCCGTCGGGTTCGTTACTTTGCATCTAAGAACATTTCTCGAGTCATCAATAATAAAATAATTTCTTTGTATTGTATTAAAAATAGAGGGTTGGGTGTAGACCCCTTCTTCTTCGAGTGTTGGGATGCCCACTGTAGTGAGGGTGATTTCGACACTCGTCTTTCAATACGAAGACGCTTCTAAACTTTTCTCTCCTAAAAAACCTCGGTCTCGTACCGAGTCCATTTTCAAACCATCTTTCAATAAATTAATTTCTCTTTGTATTGAATTAAAGAGAGGGGATTAAGTGTAGTCTTCTTCCTCTCTGAGTGTTGGGATGCCCACTGTAGTGAGGGTGATCTCGACACTCGTCTTTCAATACGAAGACGCGACTTCTTCCACCATATCTCACTTTCACAACTTCATTCCGTAATCTTTCATCACCTAAAACCTCGGTCTCGCGCCGAGTGCATTTTCAAATCTTTTTACAACAAAACTTGAATGGTTGCGGAGTGGTTAGGCGTAGGCCTTCTCCTATCTCGAGTGTTGACGTTTACCGTAGGGTTCTCTGTCGCAAGGCACTTACCATTCAAAACCAAAAACATCTTTAATAAGAGAAGGAAGTTCCCTTTGTATTGAATTAAAGAGAGAGGATTGGGTGTAGACCTCTTCTTCTCCGAGCGTTGGGATGCCCACTGTAGTGAGGGTGGTTTCGACGCTCGTCTTTCAATACGAAGACGCCTCGTTCGCCACACCTTTTTAAAACAAAAACTTTGAGATAACGAATTGGGTACTACCCGTAGGGGTTACTATCCGAAGACCTATCTCGCCCCTAAAAAACAATCCAATCAATCAAACGTGACTTCTTGCCTCGCATGGCGAAAACCTAATCATTTCAAAAAGGATATGTTACATCCGTTCTACCGCAAACAGGTAACGCCTAAGTCTCCAACGAGCGAGCAGCAAAACACCTAACTGCGAGAATGCGCACGATAGCATCATCCATAAAAAACATCAACAAACCGTAGGCCGAACTACGACTGCTCTGATTTCTCATACCAGATGAGAATACATAGGCACAAGACGATGATGTCTTGGCGAGCACAATCCCCCCTATCTGTAGTTTCCCGAACTACGTCGACTCTGATTTTCTCATATCTGTTGAGAATACATAGGCCTAGGACCGCGAAGTCCTACCGAGTCCGTTCTCTCCCTTCTTCCCCCCGTTACTTCTCTTTCACCGTTTCTAAACCCTTCTTTCTATCCCTTGGAACACTCTCTTTATAGCATAATCTTTAAGCAAATAAAATCACACATCGACAAACAAAAGGTTCCCATCGAGTACGATGGATGCGAGGGGTGCTAATACCTTCCCTTCGCATAACCGGCTTCCGAACCCGTTCTTGGTTGCAAGACCATCTTATCCGTTCGTTTCTTAAGGTTTTCTCGATATTTTCCTTTCCCCTCATGGGATAAATAAAGTTCGGTGGCGACTCTTCTGTCCTTTCTTTTCGCCTCCCCGTCGTTGCGCGATGCATTTTTTCGAGTAGCGACAGCTGGCGACTCTGCTGGGGAATCCTAGCGAGCCAAGCCCATTTTGTTTGTCGTATTTATGTTTTATTTGCTTTATTTGTTTATGCTCTGTTCTCTAACTTGTTGGGTTTATTGGGATGGGTTGTAAGGATAAAGCTTTCTACCCGAGCTTTCTAGTATACACTAAGAGTAGGAGGTGGTTTCTTTCTGATTTGCGAGACGTAGGACTCGTTGAGTTGGATCGAATTCCACCGCTCAGATGAGACCTCGTTGGAACAATTATGTCATATGTGTAGTCGTAATGGCGTTCTTATTTCCAACTTGGGAGTTCGCGATTCTGAGGACCTTTTGTAGAACCTTATTCCGAAGGTTGCTAAAACATAACTCTGTGTTCATCCTTTTGAAGGGATTACCGTCTTACGAGTAGTCGTTATGATGGGAAACTTTTGAGGGTTAGTGCATGGGACTTTGTTTGAAAAGCCTTTGGAATACCCTCTTAAACCAATAGATTGCTCACCCGATGGGAAAGATATCTCGTTGTGCTATCTTGCAGGGAAACTTTGACCTTCATCCTACCCGTTTGTCAGTATGAACAATTACAGTGGGATCCTTGTACTAGTGTTGTATGGTTTCAAGGCGAAGCGCTGATCCGTCACAGTCAACAACATAACAACTTTTGATCCCCTGTTGCATTTGCATATTCATTTGCATTTCTTTACATGTCTTGCATATTGCATCATTCTTCATTTGCATAGAGGTGTTCTATTTCTGTGGACGTTATTGCTTCATGTGGTTTTCCATCCGGTTTGTTCCAGAATTGAAGATCCAGCCATTCACCAGTATTCCACCAAAAGAAACCAACAGAGACAACCATGGAACAGATTCGAGAAGAACTAAGGGAAGTTCAGAGCCAGTTGGGGCAGTTTGTGGCAAAGATGCAAGCGTTGCGCTTGGATCAGGATGCACTCAGAGAGGAGAATAATCAACTGAAAACTCAGATGGGCTTGATCATGGAAGTGATAAGGGATGTGCTTAGAAAAGAGGGTGATCAAATGCCTGAAGCTGCTGCCAAGATGCTTGTTCCAGCTCTGTCTGTGGAACCTATACCATAGCGTAATGTGCGTCAGAAATCTTCTGCGCCACCGGAGGTTCCAAAACTCCTGTGTTAGCAACCACCTCTTGTTCCTCAAGCCAATCCCACATTTAGAAGGAATGGTCAAAGGACGAAGCAGTCCGACAGAATCTTCAACCAGATCCCTATGACTTATGCTCAGTTGTTGCAACTCTTGCTTCAACTTCGATTGGTTAAACTTCGGACTATGTCTCCACTTACCGGTGAGCCACCACAAGGCTATGATGAAAGAGCCCATTGTGACTTCCACTCTGGGGCACCGGGGCATAACGCTGCGAACTGTAAAGCTTTTAAGCATAAGGTTCAGGACCTAATTGAATCAAAGGTGATTGAATTCGTGTCGGGCGGCATGAATGTATCAGGCAAATTTGTTCCTATTCCCTCACTTGGAGTTGCAGTAGGTCAGGAGTATATCCTGCAACCTTTGGTGTCAGAATCCCCCTGCCCGCAGCTACTGCCTGTTCCAAGGTCAAGCTTGAGGATGAAAGTGCCTGAACAGAGAGGATCCTCAATGATTCAAACCCAGCCCCCCGGATATTCCTGTTGTTCAAAGTCCGCAACCTTTTGGGTCTTTGCAGCATGAACTATCAGTGCCAGAATCAGAATAACCCTCGCAAATAGGAAGAAGTTCTCCGAGCTGACAATCTTCAATCCTTTTTATCATGTCATTTCTTTGCATTTGTAGTTTCTTTTCTGTTTAAATTTGAACTTATTTGCAAATCTTGTTTGTAGAACTTTGTTGTTTTCAGTTGATAATGATAATGAATTGAATATGTTTGTTTTGATTAAATCCATTCGTGTTCACTCAATGCTTTTATTGTTGTCAAACGCTTGTTAAAGCGGAATCCGAGGGAGGATGACGAAATTTAAAGACGCAAATTTCCGAATGTATGCTTTTTGAATTAAAACCTCTGCTGATGATGTACAGGCATTGTTTCAAATTCCTAAACACCGGAGATATAAGGAAGATAATCCTTTGTTAACCCCTTTGAGCCTAGTAGTGGGAGTTTCTTTCTGAAAACGAAAAAACCCTCAATCTTAACCTGGGGTAGGGTAGGTGTCAGTTAATTCGACTAAACATCCAAATTGCAAGAGTAGTGTTCCTGTTCGAGGATCAATCGCACCTGTATAGGTCGTACCTAAAGAACCACAGTGGTTATCCTTCACCAGCCAAGGAGTGAGACAATCACAATCCTTTTCAACAAGTCAGACAAGCCGGTGTCACACGATTTGTTCAAAAGAGAACCAAAAGAAAAATAGAAAAGAAAAGAAAAAGCTCGCTAAGTCGATAACTTGAAAACAAGTGGCTTAGGCAAAAATTAAGGGCATCCCGCTTGACTTCGAAATCAGAAGATGTAATTAAAAGAGTCAGTCCAGGCAAAAATAGGGATATAAAAATTATAAAAGAATAAGTCGTGTGACTCCAGGAACCAAAGGCGAAAAGCGAGTGGCTGTCACTCCGAAAACTTGTGGTTTCCCAAATCATAACTCCTATCATTCAACCTTTGAGAGGTGAGCGCTTGTGTCGAATTAGCTGAACATAGGATTGAAGAACATCAAGGAGAGTGGGTGGGTTAAACAGAACTTTGAGCCTTGTATCCTTTATTTTAAACCATGAACCTGACCACGTTACAACCTTCAAAAGACCTAATTGAAGCATGTTTGTTTCGAAAGCATACTTCGGTAAAGATCGTGTCAAAACTGACTCCTAAAAGGATTTTCTTACCGTATGGGTATTGATATTGACATTTTGATAAGTGATTCATTCACTATATGTCACAACTTTTTTTAGTGAACAGACTTGGATTTTAAAACTGTCATATGCATTACATTAATATTATCTTTTGCAAAACGAATTGTTTTACTCCCGAGAAAGCATTTGACATCAGAAAAGTTTCTACAATGCGAAGTTTGATAGAAATAAGATATAGAGCGCCCGAGTACTCCTTTGAGCAGGGGCAAGTCACATCAGGTAAACATAAGCGGAGTCGGTCATTCCTAGATGCAGTTAATCTGGGGCAATCAGGTCGAGATTAGGTAAATCTCTCGAAGTCAAAAGCACTTCTCCAATTTAGCCAATCAAGGTAAAAGTCATTTCTAAGCTGGGGCAGGCCACCCCAGGAGCACGACAACCATCCTTATCCAGAAAGGAAATTGACTTGAAGTACCTCTTCAAGGTTCAAAGCGCTGAGGCAGTTCATATCTAACCATCAAAGTACAGAGATTTCAGGTTCCCTTTCGAGGAAGATTTTTTTCAGATATCCCATAGGCTGGGGCAAAATCGTAAACAAAGGAGATGTGTTCCTCTCCATATCTTCAGAGCTTATCAGAGTTATAGAAGCAGATTTGGGTTTATTTTCCCAGCAGTAGGGCGAGCGCAGTATTGTTATCCCCACAGAGTCTAAATGGTTGACTTCTTTCCCCTCAGAGTCTAGGTCATTGACTCATTCCTCAAGCGGAAGTCGTATTTGTTGAGTTTACTTATCATTTTCCCCAAGCAGAGATTGATGTTGATTCCCTCCGTATCTAATCCCCAGCCAAGTCAGTGGAATTAATCCTCCTCCCCACAGAGTAGGGCTGACTCAGAGATCGTTCATCTCCATCCCCAGCAGAGAAAGTGTGGGATAAATTCCCGGTAAGTCTTATTCAACATCCCTAGCAGATAATGGATTCAATCTCCGACCGAAGAGAGTTATTCCTCAGCAATCTGCTATGTTTCCCCAGTAGGGTTATTCTGGCTAATCATTCATGGTTGATTTCCCCGGTAGAGTGGAGTTGTTGTCTCCAGCCAAAAGGCTTGTTCCCCAAAAGAGTTGTGGACTGATAGGCCATCCGGGACGTTTTCCGCAGCAGAGTTTGATTTGGATCCCCAGCGGAATGGATTTATTCTTAGCAAAGCAGTTTTACCCAGAAGTTTTTATCAGAGGCCATCCAAGGCTTGTATTCCCCAGCATGAGTTTGTTTGCGCTAGGCGTATCTAGCCTTTCCCCAACGGAGTTGGCTCTTTCTCTTTAGCATTTATTTTGCTAAAGTGGTTCATTTGAATTTACATACATGCATAGCATCCACCCAAACGCGAAGCATTTCCATTTTGCATGGACCATGTCGTCATATTCAAACATGTGCATACGAAACATATGCCAGGTTGTTATCCCTTTTTATTCTCAAGCGTATCTCCAGCAATTATCAATATATTCATCAAGCCTGTTTGGAATACAGATCTCCAGCGAAGGTCTTTGACAGACGTGTCCATCTTATCACTCTCCCTAACAGAGTTTATGTTTCCCGACTTTTGGTCCCTGTTAATCCCTTTTTAAGTGATTCTAACTTTTGGTTAGTAGCTTGTTTCCCGACTTTTGGTCGATGTTGATTTCTTTCTAAGTGATTCTAACTTTTGGTTAGTAGCTTGTTCCGACTTTTGGTCGATGTTGATTTCTTTCTAAGTGATTCTAACTTTTGGTTAGTAGCTTGTTCCGACTTTTGGTCGATGTTAATCCTTCTAAGCGATTCTAACTTTTGGTTAGTAGCTTGTTCCGACTTTTGGTCGATGTTAATCCTTCTAAGCGATTCTAACTTTTGGTTAGTAGCTTGTTCCGACTTTTGGTCGATGTTAATCCTTCTAAGCGATTCTAACTTTTGGTTAGTAGCTTGTTCCGACTTTTGGTCGATGTTAATCTTTCTCAGCGATTCTAACTTTTGGTTAGTAGCTTGTTCCGACTTTTGGTTGATGTTAATCTTTCTAAGCGATTCTAACTTTTGGTTAGTAGCTTGTTCCGACTTTTGGTCGATGTTAATCTTTCTCAGCGATCCTAACTCTTGGTTAGTAGCTTGTTTTCCGACTTTTGGTCGATGTGATCTTTCTAAGCGATCCTAACTCTTGGTTAGTAGCTTGTGTTCCGACTTTTGGTCGATGTTTTTGAATGTTATTCTTTGATGGGCGCTCGTTCCCCACAGAGTTGTCTGGTTAAGCTTTCCCCAACAAATTATCTTTTGCGATCAATGCATGTTATCTTCGGACCTTTGTGTAAGGTTCCTCTTTCTCCTACGGTTGGCAAATTTCTGGTTTCTTTGGTATTCAAACCGTCTTTTACCCTGAATGTTCGAAAGTTGTTCGCTTTCATCCCTTCAGGCCCAAGCCGTTTGAATAGGGGCAACTGTTGTACCCCAAAATTTGACCAACCTCTCTGGCCTATGTTTCACTTCATCTGCATCAACATAGGGCATAAAAACATTACATGACATAGCAATTTGCATTTTTACAGAAAAAAAAAGGGATGTGTATTCAAAATATATAATGTGGAGAATAAGGAAGTCATTTTTCCAAAGTGAAAAAAATATAATTGAGACAAATGCACAAGGTGGGGTTTGAACCCACCACCTCTTGCTCCACATTCCTTCACCTTTACCACTTGGCCAGAGGCGCACGTTTATGAATAATATGAAAGGAAGAGTTATATATTTTAAGTATTGAAAATAGAGGCGCGTGAAATAAAAATGTGGTGGATTTTGGTCTCACCAGGATTCGAACTCGTATCTATATGGTAAACAGGCGCATGACTTAACCACTGGGGTGGCGATACATCCATTGATTATCCCACCCCAGTTTTGTTAAATACCTTACTTCATTCCATATGGCTGGGCAAGATGAAAAACAAATTGATTATGCGTGAAGGAGGAGATATGGGGCAAGACACAACCATTTTTGATGAAACAAAATTCAATCCTGCTTACTTTTTTACAAGGATTAATTTGGCATTTCCAGTTTTCGTGATAGAAGTGTATTGATCAAGTTGCAATTGAAATTGCAAATAGGGAGCAAGAGGTTGGTTTTAACGTGTTTGGAGTGATGCTGAACATTGCTATTTCTAGACCAACCAACAAGGTACTTTGCTCTGGGCGTTTTTGAATCTTTCACCAATATGGACAAGCAAGCAGCCACTACAACCTGCTGCAAACCCTAGTTTTGTACCACCACCCCACTCCAACAACAGGACATGAGGGAAAAGCTCAGCAGAGGATTTTGGATTTCAAATTGGAATATAAAAGGATTAGGTTTAGGACAAACCCTAGCAGCCACCATCACCAAGGCATTTCAGAGTTTTATTTCTTGAGTTTTTTGAAGCTGCTCTCAAAAGAGATTGGCTCGCTGCAAACAAGGAGGTTCTTCAAAGTTCTTTGATTATTAAGTTCCTGTTTCTAGGTATGGATATCTGGTTTTATTTTTATCATATGCATACATCATGATTGGGTGTTGTTCCATTAAGCTTGTTTTCAACTTTACACATGTTTGAAAAAAGTGAATGCTCATGGTGTCCTGTTTGAATCCTGTTGGCATTTAAGCATTATATGTGTCATGTGTTTGGCTAGCTGTTGATTTTGTTTAAAATGACTAAGAACACTGCTGGTTTTTGAGTACACAACCTGTTATGTATTTCTGTTTATGTAAACCTGCTGAGTTTTAGTTTTGGCTATGCTGTTATGAAAATGCTGAATGTTTGTTGGGATTGTTTGCTTGTTGGGATCTGGACTACTTGGTGACTTGCTCGAGTGATGTGCTATGATCACAGCTTGTATGTGTTTTGTTTTTCACCACCTTGTTAGTATTTCTTCTTGCCTTAAAGTTACTTTGTCAAAAAACTGTTAAATATGTTGTTTGTATCCAAACATGAAGTTTTTTTATTGCCTTGAACATCATGATATTTGCTGTCAAAGTATGCTGTTATTATGGATCTATTTGTGCAGCCTTCATGAATATGTCTTGCTGTCAGTTTTTCACTTAGGTTTTGATAACCTCATATGTTTCAAATGTCACTTGGGTCTTATGGAAATCTCAACTGTTAGTGTGTGTTTGGTCATGGTTGAGTTATGTGAATCTGATATTAGCATGCTATGTGGTCAGTTTTAAATTCATTTCTTGCTAGAGGGTTTGTTCTTGTTTGATGTTCAACCATGAGAATGTGATGTGCAGGTTGTGTTAGTAAAATGTACTGTCCCTTTGCTATGTATGTGTTGTGGTTATGCTTGAGATGCTAACATGTAGCAGTAGGATATCTAGGGGATTTATTTGCTTCTCCCACATTCAAGTGCCTGCTTGTTTTGCTTATTCTTTTTGTGTGTGTTGGTTGAAGTTCATTGCATTGGTGATGGTCTAGAGATCAGGTAATGCTGTTGTTTGTTTGTGGAGCACTGCATATATCATGTTTAAGAGTTGTGTGTGTAGCAAAGTGTAATGTTGTGTCTTAATGTGATGGACTGTTTTTTTTCTTCGTTGTGTGTGAGTTGTGTTCATGTTGGATATGCTGATCTATGACAGCAAGCATTAATAATTGGTTACTCTGTCTCATCATTTGGTTGTTTGTTGTTGTTATTTCTTTTGGTGTCATTACATATCAATTTCAGTCTTTGGGACTACAGATTCCCTTGGTGTCCTATCTGGATGTGGTGAACATTTGGTCTGTTTGTTTTGATGTATCTGCTGCATAACCTCAATGGTGTATTGAATGAGTATGCTGTAAACTTTGTTTTCATGTTGGTCTTAAATGGTATGCTGCTGTTGTTTGCTAATCTGCAATATCCATGATTGAAATCTACAGCATTTGCAGGATATTTGTTTTGAATATTGTGTTTGAGCTGGACCAGATTTTTGCTGATTGTTAGTTTGTTAGTTTAGCAGATAATGTCAAGAATGTTTAAAGGTTGATTTGAGATGCTTTGGATAAGTATTAACGCTAATTGGTTTCCTTTCTCATGAGATGTTTGTTTTATCATTGGAGGCAGTTTTGATTCATTGCTTGTTTTGGATTTCTTTTTTGGTCTGCTGTTTAGTCATGTCTGCATTCAAACACACCAAGCCACAAACTTGACACTTTTTGCTTAACTTGTTTTTTCATTAAAACAACACATCACACACCTCACATTGGTCCATTACAACATGCTTGAACTCTCATTTCATTCAAAATCACTCAATTATGAAAAATCACTTTCAAAATGCAAAATGTCACTTTTTGTACTTAACTTCCACTGGTGGAAGTTATGTGTTATTTTAGGCTTTTTTCAAAAATGGCACTTTTTGTACTTAACTTCCACTGGTGGAAGTTATGTGTTATTTTAGGCTTTTTTCAAAAATGTCACTTTTTGTACTTAACTTCCACTGGTGGAAGTTATGTGTTATTTTAGGCTTTTTTCAAAAATGTCACTTTTTGTACTTAACTTCCACTAGTGGAAGTTATGTGTTATTTTAGGCTTTTTTCAAAAATGTCACTTTTTGTACTTAACTTCCACTGGTGGAAGTTATGTGTTATTTTAGGCTTTTTTCAAAAATGTCACTTTTTGTACTTAACTTCCACTGGTGGAAGTTATGTGTTATTTTAGGCTTTTTTCAAAAATGTCACTTTTTGTACTTAACTTCCACTGGTGGAAGTTATGTATTATTTTAGGCTTTTTTCAAAAATGTCACTTTTTGTACTTAACTTCCACTGGTGGAAGTTAAGTGTTAAATTTGCCTTTTTTTAAAATGGTCACATACACTTCCATACACCTAGTCACTTTTGACCACACTTTGTTTTTCATGTAAAACACCTTGCACACATTTTGTATTAAATATATATGTGATGTTGGAACCCTTGGTTTACTTGAATTTTGGTCCTCCGTCGGGTTCGTTACTTTGCATCTAAGAACATTTCTCGAGTCATCAATAATAAAATAATTTCTTTGTATTGTATTAAAAATAGAGGGTTGGATGTAGACCCCTTCTTCTTCGAGTGTTGGGATGCCCACTGTAGTGAGGGTGATTTCGACACTCGTCTTTCAATACGAAGACGCTTCTAAACTTTTCTCTCCTAAAAAACCTCGGTCTCGTTGTAACACGGTGGGAGAACTGACTTTAAACAATGTTGCGGATAGCAAGAGTCGCCACCGACTTTTATTTTATCCATAAGGAAAGGTTATAAAAGAACAGGAAAGACCTTAGAGAATATTTTGGGTCCGGGGGGTAAGTTATGAAAAGGGAAGGTGTTAGCACCCTTTTCATCCATGGTTATCCATGGGCTCTTAGGTACTTAAGCTCACTTTTGAATTGTTTTGAAAGTGTAGTGTGTGAATAGCAAAAAATTTCAGAATAGTTTAATAATAATCCGTGTATGGATGTGAAAAAAACTTGTTTGAAAATTTTGTTGGAAATTTGTTTAAGTGTGAAAAAGTTTTGAAGTGAGCAAGTATCTAGGAGTAGCCTACCCTAATGTTTTAAGGTCTTTCTTATTCTTTATCCTTTCCTTAGTAAGACTATCCCTACTATAATGGAGTAGGTAGTCCTTACTTTGGATGTAAAGGGACATGTGAGGGACAATTGGATTTTTGAAGGTCATTGCGGGGTGTAATAAGCAAACTGGAGGGGCTATCATCATTTTTCGAAAGGGACTCGATTCGTAAAGGCAACCATAAGGGACTTTGATGATTTTCTTTTTGAGGGACTTGCTTTATACACCCCACTTAACCAATATTCATAGGCAACTTGAGGGATATCCTTAGGAAGTGAGACGGCGATTAAAATCGACTTACGTGTGTGAAATGTTTAATTTAATTATCTTATATTAAAATGATCTAATTTATTTTAATATTACATACATGTTGTTACACTCCCTAATTACTAACCATAATAATAATTAAATAATTAAACAACTTTACATCCAAGAAACAATTACAAAATAATAAGCAAAATAATTAAATAGCAAAGATAAATAAAATATAAATAAGCAATAATAAATAATAAAGGGGGTTAATTCTAAGTTTACTCGGCAAGACATCGCATCTTGTGCCTACGTATCCTTACGGGAGCGGAATCAGAGTAATCGTAGTTCCCCTCAATAGGGAGGTTAGAAACTTCTTGACTGTGGTCAAGGTCTCAAGGGGAATAAACGCATCTTAAGGACACGCTTACGTGGAGTGTAGAAACTCCAAATCTCTACGTTGAAATGTTAAGTTGTAATTAGGGTTAAATTAGGGATTCCACGGCGGGAAACCCTAAAATGAGCGCGGCGGCTCTTTGACCTAATGCTAAGGGTAAAATTGTAATTTTGCCTGCGGCGAGGCATTTGTGAAAATTAGGGTTTGTAGTTTGTAGTTTTGAGGATTTGAAATTGAATGTGTGAAGTTTTACGGACTATTGGCGCGGCGGCCAAACAATTAGACCTAACCTTCGGATGTGTGCAATGTGACAGAAATAATAGTAAACGCGTGAGATAATTGAATCATGCAAACAGAGAGATAATGTCATAATTTAAACCATGCAAGCATAAATTTAAAGGCAGAATTTAAAGAGCGATTGTTAAGTTCGCGAGGTTACATGAGAGGAGCAGATACAATATGATAATGAAATTTGAATTGAACAATAAAATAAAATAAATAACGGTTCTAGTTATTATTTTAAAAAAAAAGATTTTAGTTATTATTTTAAATTTATCTAAAAAAAAGTTTTTCTTAAAAATAATAGGTTTTCATATTAATTTGGAAAAGATGTTAATGTTATTTATTTTAAAAAACAGATTTTTATATTATAACAAATTTTAATAAATTAATGATAACAATAATAATAATAATGGTAATAATAATGATAATAATGATAATAATAATAAATAATGATAATAATAATAATAATAATAATAATAATAATAATAATAATAATAATAATAATAATAAAGCAATAATGAATTTTAAATGTGCCAAATAACCCAACAATGTTGCTAACGCAGAAATGCGCTCATCGCAACCAGATCTAAATCGGACGAAACAAAATTTATCGCAAAGAAAAAGAAATTAAGCAAAAAATAGTATTATTGCTCACACAAAAATGCGATCATCGCAACCAGATCGAACTAACACAAATGTCACGCGTCATGCACACAAATGTGCAAACATCGTATCGACATAATTCGATCAAAAATCTTATATATATAAACTCTAACAATTTAAAAATTATATATATATAAACGTAACAGTAATAGATAAAGAAAAAGAAATAACGGTAATAGATGAAGAAAAAGAAATAACGGTAAAAGATGAAGAAAAAGAAACAACAGTAATAGATGAAGGAAAAGAAATAACGGTAAACGATGAAGAAAAAGAAACAATAGTAATGGATGAAGAAGAAAACTAAATAACGGCAAACGGCACTCACTCCTCTTAGGTTTTTTTCATTCTCTCCCCCTTTTCCAACAAGGCAACACATGTATATATAGGGAACAAATTAGGGTTAACACCAAATTGTCAATAATGTCCCTAAAGCCCATTTTAAAGCCCAAACTAAATAATTAGTTAAGAAAAAATAAAATTTAAATAATTTAAAATAATTAAAATAAACTTAAAATAAAAACTAATAATCCTATTGATTCCTAAAATAAAAAATATTATAAAAAGAACAAAATTTTTTTCAATATTTTTTATTTTATGATTTTTTGGATATTTTTATGAATAATTTAGAAAAAAGTGAAAAAAATAATATTTTAAAAAATGATTTAATTAAAATACGAAAATAATAATTAAATAATAATAAAAAACTATTTTTGTTATTTTTTTAATGAAAGATAGAAAAATTTAGAGTAAAAATAATAAAAAACAAAAAAAAAGTGACAAAGGTGAGATTCGAACTCTCAACCTCTCACACTCATAACTCCTTACACATGTCCTCCTGCCAATTGTGCCATTTTTACTTTTTAGAAAAAAATGCATGCCATATGATATTTACCTGCAAAAAGTCAAACGACTACACAAATTTGTTAGTAATTGATTAAATGCAATGAAATGCGACGACAAATCTTAGGGCAAAATTTGGGGTATTACAGTTATTATGATAATATTTCTCGCCCAACCTCTCTTTGATGTTGGCAAAAAAAAAATCATGAAGTTTGACTTTGGTTTGACCACAGTTGACCTCAGTTTGACCTTTTAACTGCATTGACTGCTTTTGACTTATCTGATCATCTGACTGAGCAAACTTTTGAGAAAAGTCTTGAAACTTGACATGGGGGTTCTTATACACATATAAGATGTTATGAAGCTCACTTGAAGTCTTGGAAGTCCATTTAGCCTGATTAAAGTCAAAACCCTAGTTTTGGATGCACTGCTTAGGAGGTGCATTGTCTGAGGGAATTGTCAACTCTTCTGACCAATTGTGAATTTTGTGAACCTTGTGAACCTTCTTGGAACACAAAGTCTTGTATTGTGAGGGCAAATTTTGGGGTGCAACAGCTGCCCCTGTTCAATTTTCTGAAACCTGAGGGGTTAGATTGGTATATTTGCCAGTCGTAACCTGGAAGGTTGAAGGGGATTGAACACAAAAGCCCAAAAATTTGCACTCACCAGTGCATGGAGTGATATTGATGGTTGGTTGAACATGATTGAGTGGGCTTAAAGATGCCACTAGGGGAAAGTTCTTCAGTAGTATAATGAGAACTGTCAGGAGTCTGGAGTAATACTGATGTAACAGCATGTCTTCATGAGGATAGAGCAATCAATAATGATAACCCTAAAGCAGTCTTGAAGTGATAAATCTGACCTCAGGAGGATAGAGCAATCAATAGCTCTAAAGCAGTCTTGAAGTAATAATGGCTTCAGGAGGATAGAGCAATCAATAGCTCTAAAGCAGTCTTGAAGTAATAGAATGGCTTCAGTAGGATAGAGCAATCAACAGCTCTAAAGCAGTCTTGAAATAATAATGTGATATGTCTTCAGGAGGATAGAGCAATCAATAGCTCTAAAGCAGTCTTGAAGTAATGATTTCAGGAGGATAGAGCAATGGATAGCTCTAAAGCAGTCTTGAAATAATAATGTAATTTCAGGAGGATAGAGCAATGGATAACTCTAAAGCAGTCTTGAAATAATAATGATGGTTTCAGGAGGATAGAGCAATCAGTAGCTCTAAAGCAGTCTTGAAGTCATGAGATGTTCTCAGGAAGATAAAGTAACCCTGAAGTTACAATAAAGCAGTCCCAAAGTAATAAGAAGCTCATCAGGAGGATAAAGTAACCCTGAGGTTACAATAAAGCGGTCCCAAAGATCATAAGCTTGTTTGTTGGATAATTAACCTGAAAACAAGGTAGCATTCTGTAGAACAACATTAGTTTATGCTTTATGTATGCATGTATGACATGATGCACTTAGGTAATGTACTATAGACATATATGTTATGGTATGATGTAAATGATGTATGTATGCTATGACACTGCTGGAAGTGTCTGGATATCCTTGTATAACAACTGCTGGCCAAGGAAAATAAATCCCGATTCGTTGTTGAAGAATATATAACCCTCCGTCTGCTGGGGATAACAAGGTATAGATAACCTCCCGTTGTTGGGGATAACAAGGTATAGATAACCTCCCGTTGTTGGGGATAGTAGGGTATAGATAACCTTCGTTTTCGTTTGATAGTAGGATAAGTATAACATCCCGTCTTCGTTCATCGTGCCCTTATTGGAAAGTAATTTCCCGTATATCCGTATGAGGATAAAAGAGATGGATATAAATTCCAGGGGAGATTAGACTTTGTGAAAATGGATTAGTCCTACTGATGGTTTGTAACTGTCTTGTAAAGATGAACCGGCGAAGCTTCGTTGAAATCCTTCCCTCGTTCGTCCTTAGTAAATACTATTACTGCATTTTCATGCATTTCTGGTAAACATCAATCATATTAAAAGCATACATGCGTTTCTGGTAAACATCAATCATATTCAAAGGCATACATACATTCAAACACAACCAATGGACGTTTCGCTTATGTAAATAGGGTAAAAGTGAATCTGGATTCAAAAGATGGAATTTATTTATATCAAAAGTGACCCATACACGGGTAAGTTTGTACAAGGAGACATAAACCCTAGTAAGAGAATTTTGTCATGAAGTTTTACAAAAAGAATCAGCTATGTGGGAAATAATCCTATTGAGTTTCAATTCTACTATTGCCACTCAAGTATCTCATCTTCTTGCTGTTGAGACGGAGACGATTGGATTGAGCTTTATCTGTTTGAGCTTGAGTAAGTAGTACAACTGGTTGCAGTTTCATGAGTGATCCAAACGAGACATAGTCATACGCTTTAATCCCTAACTTTTGCCTGGATTGCCCTTTCAGGTTTTCAATCCACCGGGATACCCTTTTTTGCCCAAGCCGCCTTTTCAGGTTTTCGACTTGCCGGGTGTACATCTTTTTATATATATATCCCTAATTTTTGCCCAAACCCTTTTGGTTTGCCGGGATGCCCTTATTTTTGCCTAGGCCTGTCAACCTAGCGGGTCTCTTTTTATGCGTAGTATTTTTTAACTATGTCTGCGTTTACAGGTTGTGGGAAGTCTTCACCATCCATTGTAGTCAGTATCATGGCACCTCCTGAGAACACTGTCTTGACTACAAATGGTCCCTCATATGTTGGAGTCCACTTGCCCCTAGGATCACCCTGTGGTAATATGATACGCTTGATTACCAAGTCACCAGCCTGATATACCTTTGGCTTAACCTTCTTGTCAAAAGCTTTGATCATCCGTTTCTGGTACATCTGGCCATGACAAACTGCTGCTAACCTTTTCTCATCAATCAAATTTATCTGGTCAAGTCGAGTCTGAATCCACTCATCTTCATCCAAGCCTGCATCCTTCATAATTCTCAAGGAGGGGATCTGAACTTCAATAGGCAGAACTGCTTCCATACCATAGACTAAGGAGAATGGGGTTGCCCCTGTTGAAGTACGTATTGTAGTACGATAGCCATGCAGAGCAAATGGTAACATCTCGTGCCAATCCTTGTAAGTAATAGTCATCTTCTGTACAATCTTCTTAATGTTCTTATTAGCAGCTTCAACTGCCCCATTCATCTTTGGACGATACGGAGAAGAGTTGTGATGCTTAATCCTGAACTGCGTACAGAGATCAGTAATCATAGTGTTGTTCAGATTAGAGCCATTGTCAGTGATAATCCTTTCAGGGATACCATACCTACATATGAGATTATTCTTAATGAACCGAGCCACAACATTCTTAGTCACAGATGCAAATGAAGCTGCCTCTACCCACTTCGTGAAGTAATCAATAGCAACCAGGATGAAACGATGCCCATTAGAAGCAGTAGGCTTGATCTCACCAATCATATCAATGCCCCACATGGCAAAGGGCCAAGGAGCAGTCAACACATTCAATGGAGATGGAGGTACATGTACTTTATCAGCATAGATTTGACATTTGTGACATGTTCTGGAATGTTGATAGCAATCAGCTTCCATGGTAGACCAATAGTAACCTGCTCTCAAAATCTTCTTTGCCATGGTATGACCACTAGAATGAGTGCCAAAGGTCCCATCATGCATCTCTTCCATAATTTCTGTAGCTTCCTTCTTATCCACACAACGAAGCATAGTTGAATCATGATTACGCTTATACAGAATGCCATTACTCAGAAAGAACTTAGCAGAAAACCTTCTCAGGAACTTCCTATCTTTGACAGATGCCCCTTCAGGGAACTCCTGAGCCTCAAGATAGTTTTTCACTTCATAGAACCAAGGCTTCTCCTCTGCCCCTTCAGTGTCAATCTCATTGCAGTATGCAGGCTTCTCAAATCTATCAATGGTAATCTTGGGAGCTTCATCATCCCAGCTGATCTCAAACATAGATGCCATGGTGGCCAATGCGTCTGCCAACTGATTCTCTCTTCGTGGAATATGTCCAAAAGTAATCTCTTTGAAATGTGGGATCAAAGACAACACATGTTCTCTGTAAGGAATGAGATTATCATGCTTTGTATCCCAATCTCCTTTAATCTGACTTACTACCAGAGCTGAATCTCCATACACCTCAAGGAACTGAATCTTCATATCAATAGCAACTTGCATACCCATGATACATGCCTCATACTCAGCCATGTTATTGGTACAATAGAAACAAAGTCTGGCAGTAATCGGGGTATGACAACCTTCAGGGGAACTAATCACAACACCAACACCATTACCATGTGCATTGGAGGCACCATCAAAAACCATAGTCCATCGGGATCCTTGTTCAGGTCCGTCATATTGTCCAGGTTCTTTGGTAACAGACATAATGTCTTCATCAGGGAACTCAAAATTCATTGACTGGTAATCATCTACTGCTTGATGAGCCAAATGATCAGCAACAACACTCCCCTTAATGGCCTTCTGAGTAGTATACTGTATATCATATTCCGTCAAGATCATTTGCCATCTTGCAATTCTTCCGGAGAGAGCAGGTTTCTCAAATATGTACTTGATTGGATCCATCTTCGAAATCAACAAGGTAGTATGGGTCAACATATACTGTCTTAGTCGGCGAGCAGCCCATGCCAAAGCGCAGCAAGTTTTCTCGAGCAGTGAGTATCTTGTTTCACAGTCGGTAAACTTTTTGCTAAGGTAGTATATTGCCTGCTCTTTTCGACCAGACTCGTCATGTTGCCCCAATACACACCCCATTGAGTTGTCTAATACTGTTAAATACATAATCAAGGGTCTTCCATCAACTGGTGGCATTAAAATTGGAGGTTCTAGCAAATATCTCTTGATTTCATCAAAGGCAGTCTGGCACTCATCATTCCATTCCATCACCTGATCTTTCTTCAACAACTTGAAGATTGGCTCACAGATGGTAGTTAATTGGGAAATAAATCTTGCAATGTAGTTCAATCGTCCCAAGAAACCTCTAACCTCCTTCTCAGTACGGGGAGCTGGCATCTCTCGTATAGCTTTCACTTTTGCAGGATCCACTTCAATACCTTTTCCACTGACAATGAAACCCAGGAGCTTTCCAGATCTAACTCCAAAAGTACACTTGTTTGGATTTAATCTCAACCTGTATTTCTTCAACCTCTCAAACAACTTGTGCAGATGATCAAGATGTTGTTCTTCATTCTGAGACCTGGCTATCATATCATCCACATATACCTCTATCTCATGATGAATCATATCATGAAACAAAGCCACCATAGCACGCTGATATGTTGCCCCTGCATTCTTCAAACCAAATGGCATTACCTTATAGCAAAAGGTGCCCCACTGTGTCACAAATGTAGTCTTCTCCATATCTTCAGGTGCCATCTTGATTTGATTGTAACCAGAGAAACCATCCATAAAAGAGAATACCTTATGCTGAGCAGTGTTGTCTACCAGAATATCAATATGAGGAAGTGGAAAGTCATCTTTAGGGCTAGCCTTGTTCAGATCTCTGTAGTCTACACACATACGTACCTTACCATCTTTCTTAGGAACTGGTACCACATTTGCAACCCACTGAGGATAAGAAGTTACGGCCAAGAACCCTGCATTGAATTGTTTCATTACCTCTGCTTTGATCTTTTCTGACATTTCAGGACGCATACGACGAACCTTCTGCTTCTTTGGACGACAATCTTCTTTCATTGGCAAACGGTGAACCACAATGTCTGTATCCAACCCTGGCAT
Organism: Lathyrus sativus; assembly: GCA_963859935.3. Lineage (NCBI taxonomy): Eukaryota > Viridiplantae > Streptophyta > Magnoliopsida > Fabales > Fabaceae > Lathyrus > Lathyrus sativus. The sequence continues at coordinate 13,147,304 of OZ012735.1, read as the reverse complement.
ATCTTCATAAGACCAAGCAAAGATCTCCACATAGTCACGTAGCATCTGAATCAACCTGCTCTTCACACTGTCCTCTAAATCAGCCCCTATCTTGACCTCTTTTCTGTTTTCTTCAGTTCCCAGATTCACAACTTCGACTGGCTCTTCATGTGGTTGTATAGCTTTCTCTTCTTGTTGTAACAACCTAGCAAGCTCTACAGGTATTTCACAATCGTCCTCGTCTCCGTCTTCAGTTTGATAGATCGGATTCTCGAAATTGTAATTGGCAATAGTAGAACTGTTATCAACTGGATCCAGAGTGGATGAGGATCTGCATTTTAGTGACGTGGGTGTGTGTAAGAACACATAGCTGATAAAGCAAAAATAAAAGAAAAAGAAAGACAAGGAACACCATATTTACGAAAACGAAACGTCCATTGATTTTATTGAATGAAGTATGCAAATGAAATGACAACCCGTAACAAGCACACCATTGTGCCCCGGGTAAGGCACATGGCTTGAAAGTTTTAATTGTTCCAGAAATTATAAATTTAAAAACATAACACAGTAATAGTATTTACTCCTGACTAAAGGAGATAGGGATAACATCTTCAGCTGTCCAATTATTGAGTCCAGCACCCACAGTAGGAAAAATCCATGCCTCCAAGTTGTGGTCTTCATCTTGATCTCCCACAGCATTGATAACCCCTTGATTGGTGATACGAACAGCACGGGCACGACGGACAGCCTTCTGGGACTCTGCAGTGAAACCCAAACCAAACTTGTCAGACTTGTATGGAATATCAGGCAGCTGACCCCAAATAGTACAACCACCTTCTTCCACCACAGCTTTTGCATCATTGAGGGAGGCCATTGCCATTGTTGGAGGGTTTCTGATGACCACAGGAACCTTCTTCACAGCAGGAGGAGTCACACAATCCTTAACAGCCCAGGGAACCACTTCAAATGACTGACATGGAGTTTCAATGTATTCACCTTCTACTTCCAGATACTTGAAAGTGTTTACATGGCTGACAAAGTATTCTTCCTCTCCAAAGACAGTAACAACTTTTCCATTCACCGGATATCTCAACTTTTGATGTAATGTGGAGGTCACAGCACCTGCCCCATGGATCCAGGGACGACCAAGCAGACATGAGTACGAAGGACGAATATCCATCACATAGAATGTAGCAGTAAACACCTGAGAGCCAACCTTGATTGGAAGATCAATTTCCCCATGCACCACTCTTCTAGAACCATCAAAAGCCTTTACCACAATATTACTGGGCTTCAATACCGTATCTTCAGGACTCAGCTTGTTCAGGACTTCCTTAGGCAACACATTCAGAGAGGAACCATTGTCTATCAGCACATGAGACAGGGTAGTGCCCCTGCATTCAATTGAAATATGCAAGGCCCTGTTATGATCCCTCTTGGCAGGGGTCAAGTCAGCATCAGAAAATCCTAACCCGTTGTCATAGGTCAGGTGAGCAACACAACTCTCAAACTGGTCCACAGAAATTGCACTGGGTACATGAGCCATCTTTAGAAACTTGATCAATGACTTGGCATGAGCCTCAGAACATAATAACAGGGAGAGCATAGAAATCTTTGAGGGAGTATGCCCCAGCTGATCAACAATATCATAATCACTCTTGCGAATGATTTTCAATACTTCTTCCATCTGCTTAGAGAGGTCATCAGCAGCTGGCACATCAGTAGATACAGGCTCAATAACAGGACCCTTGCCCCGAGCGTCAGTGGTGGAAGTAACAGCAGGAGTAACTGCACTCTTAGAAGCAACTGGAGGAGAGAAGACTCTTCCACTACGAGTGATCTTGCTAGATCCAGCAATATTATCAATGTCAACAGGCATATCAGGTAAAGGCTCCTGCTTGACACCATGGATGTAAACATCAGACCCATAGTGCCATGGCACAGCTTTGTCAGATGCATAAGGAATAGGACCAGGAGTGGTAATGATCAGAGGAGCTACTCTGGCTTCAGCAACAACTTTCACAGGACCTTCAGCAGTAATCTTGATTGGGCCCTGATGAGTGATTTTAATGGGACCCTTTGAAGTGATTCTTAGTGGTACTTTGTCAACCATGTCAACCTCTTCAATCTTCTTACCCTGAGTCAGATGATCCACCATACTTTCTACAGATGCTGGTCTTCTTTCAAACACTATAGTATATTTATCCATGAGACGTTGAATCCCATCTCTCAAAATGAAGCAACTATCCGGCTTATAGGTACAATATAGACAATCTTCATGACAACCTGGAAAGATCCCAGCTTGTACTAACCTCTTTTTGATAACAGACAATGGTGTGCTCAACTCCATAACTGAATAGACATGCAGATCTTCATCAATATCTTCATCAATGGCGTTGACAGTCTTCTCGTGATTTGGCATTGGAGCTGTAATCACATTTGGAGTACCTGGTGGATCAAACTCAATTTCTCCAGCATCAATCATATCCTGAATTTTGTTCTTCAAGACCCAGCAGTTATTAGTATCATGTCCTGGACAGTTTGAATGATATGCACATCGTGCATTGGGATTGTACTTGGGAGAGGTAACATTGGGATTCTGAGGATCCTCCCTCAGGGTAATAAGTTCAGCCTTCAACAAGTGTTGCAATGCCTGAGCCATTGACATGTTGATCTTCGTGAACTGTCTTCTAGCCCTCTGTTGGTTGCCTTGAGGCTGCTCTGTTGTTGCAGGAGTTGGATTTGAAATATGAACTGCACTAACAGACTGATGCCTTCTGTTACGATCAGGCTGACCATACACAGCATTAGATTCTTTCTTCCCAGTGGGAGGCTTCTTTGCAGCACCTGATGAAGAAGTGCCCACTTGGATCTTACCACTCTTGATACCATTCTCTACTCGCTCTCCTGTCATGATCAACTCAGTGAAGCCAGATGATGAGCTTCCAATGAGATGACTGTAAAACGGACCATTCAGCGTACACATGAACATATCAACCAACTCCCTATCAGTCAAAGGGGGTTGAACTCTTCCAGCTAAGTCTCTCCACTTCTGAGCATACTCCTTAAAGCTTTCTTTGGCACCCATAGACATGCTTTGAAGCTGCATGCGAGTGGGGGCTAAGTCAGCATTGTATTGATACTGCTTGTAGAAAGCTTCAGCAAGGTCATTCCAATCTCTAATGTTGACACTCTCCAACTGATAATACCACTCTAGCTGAGCTCCAGATAAACTCTCTTGAAAGAAATGGATCCACAACTTTTTATCAGCAGTGTGGGGTTGCATTCTTCTGACATAAGACCTCAGATGCAATTTGGGACAAGAGACCCCATCATAGACAACAAATGTAGGAACTTTGAACCCAATGGGTATGACCACCCCAGATATCAAGCTCAAATCCTCAAAATCCAGCCCAGATGATTTCTGTAATTCCATAGCATCCATTCTATCCACCAGCATCTTGTATTTGTCTTCGTTAGGCTCATGGTAGTAGTTAGCCTCAGAATCAGAGTCCCCCATAGTGTTGTGGAGACTGCCTCTCTCCTGCTCAGATTCTTCAGATTCATAGTCTTCAACCTGTTCCTTGGTCTTGATAGGACCTTTGAACCTTCTTCCCATGTTGAGCAACCCAGCAGACCTTCTAGCCTTCTTAGTCTTCTTGGCCAGCAGTGTCTTCAATTCATCCTCCCCCTTGGATAGGTTCAGGATCAGCTCTTGGAACTGTGCATTCTGTGCCTGGAGATCCTTAATTGATTGTTCAAGAGCCATTGCTGAAATAAACAGCGAGAAGATGAGAAACCTGTGCACAATTATACCTGTGATGCAATGATATGGGAATGCATATGCAATGTTTTCAAGGACCGCAGGATTTAAATTTGCTTAAACAAACAAGAAAGTAACTTTTTATTAGTAATACTTGTTTTGCCTTTTAGGCTTACAAAAAATGAAAACGAAATAAGTATAAAAGATGGGGTTTTAAGTCTCCCATGGACGTTTCCTCTTTGTGTTGAGGTATGAGTTGAGGTTTCGTTCCTCATGAAGTAGCTTTGTTAGCTCTAGGATCCTTGCTTGGCTTGCTTTGTAATGAGCCTCGAAAGTATCCCTTTGCTCTTTCAGTTGGATCCATGATCTCTGCAAGTCTTCCATATCAGTAGGCATGTCTGGGTGAAGGATGGTATAAGCTGTGTCTCCTTCAGCAACAGGTTCCATGGTAACTGGTAGGATGGCAGGATATGGCATCATGAGTGTCTGAGCACGAGATCGTACCCATCTGAGATAAGCCTCCATAGGAATAGTGTACTTAGGCTCCAGTGTCTTGCTGTCAATCCTGTTTACCTTTCCCCAAGCTCGGATGAATCTCTGACGGTAACCCTGAAGATCGTTGTCGTAATCAAACACAATGCCCTGAATCAACATGTCATGTGGACCATCGCTCCGGGCGTAACCAAACTGTCGTAAAGCTAGAGATGGGTTGTAGGTGATGCCTCCTCTTATGCCTAGAAGTGGCACATTAGGAAACTCCCCACAACGGTCAATGATGGTGACATTCTCCATAGATCTGGAGCACCAATGGATGTCTGAGTGAGAAAGTGACATGATCCTCTTGGACCATCTGAACCCTTGCTCATTCTTCATTACTGAGCGAGGAAGGTGAGAAATAAACCACCTAGAAAGTAAAGGTATGCAGCACATCAAAGTTCCTCTTGCCCTTGTAGTACGGGTGTGAAGAGAATGTAGGATGTCTCCAAGTAAGGTAGGCACTGGATTGTGACTCAGGAATATGTTGATGGCATGAACGTCTATGAACTGATCAGGATTGGGGAACAACACTAAGCCATAAATCAATAAGGCTAAGATCTCCTCAACAGCATCGTAGCTCATAGCCTTCAAGAACATTTGAGCTTTATCCACTAATACCTTGGCAAGAATACCTTTAACTCCACTTCTCGTCTCTAGAAGAACGTCAGACTTCTTCAGATGTAGAGCTGCAGCAATAACTTCTGGTTTAAGCTCCTTCTCTAAGCCTGTGAATGGCTTCTGATCAAGAACCGGTATACCCAGAAGTTTAGAGAACTCCTCCATGGTTGGAACCAGCTGATAATCAGGAAATGTAAAGCAATGGTGCTTAGGGTCAAAGAACTGAAACAGCACACTCATCATGTCTTCACTGAACCCTGAAGTAACTAGATCCAATAAGTGACCATGTCTCTTGTTGAACTGGGAATGATCAGGCACTAGGGAAACCAACTCCTTGAGCTTAGCAGGTATCCCTACAAAGTTGATCCTGATGGTGTTTCTACGAGCAGAAGCCATGACCTGCAACAAAGAACAAAGATAAATCCTTTGGTCCTTGAAATGGTTAGGGAAAATGATATGCTTATGATGCATGATGATGTCATGATGTCATGCTCAATCACAAACATGTGGCACACACAAACAAGTCACACCATAGCCCTAGGTTTAAAGGCTTGCATGAGGTTCAAAGGCAAGTACCCTCCCCTGAAGTTAGATGGTTCATCCTGTCCTACAAAAGTAACCAGGTTCTAAGGGATCTCAATATCATTGATCCTTCACAAGGGTGGTTGTTCAGAAGGCAACTTACTTGCCAACCAAAACCCTCCAAGTTTAAGATCTCAATGAGCGTAGTATCGAGTGTCAACCAACTTCAGTCTGCACCAAAGCCGGTTACCTCACTACTTTCTAAAGGCCAAGATGAGTTAACTAGGGTTCTAAAAGTCAGTTAGTGCATTGACAACATATGGCAGCCTCAATATTATCCTCAACTTGACTTAAGGAATATAAACACCAACCAAGAAGTCGCACTAACTATGGCCACCAGATCAACCGTATCGATATACGTCGTACAGTTTCCTTGGTCTATTGCCATTTACCTAAGGTACACTAGATCCGGGTTAGGACCTTTCACACATAAGAGCACCCCAACAGTATAATAATAAAGCAAACAAGGCAAACAATTTTAAAGTGATCTTAATTCCTAAGGGTACCCCTCTTAAATAGATCCCCAGCAGAGTCGCCAGTTCTGTAACACGGTGGGAGAACTGACTTTAAACAATGTTGCGGATAGCAAGAGTCGCCACCGACTTTTATTTTATCCATAAGGAAAGGTTATAAAAGAACAGGAAAGACCTTAGAGAATATTTTGGGTCCGGGGGGTAAGTTATGAAAAGGGAAGGTGTTAGCACCCTTTTCATCCATGGTTATCCATGGGCTCTTAGGTACTTAAGCTCACTTTTGAATTGTTTTGAAAGTGTAGTGTGTGAATAGCAAAAAATTTCAGAATAGTTTAATAATAATCCGTGTATGGATGTGAAAAAAACTTGTTTGAAAATTTTGTTGGAAATTTGTTTAAGTGTGAAAAAGTTTTGAAGTGAGCAAGTATCTAGGAGTAGCCTACCCTAATGTTTTAAGGTCTTTCTTATTCTTTATCCTTTCCTTAGTAAGACTATCCCTACTATAATGGAGTAGGTAGTCCTTACTTTGGATGTAAAGGGACATGTGAGGGACAATTGGATTTTTGAAGGTCATTGCGGGGTGTAATAAGCAAACTGGAGGGGCTATCATCATTTTTCGAAAGGGACTCGATTCGTAAAGGCAACCATAAGGGACTTTGATGATTTTCTTTTTGAGGGACTTGCTTTATACACCCCACTTAACCAATATTCATAGGCAACTTGAGGGATATCTTTAGGAAGTGAGACGGCGATTAAAATCGACTTACGTGTGTGAAATGTTTAATTTAATTATCTTATATTAAAATGATCTAATTTATTTTAATATTACATACATGTTGTTACACTCCCTAATTACTAACCATAATAATAATTAAATAATTAAACAACTTTACATCCAAGAAACAATTACAAAATAATAAGCAAAATAATTAAATAGCAAAGATAAATAAAATATAAATAAGCAATAATAAATAATAAAGGGGGTTAATTCTAAGTTTACTCGGCAAGACATCGCATCTTGTGCCTACGTATCCTTACGGGAGCGGAATCAGAGTAATCGTAGTTCCCCTCAATAGGGAGGTTAGAAACTTCTTGACTGTGGTCAAGGTCTCAAGGGGAATAAACGCATCTTAAGGACACGCTTACGTGGAGTGTAGAAACTCCAAATCTCTACGTTGAAATGTTAAGTTGTAATTAGGGTTAAATTAGGGATTCCACGGCGGGAAACCCTAAAATGAGCGCGGCGGCTCTTTGACCTAATGCTAAGGGTAAAATTGTAATTTTGCCTGCGGCGAGGCATTTGTGAAAATTAGGGTTTGTAGTTTGTAGTTTTGAGGATTTGAAATTGAATGTGTGAAGTTTTACGGACTATTGGCGCGGCGGCCAAACAGTTAGACCTAACCTTCGGATGTGTGCAATGTGACAGAAATAATAGTAAACGCGTGAGATAATTGAATCATGCAAACAGAGAGATAATGTCATAATTTAAACCATGCAAGCAGAAATTTAAAGGCAGAATTTAAAGAGCGATTGTTAAGTTCGCGAGGTTACATGAGAGGAGCAGATACAATATGATAATGAAATTTGAATTGAACAATAAAATAAAATAAATAACGGTTCTAGTTATTATTTTAAAAAAAAGATTTTAGTTATTATTTTAAATTTATCTAAAAAAAAGTTTTTCTTAAAAATAATAGGTTTTCATATTAATTTGGAAAAGATGTTAATGTTATTTATTTTAAAAAACAGATTTTTATATTATAACAAATTTTAATAAATTAATGATAACAATAATAATAATAATGGTAATAATAATGATAATAATGATAATAATAATAAATAATGATAATAATAATAATAATAATAATAATAATAATAATAATAATAATAATAAAGCAATAATGAATTTTAAATGTGCCAAATAACCCAACAATGTTGCTAACGCAGAAATGCGCTCATCGCAACCAGATCTAAATCGGACGAAACAAAATTTATCGCAAAGAAAAAGAAATTAAGCAAAAAATAGTATTATTGCTCACACAAAAATGCGATCATCGCAACCAGATCGAACTAACACAAATGTCACGCGTCATGCACACAAATGTGCAAACATCGTATCGACATAATTCGATCAAAAATCTTATATATATAAACTCTAACAATTTAAAAATTATATATATATAAACGTAACAGTAATAGATAAAGAAAAAGAAATAACGGTAATAGATGAAGAAAAAGAAATAACGGTAAAAGATGAAGAAAAAGAAACAACAGTAATAGATGAAGGAAAAGAAATAACGGTAAACGATGAAGAAAAAGAAACAATAGTAATGGATGAAGAAGAAAACTAAATAACGGCAAACGGCACTCACTCCTCTTAGGTTTTTTTCATTCTCTCCCCCTTTTCCAACAAGGCAACACATGTATATATAGGGAACAAATTAGGGTTAACACCAAATTGTCAATAATGTCCCTAAAGCCCATTTTAAAGCCCAAACTAAATAATTAGTTAAGAAAAAATAAAATTTAAATAATTTAAAATAATTAAAATAAACTTAAAATAAAAACTAATAATCCTATTGATTCCTAAAATAAAAAATATTATAAAAAGAACAAAATTTTTTTCAATATTTTTTATTTTATGATTTTTTGGATATTTTTATGAATAATTTAGAAAAAAGTGAAAAAAATAATATTTTAAAAAATGATTTAATTAAAATACGAAAATAATAATTAAATAATAATAAAAAACTATTTTTGTTATTTTTTTAATGAAAGATAGAAAAATTTAGAGTAAAAATAATAAAAAACAAAAAAAAGTGACAAAGGTGAGATTCGAACTCTCAACCTCTCACACTCATAACTCCTTACACATGTCCTCCTGCCAATTGTGCCATTTTTACTTTTTAGAAAAAAATGCATGCCATATGATATTTACCTGCAAAAAGTCAAACGACTACACAAATTTGTTAGTAATTGATTAAATGCAATGAAATGCGACGACAAATCTTAGGGCAAAATTTGGGGTATTACAGTTATTATGATAATATTTCTCGCCCAACCTCTCTTTGATGTTGGAAAAAAAAAATCATGAAGTTTGACTTTGGTTTGACCACAGTTGACCTCAGTTTGACCTTTTAACTGCATTGACTGCTTTTGACTTATCTGATCATCTGACTGAGCAAACTTTTGAGAAAAGTCTTGAAACTTGACATGGGGGTTCTTATACACATATAAGATGTTATGAAGCTCACTTGAAGTCTTGGAAGTCCATTTAGCCTGATTAAAGTCAAAACCCTAGTTTTGGATGCACTGCTTAGGAGGTGCATTGTCTGAGGGAATTGTCAACTCTTCTGACCAATTGTGAATTTTGTGAACCTTGTGAACCTTCTTGGAACACAAAGTCTTGTATTGTGAGGGCAAATTTTGGGGTGCAACACTCGTACCGAGTCCATTTTCAAACCATCTTTCAATAAATTAATTTCTCTTTGTATTGAATTAAAGAGAGGGGATTAAGTGTAGTCTTCTTCCTCTCCGAGTGTTGGGATGCCCACTGTAGTGAGGGTGATCTCGACACTCGTCTTTCAATACGAAGACGCGACTTCTTCCACCATATCTCACTTTCACAACTTCATTCCGTAATCTTTCATCACCTAAAACCTCGGTCTCGCGCCGAGTGCATTTTCAAATCTTTTTACAACAAAACTTGAATGGTTGCGGAGTGGTTAGGCGTAGGCCTTCTCCTATCCCGAGTGTTGACGTTTACCGTAGGGTTCTTTGTCGCAAGGCACTTACCATTCAAAACCAAAAACATCTTTAATAAGAGAACGAAGTTCCCTTTGTATTGAATTAAAGAGAGAGGATTGGGTGTAGACCTCTTCTTCTCCGAGCGTTGGGATGCCCACTGTAGTGAGGGTGGTTTCGACGCTCGTCTTTCAATACGAAGACGCCTCGTTCGCCACACCTTTTTAAAACAAAAACTTTGAGATAACGAATTGGGTACTACCCGTAGGGGTTACTATCCGAAGACCTATCTCGCCCCTAAAAAACAATCCAATCAATCAAACGTGACTTCTTGCCTCGCATGGCGAAAACCTAATCATTTCAAAAAGGATATGTTACATCCGTTCTACCGCAAACAGGTAACGCCTAAGTCTCCAATGAGCGAGCAGCAAAACACCTAACTGCGAGAATGCGCACGATAGCATCATCCATAAAAAACATCAACAAACCGTAGGCCGAACTACGGCTGCTCTGATTTCTCATACCAGATGAGAATACGTAGGCACAAGACGATGATGTCTTGGCGAGCACAATCCCCCCTATCTGTAGTTTCCCGAACTACGTCGACTCTGATTTTCTCATATCTGTTGAGAATACGTAGGCCTAGGACCGCGAAGTCCTACCGAGTCCGTTCTCTCCCTTCTTCCCCCCGTTACTTCTCTTTCACCATTTCTAAACCCTTCTTTCTATCCCTTGGAACACTCTCTTTATAGCATAATCTTTAAGCAAATAAAATCACACATCGACAAACAAAAGGTTCCCATCGAGTACGATGGATGCGAGGGGTGCTAATACCTTCCCTTCGCATAACCGGCTTCCGAACCCGTTCTTGGTTGCAAGACCATCTTATCCGTTCGTTTCTTAAGGTTTTCTCGATATTTTCCTTTCCCCTCATGGGATAAATAAAGTTCGGTGGCGACTCTTCTGTCCTTTCTTTTCGCCTCCCCGTCGTTGCGCGATGCATTTTTTCGAGTAGCGACACATAGCATAAGAAGAGATTTTCATGACATGAGAAGTTGATTTTCTCATTGGATCAATCTAGAACTTTCTAGGGTCTTCAAATACATTCTATATATACTTGTGAAGAGGTTTAGAGCAAGAGTTGGTGATTCATTTGTGCAAAAACCATAGATTGACATTGGAGTTTGGAAGAGAAAAAGTGAGAGATCAAAGTTGGATTCAAGGCATTTTCAAGAGTTATCAAGAATTTAATCTTCTCCAACAAACTTCAACAAAGGTTTTCCGCACTTTTTGGCAAGAAAAAACGAGCTCCAACTACTCCGTTTCGACGCTCCGAAGCCGGTATGTGAAATTCACTTTTTCTATGATTTTAGGACAAATTAGATTATATTATTCATGTGGTTAGGATCTGGAAAATGTATAGATGAAATTAGGATCAAGAAATTAAGGATTAAAGACTTTTTTGGATGAGTATGTTTTCTTGATGATGATATATCTCTTTGATCATGGAGTTTTGATGGAATCCAAGAGCATATTTGGAATCCTTGATTTTTTTCCTTCAAGTTTGACTAAAATTTCGTGCGAAATGGTTAAGAATCGATGGAGTTATGTTGCTCGGAATTTACCGAAAAAATGTCACCGCCGGAACAGCTACAGTACCGCGCGGGTACTGTTCCCACCCCCACTCGCGAGGCCCACACCGACATTGCTTTGGAATTCTGTTGTTCGCACCCCTGGCCCAATGCACATTAACTTAGTTTAATTCATTTTCGTTCTTTTTTTTTTCTGTTTTAATAGCTGTTTGGATTAATTGTGTTAAAAATAGTAAAAATGATCAAAAAATTATGAAATATTTTTTTGTAGATCTTGATTGTCTTAAGAAACTGTAGGAGTTGAGTTTGCATTTTTAGGATTTCATTTGAATTAGTTATGAATTTTCTTTTGTGCTAATATCCATTGTTATGCATAATTGATATTGCTGTTTGTTTAATTTTGTTCTCTTTGATGCTTTATGCTTTTGAGCTGATTCTTTCGATATGATTTAGAGGACATCCATAGGTTTCCCCTGGAACTTTCTTAGAATTTATAAAATTGATTAGATTCTGTTTTAGGTGTGTAGTTTAGAGCCTTCCCAAATAATGGTTTCCCATGACCAAATTTCATTTAGGAATTGTTTAGATGACCTAGATATTGATTTAGGTCCTGATTTTCAAATTTTAGAATGTTCAAACATGCATGTTTACATAGGAATTTTATTAGAATTTTAAAATTTATTTTGCTATTTATTTTGGGTTTTGCAAATGATTGTTGCTTTCGGTGTTCTCTGTTGATTGCTTTGCCTTGTTTGGAGCGTTTGGTGGACTTGGAGCTTGAAGACTTTGGATTCCTTTTTAGAGGAGCTTCTGGACATGATGAAGATGCTTTGGCTAGAAGAGTGGGGCTTGGAGTGGAGCTTTCTTTCTCTTTTAAGTTTGTTTTAGGAGTTGGTAGAATTAGGCTTTTAGGGAGAGCTTTTGTAGAATTAGTTTATTTCTTCCATCAAACAAAGAATGCATTGTTTGCTTCTATTCTATCCTATGATGCAAAGTCCTCTTAGGGAAGTTCCATTTCTCCTTTGGAGTGAAGTGGGGCATACCCTAGAGAGTAGAACTTTTGAGGATACCTTTCACTTGCTGTGTTAAGATCTTAATGATTTCCCTGGGTTATCATTAAGCATCTTAACATTACAACCTCATCTATTAGTTGATTCTCTCATGTGAGTGTCTGCATTGAAGTTGAAGACCTGTTGAAGATAAGAAGTTCATTGAAGATCGGATAAGAGGAAGCTTGTACCTATCAAAGTTAGATATCTGTTGAAGATCAGGGTTTTGCTGCTGCTTGAAGCTGTTTGTTGTTTGGATTCATTGATTGCTAAAGCTGAAGATTATTGGAGATAAGAGTTTATCTGAAGCTTGAATATCATTGGAGAGTGAAGATGGGATCTTGCCTGAAGGTGTTGCCATCAACTTTTTTGCTGTTAATCACCTGTAGCTGCCAGAGCTAGTGCTGTTTGATATGCTTGCTGTAAGAGCTGGTGGGGTTGTCTGAGCTGGTATTGGGTGTGATTTTCTTTGCTGTATTGTTTGTTGGTTTTCCCTTAGGTTTGAGGTGAAGATGTTTCACTTTGCCTATTGTTTTCCCAGGTTCGAGGTTGAGTATGATTCCTTTGCCTCGCTTGTTTTGCTGCATTGCATGCATTTTACTATATTTGCTTGCTTTCTTTTCCGTTTATCCCCTAGGATCTCTGATTTCCTCTGTGCAGGAGGGAATTATGACATACATTAGGTGTTAATCCATGCATGATAACATTAGGGTAGTTTTGATTCCCTTTCAAACCCTAGGATTTTTTAGACTTCTTTCTCTTCTATCTCAGAACAATTCAAAACACAGTAATAAGGATAATCGATGTCGTACGCTACGAGCCTTAAGCTATTTGAGAAAGGTTGCTGGAGGGCCACTCTTCAGTAACCTGATTGCTTAGTGTGTTACCCTTAGGGTGACATACGACGTAGTCACCCTCAAATCATAGTCTCTAGTGCGTCAGAGATTGCAAACATCATAAAAAAACAGTTCTTGCGTAAAAGACTGAAAACCAACATCAAAGTGTCATTTTTGTCCGCTTGGACTCTTAATCAGGAAAAACCCCTTTCATAAGGAGATAAAAAACAGTCAGACAAGCTTGTGTCTTTCGTAGCCCGAACTACGTTTGCTCTGATCTTTCATGCTGTATGAAAGTACGTAGGCATAAGATGCGATATCCTAGCGAGCAACCTTCCCCTCCTTTCCAGTAGGTAGGCGAACTACGTCGACTCTGATTTCTCGTTCCAGACGGGAATACGTAAGCATAAAGTGCGATACTTTGCCGAGTCATTTTTATTTTCTTTTTAACCCAGACCTATAGAGTAGATAGAATAACACAATTTGTACTAGAAAACAAGCGTGGATCCCGTCGAGTACGACGGACGTGAGGGGTGCTAATACCTTCCCCTTGCGTAACCGACTCCCGAATCCAGGATTTGGTTGCGATGACCGTTCCTTTCCCGTCTTTGCGTTAGGTTTACTCTGAGCGTTTCCTTTCCCTCCTTTGGGATAAATAACGCACGGTGGCAACTCTTCTGTTTAGCCGGCGTCAATTTTCACAGTAGCGACACTAGGGTAGGTATTTCACATCCTAAACATGTGTAGTACTCTACAGGAACCTTTTGTTTGTTTACATGCTAAGTTTGGTAGATATTTGCTAAGGTTGGAGTTGGGTAAAAGGTGAAGGATGAAGGTAAATACCTAATGATTGTTTCTAAGTTTGCTCGCAAAGACATCACGTCCTCTGCCTACGTATCCTAACTAGGATAGAATCAGAGCAATCGTAGTTTACCTCACAAGGGTTGAAGAACACTTGATTACGATCAAGGTTCAAAGGGGAACAAACATATCCATGCTTGTGTAGAGTTTCACAAAACTCTCTAGATCTATGTTAAGCACTCAAGAAAGGGGAGTAAGTAATCATATCCATGATTCTTACATAGAGTTAACCAAACTCTACCTATCTCTATGTTGTAAGACCAATTGGTTCTATCCAGACCAAAAGGAGGAGAAGGGGGAAGGTTGCTCGTCAAGATATCGCATCTTGTGCCTATGTATTCTCATTGTCCAATGAGAAATCAGAGCGGTCGTAGTTCGGGCATGAACTACAGAATAAGAATCAATTGGTTCTTTCCAGACCAAGAGAGGGAGAAGGTTCTATCCATACCTATGGGTTTAAATCTTATTGGTTCTATCCAGACCAAAAGGAGGGGAAGGTTCTATCCAGACCTATGAGTGAATTGAGCTATCTATGACCCAAGGGTCAATAGAGAGACTTTTCCTTTGGAAGGAGAAAGGGGAGGCATCTTGGATGAGAACTAAAGAGTTTCATCACTTGGGGGAGAAATACTTAACCAAGTACTAAACATTTAAGCATGATGAATATAAGAGATATGGTTACAACCAAACAAGCAAGCATATGATAATATCAGGCAATGATTTCAATCACGATAAATGGTTACGACTAAAGAAAACAATCAAGATATTACAATATCAAAGGGGGAAAGTTTTTACCAGACTTAATGTAAAGGTAAAAAACAAAACACATCTTAACAAAGAAGGGGGTACATCTTAACAAAGATGAAAGGGGATCTTAACAAAGATTCATCTTAACGAAGATGAGGGTTCTTAGGGCTTACAAGATGACAAGTATACTTACAGGCATCATGCCTACATCAAATAATGTTACAACAATGTAAGGAGACAAATGGAGATAGATGGTTACAACCAAACAAGCATGCATATCACAATAAGCAAGGATTAGATTGAAATAAATGGTCACAACCAAGGATCATGTATCTTAACAAAGGTGAATAGTATATCTTGACAAAGATGAAGGTAACAACCATGCAAACAAGTCACAACTTGAAATTAAACATGCCATAGGTTCAAGGTATATCAAATGTAACAACATTACGCATTGATGACGATCAAATACAAACAAGCATGTTATAACAGTTAAACTCAAAGTTTAAGGATTAAAACACATAAGCTCATGGTGACAACCAAAGGAGAATAAGCCCTAGCATGTTAACTAACATATGGGAATTTAAACACAAGCAAAAATCTCACAAGATAATTCAAGCATGATCTAAGGAAATTCAACAATGTATAAGACAACGATCTTAACAAAGCTCCACATAGACAAAGGGAATCATAAATATGAACAACTTAGAATATTATTACATCAAATGAAATTAGACATTAAATTGAACAAATTGCAAAAAGAATGGGTTAAAAATGATGAAAAATGAGCAAATTATGATTTTTTGAAGTTTTCATGAAAAAATGAAATAAAAATGGTAAAAAATGTCCCCCATGGGGATTGAACTCAGGACACAAGGGCATAAGGTCATAAGGGCGCATGTCTCTACATTGGGGTGGCTATACATCCGTGTATTTAGCCACCCCCATAAATACGAAAGGGATGTTTTCATGGATTTCTGGGCAAGGCAAGAGAACAAGAACAAGTGAAGAACTGAAATGCATTTTGATTCATAACTATGCCAATATTCAATCTTTTTCCATGAAATTTTAGCCTAAACTGGATGATTTTCTATGAGGATCACAATAGTAACAATCATTTCTTGAAATAATGCACACAATTAAGAACACAATGGAACATGCATTTTGGCACTTTGAGATGCATTTTGAGACACATAAGCTGAATCAGGGGTGATTAAGATTGAAAAATAACATGAGCAAATCATAAATGTGATATTGAAAGTATTCAAACAAGAAAATAATTCACAGCAGCCTTGGATTAAGAAATGGTACATGAGTTGCACATGTAAACATGGTATGATGCATTTTTGGAAGCCAAAACACATATTGAGCTGATTCAAACTAGACAAGCATCACACATACACTACAAACATACTAACAGGAGGTTCTTACACTCAAGGACCAACATGAATTAAGTGACACAGAAAGTTGGTAGCAATCATAGTTTTCATGTTCCAAACATCACACCAATTCTGTCATGGATTTAAAAACTACCAAACCTCTAAGAGACATGCTAAGATGCAGTTGAGATTAAAACATGTGTTGAAATGATTCAGATCAGACAACCTCCATACACATGCTTCAAATATGTTGATGGATGTTTCTATACCTTAAGACTAGTCATACACCAAACAGAATGTGAAGTGGTATGTTTATGGCAAGCATAACATGAAAATGCAGACTGTGGAATTTCAATTGAGCATGTTTAGTTCATGTAAATAGCAAATGCAAGTCTCAATCATGTTGGCTGATGGTTAGAGACTCATGGATCAGTCAAGTTCATGTTATAACAGGAAAGTGGTATTGTATTGCAAGCTATGGCATGAGATACAAACTTTTTTTTTTGAAAACACAATGGTAATGCATCATGGGAGGGAAGCATGCAATTCAGATAGAAACATATCGTGAAAACAGTGCACACACATCATAAATATGAAGATGGATGAGATCAAGACTAAAATTCAGACACACTTCAATTAAATCAGAGTTTGGCATATTAGTTGAAATGCAAAACCAGTCTTGGTGAATTGATGAGGCAGCAAGTCTGTTTTTTAAATGATGAAATTTCAAACCAAAATAATGACTCACACACAGCATACACATGCTGATAGATGAAGTTGAGTTCAAAAAAAAATAGCACATTGCACTCTAAACAGAAACTAGCCAATGGTGTGACATGTGAAAAGCTGTCTTGGGAGCAAGTGGTGGTGCAGTATGTGTATTTTCATATGCAAAGGTTTCATGCCAAACTAATGACATACACACATCATAAACATACTAAATGGTGATGCTGTGTTCAAGAAATCAGAAATGCATCTTGCAAAATAAACTTGGTCACTACTAGAAAACTTCATTTTAGCTGCGAATTTAGCCTCGGCCAACGACACCGAGGCTAAATAGCCTCGACAAAACCGAGGCTACTTAAACGCAAAAAAAAGCCATTTTTCAGTTTTTCTTTTACCATTATTTTTATTTAGTTATTTAGACACGGCTTGGTCGAGGCTAAGTTTTTTTAAAGTATTAGACACAGTCAGACCGAGGCTATTTAAACGCAATAGACACAATTTAAGAGTTTTTCTATTTTTTAAGTATTAGACACGGACCAGCCAAGGCTAATATTTTAAATATTTTTCAAATATATATTTATTTTATCTGTTAGACACGGATTAGCCGAGGCTAAAGTTTTTAATATTTTTCGAATATATATTTAATTTATCTGGTAGACACGGATCAACCGAGGCTAACGTGTTTTATTTTTTATTTTATCTATTAGACACGGATGAGCCGAGGCTAAGTATTTCCCACCTTTTTTTTCATGTTTCCCTCTTAATTCCTTTCATAGAAGATAACCCTAAAATTGAAGAGACACATTTTCAGAAGAAAAAAAACCCCCAAAAGCAATGTAGTGAGTTTCATCTCTTCGTTTTCATCTTCAACATCATTGATTCTTATGAGTGGGTTTATTGGTCTCTGATTCTTCTTCTGCTTTTTTTTAACCTCAAACTATATTCTCTGATTCTTCTTCTGCTTTTTTTTTAATGTAGTGAGTTTTAGTCAAGTTGCAAGTGCTTCCAAGAAGATAAAGCTGTTGAAGTAAGTTTAGAAGATAAAGCTGCAAGTGCTTCCAAGAAGATAAAGCTGTTGAAGTGCTTCCAAGAAGATAAAGCTGTTGAAGTAAGTTTAGAAGATCAAGCAGAGAAAAGGTTAGATTCTTGTTTGTGTTATTTGCCATTTTAACATTAGATTTTGTTATTTTCCATTCTAATTCCAACCCTAACTGAGATTTAGGTTTTATAATTTGTTGTGATTGTTATTTTGTTTATTAAAATGATGACATGTTAATAGAAGGAGAAACATAAGTTAGTTTGTGTTCATAGAAAAACCAGTGCTTCCATGTAGCTTCAATGGTGCCCTTTACATGGTTTCGATTATGAAACATGAACACATGAATTTTGGCAGAAGGAGGTAACAATAGTTGATAAGCCACGATGCCAATCTTTTTGCTAATAGGAAATAGACCGGAATCGCCCAAACTAAACTTTTGATTCCTATGTAAAGTGAGGGAATATTGTCTATAAGGTTGATGTTTCACACCATGTCACTAATGGAAATTTGTGCAAACCTTGTTTTAGCATCAACAAACTTTTTTATAACCCTAACTGAGAGGAGATTCTGTTGGATTCAAACGCAGAAGGATGAGAAGGAGAACACGTTTTTGAGAGGAGATTTCGTTGGATTCAGGGCCAGGACTTTTATTGCGTTCACAATTGAATACATTGAAGAAAGTTTACTCGCTAAATCGTTTTAACAAAAACAATCGGTATCCGTACGTGAAAATAATGTTTCTCCCTTCCCACGATATCCCAAAAAAAACAGAGTAACTGTGAGCGTGATTCCCTAGTTGATATTCAAGAAGATTGGATTTTATGAGTTTCCACGGTATGGTTTGTGCGTCTGGGTTTCGAGAACGATGGGCGGCGGTGGACTGAAAGGAGTCGTTCTTTGAAGGTGGTTTTACGGCGAGATTCAATTGAAGTTGGGTTTTATGAAACAGAGTTGATAGTTTATGTATGGTCGCTTTGAAAAGAAACTGGAAGCGGTGATGTTGTTGGTTAGGTTTTTGTGGTGGATGGATTCAATAGTGTTTTATCTGAAGGCGAGATTGAAGCGGTGATATTGTTGGGAACAAAAAGCAGGAGGCGCCTCAGATTAGGGTTGTGGCTGCTGAAAGGTGAAACGGCTAGGGTTGAAAGTCTCTTTTATTCCGTCAGATTAGGCAAACACGAATCTCTTCAGACGATAACAGATCTGTTAGTTGTAAACTTTCTTCAATGGACAAAGTGATTAAGCCTGACAGATCTATTGATGGTCTAACTGAATAGCTACTGCTAACTGAATCTCTACTGCTAAACCCAGTCTGAGCCAACTAATCTTGGCTCTTTGTATGAGAGTGAGAGGCTCCTAATTATCCTAATTATCCAGTCTGAGAGTGAGAGCCCAGCTAAACCCAGTCTGAGCCAACAGATCTTCTCTGTCATGCACCAACTTCTCCTAATTATCCACAACTGTTGCCTAACTATTTTCAGAGAGGGAGAGGCTCCTATCAAAGGAGTACTAAGGGCTTTGATGACACCTTAAGCTCCTCCACAATAAAAACATGGGACTACCCCCAATAGGGATGCTCCAGCTCTTGTGAATCTCCTCTTGGAAGTCAGCCATATCCACCACACTGTTGAGAAACTTAAAGTGAAACCGCCTCTTATGCGTATCTGTATCAAGATTTTTCAGCAGCAGTAAATTATGATCAGCCACACTAGGAGCCAAAATGTGAAGGGTCATGTCCATGTATTTTAGATACTGTGAGTGAAAATAGTTCCAGTATATTCCATTTTCAGTATAGTTCCAGTATATTCCATTTGGAGATCAGATTTTTAGATACTAAAAATCTATTTAACCTGCTACAGCAAGTACCTTTGACCATGGCATGAAAAAGACCGTTGCAAACTACAAGCTCAGACAGGAAATCATACTTTTTGACAGAGAAAATTGCGTTCATCTGTGCAGCAACATGATGTTGTAGCTTCGCATTGAGCTATATCTCATTGAGAATCATATCATATAGATATTATATTCTAAGTGTGTTGATCCAAATTAGGTTGTTGTTGTATTAAGATAGAATCACCATTGGACATGTAGGGATTTACTTTTGGTGGATGCATTCCATATATATGGTAGAGATGATGAAAAAGATGAATTAATCAAGCTTTGGATGGCTGAAGGTTTGTTGAAGTGTCGTGGACAAGAAAAGAGTGAAGCTGAGCTGGGTAAAAATTTTGGTGATCTTGAGTCAATTTCATTTTTCCAACAATCAACCCATGATAGTGATTGCTTTGACATGCATGACCTTGTCAATGATTTAGCTAACTCAGTGTCGGGAGAATTTTGTATGCGAATGGACGCATCTAATGCAGAATGTATCTCTAAAAGGACACGTTACATTAGATGGTCTCTTTAATCAAATTTTATTTATAAATTACTAGAGCCAGCTTTTGAGCTTAAGGGACTATGCAGTCTATTATGAAAACGTGATATATTTTCAAGACTAAAATACTTGCAAATGTTATCATTCAATGGCTGTAAGCTCTCAGAGCTAGTTGATGAGATAAGCAATTTAAAGCTTTTGCGTTATCTAGACCTTTCTTTGACAGGAATTTCAAAATTACATATCACCATTTGTATGTTGACTAATTTACAAACACTCTTATTGTGGGGCTGTTCTAAATTGATTGAGTTCCCTTCAAATTTTTCCAAACTCGTCAGTTTACGTCATTTTGGATTTCCCTATGCTATAAATAAGATGCCAAAGCATATAGGAAGCCTAAGAAATCTCCAGGCCTTGACTTATTTTATAGTGGAAGAGAAGAATGGGTCTGATCTTAAGGAGTTCAGATTTTTAGAGATCAGACCTTTAGATACTAAAAATCTATTTAACCTGCTATTCTTGACAGTTGGAAGAAAGTGCAAAGCTTATTCTTGACAAAACCACATCAATACAACATTTTACAAAATAACATGCTTTAACAAAAGCTAAAATACTGCAGTGAGCACAAACTCTTGACAAAGAGCAAGTTTGGGACAGCATGGACATGGTTTTCAACACAACACCTCAAAATTACAAAACATGACAATGTGATATAAAATGAGGGGGTTAAGTATCACATACCTCTTGTATACTTTTTGCACAAGCTAGAGAGCAAAGAAACCCAGAGATCTTCTTCTTTGGCACAAACTTGAAGTTTGCTTCCTCTTGAAGCAATAAGCAATCTTTAGGTCAGTTTGAGCAATGAGCCTTCTAATTGATTTTTGGTGATTTGGATAGTTGAAGCAAGATATATATATGAGGTGTGTGGATGGTTAAAACAACTAAAACAGGCCTGGATAGAGATTTGGCAGATTTTGTAGGTGGAGTCAAACTTGGTTTGGTTGCAGGTTGACTTTTTGAAAAATGGTGATTTTGAGTGGTTTAAGAGCTTGAACACCTCCTACACATCATTTTTGGATTACGTAGATGGTTTGTGGTGAATTTGAATGAGTGAAAATGATTTTGGAAGGTGTTTTGCTCCAAGGCAGATTTTTGGTTTTCTTTGGATGGTTTTCTTCACTTGTAAGAAAGCGCAAGGCAAGATGAGAGCAATGGTTTTCTCTTGGGTTGTAGAGTGCTCTGGTGTGTCTAACATCATAGAGAATGCCTCTATTTATAATGAAAATGAAGGTGAGGGCAGATTTGGATTTTGCCATTTTTGGAGGGAGATTTGTGAAGAAATCTTGTCAAAATCTTGTGGCAGCTTCTACACATCAGTTCCTTGGCTCAAGGCAAGCAAAAATAAAGTGGAATGATGGACATGAAGTGACTGAAGAGAGCATAGAGGGTAGGAAAGCAGTTGCTGCAGATTTCTTGGAGAAAAGTTTCTCTTTCCTCTTACACATTTGATTATTTTATTCCAAGTTACTTGCAACTTGCCTCTCTCTTCACATCTTTCATTTTTCTGCATTTTCACTCATTCACACCTATAATTATCAGATTGAATATGATCCAAGGGTTGATGATAGCTCAATTTGTGAAAATCTAAATTTGAGAAATTTTGACATAGTGGTTTCAAGTGTGGCAGGCCCAATTTCCATGATCCATAACTCTCAGCTCACAAATCCTATTGAGGAGTTCTAGTACTTTTTGAAAAGCCCTCATGTAGCTCTAAAACTTTCATGTTTATAATATCCTCAGATTATGGATGGAACTAAGTTGAAAACCCCCCTCAAGTTGGCTGAAAAAGTGAATTATGCAGCCAGAAAACTTAAAATTTCTCCAAGTGTTTTGCACTCTCAAAGTGATCTTGGCTATAACTCCAATTCTATGCATTTTTTGATCATGGACCACTGTGGCACTTTTGTAGGATTTTTCAAGACCTTTCCAAAAAGCTTGGAACCACCTCAATTGGATGTATGGTTAGGGAGTTAGGGTCTTGCCCCTTTCAAAACCCTAATTTCTCGATTTTTCAATTACTCTTCAATCCTTGATCCGATGGTCATGAAATTTTATGGGCATGTGTAAAATGACATAAGGAACATCTTTGATTCATATCATGAGGTCCAATTCCTTATGGTTGAAGAGTTGGCTTTTCGGTCAACCATACGATTGATCGATGACTATCAGACCGTCCGTTCATGTTCCGGATTTTCCAAGACTTTGAAACTCCTTGAATGGACTTCACTAAGCCGTAAAAACTTATTGGACCAGGATTGCATCATTAAACCTCCCTTTAGATCAAAAGTCAAACTACATTTGACTTTTCCCGCTTGAAAACCCTAATCGGGTATCCTGAACTGTACTGTACTCAATCTTTGGGTGACAACCTCAAATTGGATTCATGCCTGACCCAATGTAGTATCATTGACCTTATTGATAGATGAATCAATCCAAAAAAATTGATTGATCAAACCCTCAAAGCTTCGATTTTGACGGTACGGAACCCTAATTCATCTGCATCTTGACAAAGATAAACTTGAAACAGGTTAAGGTTAGATAATCAAATGAATATGATCCTAAAATGATTATGAGGATATAAGGGGTCAAAATTTGGGGTGCAACAGATGCCCCTATTTAAATATCTTCACTAGATGGTAATGAGAGATGACAATCCTCATAGAATTGTAGTGAAAGGTATTTAAATATAGCAAACCAGAAATTTTGTCCCTTAGATCCGATGGTATGCAAAAGGACAAATGCTAAAATGCAATGAATTCTAAATGATGCTTTATGATGCTTGAATGCCAGACAGATGCAGACACGCGAGCAAAAATAAAAGAAACGGCAAACACAACGAGTAACCACTCACAGGGGTCTCGACACACCGGGGGAAACATAACCGGGGAGGAAATCTACTGGGGAAAACTTTGCTGGGGAACAACTCCAACAAGGAAGCAAATCTTCACCGGGAAAAAGACAGAATGGAGACACGAACCTCAATGGGGATAACCAGATGAGAGATTTTCCTACAACGAAGAGTTCAAATGGGATCTTCAAGAAAAGGCTTAGAAACAAGACCAGGCGTACCGGGGAAGCTAGTATCCACTAGTTCTCCGAGACTCTACTGGGGAAAGCAAAGGCTTCAAAGGGGATACTGGTGACGACCAGAACAACAAATGAATTTCCAAAAGTTCTAGTTACCACTTGACTTCTTGGGGAGATGGTGACAACCAAACCAAAGTTCCAATTACAATTGGGAATTTCAAACGCATTGGTAAAATACAGAACTTCGGCTGGGGAAATTGGTAACAACCAAATTCACGATATATTTTCAAGCAATGTCAGTAACCACTGGATATCAATTACCGGATTTTTCAAAGAGTTTGGTGACGACCAGATCTTTAAACAGGAAGCACAAATATATCCCTCAATACCTTAGGAACAAAAGCTAATATCCTCAATATATTAGGATATAGAAGAGATACAACCCTCAACACATTAGGATTGGACGAAGACCCTCAAAATCTTAGGATCAAAAACTAATATCGTCAAAACCTTAGGATATAGTACGCTTCATGCAATTGCAACCACTTTAGTCTCTGGAAATTTCTGAACTCGGGATTCAAAGTATACATCTCCAAACGTACAAAACCTGTGCTCGGGATGGCAACAAACATCTTCCAAAGGTACAAAACCTGTGCTTGGAATCAAACAATACATCTCCAAAGGTACGAAACCTGAGCTTGGGATGGGAACCATTGTGAATTAGTTTGAAATGATACACAACCAAATTTTCAGTATCTGTCGTCCATGGATTTCCATAATGCCAGTTACCAACGGGCCTTACTTGAAATATGATTGGTCACCACCAAATTACTTATACCAGTATCCACTGGATCTTCAAACAATGCTGGTCACAACCGTGCGTCGACGTCCTTAAGATAAACTTCTCAAATGAGACTGTCACTTATTGCTGAAGACGATTAAGCTTCTCCTAAGAGATTGCCACTCATCGTTGTTGATGATGATTAAGCTTCTCCTAAGAGACTGCCACTCACTAATGAATACGATTAAGATTCTCCCAAGAGATTGCCACTCATCGCTGAAGACGATTAAGCTTCTCCCAAGAGACTGCCACTCACCGTTGAAGACGATTAAGCTTCTCCTAAGAGATTGCCACTCACCGTTGAAGACGATTAAGCTTCCCCTAAGAGATTTCCACTCACCGTTGAAGACGATTAAGCTTCCCTGAAGAGACTGCCACTCACCGCTGAAGACGATTAAGCTTCTCCCAAGAGATTTCCACTTACCGTTGAATACGATTAAGCTTCTCTGAAGAGATTGCCACTTATCGCTGATGACGAAGATTAAGCTTCTCCGAAGAGACTGCCACTTATCTGCATTGCAATGTAAAATGTTCTTCTTGATTGATAGTGCAAAATAAATGCACGTCCAGGTAGGTTCGGCGACCGACAGGGACCAAAGTTCAATCTAGAATATAGCTAGAAAGAAATTGTCAAACAAGACTCCAACCATTGAGAAATGAACTCGAATGGTAACTCACCTTATCCAATCATGGAAAAAGATAACTGAAGCAACCATCATCCACGATGATTAAACTCTGTGGGGAATTGATAAAGGATGGACATTTTATGCTTAAGGGCTGACAACTCTATTAGAGAGAGACAACATACCCAATCACTGAGGAGGGAACCAAAGTGAAACAGGAATAGGTAACAACCAAAGGTAGCAAAAATGCACAGATGCTATGCATTTGCTTATGCCATGCTTATGTTTATGCTGACGAAACAGACAAAACAACACTGGAGATGAAATAAACATCTCGACACGGAGACCCAACCAACTTCACCAAATTTGGACATCAAAGGGGATGATCATGAAGAACAACAATTCCACTTTCAAGGTTACCACCTTCTTTGGGAGAGTGTAATCTTCTTAGGCCAAAACGTCATGACTTTACTTGGATTGCCATCATGAGTTTGAATTCTTTGCTAAAGGAAAATCACATCGATAGATTCCCAGATCAACTGAAGTAGCAACTTAACTGGAGAGCTTGGAAAAAGGTACCATGAGAACAAAACATTTATGCCCCATGATGGTAATAATCCTCTTCAAGTGAGTAACGACTCTTGCGACAAACTGTCTTCAAACCTTTTCTGCCCCAAATTATGTAGCCTCTGAGAAGAAGTCATAAGGATGCTTTTTACAAAATAATTGGCATAACGATGCTTCAATGTTTTCAAACACTTAGAGAGATTTACAAATCTCAACGTGACTGCCCCAGTTTAACTGTATTTGCACAACAAAGTGTAGAAGCAAGCTTCATCTCAAAGTTTTGATGACGTCAACATCAAGATCAAGAATAATTCATCTGTGCAAAAAGGCAAACGCTTTCAAAAGACCAAGATCAAGTGGAATGGAAGTGATCAACATTCAAAGCTTCATGAACATCTGACTGATCAACTTTCAAGTTTTGGACACAAGCTATGGTATAACAAAATCCATTAATTTAATTGATATACAAGTGTTCAACATCTTTATCATTTGATCACATTGCATTAGCATGATTTTTAAACTATTAGAATTGGTATAACACTATTTTTATAAGCATTTTTCTGAAAAATAGCAGTGTTAACCGATTAACCATATAGGTTAACCGGTTAACCATTTCAAATTTTGAATATTTTGGTATAACGTTCAAGTGTTAACTGATTAACCATATAGGTTAACCGATTAACACTGAACATATTTTGAAAAATGGACTTGTTTCAAGTTCAAAAATGTTTTAAAAATTATACCAGTTCATATTTTGAATTATACTCAAATATACCTTTTGGAAAAGGTGTGTTTACAAATATAAATTCTGAGTTTTTCAAATTGGAAAAATATCCTCCAATAATCAATTTCAAAACAATTCTTTGAATCAAATTCACCATTCTTCAAATACTTTTCAAATTTTTCCAAAGTGTTCATATTGATCATATCTTTCATATGCATAGCATTGAACACTTGTGTTGAAATTAAATGAGTGAATTTTGATCAGAAGGAGAAGATCAATCTCAGCATTGACATTACCATTATTACTCTCAAATCAAAGTATTCAGATTACTTGTATTTTGACTTGTGATCCAGGATTGTTGGACACAAGGGTGAGTGTTTACAAGAGGATTGTTCTTGTACACTTGTTGATTTTTATTGTTTGATAGTAGGCCTCACCGGTTGATGGTGTGATAGGTTGTACTTTATTAAACAATAGTGAAAACTCTCTTTCGTGTTGAAAGGGGAGTGGAGTACTCTCGGATTGTGAGGGGAACCACTATAAATCTTGGTGTCCACTGTCCTTTTACTTTCTACTGCATTAATCACCAAGAACCTAACCAGTAAAATTTCAAGAATACCGAAAAACCTGAAAAAGTCCCTAAAAGCCTAATTCACCCCCCTCTTAGGCATACTCTGTACTTACAATTGGCATCAGAGCAGGTTGAGGTAACTTGTTCCTATCGATCCTAATGGCTTCCGCTAGTACTAACCCGGTTTTCAAAGATGGTGGAAGCAGTAACAAGCCACCACTCTTTTCTGGAGAATACTTCGACTTTTGGAAAATCCGTATGAAGGCACATCTTGAGGCTCAAGGAGATGGTATATGGGAAATCGTAGAAACTGGTCCACATGTTCCTCATATGATGAAGATGAAAAAAAGAGAATTTTGAATGAGAAGAAAGCAATCAACATACTTCAAAGCGCTCTCAGTATGGACGAATTCTTCTGTATATCACAGTGTAAATCAGCAAAGGAAATTTGGGACACCCTGGTAGAAACGCATGAAGGGACAGCCGAAGTAAAAAGATCAAGACTTAATACTTTAAGTCAAGAATATGAAATGTTCCGTATGCAGCCTAGTGAGTCCATTGTTGCCTTACAAAAGAGATTTGTTCATTTAACTAATCATCTGATTGCTCTCGGGAAGACCTTCACCAATGATGATCTCAACTTGAAAGTCCTAAGATCCTTAACAAGAGAAAGGAAACCAAAGGTGACTGCTATTTCGGAAAAGAAGAGTCTTTCGACAATGACATCCGCTTCCTTATTTGGAAAACTTCAAGAGCATGAACTAGAACTTGGAAGGCTTGAGAAGCATGAAAGTCAAGACAAGAAGTCCAAAGGAATTGCCTTGAAGATTGACACAAGGGATGACAAAAATGACGAATCTTCCGAAGACGAAAATTTCATGCTTCTAGTAAAGAAGCTTGGTAAGTTTTTTAATAATAATAAAATTTCTTGTTTTTCTAAAAAGAATAGACATTTCAGGAAAAAGGAGGCACCCACATCAAACCAAGAAATTACATGTTACGAATGTGGGAAACAAGGTCACATAAAGCCAGATTGCCCGAAACTCGCAAATAAAGGAAAATTCAAAGGCAAGAAGGATTTCAAAACGAAGAAGGCTTATGTCGCATGGGACGACAACAAAGTAAGTTCATCATCGGAATCAGAAAACGATGAATGTGCAAATATGGCGTTAATGGCCTCTCACCACTCCGATGAAGAAAATTAGGTTAGTAGTAATTTTTCTGTTTATGATAATGATGCACAAGAAATTATAGATGAATTTCTAAAAGAGTGCAAGACGTTGTATAAAAACATCTCATCACAAAAGAAAAGAATCTCCTCTTTAGAAGAACAAAACTCTGTTTTTATGAAAAATATTGAAGATGAAAAACAGAAACTGATGGATGAAAAACAAAGTCTTGTATGTAAGAAGTGTGAGTCTTTATCTTTCCAAATTGTTCAACTCAAAAGAGTTTTAGAAAGATACGAAAAAGGTCAAATTGGCTTGGAAGAAATTCTAAAACATCAAAGATATCCTAATGATAAAAGTGGATTAGGATATTCTAAATTTTTAAATCCAAGCACCAATAAGACCGTTTTCGTAAGAGCAAGTGAACAAATTGTTAAAGAAAAGGCCAGCACTTCTAAAGTTCAGCATCAATATCATAACAAGAAAAGCATTGCAAAGAAAAAGAATCATGTTCCTAGATATAGAAGTCACTTTCAACTTACATGTTCTTATTGTGGAATTAAAGGCCATACACCTAATGCTTGCTATGTGCGCAATATTGGTGTTGCTAAAGGGCATTATGTGTTGGTTGAAAAAGGTACTAACTATCAAGGACCCAAAGCAATTTGGGTACCTAACACTACCTGATTTTGTGTTGTAGGTATGCTTGAAGACAAATACTAATCAATGGTATCTTGATAGCGGTTGCTCGAAGCATATGACGGGAGACATAAACAAATTTTCAAGTCTATCATTAAAGGCCAAAGGATACGTCACTTACGGTGATGATAATAAAGGAAAAATTCTTGGAGTTGGAACCATTAGTGCACCTCCATGTACAATCATCAAAGACGTTCTTTATGTGGAAGGCCTTAAACACAACCTACTTAGCATAAGTCAATTGTGTGACAAAGGGTTCCGAATCAACTTCACAAAGGAGGAATGCTTGATAGAACATGAAGTCACTCATGACATTTTGTTAAAAGGTAAAAGATATAATAACATTTTTATGATTTCTTTTGATGACTCTTCCTTGAAGGTAAAATGTCTTATGGCGAACAACAACGAGGCATGGCTTTGGCATAAAAGATTTGCTCACATTCACATGGAGCATTTAAACAAATTGATAAAGCATGATCTAGTTGTTGGACTCCCAAAGATAAAGTTCATCAAAGATAAATTATGTGATGCATGTCAAAAGGGAAAACAGACCAAGACAACTTTCAAATCCAAGCAAGTGGTTTCTACATCAAGACCACTTCAATTGTTGCATATGGATCTTTTCGGTCCATCGAGAACAAAAAGCTTTGGAGGTAATTTTTACGCCTTAGTTATTGTTGATGATTTCTCTCGATACACTTGGACATTGTTTTTAGTGCAGAAAAGTGATGCTTTTAAAGCATTCAAGAAATATGCAAAGCAAATTCAGAATGAGAAATCACTCACCATAGCCTCTATAAGAAGCGATCACGGTGGAGAATACCAAAATTTAGACTTTGAAGAATTTTGCGAAGAGTATGGAATTTCTCATAATTTTTCAGCACCAAGGACGCCTCAACAAAACGGTGTCGTAGAACGGAAGAATAGATCACTGGTAGAGCTTGCAAGGACAATGCTCAGCGACACAAATCTTCTTAAATATTTTTGGGCAGATGCAGTTAGTACAGCATGCTTCGTAAGCAACCGTGTCAATATTCGACCACTCCTCAAAAAGACTCCGTATGAGTTGTTCAAGGGAAGAAAACCAAATATAGCATTGTTCCACATATTCGGATGCAAATGCTTTGTTCTCAACAACAACAAAGATAATCTCGGTAAGTTTGATGAGAAATCCGACGAAGGTATATTTATTGGTTACTCTCTTTATAGTAAAACATTTAGAATTTTTAATAAGAAAACACTTACTATTGAAGAATCCATTCATGTTTCATTTGATGAGACTAACCCCTCGAAAGAGGATAATATTATTATGAATGATGATGATGATACAGTAGGTTCTCCACAACAACAAGAAGAGATTTCAAAGAATCAAGGAATACCACAAGAAGATGTCACTCAAATCATTGAAGAACATCAAGATCTTCCGAAGGAATGGAGAATGCATAGAGATCACCCAATAGATAAAGTTATTGGTGATATTAGCCAAGGCGTTGCAACTCGACTTAATCTTAAGGAAGCTTGTCTCAACATGGATTTTGTATCTCAAATTGAACCAACCAAGATTGATGAAGCCTTAGGCGACGACCAATGAATTGTAGCGATGCAAGAAGAACTCAACCAATTCGAAAGGAATCAAGTTTGGAGTCTTGTACCAAGACCAGACCATAAGCACATCATAGGAACAAGACGGGTGTTCAAGAACAAACTTGACGAGAATGGGATCATAGTTCGTAATAAAGCAAGATTGGTCGCACAAGGCTACAACCAGGAGGAAGGAATTGATTTTGATGAAACGTTCGCTCCGGTAGCAAGGTTAGAAGCAATTAGATTACTACTTGCTTACGCTTGTTCTATGAATTTTCAGTTGTTCCAGATGGATGTCAAAAGCGCTTTCCTGAATAGGTACATTAATGAGGAAGTCTACGTCAAACAACCTCCGGGTTTTGAAGACTTCAAGAATCCCTCACATGTCTACAAACTGAAAAAGGCACTCTACGGACTAAAACAAGCACCAAGAGCATGGTATGACCGCCTTAGCAATTTCTTATGTGAGAAAGGATTTACAAAAGGAAAGGTTGACAAGACATTGTTCATAAAGAAAATCAAAGGAAACACTTTATTGGTTCAAGTCTATGTCGACGACATCATCTTCAGATCAACAAACAAAGAGCTTTGGAAGAATTCTCACTTATGATGCAAGGAGAGTTCGAGATGTCCATGATGGGAAAATTAAATTATTTTCTTGGACTACAAATCAAGCAAACTAAGGATGGCATCTTCCTCAACCAATCCAAGCATTGCAAGGAATTATTGAAAAAATTCGATATGGACAGTTGCAAGGTGATGTCCACTCCTATGGGATCCGGAACATACGTTGATCAAGATGAATTCGGTACTCCAGTTGATATAAAAAAATATCGAGGTATGATCGGTTCATTACTATATTTGACGGCAAGCCGTCCTGACATTATGTTTAGCGTTTGTTTGTGTGCACGCTTTCAAGCAAGTCCGAAGGAATCGCATCTCACAACTGTAAAGAGAATCATAAAGTATCTCAAAGGGACAATGAACGTTGGATTATGGTATCCTAAAGGTAGTATTTTGTTCTTTAGTTTGTTACTCTGACGTTGACTATGCAGGATGTAAGACCGATAGAAAAAGCACAAGCGGTACATGTCACATTCTCGGGAATGCATTAGTGTCATGGGCCTGCAAGAAGCAAGCATGTGTGGCACTCAGTACAGCCGAAGCGGAATATATAGCAGCAGGAAGTTGCTGTGCACAAATTCTGTGGCTCAAGCAACAACTCCTCGATTACGGTATACATCTCGGCTGCATTCCTCTTCGATGTGATAATACAAGTGCCATCAATATTACAAAGAACCCGGTCATGCATTCAAGAACAAAACATATAGATATCCGGCATCACTTCCTTCGAGATCGCGTATTGAATGGAGATGTAGATGTTACTTTCGTCGACACGCACAATCAACTCGCCGACATCTTCACCAAACCTTTGGCAAAAGAACCATTCTACAAAATTCGGCGAGAACTTGGGATTCTTGATGAAGGTGACATCTGACCTTTTCTCTAATATGTGTATGCATTATTTGTCTTGTGTTTTCATGTGTATGCATTCTATTTTTTAAGTATTTTTCAAAAACTCGAGTTGTTAATGGATTAACCATATGGGTTAACTGATTAACACTGTTAAATTTTCAATTCTGACTCAATTTTTTAATGCGTTAACCGATTAACCTATATGGTTAACCGATTAACACTGTTAAATTTTCTAAAAATCAGAAACAAAAATTAATTAAATTTTTGAAATATTATATATGATAAATGCATTTTTTATATGGTCCATATTCTCTTAAGAGTCCAAATCCATATCAAAAATCCTATCCCCTCTTAAAGAGTTTTGTGGAACTTTCCTCTTCAAACCCTAACTTCTCTCTCCCACTCTCTAAAGTTGGATAACTCCTCATAACCATCCCCACAACTTCTCAAACCCTAACTTCCTCAGAACCCACAACTTCAGTTCTCTCAAACATTCATCCATGGCTTCAGCATCAAATCGCGGCAAAGGAAAGCTACCAGAACATCATTCTGCATCTGATGAAGAAGATATCCCTATGGAAACAACCAAGAAGCACAGAATAGATTTCAAAGTCCGAGTTCGTTCCATCCTCCCGGTAAAGTATGTGAATCTTAAGGCTTTTCCAGCATCATCTTTTGATTTTCCTGCTTTGCTCAAATATCAGAGGATCGATAAATTTGTATCGGATTCTAGAAACTGCTATCCGGATCTTGTCAAATCCTTTTTA
Organism: Lathyrus sativus; assembly: GCA_963859935.3. Taxonomy (NCBI): domain Eukaryota; kingdom Viridiplantae; phylum Streptophyta; class Magnoliopsida; order Fabales; family Fabaceae; genus Lathyrus; species Lathyrus sativus. The sequence continues at coordinate 13,114,894 of OZ012735.1, read as the reverse complement.
CATAAACTGTCTGTGTTTATAAATGCAAATGATGAGCATATTATGAAAACAATTGTTAGAGACTGTGTTGTGGAAGAAAATCTGTCTGATGTTGCTGCAATGCTGAACATACCATCATTTGGGTACTTTTTGAGAAAGGGAGTTAACCACGTGGAAGGGTCGTGGTCCAACTATGACAAGATGGAGTTCTACTATCAGATCTGCAGATTTCCAAAGGAGATGATTATCGCCAACCAACGCACTGCTCGTCTGTTGTGCTATGCAAAGAATCTTACCGTTTCTGATCGGATGCTTCATTACATAATCTGTTATGTGCTGATTCCCAAGGATTCGAATCATGCCTAAATTAATAATCTAGAAATGCAACTCCTTTTCGCCATCAAGAACAAGATTCGTGTCAATTGGATTCTGACCATCATGTATCACCTTCAACAACAACTATCTCTTTCAACCCGTCTTCCGTATGCAAGGCTGGTGTCAAGAATTTTGGAACTGACAACATTGGATCTTAACCGTGAACCAACCATCAAGATGAAATCAACCACCAATGAGATTAACGAGATTACAATTGTCAAGAATACTGGAATTTTTAAGGATACTGACGGTACTTATAAGTATTCAGATGAAGGAGCCAATGCTAACCAAGCCTATCTTGTACCTGAAGGAGGCATTACAAATGAGTTCCTTTACCAAACTATAATGACTCAGCATAGAGAAACCTCCCGGGCCATTGCTTCTCTCTGAAACCTTGTACTTTCCTCTCACCGCACCAACACTGACAACTTTGTTGTATCTGATGAAGAAAATGAAGGACAAGAGGAAGAAGAGGAGGAGGATATGGATGATGAGGATCTTTAGAGAATATGTTGCTGTTGATGTCCTTTATTGCATTGTTTTCTAGTTTTTGATGTTTTATGCTTTCATTTATGTTTGAACTCTATTTTTATTTGGCATTGTAACTCGTACAATATTCGTAGTATTGCTGTCTTTTAATTTAAGTATGCTTTACTTCCATATTCTTGTGATTGATTGCATTATTGGTCTATCTAGTTTTCTTTCTTGAAAGCTCCTTCCTTTTTGCTTATGACAAAGGGGGAGAAGAGCTTTGGCTTTCTTATGTCTATGTGTGCAGAATTTTTGCCTATGTATTCGATAGGGGGAGTTCATGGTGTAACACGGTGGGAGAACTGACTTTAAACAATGTTGCGGATAGCAAGAGTCGCCACCGACTTTTATTTTATCCATAAGGAAAGGTTATAAAAGAACAGGAAAGACCTTAGAGAATATTTTGGGTCCGGGGGGTAGGTTATGAAAAGGGAAGGTGTTAGCACCCTTTTCATCCATGGTTATCCATGGGCTCTTAGGTACTTAAGCTCACTTTTGAATTGTTTTGAAAGTGTAGTGTGTGAATAGCAAAAAATTTCAGAATAGTTTAATAATAATCCGTGTATGGATGTGAAAAAAACTTGTTTGAAAATTTTGTTGGAAATTTGTTTAAGTGTGAAAAAGTTTTGAAGTGAGTAAGTATCTAGGAGTAGCCTACCCTAATGTTTTAAGGTCTTTCTTATTCTTTATCCTTTCCTTAGTAAGACTATCCCTACTATAATGGAGTAGGTAGTCCTTACTTTGGATGTTAAGGGACATGTGAGGGACAATTTGACTTTGAAGGCCATTGTGGGGTGTAATAAGCAAACTGGAGGGACTATCATCATTTTTCGAAAGGGACTCGATTCGTAAAGGCAACCATAAGGGACTTTGATGATTTTTCTATTTGAGGGACTTGCTTTATACACCCCACTTAACCATTATTCGTAGGCAACTTGAGGGATATCCTTAGGAAGTGAGACGGCGATTAAAATCGACTTACGTGTGTGACGTGTTTATTTTAATTATCTTTATTTAAAAGTGATCTAAATTTATTTTAATATTGCATACATGTTGTTACACTCCCTAATTACTAACCATAATAATAATTAAATAATTAAACAACTTTACATCCAAGAAACAATTACAAAATAATAAGCAAAATAATTAAATAGCAAAGATAAATAAAATATAAATAAGCAATAATAAATAATAAAGGGGGTTAATTCTAAGTTTACTCGGCAAGACATCGCATCTTGTGCCTACGTATCCTTACGGGAGTGGAATCAGAGTAATCGTAGTTCCCCTCAATAGGGAGGTTAGAAACTTTCTTGACTGTGGTCAAGGTCTCAAGGGGAATAAACGCATCTTAAGGACACGCTTACGTGGAGTGTAGAAACTCCAAATCTCTACGTTGAAATGTTAAGTTGTAATTAGGGTTAAATTAGGGATTCCACGGCGGGAAACCCTAAAATGAGCGCGGCGGCTCTTTGACCTAATGCTAAGGGTAAAATTGTAATTTTGCCTGCGGCGAGGCATTTGTGAAAATTAGGGTTTGAATTTTGTAGTTTTGAGGGTTTGAAATTTTGAGGACTATTGGCGCGGCGACCAAACAGCTAGACCTAACCTTCGGATGTGTGTAGGTGACAAAATATTGGTGGAAGTGTGAGATAATTGAATCATGCAACAGACAGATAATGTCATAATTTAAACCATGCAAGCAGAAATTTAAAGGCAGAATTTAAAGAGCGGTTGTTAAGTTCGCGAGGTTACATGAGAAGCAGTTATAATGAAAATTTGAATAAAAAATAAATTGACGATAACATGACTAAGCTGCAAAACAAATGACATGGTTAGTAAGCCGAAACAAGACAGCAGTCAGAGAAGTGGCGAGATATTTTCTTTTTGAGACTTTTATCGTTTATTTGTGATATTTATATACAAGCTCTTTAAAAAACTAAGTTAAATTTGCAATAGGAAGAATGGTTTTAATTTTAAAAAGAGTTTTAAAATTTTACCTAGTTAATAAAAAAAAACGTTTAATTTTATTAGAAAAAGAGTTTTGTTTTATTTTCTTTTAAAAAAGAAAAGAGTTTCAAAAATAATAAACAAATTAAAAGATAAAAAGGGGAATAAAAGGGAATTAGGAAGTTGGGCCAGTGATCTTTCATTCTTCGGCCCGGTATGTTCATCATGAGCCAAAAAAACTCTCTTTTAGGGTTACGAAACCCTTGTTGCAGCTCGGCGGCGGCGAATCCCGTGGGGTTTTTGGATTGCGTTTTTTCATCAGCTTCCTCTCATCTCTCTCCTTTCATACGCTGATATTCCATCATCTTCTTCTTCTTTCATACACTGATATCCCATCATCTTCTTCTTTGTTGCGCCATGAACTCTTCTTTGCCCCTGTAGCTTATCTGGAAAAAAAGAAAGAAAGTGAAAACCAACGGCTTTAAACAATGGTGGCTTACGTTTTTACGACCGTTAATCTTCAAATCTGTGACGAATGGCCGATGATGTTTTGAAACTGAGGCTGGGAGTGTTGGTTGCCCGCCGTTCGTAATGAACGGTGACGGCGATCTTCTCCGTTCGGTGTGTAGCGGTCTGCTGGATGATTATCCCGTTAGGGTTTTGTTCATGATTTTTCCGCCGCTTTGATGGTTAGCCCGTTAGGGTTTTGTTCATGATTTTTCCGCCGCTTTGATGGTTAGCCCGTTAGGGTTTTGTCAGGTGCTATGGTTCTTTATATATCTTTTTCTTGAATGGATTTTGTGGGCTTTTACGTTATTTCTTTCACTGAGATTTGATTTCTGTTGATTGAGATTTGATTTGTTCTGATTTTGATATTGATTTTGTTGAGTTTTTAGAATCGGATATCATTTTGATGCGATTTTTGATTTGGTTCGAAACCTTCCATTTTTAGTTCGATTGATTGGATTCACTAATTTGCTTTGGATATTTGCAGATGCGGATTCGTTTTGGATATCGTGGCCTGTTTGATAAACCGTTATTTCAATTTCGGTTTTGCAAATGTGGATTCCTTTGATTTTGTTGGATATCTGTTCCGTTTTGGTTAACTGGATTATTTATTCTGATTCCATTTGAACTGCTTCGTGATAAACTGAATCATTCTTCTCTGATTTACTCGAACTCAATTCTTCTGATAGGGACCGTTTTGATACTATGGGCATCGTTTTTACTGATGTGGTTCTTTTGATGCAGATTTTCAGTAGACTAACTTTGGTTATCCAATTTTCAATGTCGCTGTGGGTTTATTGGTTTTGGTCCTAATTTGATATCACTGAGTTTCGAATCTGGCGTAGACTGATACGGCTATAGTGTTGGATCCTTTTGATGTCGATTGGATTTGTCTGGGGATTCATTGATGAACTGGGCTGTTTTTATACTTTGTCCATTCAAGTTTATGCAGCTTGTGACTCGTTTTTGGCTTTGAGTAAGAATCTGATTCTGCCATGAATTTATTCTTAATTCTTCTACCTTCTGAACTGAGCTGATTTTACTTCATGAATTGAATTGCTCATTCAAGTTTTATATAGCCTATGAATTCTGTTATGAGCTGATGCTATTTGATTCAAGTGTTTCAGGTGAAATAAAAACGGTTCAGACCTATTGGCATCTAGGTCTGAACTCGTACGGGCTTTGCCGATCAGCTTTGTATCAGTGGAAACAAACTGAAATTTACTTGATAGTCCACTTGTTTACTTGATGGAATGGTGTTTTAGTCTCGAATTCGTGAATCCTTTTGGCAAATCAGTTCAATCCCTATTTCTTTTGCTCTTCATCTTTCTCGGCTGTCCCGTAAATAAGAACATTAACTACCTGATCTGATGCCGATGGCGCGGATTGGTAACCGGGAGTAGGATGCGGCTTTAGTCGTGCCCTCCCGACACTCGATGATGATAATGTTCTGAGAGTGTCAAACAACTTCTAACCTCTTTTCCTGTTGTGTTTTGTTTATCTGTTCTTTTTCAGGTAACCGGGAGCTTCGCGACATGACTCAAAGGAAGGCCAATGAAGAACACTTAGAGTTTTTCTTTTTAGGACTTTTAAAATAGACATTCCTTGTAAATGAAATCCTCTTGTAACCAAATAAGTACCCATGAATCAAATTCAAAAGTTATTTGTCCCCTTCATTTGTAAATTAAGTACTTATGAAATAAAATTCAACAAATACTTATTTACTTCTCAATTATAGTCTCAAATACTTATGAATAACCAATTTGGAAATTATTTATATCTACTTCTTAGTTGTAAATTATAAACACTTATGAATAAAAAATCCACAAATATTTGAATTCACTTCCTAATTATAAAGTATAAATATTCGCGAATGATATCCAAATATACTTAATTTCTCGTCTATGTGTTTATTCCTCTCGTGGTCTCAATCTCACCGCCTGATTAAATCTGAGTGAATTCAAACTAAATCCCATTCATTGTATATCAAGAGAACGCGTTATCAACTGAAATGGAACCCCGCCCAAAATGGTCTTGAAAGCACTGTGGGACTTGTGAACCTTGTGAACCTTCATAAAGTAGCTTGTGGACTTTATGAACTTCATGAAAGGTTATGCAAGTTGTTGGAGAACTTGTGAACCTTGTGAACCTTCTTAGAACACAAGGTCTTGTATTGTGAGGGCAAATTTTGGGGTGCAACAGCTGCCCCTGTTCAATTTTCTGAAACCTGAGGGGTTAGATTGGTATATTTGCCAGTCGTAACCTGGAAGGTTGAAGGGGATTGAACACAAAAGCCCAAAAATTTGCACTCACCAGTGCATGGAGTGATATTGATGGTTGGTTGAACATGATTGAGTGGGCTTAAAGATGACACTAGGGGAAAGTTCTTCAGTAGTATAATGAGAACTGTCAGGAGTCTGGAGTAATACTGATGTAAGAGCATGTCTTCATGAGGATAGAGCAATCAATAATGATAACCCTAAAGCAGTCTTGAAGTGATAAATCTGACCTCAGGAGGATAGAGCAATCAATAGCTCTAAAGCAGTCTTGAAATAATAATGTGATATGTCTTCAGGAGGATAGAGCAATCAATAGCTCTAAAGCAGTCTTGAAGTAATGATTTCAGGAGGATAGAGCAATGGATAGCTCTAAAGCAGTCTTGAAATAATAATGTAATTTCAGGAGGATAGAGCAATGAATACTCTAAAGCAGTCTTGAAATAATAATGATGGTTTCAGGAGGATAGAGCAATCAGTAGCTCTAAAGCAGTCTTGAAATAATAATGTGATATGTCTTCAGGAGGATAGAGCAATCAATAGCTCTAAAGCAGTCTTGAAGTAATGATTTCAAGAGGATAGAGCAATGGATAGCTCTAAAGCAGTCTTGAAATAATAATGTAATTTCAGGAGGATAGAGCAATGGATAACTCTAAAGCAGTCTTGAAATAATAATGTAATTTCAGGAGGATAGAGCAATGGATAACTCTAAAGCAGTCTTGAAATAATTAGATGGCTTCAGGAGGATAGAGCAATGAATAGCTCTAAAGCAGTCTTGAAATAATAATGTGATATGTCTTCAGGAGGATAGAGCAATCAATAGCTCTAAAGCAGTCTTGAAGTAATGATTTCAGGAGGATAGAGCAATGGATAGCTCTAAAGCAGTCTTGAAATAATAATGTAGTTTCAGGAGGATAGAGCAATCAGTAGCTCTAAAGCAGTCTTGAAATAATAATGTGATATGTCTTCAGGAGGATAGAGCAATCAATAGCTCTAAAGCAGTCTTGAAGTAATGATTTCAGGAGGATAGAGCAATGGATAGCTCTAAAGCAGTCTTGAAATAATAATGTAATTTCAGGAGGATAGAGCAATGGATAACTCTAAAGCAGTCTTGAAATAATTAGATGGCTTCAGGAGGATAGAGCAATGAATAGCTCTAAAGCAGTCTTGAAGTAGTAATATGACCTCATGAGGATAGAGCAATGAATAGCTCTAAAGCAGTCTTGAAGTAATAGGATGATTTCAGGAGGATAGAGCAATCAGTAGCTCTAAAGCAGTCTTGAAGTCATGAGAGGCTATCAGGAGGATGAAATAACCCTGAGGTTACAATAAAGCAGTCCCAAAGTAATAAGAAGCTCATCAGGAGGATAAAGTAACCCTGAGGTTACAATAAAGCAGTCCCAAAGTAATAAGAAGCTCATCAGGAGGATAAAGTAACCCTGAGGTTACAATAAAGCAGTCCCAAAGATCATAAGATTGTTTGTTGGATAATTAACCTGAAAACAAGGTAGCATTCTGTACAACAACATTAGTTTATGCTTTATGTATGCATGTATGACATGATGCACTTAGGTAATGTACTATAGACATATATGTTATGGTATGATGTAAATGATGTATGTATGCTATGACACTGCTGGAAGTGTCTGGATATCCCTGTATAACAACTGCTGGCCAAGGAAAATAAATCCCGATTCGTTGTTGAAGAATATATAACCCTCCGTCTGCTGGGGATAACAAGGTATAGATAACCTCCCGTTGTTGGGGATAACAAGGTATAAATAACCTCCCGTTGTTGGGGATAGTAGGGTATAGATAACCTTCGTTTTCGTTTGATAGTAGGATAAGTATAACATCCCGTCTTCGTTCATCGTGCCCTTATTGGAAAGTAATTTCCCGTATATCCGTTATGAGGATAAAAGAGATGGATATGAATTCCAGGGGAGATTAGACTTTGTGAAAATGGATTAGTCCTACTGATGGTTTGTAACTGTCTTGTAAAGATGAACCGGCGAAGCTTCGTTGAAATCCTTCCCTCGTTCGTCCTTAGTAAATACTATTACTGTATTTTCATGCATTTCTGGTAAACATCAATCATATTAAAAGCATACATGCATTTCTGGTAAACATCAATCATATTCAAAGGCATACATACATTCAAACACAACCAATGGACGTTTCGCTTATGTAAATAGGGTAAAAGTAAATCTGGATTCAAAAGATGGAATTTATTTATATCAAAAGTGACCCATACACGGGTAAGTTTGTACAAGGAGACATAAACCCTAGTAAGAGAATTTTGTCATGAAGTTTTACAAAAAGAATCAGCTATGTGGGAAATAATCCTATTGAGTTTCAATTCTACTATTGCCACTCAAGTATCTCATCTTCTTGCTGTTGAGACGGAAACGATTGGATTGAGCTTTATCTGTTTGAGCTTGAGTAAGTAGTACAACTGGTTGCAGTTTCATGAGTGATCCAAACGAGACATAGTCATACGCTTTAATCCCTAACTTTTGCCTGGATTGCCCTTTCAGGTTTTCAATCCACCGGGATACCCTTTTTTGCCCAAGCCGCCTTTTCAGGTTTTCGACTTGCCGGGTGTACATCTTTTTATATATATATCCCTAATTTTTGCCCAAACCCTTTTGGTTTGCCGGGATGCCCTTATTTTTGCCTAGGCCTGTCAACCTAGCGGGTCTCTTTTTATGCGTAGTATTTTTTAACTATGTCTGCGTTTACAGGTTGTGGGAAGTCTTCACCATCCATTGTAGTCAGTATCATGGCACCTCCTGAGAACACTGTCTTGACTACAAATGATCCCTCATATGTTGGAGTCCGCTTGCCCCTAGGATCACCCTGTGGTAATATGATACGCTTGATTACCAAGTCACCAGCCTGATATACTTTTGGCTTAACCTTCTTGTTAAAAGCTTTGATCATCCGTTTCTGGTACATCTGGCCATGACAAACTGCTGCTAACCTTTTCTCATCAATCAAATTTATCTGGTCAAGTCGAGTCTGAATCCACTCATCTTCATCCAAGCCTGCATCCTTCATAATTCTCAAGGAGGGGATCTGAACTTCAATAGGCAGAACTGCTTCCATACCATAGACTAAGGAGAATGGGGTTGCCCCTGTTGAAGTACGTATTGTAGTACGATAACCATGCAGAGCAAATGGTAACCTCTCGTGCCAATCCTTGTAAGTAACAGTCATCTTCTGTACAATCTTCTTAATGTTCTTATTAGCAGCTTCAACTGCCCCATTCATCTTTGGACGATACGGAGAAGAGTTGTGATGCTTAATCTTGAACTGCGTACAGAGATCAGTAATCATAGTGTTGTTCAGATTAGAGCCATTGTCAGTGATAATCCTTTCAGGGATACCATACCTACATATGAGATTATTCTTAATGAACCGAGCCACAACATGCCCCTTTATGGCCTTCTGAGTAGTATACTGTATATCATATTCCGTCAAGATCATTTGCCATCTTGCAATTCTTCCGGAGAGAGCAGGTTTCTCAAATATGTACTTGATTGGATCCATCTTCGAAATCAACAAGGTAGTATGGGTCAACATATACTGTCTTAGTCGGCGAGCAGCCCATGCCAAAGCGCAGCAAGTTTTCTCGAGCAGTGAGTATCTTGTTTCACAGTCGGTAAACTTTTTGCTAAGGTAGTATATTGCCTGCTCTTTTCGACCAGACTCGTCATGTTGCCCCAATACACACCCCATTGAGTTGTCTAATACTGTTAAATACATAATCAAGGGTCTTCCATCAACTGGTGGCATTAAAATTGGAGGTTCTAGCAAATATCTCTTGATTTCATCAAAGGCAGTCTGGCACTCATCATTCCATTCCATCACCTGATCTTTCTTCAACAACTTGAAGATTGGCTCACAGATGGTAGTTAATTGGGAAATAAATCTTGCAATGTAGTTCAATCGTCCCAAGAAACCTCTAACCTCCTTCTCAGTACGGGGAGCTGGCATCTCTCGTATAGCTTTCACTTTTGCAGGATCCACTTCAATACCTTTTCCACTGACAATGAAACCCAGGAGCTTTCCAGATCTAACTCCAAGAGTACACTTGTTTGGATTTAATCTCAACCTGTATTTCTTCAACCTCTCAAACAACTTGTGCAGATGATCAAGATGTTGTTCTTCATTCTGAGACCTGGCTATCATATCATCCACATATACCTCTATCTCATGATGAATCATATCATGAAACAAAGCCACCATAGCACGCTGATATGTTGCCCCTGCATTCTTCAAACCAAATGGCATTACCTTATAGCAAAAGGTGCCCCACTGTGTCACAAATGTAGTCTTCTCCATATCTTCAGGTGCCATCTTGATTTGATTGTAACCAGAGAAACCATCCATAAAAGAGAATACCTTATGCTGAGCAGTGTTGTCTAAATCAGCCCCTATCTTGACCTCTTTTCTGTTTTCTTCAGTTCCCAGATTCACAACTTCGACTGGCTCTTCATGTGGCTGTATAGCTTTCTCTTCTTGTTGTAACAACCTAGCAAGCTCTACAGGTATTTCACGATCGTCCTCGTCTCCGTCTTCAGTTTGATAGATCGGATTCTCGAAATTGTAATTGGCAATAGTATAACTGTTATCAACTGGATCCAGAGTGGATGAGGATCGGCATTTTAGTGACGTGGGTGTGTGTAAGAACACATAGCTGATAAAGCAAAAATAAAAGAAAAAGAAAGACAAGGAACACAATATTTACGAAAACGAAACGTCCATTGATTTTATGGAATGAAGTATGCAAATGAAATGACAACCCGTAACAAACACACCATTGTGCCCCGGGTAAGGCACATGGCTTGAAAGTTTTAATTGTTCCAGAAATTATAAATTTAAAAACATAACACAGTAATAGTATTTACTCCTGACTAAAGGAGATAGGGATGACATCTTCAGCTGTCCAATTATTGAGTCCAGCACCCACAGTAGGAAAAATCCATGCCTCCAAGTTGTAGTCTTCATCTTGATCTCCCACAGCATTGATAACCCCTTGATTGGTGATACGAACAGCACGGGCGCGACGAACAGCCTTCTGGGACTCTGCAGTGAAACCCAAACCAAACTTGTCAGACTTGTATGGCATATCAGGAAGCTGACCCCAAATAGTACAACCACCTTCTTCCACCACAGCTTTTGCATCATTGAGGGAGGCCATTGCCATTGTTGGAGGGTTTCTGATGACCACAGGAACCTTCTTCACAGCAGGAGGAGTCACACAATCCTTAACAGCCCAGGGAACCACTTCAAATGACTGACATGGAGTTTCAATGTATTCACCTTCTACTTCCAGATACTTGAAAGTGTTTACATGGCTGACAAAGTATTCTTCCTCTCCAAAGACAGTAACAACTTTTCCCTTCACCGGATATCTCAACTTTTGATGTAATGTGGAGGTCACAGCACCTGCCCCATGGATCCAGGGACGACCAAGCAGACATGAGTACGAAGGACGAATATCCATCACATAGAATGTAGCGGTAAACACCTGAGAGCCAACCTTGATTGGAAGATCAATTTCCCCATGCACTACTCTTCTAGAACCATCAAAAGCCTTTACCACAATATTACTGGGCTTCAATACCGTATCTTCAGGACTCAGCTTGTTCAGGACTTCCTTAGGCAACATATTCAGAGAGGAACCATTGTCTATCAGCACATGAGACAGGGTAGTGCCCCTGCATTCAATTGAAATATGCAAGGCCCTGTTATGATCCCTCTTGGCAGGGGTCAAGTCAGCATCAGAAAATCCTAACCCGTTGTCATAGGTCAGGTGAGCAACACAATTCTCAAACTGGTCCACAGAAATTGCACTGGGTACATGAGCCATCTTTAGAAACTTGATCAATGACTTGGCATGAGCCTCAGAACATAATAACAGGGAGAGCATAGAAATCTTTGAGGGAGTATGCCCCAGCTGATCAACAATATCATAATCACTCTTGCGAATGATTTTCAATACTTCTTCCATCTGCTTAGAGAGGTCATCAGCAGCTGGCACATCAGTAGATACAGGCTCAATAACAGGACCCTTGCCCCGAGCATCAGTGGTGGAAGTAACAGCAGGAGTAACTGCACTCTTAGAAGCAACTGGAGGAGAGAAGACTCTTCCACTACGAGTGATCTTGCTAGATCCAGCAATATTATCAATGTCAACAGGCATATCAGGTAAAGGCTCCTGCTTGACACCATGGATGTAAACATCAGACCCATAGTGCCAAGGCACAGCTTTGTCAGATGTATAAGGAATAGGACCAGGAGTGGTAATGATCAGAGGAGCTACTCTGGCTTCAGCAACAACTTTCACAGGACCTTCAGCAATAATCTTGATTGGGCCCTGATGAGTGATTTTAATGGGACCCTTTGAAGTGATTCTTAGTGGTACTTTGTCAACCATGTCAACCTCTTCAATCTTCTTACCCTGAGTCAGATGATCCACCATACTTTCTACAGATGCTGGTCTTCTTTCAAACACTATAGTATATTTATCCATGAGACGTTGAATCCCATCTCTCAAAATGAAGCAACTATCCGGCTTATAGGTACAATATAGACAATCTTCATGACAACCTGGAAAGATCCCAGCTTGTACTAACCTCTTTTTGATAACAGACAATGGTGTGCTCAACTCCATAACTGAATAGACATGCAGATCCTCATCAATATCTTCGTCAATGGCGTTGACAGTCTTCTCGTGATTTGGCATTGGAGCTGTAATCACATTTGGAGTACCTGGTGGATCAAACTCAATTTCTCCAGCATCAATCATATCCTGAATTTTGTTCTTCAAGACCCAGCAGTTATTAGTATCATGTCCTGGACAGTTTGAATGATATGCACATCGTGCATTGGGATTGTACTTGGGAGAGGTAACATTGGGATTCTAAGGAGCCTCCCTCAGGGTAATAAGTTCAGCCTTCAACAAGTGTTGCAATGCCTGAGCCATTGACATGTTGATCTTCGTGAACTGTCTTCTAGCCCTCTGCTGGTTGCCTTGAGGCTGCTCTGTTGTTGCAGGAGTTGGATTTGAAATATGAACTGCACTAACAGACTGATGCCTTCTGTTACGATCAGGCTGACCATACACAGCATTAGATTCTTTCTTCCCAGTGGGAGGCTTCCTCTTTGTGTCGAGGTATGAGTTGAGGTTTCGTTCCTCATGAAGTAGCTTTGTTAGCTCTAGGATCCTTGCTTGGCTTGCTTTGTAATGAGCCTCGAAAATATCCCTTTGCTCTTTCAGTTGGATCCATGATCTCTGCAAGTCTTCCATATCAGTAGGCATGTCTGGGTGAAGGATGGTATAAGCTGTGTCTCCTTCAACAACAGGTTCCATGGTAACTGGTAGGACGGCAGGATATGGCATCATGAGTGTCTGAGCACGAGATCGTACCCATCTGAGATAAGCCTCCATAGGAATAGTGTACTTAGGCTCCAGTGTCTTGCTGTCAATCCTGTTTACCTTTCCCCAAGCTCGGATGAATCTCTGACAGTAACCCTGAAGATCGTTGTCGTAATCAAACACAATGCCCTGAATCAACATGTCATGTGGACCATCGCTCCGGGCGTAACCAAACTGTCGTAAAGCTAGAGATGGGTTGTAGGTGATGCCTCCTCTTATGCCTAGAAGTGGCACATTAGGAAACTCCCCACAACGGTCAATGATGGTGACATTCTCCATAGATCTGGAGCACCAATGGATGTCTGAGTGAGAAAGTGACATGATCCTCTTGGACCACCTGAAATCTTGCTCATTCTTCATTACTGAGCGAGGAAGGTGAGAAATAAACCACCTAGAAAGTAAAGGTATGCAGCACATCAAAGTTCCTCTTGCCCTTGTAGTACGGGTGTGAAGAGAATGTAGGATGTCTCCAAGTAAGGTAGGCACTGGATTGTGACTCAGGAATATGTTGATGGCATGAACGTCTATGAACTGATCAGGATTGGGGAACAACACTAAGCCATAAATCAATAAGGCTAAGATCTCCTCAACAGCATCGTAGCTCATAGCCTTCAAGAACATTTGAGCTTTATCCACTAATACCTTGGCAAGAATACCTTTAACTCCACTTCTCGTCTCTAGAACAATGTCAGACTTCTTCAGATGTAGAGCTGCAACAATAACTTCTGGTTTAAGCTCCTTCTCTAAGCCTGTGAATGGCTTCTGATCAAGAACAGGTATACCCAGAAGTTTAGAGAACTCCTCCATGGTTGGAACCAGCTGATAATCAGGAAATGTAAAGCAATGGTGCTTAGGGTCAAAGAACTGAAACAACACACTCATCATGTCTTCACTGAACCCTGAAGTAACTAGATCCAATAAGTGACCATGTCTCTTGTTGAACTGGGAATGATCAGGCACTTGGGAAACCAATCTCTTTGAGCTTGGGAGGTATCCCTACAAAGTTGATCCTGATGGTGTTTCTACGAGCAGAAGCCATGACCTGCAACAAAGAACAAAATAAATCCCTTGGTCCTTGAAATGGTTAGGGAAAATGATATACTCATGATGCATGATGATGTCATGATGTTATGTTCAATCACAAACATGTGGCACACACAAACAAGTCATACAATTGCCCTAGGTTTAAAGGCTTGCATGAGGTTTAAAGGTAAGTACCCTCCCCTGAAGTTAGATGGTTCATCCTGTCCTACAAAAGTAACCAGGTTCTAAGGGATCTCAATATCATTGATCCTTCACAAGGGTGGTTGTTCAGAAGGCAACTTACTTGCCAACCAAAACCCTCCAAGTTTAAGATCTCAATGAGCGTAGTATCGAGTGTCAACCAACTTCAGTCTGCACCAAAGCCGGTTACCTCACTACTTTCTAAAGGCCAAGATGAGTTAACTAGGGTTCTAAAAGTCAGTTAGTGCATTGACAACATATGGCAGCCTCAATATTATCCTCAACTTGACTTAAGGAATATAAGCACCAACCAAGAAGTCGCACTAACTATGGCCACCAGATCAACCGTATCGATATACGTCGTACAGTTTCCTTGGTCTATTGCCATTTACCTAAGGTACACTAGATCCGGGTTAGGACCTTTCACACATAAGAGCACCCCAACAATATAATAATAAAGCAAACAAGGCAAACAATTTAAAGTGATCTTAATTCCTAAGGGTACCCCTCTTAAATAAATCCCCAGCAGAGTCGCCAGTTCTGTAACACGGTGGGAGAACTGACTTTAAACAATGTTGCGGATAGCAAGAGTCGCCACCGACTTTTATTTTATCCATAAGGAAAGGTTATAAAAGAACAGGAAAGACCTTAGAGAATATTTTGGGTCCGGGGGGTAGGTTATGAAAAGGGAAGGTGTTAGCACCCTTTTCATCCATGGTTATCCATGGGCTCTTAGGTACTTAAGCTCACTTTTGAATTGTTTTGAAAGTGTAGTGTGTGAATAGCAAAAAATTTCAGAATAGTTTAATAATAATCCGTGTATGGATGTGAAAAAAACTTGTTTGAAAATTTTGTTGGAAATTTGTTTAAGTGTGAAAAAGTTTTGAAGTGAGTAAGTATCTAGGAGTAGCCTACCCTAATGTTTTAAGGTCTTTCTTATTCTTTATCCTTTCCTTAGTAAGACTATCCCTACTATAATGGAGTAGGTAGTCCTTACTTTGGATGTTAAGGGACATGTGAGGGACAATTTGACTTTGAAGGCCATTGTGGGGTGTAATAAGCAAACTGGAGGGACTATCATCATTTTTCGAAAGGGACTCGATTCGTAAAGGCAACCATAAGGGACTTTGATGATTTTTCTATTTGAGGGACTTGCTTTATACACCCCACTTAACCATTATTCGTAGGCAACTTGAGGGATATCCTTAGGAAGTGAGACGGCGATTAAAATCGACTTACGTGTGTGACGTGTTTATTTTAATTATCTTTATTTAAAAGTGATCTAAATTTATTTTAATATTGCATACATGTTGTTACACTCCCTAATTACTAACCATAATAATAATTAAATAATTAAACAACTTTACATCCAAGAAACAATTACAAAATAATAAGCAAAATAATTAAATAGCAAAGATAAATAAAATATAAATAAGCAATAATAAATAATAAAGGGGGTTAATTCTAAGTTTACTCGGCAAGACATCGCATCTTGTGCCTACGTATCCTTACGGGAGTGGAATCAGAGTAATCGTAGTTCCCCTCAATAGGGAGGTTAGAAACTTTCTTGACTGTGGTCAAGGTCTCAAGGGGAATAAACGCATCTTAAGGACACGCTTACGTGGAGTGTAGAAACTCCAAATCTCTACGTTGAAATGTTAAGTTGTAATTAGGGTTAAATTAGGGATTCCACGGCGGGAAACCCTAAAATGAGCGCGGCGGCTCTTTGACCTAATGCTAAGGGTAAAATTGTAATTTTGCCTGCGGCGAGGCATTTGTGAAAATTAGGGTTTGAATTTTGTAGTTTTGAGGGTTTGAAATTTTGAGGACTATTGGCGCGGCGACCAAACAGCTAGACCTAACCTTCGGATGTGTGTAGGTGACAAAATATTGGTGGAAGTGTGAGATAATTGAATCATGCAACAGACAGATAATGTCATAATTTAAACCATGCAAGCAGAAATTTAAAGGCAGAATTTAAAGAGCGATTGTTAAGTTCGCGAGGTTACATGAGAAGCAGTTATAATGAAAATTTGAATAAAAAATAAATTGACGATAACATGACTAAGCTGCAAAACAAATGACATGGTTAGTAAGCCGAAACAAGACAGCAGTCAGAGAAGTGGCGAGATATTTTCTTTTTGAGACTTTTATCGTTTATTTGTGATATTTATATACAAGCTCTTTAAAAAACTAAGTTAAATTTGCAATAGGAAGAATGGTTTTAATTTTAAAAAGAGTTTTAAAATTTTACCTAGTTAATAAAAAAAAACGTTTAATTTTATTAGAAAAAGAGTTTTGTTTTATTTTCTTTTAAAAAAGAAAAGAGTTTCAAAAATAATAAACAAATTAAAAGATAAAAAGGGGAATAAAAGGGAATTAGGAAGTTGGGCCAGTGATCTTTCATTCTTCGGCCCGGTATGTTCATCATGAGCCAAAAAAACTCTCTTTTAGGGTTACGAAACCCTTGTTGCAGCTCGGCGGCGGCGAATCCCGTGGGGTTTTTGGATTGCGTTTTTTCATCAGCTTCCTCTCATCTCTCTCCTTTCATACGTTGATATTCCATCATCTTCTTCTTCTTCTTTCATACACTGATATCCCATCATCTTCTTCTTTGTTGCGCCATGAACTCTTCTTTGCCCCTGTAGCTTATCTGGAAAAAAAAAAGAAAGTGAAAACCAACGGCTTTAAACAATGGTGGCTTACGTTTTTACGACCGTTAATCTTCAAATCTGTGACGAATGGCCGATGATGTTTTGAAACTGAGGCTGGGAGTGTTGGTTGCCCGCCGTTCGTAATGAACGGTGACGGCGATCTTCTCCGTTCGGTGTGTATCGGTCTGCTGGATGATTATCCCGTTAGGGTTTTGTTCATGATTTTTCCGCCGCTTTGATGGTTAGCCCGTTAGGGTTTTGTTCATGATTTTTCCGCCGCTTTGATGGTTAGCCCGTTAGGGTTTTGTCAGGTGCTATGGTTCTTTATATATCTTTTTCTTGAATGGATTTTGTGGGCTTTTACGTTATTTCTTTCACTGAGATTTGATTTCTGTTGATTGAGATTTGATTTGTTCTGATTTTGATATTGATTTTGTTGAGTTTTTAGAATCGGATATCATTTTGATGCGATTTTTGATTTGGTTCGAAACCTTCCATTTTTAGTTCGATTGATTGGATTCACTAATTTGCTTTGGATATTTGCAGATGCGGATTCGTTTTGGATATCGTGGCCTGTTTGATAAACCGTTATTTCAATTTCGGTTTTGCAAATGTGGATTCCTTTGATTTTGTTGGATATCTGTTCCGTTTTGGTTAACTGGATTATTTATTCTGATTCCATTTGAACTGCTTCGTGATAAACTGAATCATTCTTCTCTGATTTACTCGAACTCAATTCTTCTGATAGGGACCGTTTTGATACTATGGGCATCGTTTTTACTGATGTGGTTCTTTTGATGCAGATTTTCAGTAGACTAACTTTGGTTATCCAATTTTCAATGTCGCTGTGGGTTTATTGGTTTTGGTCCTAATTTGATATCACTGAGTTTCGAATCTGGCGTAGACTGATACGGCTATAGTGTTGGATCCTTTTGATGTCGATTGGATTTGTCTGGGGATTCATTGATGAACTGGGCTGTTTTTATACTTTGTCCATTCAAGTTTATGCAGCTTGTGACTCGTTTTTGGCTTTGAGTAAGAATCTGATTCTGCCATGAATTTATTCTTAATTCTTCTACCTTCTGAACTGAGCTGATTTTACTTCATGAATTGAATTGCTCATTCAAGTTTTATATAGCCTATGAATTCTGTTATGAGCTGATGCTATTTGATTCAAGTGTTTCAGGTGAAATAAAAACGGTTCAGACCTATTGGCATCTAGGTCTGAACTCGTACGGGCTTTGCCGATCAGCTTTGTATCAGTGGAAACAAACTGAAATTTACTTGATAGTCCACTTGTTTACTTGATGGAATGGTGTTTTAGTCTCGAATTCGTGAATCCTTTTGGAAAATCAGTTCAATCCCTATTTCTTTTGCTCTTCATCTTTCTCGGCTGTCCCGTAAATAAGAACATTAACTACCTGATCTGATGCCGATGGCGCGGATTGGTAACCGGGAGTAGGATGCGGCTTTAGTCGTGCCCTCCCGACACTCGATGATGATAATGTTCTGAGAGTGTCAAACAACTTCTAACCTCTTTTCCTGTTGTGTTTTGTTTATCTGTTCTTTTTCAGGTAACCGGGAGCTTCGCGACATGACTCAAAGGAAGGCCAATGAAGAACACTTAGAGTTTTTCTTTTTAGGACTTTTAAAATAGACATTCCTTGTAAATGAAATCCTCTTGTAACCAAATAAGTACCCATGAATCAAATTCAAAAGTTATTTGTCCCCTTCATTTGTAAATTAAGTACTTATGAAATAAAATTCAACAAATACTTATTTACTTCTCAATTATAGTCTCAAATACTTATGAATAACCAATTTGGAAATTATTTATATCTACTTCTTAGTTGTAAATTATAAACACTTATGAATAAAAAATCCACAAATATTTGAATTCACTTCCTAATTATAAAGTATAAATATTCGCGAATGATATCCAAATATACTTAATTTCTCGTCTATGTGTTTATTCCTCTCGTGGTCTCAATCTCACCGCCTGATTAAATCTGAGTGAATTCAAACTAAATCCCATTCATTGTATATCAAGAGAACGCGTTATCAACTGAAATGGAACCCCGCCCAAAATGGTCTTGAAAGCACTGTGGGACTTGTGAACCTTGTGAACCTTCATAAAGTAGCTTGTGGACTTTATGAACTTCATGAAAGGTTATGCAAGTTGTTGGAGAACTTGTGAACCTTGTGAACCTTCTTAGAACACAAGGTCTTGTATTGTGAGGGCAAATTTTGGGGTGCAACACATGGACATAGGGGGAGAAAACAAGATCACTGCTAATCATCGTCAAAAATTGCACAAGATCATTTTGGTTGTCATCATCAAAAAGGGGGAGACTGTAGAAGCAAGCTTCATCTCAAAGTTTTGATGACGTCAACATCAAGATCAAGAATAATTCATCTGTGCAAAAAGGCAAATGCTTTCAAAAGACCAAGATCAAGTGGAATGGAAGTGATCAACATTCAAAGCTTCATGAACATCTGACTGATCAACTTTCAAGTTTTGGACACAAGCTATGGTATATCAAAATCCATTAATTTAATTGATATACAAGTGTTCAACATCTTTATCATTTGATCACATTGCATTAGCATGCTTTTTAAACTATTAGAATTGGTATAACACTATTTTTATAAGCATTTTTCTGAAAAATAGCAGTGTTAACCGATTAACCATATAGGTTAACCGGTTAACCATTTCAAATTTTGAATATTTTGGGTATAACGTTCAAGTGTTAACTGATTAACCATATAGGTTAACCGATTAACACTGAACGTATTTTGAAAAATGGCCTTGTTTCAAGTTCAAAAATGTTTTAAAAATTATACCAGTTCATATTTTGAATTATACTCAAATATACCTTTTGGAAAAGGTGTGTTTACAAATATAAATTCTGAGTTTTTCAAATTGGAAAAATATCCTCCAATAATCAATTTCAAAACAATTCTTTGAATCAAATTCACCACTCTTCAAATACTTTTCAAATTTTTCAAAAGTGTTCATATTGATCATATCTTTCATATGCATAGCATTGAACACTTGTGTTGAAATTAAATGAGTGAATTTTGATCAGAAGGAGAAGATCAATCTCAGCATTGACATTACCATTATTACTCTCAAATCAAAGTATTCAGATTACTTGTATTTTGACTTGTGATCCAGGATTGTTGGACACAAGGGTGAGTGTTTACAAGAGGATTGTTCTTGTACACTTGTTGATTTTTATTGTTTGATAGTAGGCCTCACCGGTTGATGGTGTGATAGGTTGTACTTTATTAAACAATAGTGAAAACTCTCTTTCGTGTTGAAAGGGGAGTGGAGTACTCTCAGATTGTGAGGGGAACCACTATAAATCTTGGTGTCCACTGTCCTTTTACTTTCTACTGCATTAATCACCAAGAACCTAACCAGTAAAATTTCAAGAATACCGAAAAACCGGAAAAAGTCCCTAAAAGCCTAATTCACCCCCCTCTTAGGCATACTCTGTACTTACACAAAGTCCTCAGACTGCGGAAGTAACGACTAGGGAACAAACTTGCCCCTGCTAGCTGGTAACTACAACGGAGTTGCCCCAGACTAAACTGTTCTTTGAGAGATTCATCTGATCTTGACCTGGTCGGCTCTGATTAGCTGAACGTTGTAACAAATGATTAACAAATCCTTCGAATTGGTTGCCCCAGGCTGAGCTTCCTTCATCAAATCAAATTCCCTAGCTGACAGCATTTGTTGGGGTTCCTTTGACATTAGATCGTTTTGCATGCAATGCTATTCACTAAAAATTGGCAATTTTCAATGTAAAATTCATGCAGTCTTTTGAAAACATTTTTTTGATGAAACACACACGGCGGAGTGATCAAGCGATCAAAGTGAAAGTGATCCAATCATTTACAAATAATGGATAAAGTGATGAACACACACAATTAACAAAGATCATTAGGAGTCAGGTTATCCAACCTTGCTGTAATATACTTTCGAAACAACCTTTACCTCAATTAGGTCTTTTAAGGATTGTAACGTGGCTCGGTTCACGGTTCATGAAACAAAGTATAAAGGCTCAAAGTTATTTGTCCCACCCACTCTCCATGATGAACTCCAATCCTACACCCAGTTAACTCAAACTATTCATTCAGGTTCTTACATGCTTAAGAATTAAACTGATGATAGTTGGTGATGGTTTACAAACCTAGGGTAGTCACAACTCCCTTACAGTATTTGATAGCTTTTGCTATCGAGGATTTTTTAGAGTGAAGAATCTTACAAAATTCCTCTCTTTTTATCCCTGACTTTTGTCTGAACTTCTTTGTTCGAATATACAGTCAGTGGGATGCCCCATTTTTTGCCTAAGTCTCCTTCATAGGTTTTGACTTAGCGGGCTTTTCTTTTCTCATTTTTCTTCTTTCTTTCGAGAAAGGGGGTGACTACCTGGTTTAATGGATACGGTGAACCATCATTGTATTTTATGCTGAAAAGCATCTTCGACACTTGCTTGTTGTGTACGAAGGAAAACTTGAGTGCACCACCTTTATATGAAAAGTGTCTTGCATGCACATATCTCCAAGTTAACTGAGAACTACCCGCCCCCGGTTTGAGATTTAAGGTTTTTTTTTGTAAAGAAAGAAAACTCCCACTTCTAGGCTCGAAGGGGTTAATGAGGGATTATCTTCCTTATTTCTCCAGTGTTTAAGGATTGAAACAATGCCTTACATCATTGGCAGAGTTATGAATATAGTTTTCATCATCCTCCCCAATCTTTGCTTTAAACAACAGTTTAGTAAACAAAAGAAATTTTTGCATTTTTCGTCATAACGATGAAAGAAAGAGTGAAACGAATGGACTTAATCAAAAGATGCACAAACATTTCATTAATCTTGCCAATTCAAAATGAACAACAGCTTACAAGCAAACACAAATGCAAAGAAAATACAACAAAATGCTGAAACAGTTTACAACTGCCAGCCTTAGGAAATTAAACTGTTTAACAAAACAAATTTCAGGCCTGATGCAGGGAAACACCTTCCACAACCACTTACTCTTTGTGGTACAGTATTATGAGAGGTCTCGCGGGTCCTTTGCCTTTGGATTTAAGAATCGCGGTGCTGTCATTTGATTTATCCTCCTGAGGTTTCAATAACTCTTGCAGTCTTAGCTTAAAACCTTCACACTCTTCAACTAGGTTCCCTGTGGTCCCAGTATGATACCCACATTCCACTCTTGGGTGGTCCTCTTCGAAGATCAAGTGTTCATCAACGATCAACTCTTGTACAAGATAACTTAATGCCATACATGCATCTAAGTTGTGTCCTTCGTCTCCTTTATGAAATTCACAGGTCAGGTTCGCATTATGCCATGGTCCTAGCACAGGATTGGATGATCACGGAGTCACTAGCGAATTCTGAATCAATAGCGAGTACAGTTTACTTAGCAATACTGGAATTCGTTTACCGCAAGCCTTATTTTTCCTGACATGATTCTTCTTATTTGATCTCTGGCTTGGAGAAGCTTGAGGAGGAAGAAACACTGAGTGCTGAGAGTCTTTAGTTGAATGCTCTAATGCCATTGTATGATAGTCCCATTTGGTGTTGCTATTGAAGTCCATAGGATGAGGAGAAATCACCGATTTCAGCTCCTTTGGTAACATTAAGTCTGGCAATATCTGACTGTATGACATTGAAAACGGACTCTCTGGTTTCCTTAGTCTTTGTCGGGCGTGTTGACGCGGTTGACTGTTATTTGGTCATTGATGCCGAGGATGTCCTTGAGTTGGAGGAACCATCGGAGATAATGCATCCCTAGTTTCTCTGGACGCAACATGGTCAGAGTGACCTTCTTTCTTCATCATATTCTACAATGTCTCAAGCACCCAATTCATCTGACACTTGAGAACTTTGATGTCCTCTTTCAGAATTTCTTGAGCCCTCAATAGTTCTTCCATTATTTCCATTTGTCCCGGATATATGCTAGGTATCCTCTATCTCACTCTACAAGAGGGAGACAAAGAGACGCAAGGCTGAGAAAAGAAAATTCAAAATGCAAATGCAATGCAAAAAGCAAACTGGTTTTACGAAACTCAGAAGATTGACTAGGTCAAAACCCTCATTTCATCAATTGTTGGAAAAGTTACAACTTTTTTTTTTAAAAATACCAGGAATCGATTGAGTTTTACAAAACTAGTTGCGACATGATATGCTCGTGGTGATATGATGAGATGATGCACACACCATACAAAGGCAAGTATTCCAAATTCAATGCACATGCACAAACAAAGACCTCATAGGCTCATGATCAAAGCATGGAGTCGAAGGTCTACCCATCCCAAGGATTTGCACTATGAGTTAGTTGTACCTGCCGAACGGGTTCTAACATATTTCCTAGAGTCAACAACCCATCTTTTGGATATTATCAATTTTCCAAATTACTTGCTAATCGATGATATTCTCAAGAGAGTCTCGTCCAAGTGTAGCATCGTGTATCAACTACTTCGAGATTACTCTCTTATAGTCATTGCACTACGTCCTAATAAGGCCAAAGTGGGGTAAAGATGTAATCTAAAGGTCCACAATGTCAAGGGCTCCTTTGTTGAGGGTAGTAATGTTTTCATGAATACTCATTCAACATCACTAACTCTCAAAAGGGCCTACACTGAGCGGTGGTTTCTCAAGTTAGCTTGGTCGGGAATCAACTCCCTATAAGCCTTCTTGAATATACCACCATCCTATCATAAGTGCGCTCAAGTACGGGTATAGTACTGTCTCACAACTCAAAGTTCCCAACACACAAGCATATATTGACAAATATACAATGTTAAGCAGATATTAACAAATATAGCATGTAATCAAACAAAATAGGCTAAACCCTCAAGATTAAGGTATCATTTCCCAGTGAAGTCGCCATTCCTGTTGTGGTGAGAATCGTGATACCAAGCTATTGAATTAACTTGAATCTTTAATTCTTAAATTCACTACCGGACTTTAATTTATCCAAAGGAAAGGTCTAAAGAAAGAAAAACACTTTTTGCGATGTAACAACAATGCTAAGAGATTCATGGATTGGGGGTTGGTTATGCCTAGGGTAGGTATTTCACATCCTAAACATCTGTAGTATTCTACAGGAACCTTTTGTTTGTTTACATGCTAAGTTTGGTAGATATTTGCAAAGGTTGGAGTTGGGTAAATGGTGAAGGATGAAGGTAAAGACCTAATTATTGTTTCTAAGTTTGCTCGCAAAGACATCGCATCCTCTGCCTACGTATCCTAACTAGGATAGAATCAGAGCAATCGTAGTTTACCTCACAAGGGTTGAAGAACACTTGATTACGATCAAGGTTCAAAGGGGAATAAACATATCCATGCTTGTGTAGAGTTTCACAAAACTCTCTATATCTATGTTAAGCACTCAAGAAAGGGGAGTAAGTAATCATATCCATGATTCTTACATAGAGTTAACTAAACTCTACCTATCTCTACGTTATAAGACCAATTGGTTCTATCTAGACCAAAAGGAGGAGAAGGGGGAAGGTTGCTCGTCAAGATATCACATCTTGTACCTACGTATTCTCATTGTCCAATGAGAAATCAGAGCGGTCGTAGTTCAGACACGAACTACAAAATAAGGATCAATTGGTTCTTTCCAGACCAAGAGAGGGAGAAGGTTCTATCCAGACCTATGGGTTTAAATCTTATTGGTTCTATCCAGACCAAAAGGAGGGGAAGGTTCTATCCAGACCTATGAGTGAATTGAGCTATCTATGACCCAAGGGTCAATAGAGAGACTTTTCCTTTGGAAGGAGAAAGGGGAGGCATCTTAGATGAGAACTAAAGATTTCCATCACTTGGGGGAGAAATACTTAACCAAGTACTAAACATTTAAGCATGATGAATATAAGAGATATGGTTACAACCAAACAAGCAAGCATATGATAATATCAAGCAATGATTTCAATCACGATAAATGGTTACGACTAAAGCAAACAATCAAGATATTACAATATCAAAGGGGGTAAGTTTTTACCAGACTTAATGTAAAGGTAAAAACCAAAACACATCTTAACAAAGAAGGGGGTACATCTTAACAAAGATGAAAGGGGATCTTAACAAAGATTCATCTTAACGAAGATGAGGGTTCTTAGGGCTTACAAGATGACAAGTATACTTACAGGAATCATGCCTACATCAAATAATGTTACAACAATGTAAGGAGACAAATGGAGATAGATGGTTACAACCAAACAAGCATGCATATCACAATAAGCAAGTATTAGATTGAAATAAATGGTCACAACAAAGGATCATGTATCTTAACAAAGGTGAATAGCATATCTTGACAAAGATGAAGGTAACAACCATGCAAACAAGTCACAACTTGAAATTAAACATGCCATAGGTTCAAGGTATATCAAATGTAACAACATTACACATTGATGACGATCAAATACAAACAAGCATGTTATAACAGTTAAACTCAAAGTTTAAGGAGTAAAACACATAAGCTCATGGTGACAACCAAAGGAGAATAATCCCTAGCATGTTAACTAACATATGGGAATTTAAACACAAGCAAAAATCTCACAAGATAATTCAAGCATGATCTAAGGAAATTCAACAATGTATAAGACAACGATCTTAACAAAGCTCCACATAGACAAAGGTCATCATAAATATGAACAACTTGGAATATTTTTACATCACATGAAATTAGACATTAAATTGAACAAATTGCAAAAAGAATGGGTTAAAAATGATGAAAAATGAGCAAATTATGATTTTTTGAAGTTTTCATGAAAAAATGAAATAAAAATGGTAAAAAATGTCCCCCATGGGGATTGAACTCAGGACACAAGGGCATAAGGTCATAAGGGCGCATATCTCTACCATTGGGGTGGCTATACATCCGTGTATTTAGCCACCCCCATAAATACAAAAGGGATGTTTTCATGGATTTCTGGGCAAGGCAAGAGAACAAGAACAAGTGAAGAACTGAAATGCATTTTGATTCATAACTATGGCAATATTCAATCTTTTTCCATGAAATTTTAGCCTAAACTGGATGATTTTCTATGAGGATCACAATAGTAACAATCATTTCTTGAAATAATGCACACAATTAAGAACACAATGGAACATGCATTTTGGCACTTTGAGATGCATTTTGAGACACATAAGCTGAATCAGGGGTGATTAAGATTGAAAAACAACATGAGCAAATCATAAATGTGATATTGAAAGTATTCTAACAAGAAAATAATTCACAGCAGCCTTGGATTAAGAAATGGTACATGATTTGCACATGTAAACATGGTATGATGCATTTTTGGAAGCCAAAACACATATTGAGCTGATTCAAACTAGACAAGCATCACACATACACTACAAACATACTAACAGGAGGTTCTTAAACTCAAGGACCAACATGAATTAAGTGACACAGAAAGTTGGTAGCAATCATAGTTTTCATGTCCCAAACATCACACCAATTCTGTCATGGATTTAAAAACTACCAAACCTCTAAGAGGCATGTTAAGATGCAGTTGAGATTAAAACATGTGTTGAAATGATTCAGATTAGACAACCTCCATACACGTGCTTCAAATATGTTGATGGATGTTTCTATACCTTAAGACCAGTCATACACCAAACAGAATATGAAGTGGTATGTTTATGGCAAGCATAGCATGAAAATGCAGACTGTGGAATTTCAATTGAGCAGGTTTAGTTCATGTAAATAGCAAATGCAAGTCTCAATAAAGTTGGCTGATGGTTAGAGACTCATGGATCAGTCAAGTTAATGTTATAACAGGAATGTGGTATTGTATTGCAAGCTGTGGCATGAGATACAAACTGTTTTTTTTTAAAACACAATGGTAATGCATCATGGGAGGGAAGCATGCAGTTCATATAGAAACAGATCATGAAAACAGTGCACACACATCATAAATATAAAGATGGATGAGATCAAGACCAAAATTCAGGCACACTTCAATTAAATCAGAGTTTGGCATATTAGTTGAAATGCAAAACCAGTCTTGGTGAATTGATGAGGCAGCAGGTCTGTTTTTTAAATGATGAAATTTCAAACCAAAATAATGAATCACACACATCATACACATGCTGATAGATGAAGTTGAGTTAAAAAATAGCACATTGCACTCTAAACAGAAACTAGCCAATGGTGTGACATGTGAAAAGCTGTCTTGGGAGCAAGTGATGGTGCAATATGTGTATTTTCATATGCAAAGGTTTCATGCCAAACTAATGACATACACACATCACAAACATACTAAATGATGATGCTGTGCTCAAGAAATCAGAAATGCATCTTGCAAAATACAACTTGGTATTGCTGGCAGCTTAGGGTATACAAAATGGACAAGTTTCATAAAAACAGATGGAAGAAAGTGCAAAGCTTATTCTTGATAGAACCACATCAATACAACATTTTACAAAATAACATGCTTTAACAAAAGCTAAAATACTGCAGTGAGCACAAACTCTTGACAAAGAGCAAGTTTGGGACAGCATGGACATGGTTTTCAACACAACACCTCAAAATTACAAAACATGACAATGTGATATAAAATGAGGGGGTTAAGTATCACATACCTCTTGTAGACTTTTTGCAAAAGCTCGAGAGCAAAGAAACCCAGAGATCTTCTTCTTTGGCACAAACTTGAAGTTTGCTTCCTCTTGAAGCAATAAGCAATCTTTAGGTCAGTTTGAGCAATGAGCCTTCTAATTGATTTTTGGTGATTTGGACAGTTGAAGCAAGATATATATGAGGTGTGTGGATGGTTAAAACAACTAAAACATGCATGGATAGAGATTTGGCAGATTTTGTGTGTGGAGTCAAACTTGGTTTGGTTGCAAGTTAACTTTTTGAAAAATGGTGATTTTGAGTGGTTTAAGAGCTTGAAAACCTCCTACACATCATTTGTGGATTGTGTAGATGGTTTGTGGTGAATTTGAATGAGTGAAAATGATTTTGGAAGGTGTTTTGCTCCAAGGCGGATTTTTGGTTTTCTTTGGATGGTTTTCTTCACTTGTAAGAAAGTGCAAGGCAAGATGAGAGCAATGGTTTTATATTGGGTTGTAGAGTGCTCTGGTGTGTCTAACATCATAGAGAATGCCTCTATTTATAGTGAAAATGAAGGTGAGGGCAGATTTAGATTTTGCCATTTTTGGAGGGAGATTTGTGAAGAAATCTTGCCAAAATCTTGTGGCAGCTTCTACACATCAGTTCCTTGGCTCAAGGAAAGCAAAAATCAAGTGGAATGATGGACATGAAGTGACTGAAGAGAGCATAGAGGGTAGGAAAGCAGCTGCTGCAGATTTCTTGGAGAAAAGTTTCTCTTTCCTCTTACACATTTGATTATTTTATTCCAAGTTACTTGCAACTTGCCTCTCTCTTCACATCTTTCATTTTTCTGCATTTTCACTCATTCACACCTCTAATTATCAGATTGAATATGATCCAAGGGTTGAGGATAGCTCAAGTTGTGAAAATCTAAATTTGAGAAATTTTGACATAGTGGTTTCAAGTGTGGCAAGCCCAACTTCTATGATCCATAACTCTCAGCTCACAAATCCTATTGAGGAGTTATAGTACTTTTTGGAAAGCCCTCATGTAGCTCTAAAACATTCATATTTATAAGATCCTCAGATTCTGGATGGAACTAGGTTGAAAAACCCCCTCAAGTTGGCTGAAAAAGTGAATTATGCAGCCAGAAAACTTAAAATTTCTCTAAGTGTTTTGCACTCTCAAAGTGATCTTGGCTATAACTCCAATTCTATGCATTTTTTGATCATGGACCACTGTGGCACTTTTGTAGGATTTGTCCAGACCTATCCAACAAGATTGGAACCACCTCAACTGGATGTATGGTTAGGGAGTTAGGGTCTTGCCTCTTTCAAAACCCTAATTTCCCGATTTTTCAATTACTCTTCAATCCTTGATCCAATGGTCATGAAATTTTATGGGAATGTGTAAAATGACATAAGGAATATCTTTGATTCATATCATCAGGTCCAATTCCTTATGGTTGAAGAGTTGGCTTTTCGGTCAACCATACGATTGATCGATGACTATCGAATCGTCCGTTAATGTTCCGGATCTTCCAAGACTTTGAAACTCCTTGAATGGACTTCACTTAGCCGTAAAAACGTGTTGGACCAGGATTGCATCATTAAACCTCCCTTTAGATCAAAAGTCAAACTACAGTTGACTTTTCCCCCTTGAAAACCCTAATCGGGTATCCTGAACTGTAGTTACTCAATCTTTGGGTGACAACCTCAAATTGGATTCATTCCTGACCCAATGTAGTATCATTGACCTTGTTGATAGCTGAATCAATCCAAAACATTGATTGATCAAACCCTCGAAGCTTCGATTTTGACGGTACAGAACCCTAATTCATCTGCATCTTGACAAAGATAAACTTGAAACAGGTTAAGGTTAGATAATCAAATGAATATGATCCTAAAATTATTATGAGGATATAAGGTGTCAAAATTTGGGGTGCAACAGGGGTATGATCCCATGTTCAACCAGAATGGTTTGGGTCGCAATGCTGCGTACGCTAGGTACGATAATGAGGGTCCTTATTGGGGTGAAGACTGCCAAGAGGATGCTTTCTCTGGGCAGGGCATGGGTTATGAGATGCCTACTGAAAACGACCGCAGGTTCAAGATGTTAGAAGAACAGGTGAGAGGTATGGCCAATCAAAATTCTGTGGGGTTAGACATGGCGAATATGGGATTGGTTCCTGGTCTGAGGGTGCCGCTCAAGTTTAAGGCTCCTGCTTTTGATAAATACAAGGGGGATATGCGTCCAAGGGTTCACGTACGGTCTTATTATAGGAGAATGTCTGCTTATTCCAACGACGAGAAAATGTTAATGCACTTCTTTCAGGATAGTCTGTCTGGGCCGTCTTTGGAATGATACATGGGGTTAGAGCCCACCCAGAATTGAAGCTGGAAAGAGCTGGCCAAAGCTTTTGTGAGACACTACCAGTATAATATTGACCTTGCTCCAAACAAGGTCCAATTGCAGAATCTTTCTCAAAAGACTGGAGAGAGTTTTAAAGAATACGCCCAGAGGTGGCGAGAGCTTGCAGCGAGGGTGCAGCCGCCCATGGTAGAGCGGGAATTGATGGACATCTTTGTGGGTACATTTTCTGGTATGTACTATGACAAACTTCTTGGCTGTACGATGAGCAGTTTCTCTGATATGATACTACTGGGGGAGCGTATCGAGAATGGAATTAAGATTGGTAAGATTCAGGCTGGTGAGTCAACCTCGGCTGGAGGTGGTAAAAAGGCTTTCGGGAATAGAAAGCAAGGAGATGTTAATTCAGTGTATAGTGCTCGGAGAAAGAATAAAAGTAAAAATTATCGCCTACAACAACAAGTCGCCAGTGTGACAATCCATGCACCACAACAACAATAACCGCAGCAGCAGAGGCAACATAATTCTACTCAGCGAAGAGTTCATAATGGAAGGCCGAAGAGAGTATTTGATACACCGCCAGTGTCATATGTTGAGCTTCTTTAGACTTTGCTACGGTTACAACTGGTTGAGAAAAGGACATTGGCCCCGCCGACAGGCACACCTTCTTATGGTTACGACGCCAACGAACACTGTGAATTTCACTCTGGGGCGCCCGGTCATAACATTAAAATTGCCAGGCCTTCAAGCACAAGGTGCAGGATTTAATTGATAGTACAGCTATAAACTTTGGGCGTGAGGGACCCAACATTGTGCAGCAACCGATGCCAAACCACGGAACAACAGGAGTGAATTCTATTTTGACAGATGCAGATTTAGATCTGGTGATGAATGTAGAGGAACTGAGGACACCTCTGAGCTACATAAAGAGCAGATTGTTGAAGGGCGGGGTCTTCCCCGGGTGCGATGAGGATTGTGTGGATTGTTCAACCCGGCCTGAGGGTTGTGATAAATTGAGAAGTGGTATACAAAGTCTGATCAATGAAGGTACGTTGCAATTTGACCGCAGTGATGTCGAAGAGAAGCCTGTCAAGGCGATAGTTGAAGAGCAGGGTGAGGTTGCAACAATTACAATTTCGTTCAAGTCTGTTACGATATCGGCGCCTGCCAAGCGACCGACTATCACCATAACTAAAGTTAAGACCATTCCGTATGAGAGCACCAAGGTCGTTCCTTGGAGTTATGGGGCAGAAGTTTATTGTAATGGAGAGAGGATTTACCTGGATGATTTGCTGGTGGGATCAATTGATAATCTGGTAGGAGCGGGCGGCATGAACCGTAGCGGTAGAATCTTTACTTCGCCCGAGGTAGAGGCTGAAAGGATTGCAAAAGGGAAAGGCAAGGTTAATGAGGGAGTACCTTCTCAGGAGAAGGAGAAAGAGCCATTGACCAAGGATGTAGAGGAGTTTATGAGACTAATCTGAAAGAGTGATTATAAGATTGTTGACCATCTGTAGCAAACTCCTTCTAAGATTTCAATCTTGTCCTTGTTGCTTTGTTTCAAAGCTCACCGGAACGCCTTGTTGAAAGTCCTTGAAACATCCTATGTACCCCCAAGAGATTTATGTTAATCAATTGGAAGGGGTGATTGCGCACGTAAACGCAGGGCATGGTCTTGGATTTACTGATTTTGACTTGACGCCCAGGGGTCGCGACCATAATAATGCACTACATGTTTCAGTTGAGTGTAAGGGCACTATTATGTCCCATGTTCTTGTTGATACCGGGTCATCCCTGAATGTTCTGCCTAAGAAGGCACTGTTGAAGCTGGATACCCGAGGAATAATCTGCACGCCCAGTGATTTGGTAGTAAGAGCTTTTGACAGAACTCGAAGGTCCGTATTTGGGGAACTGACTTTGCCAATCCAGGTGGGTCCAGAAGTGTTCGATGTCGTGTTCTACATTATGGATACTCAACCAACGTATAGTTTTCTGCTTGGACGATCGTGGATTCACTCCACGGGGGCCGTAACATCAAAGTTGCACCAAAAGCTCAAATATATGGTAGATGGCAGTATTGTCATTGTATGTGGTGAGGAAGATATTCTGGTGAGCCACCTATCATCATTCAAATAGGTCGAAGTGGATGGAGAGATCCACGAGACACTGTGTCAAGCCTTCGAAGGAGTGCAGATCAAGGATAAAGATCATGTCATCAGCAAAGGGCCAGAAGTGGCTATGTCTTCATATCGGGAAGCTCAAGCGGCAGTTCAGGCCGGGGAAACCAAAGGATGAGGGCAGGTCCTGGATATTCCTGTTAAGTAGGATAAATTTGGTTTGGGTTATCGCCCATCGTCGTCATCACCGAGCGCGCCAAGATTCAAAGGGCCGGTTGTGTTCACTCCTGGAGGAGTCAGTTACGAGAGGATTAATGATGTGTCCGATGCTGAAGACGGAGACAGTGACTGTGATATGGATTCATGGATCAGACCTAGCGAGCCAGGATAGAGCTTATGCAACTGGTCTATCCAAGACTTTATCCAAGTGACGATGAAACAATAATGCTTGTTTTTCAATTATTGTACAATCCTATGTCCTACCCGGGGCATAGTGATTTTATTTCAGGGCCTACTTGCTTATGTGCATGCTTTGTTTAATCATCAAATAAAGACGTTTTTCCCATGCAAATTTTGTGATCCTTGTCTTTCTTATTTTATTAAAATGGAAATGTGGTTGTGTGCTTTGTTTGCATATCATTTGAAGCATTTAACCATTTTCCTCGCAGGATCCACATTTCAGATGACACCGATCAAGAGCTTCCTATGACTCGCTTCGACTTTGAGCATTCGATCTTCCAAGCCGAAGAAGAGATTGTTGAGGATAATGACTTACCAAAAGAGCTTACTCGATTGTTGAAACAAGAAGAGAGAATCATTCTGCCTCATCAGAAGGAAATTGAAGTCATTAACTTGGGGTCCGAAGAGGTTGTCAGGAATGTTCGGATAGGGGCTGCGCTGCAAAGCGATATCAAGCAAAGATTAATCGAGATGCTTCGAGAGTATATTGATATCTTTGCTTGGTCTTACGAAGATATGTCGGGGTTAGATACTGATATGGTGGTCCACCGTTTGCCACTGCGTGAGGAATGTCCGCCGATTAAACAGAAGCTCAGAAGAACTAGACCAGATATGGCTGTGAAAATTAAAGAGGAAGTACAGAAACAGTGGGATGCTGGTTTTCTTGCTGTTACCACTTACCCTTCTTTGGTCGCCAATATAGTACCAGTACCAAAGAAAGACGACAAGGTGCGGATGTGCGTTGATTACTGAGATCTGAACAAGGCGAGTCCTAAGGATGATTTCCCGCTTCCTCATATTGACGTATTGGTTGACAATACTGCTCAATTCTCTGTGTTTTCCTTCATGGACGGCTTTTCGGGCTATAATCAAATTAATATGGCGCCGGAGGATATGGAGGAAAAAACGTTTATTACCCCGTGGGGAACGTTCTGCTACAAAGTGATGCCCTTTGGTTTGAAGAACGCTGGGGCAACATATCAGCGTGCTATGACGACACTCTTTCATGACATGATGCATAAAGAGATCGAGGTCTATGTTGACGATATGATTGCCAAATCCCAGACGGAGGAAGAGCATCTGGTCAATCTTCTGAAACTATTAAAAAGGCTTAGGAAATTCAGGTTGAGGCTGAATCCTAATAAGTGCACCTTCGGGGTGAGATCTGGAAAGCTATTGGGGTTCATTGTTAGGGAAAAAGGAATTGAGGTTGATCCTGCAAAAATAAAAGCTATACAAGAAATGCCAGCACCGAAAACGGAGAAAGAAGTTCGTGGCTTTTTGGGGAGATTGAACTACATAGCTCGGTTCATATCTCACCTTACAACCACGTGTGAGCCATTGTTCAAATTGTTGAAAAAAGATCAAGCGGTGGTCTGGAACGAAAATTGTCAAAAGGCGTTTGAAAGAATAAAATAATACTTGCAGGAACCTCCAATATTGATACCCCCAGTAGCCGGGAGACCATTGATCATGTACTTGACGGTTCTTGAGAGTAGCATGGGTTGCGTTCTCGGTCAACATGACGAGACTGGACGAAAAGAGCATGCGATTTACTACCTGAGTAAAAATTTCACAGATTGTGAGTCCCGTTACTCAATGCTCGAAAAAATGTGTTGCGCACTCGCCTGGGCTGCCAAGCGTTTGAGGCAATATATGCTAAATCATACAACCATGCTGATTTCGAAGATGGATCCGATCAAATATGTCTTTGAAAAGCAAGCACTTTCTGGAAGGATTGCCCGATGGCAGATGGTACTGACAGAGTATGATATTCAGTATGTTTCTCAAAAGGCTATCAAAGGTAGTGTTCTGTCAGAGTACCTTGCTGAGCAGCCAATTGATGATTACCAGCCAATGAGGTTTGATTTTACTGACGAGGATATCATGTACCTAAAGATGAAGGACTGTGAGGAGCCGTTGCATGACGAAGGTCCTGAGCTGGGTTCTCAATGGCAATTGATATTCGACGGTGTTGTTAATTCATATAGAAGTGGAATTGGGGCAATCATTACTACTCCCCATGGGTCGCATATCCCATTCACTGCCAGGTTGACATTTCCAGTTACCAACAACGAGGCCGAATACGAAGCGTGTATCATGGGTCTTGAGGAGGCTATTGATCTAAGAATCAAAAATCTTGATGTGTACGGAGACTCCGCGTTAGTCGTGAACCAGATTAAAGGAGTATGGGAGACTCGTCAGTCTAATCTGATGCCTTACATGAATTATGCAAGGAGGTTGTTACCTTTCTTTGACAAGGTAGAGTATCACCATGTGCCACAGGCAGAAAATCAGATGGCAGATGCTCTTGCGACTTTGTCTTTGATGTACAAAGTTAACTTCTGGAACGAGGCTCCTAGAATAGTTATCTCTCGCCTTGATCGACATGCTTTCGTATTCGCCATTGAGGAAGCTTCTGATGGCAAGCCTTGGTATTTCGATATCCTAAATTTCCTAAAGAACCAAGAGTATCTGAATGGGGCATCCAGCCGCGATAAGAAGACTCTTAGGAGATTGGCTGGCAATTTCTACTTGAATCCAGATGGTGTTCTGTACAGAAGAAACCATGATTTGGTGCTTTTACGATGTGTGGATGAGAAAGAAGCTAATCTGCTTATGGAAGAGGTCCACGAGGGTACCTTCGGTACGCATGCCGGTGAACATGCTATGACTCGAAAGTTATTGCGAGCAGGGTACTATTGGCTGACAATGGAAACCGATTGTTTCAAGTTTGCGAAGCGATGTCATAAATGCCAGATTTATGCAGATAAGATTCATGTGCCGCTGAGCCCTTTGAATGTTATGGCGTCTCCGTGGCCTTTCTCCATGTGGGGCATTGATATGATCGGCAAGATCGAGCCCACCGCATCCAATGGACATCGTTTTATCTTGGTAGCTATTGATTACTTCACTAAATGGGTTGAAGCAGCATCGTATGCTAATGTTACCAAACAAGTGGTAGCCCGGTTTATCAAGAAGGACATCATCTGCAGATATGGAATTCCCGAATGAATCATTACTGACAATGGTTCGAACTTGAACAATAAGATGATGAAGGATTTGTGCCAGAATTTCAAGATCGAGCATCACAATTCATCTCCCTATCGGCCCAAGATGAATGGCGCTGTCGAGGCGGCCAATAAGAACATCAAGAAGATCGTTCAGAAGATGGTTGTGACATGCAAGGATTGGCATGAGATGTTGCCTTTCGCTTTGCACGGTTATCATACGAAGGTACACACATCAACCGGGGCAACTCCTTTCTGACTAGTATATGGTATGGAAGATGTCCTACCATTGGAGGTTGAGATTCCTTCTCTCATAGTTTTGCTCGATGTCAAACTTGATGAGGCAGAATGGATAAAGAATAGACTGAATCAGCTCAGCTTGATGGACGAGAAGAGACTGACATCTATTGCATATGGTTGGCTGTATCAGAGCCGGATGAAGAAAGCTTATGACAAGAAGATACGACCTCGAAGCTTTCAGACGGGCGATCTTGTGCTGAAAACGATTCTCCCACCACAATCAGATCACAGGGGCAAATAGACTCCCAACTATGAAGGTCCATATATCGTTCGAAAGGTCTTCTCCGGAGGAGCCTTATTGTTGTCAACCATGGATGGCAAAGATTTTACATCCCCTGTGAACTCGGACGCAGCTAAAAAATACTTTGCTTAAAGAGACCCGATGGACAGGAAAAAGATAGTCCAGGCAAAAAAGGGGCATCCCGGCGAACCAAGAAAATAGAAAGAGGTTCGGGCAAAAGTTAGGGATAAAAATTGAAAAGATGTACACCCACGAAGTCGAAAACCTAAAAAGGGCGACTTCAGCAAAAATGGGTATCCCGGTGAATTGAAAACCCACAAAGGGCGATTCAGGCAAAAGTTAGGGATTTGAAAAAGCAAGTGACTGCGGTCCGAGTTTGATACTGCAGTACTTAGTGGTTCGAGAGTACTTGAGGGTCGATTATCTGAGACAATCTCTTCCGAAGACGGAGCATCGGGAAAGCGTCGGAGTCAAGCGAGTCATAGGTGGATCAGCTCATGGTGTTTGTTTGTACCACGTTGCCGACATGTATACAAATTTCTTCTTTGTACCTCTGTACATATTTGTATTTTACTCTTGCGTAACTTCCTCTTTTCAGGAGTTACATCTAGTGTACAAAACTTTGCCTATTTACAGGCCTGTTATCAATAAAGCATACTATTCAGTACTTGATGTTTGTTTCTTGTTTTAACTTTTACTGTTTTGTTTGTGGAAAACGCCGATGTTTTTGATAAACTTACACATGCATAAACTTGTAGGCCTCGGCCGATAATTGTTAAAACTTTGAATTAACTGAATAGTTGTCACGGGTACTGACCAAGATAGTTCCTTTTGTGTAGAATGTCTTGTGTTCATTTGTGTTTTGCAGGGCCGTCACCTTTGCAGCAAGTGGCCAGAGGAATCGTGTTCCCCAGCCGAAGTCCCTTAATGTAGAAGCAGGCTCTATGTGAAACTTATTCCTCCCCAGCAGATGGAATTTGTTTTTCCTCCCCAGCAGATGGAAGTCGTATTCTATCCCTAGAAGAGTGGGATGCGAGCTAGCAAGCGGGTCGAGATTGACATCCCCGACAGAGCGTGCATTCCCGGCAGAGGGTGATGTGCACAAATCAATTCCCAGCTGAGTATCCCCAGCATAATTAGTCCCCACATAGTACAATCAGGTTGTCAGTGATTTGAAAGGATCCTCCCTGTGTGGGATTGTCCTTTCTGTTCTCCAGCAGGTTTTCGTTCCTTTGTCAGGATGATCATCCCCAGCAGAGTTCGCAACTCCGAGTTTGCTACTCCCCAGCAGGGTTGTTTCTTCCCCTAGCGGAAGTCGATTTCACCTTTCTAGCATTTATTTTGCTGGAATAATCCTGTGATACCTGTTTATCCCCGACAGATCTGGTTTGTCTTCAGCATTTATTTTGCTGGAGCGCCTCTTTGCATTTTGCATATATCATCATATTTGCATCTACCCAAACACGTAGCATTTCCATGTCGTATGGAACATTATGCCATTTTCAAACATATGCATTTTGAAACATAAGTCAGGTTGGTTACCTCTTTGTTTTCAAGTGTTTTTCCCTACAGGTGATTGGAATTCTTGTTCAGGAAGATGTCCAGATATTCAGATTCTTGGCATGAGACATGTGATGATAACGTTCGTCCTATCATGTTTCATTTATCAGAGTTGCTTGGTTAAGTTTCTCTTCTTCCCCAACGGGTCTTCTTCAGATTGCTGTTACGTCAGCATTGAAAGGTCTTTGAAGTTGTTATCCATCCTTGTTTAAAATGGATGTCTGTCAGTTGTCAGAATTTCCCCACAGAGTTGTTTGTTCAAGTCTTCGGACGCCCGGTTCGCGCTTCACGTAGTGCTTTGCCCGTTTCTTCGGGAATGGAAGGTCAATGAGATGTATTGACTATTCGCGCTTTGATTTAGTGCTTTGCCCGTTTCTTCGGGAATGGAAGGTCAATGAGATGTATTGACAGTTCGCGCTTTGATTTAGTGCTTTGCACGTTTCTTCGGGAATGGAAGGTCAATGAGATGTATTGGTAGTTCGCGCTTTTATTTAGTGCATTGCTCGTTTCTTCGGGAATGGAAGGTCAATGAGATGTATTGACGATTCGAGCTTTTAGTTAGTGCTTTGCTCGTTTCTTCGGGAAGGGAAGGTCAATGAGATGTATTGGCAGTTCACGCTTTTATTCAGTGCTTTTCCTGTTTCTTCGTAAATGGAAGGTCGATGGCGTAACATTGGCGGTTTGCGCTTTACGTAGTTGCTTTGCTCGTTTCTTCGGAAATGGAAGGTCAGGGATGATATCTGATATGGCCATATGACGGTGCCCACTTATTGTAGCATATTTTGGAAGATTTGTTGTTGATCCAGTATGTAGATTAAATGCCTGGGGCGTCACACAGGTGGTTGATGGTGAAATCGGGTGTTCTTTATCAGATGATTGATCAGTTGTTGCCGTGACAACCGGATTCAGCGTTCTGGATATTGTTCCCCAAGCAGTTTGTGTAGTATATTTCTACGGTTGGCAAATTTCCAGGTTCTTTGGTATTTAACTGTCTTCTACCTCGAGTTTTCGAAAGCCATTCGCTTTTCACCCAGTCGGGTCCAAGCCGCTTGAATATGGGCAGTTGTTGCACCCCAAAATTTGCCCAACCTTTTTCTCACCTGGTTTATGTTTCATTGCATTAGCATAGCATTGTTCTGGCATTTGCATAACATAACATTGTTCATTTAGCAGGGGATCAAGTATGGTTTATGTCAAAAGGAGCCTAGTCAGAGGTTTTATTCAAGCTTGAGGAGTCACCAAGGTCATCAGGAAAAGGGTTGAGTTCTTAGGAAGTTTGGGTGCTTGTATGTGGTTCATATCCTAGCTTGGGAACTATTTGAAGATCATCAGAAGGTTGTGAAACTTTGGTCATGGATAAAGTATGTGGATAGAGCCCATGGAGTTCCTAGAGGGTCATG
Source organism: Lathyrus sativus (assembly GCA_963859935.3). Classification (NCBI taxonomy): domain Eukaryota; kingdom Viridiplantae; phylum Streptophyta; class Magnoliopsida; order Fabales; family Fabaceae; genus Lathyrus; species Lathyrus sativus. Next base: position 13,075,914 of record OZ012735.1, on the reverse strand, counting down.
GTGGAGCTCAGTCAAGTTTTTGTGTCAAATGCAAGAGCCACAGTTGAAGTTGGTGCAACTAGGGTTTCACCTGGTCAACCCTAAGTCAATTGTGCAATTGAAGAGGATCAAAGCCTACTTCTAGGTCATGGATTTCATGGAATGACATGTTGAAGCATGTGAGATGTTGTTTCACAATCAAGTCAAGAAGAATCAAGAGTGGAAGATGTTGCTAAGTCATGGTTCCTAGGGTAAAATCCCCTACTTAGTGCCTAACTTCAAGACCATGTAAGTCAAGATACAAGTCCCATATGACTTTGGGACAAACATGATACTTGTAGAGGATGTTCATACCTTTAATTTGAGTACTAGAAGTCATCCATTGGATTTATAGAACTCAAGTTACAAGCCAGACAAGTTACAGGTCACCAGATGAATGTGAAATTTGTCTGTGAAAGTCAACTAACTTCCAAGCTACTTTTGACCTAGAAGGAAGTTTCACATGACCTTTTGATAAACATGAAAGTTGTTCCTCATGATCTTAGATTTCCAAAAAAGTCCTAGAAGTCCTCATTCTAATTTGTGGAGCTCAAGTTATAAGCTTTGCAAGGCAGGGGTATTTTGGGAAAGTGAGATTATAGGTCATTTAGCATTATAGGTCATTTTCTCCATCTTGGTCACTTCAAATGAAGTTTTGTTAAACATGAAACTTGCTCAAAATGGGATTTTCAGGTCAACCATGTGTTAAGGAGAGATTGGTTTGGCTTGTAGCAAGACTTGATTCATGAGAGCTTAGTAAAAGGGGATTTTTAAGGCATTTCATTTGAAAAATCCAAAATAAATTCTATGTGTTCAAACAAGACCATGTAAGAGAATATTTTGAGTAAAAAAATCATTCTAAGCACTTTGGCATTAATAGAATTTCCATTTGGGTCTTATTTCATGGTGGTTTAATTTTTTACTTCATGAATAAGTAACATATCAAAGATTGCTCACATGATGCAAACAAGCTTTCCTTTTGATCCTTACACATTCACCAAACCACAAGAAAGCTGATTGAAGCTTCTAGAAGGTTCAAAGAGCCATAATTCGTGCACACCATAGTTGGAGTTTTGAAGGAAACTTGAAATTTGGATCTCACTGATTGGACCTTCAATGGGCCTCCAAAGCCCTCAAACAGGTTCTATATAAGTTCATTGATAGATTCAGATCAATTTTGGTGATCATTTGGAGCTGGAACCAGAGTTGGCAGTTAGAGTTTCAAGAGCAAAATTGAGAATCGTGATTTCTGATACAGAGCAATTCAAGGCAATTCAAAGCTTCAAGCATCTTCAACATACTTCATTGAGTGTATCTACACAAGATTGAAGCAAGAGGAGCACCATAACTGCCTCAATTCGAAGCTAAAACCAGGTTTGAACAATTCACAATTCCTCTAGCTTTAGCATGATCCAAGTAGAATTGACATGTGGTTAGGCTTTAGGAAGATGAGTAGATGGATTTCAGATTAAATTCTTGAGGTTTGGAGACAAACTAAGATGCAACCTGATTTCTGTTTCGATTCGAGTTGGCCTGATTTTGAGGTTTTAGCCTGAATTAGTTAGTTCATGATGATCTATGAAGCATAAGGAAGAGATCCATGGAAAGAGATTGAGTTTTGGTGACACTTGAAGGATTGATGCATTTTATGTTTGCTTTCGTATTGTAAGATTCATGAGGAATTAGGAGAAATGAAGGTTGGATTTGGAATCAGCATGGAAATTAGAGTGGAATTGTATGATTTTTGTTGAGAATTGGTCACCCGTAACTGACTGCTCGCCGGAGAAGACGGTGGCGCGGCCACCGGACCACCGTCTGAAAGTTTCCCTCCATCTGAGATTCAAATGAAGAAGATGAGGGCATAGCCATTGGATTGTTTGAATCAACTGACCTTTTCCACGCATCCAACGCACGAGGATCACTCTGAGGCTTTGACTTGGACTTTTGACCTGAAGCAAAACACAGCGTACCATTAATGCGCTGGCAGGCCTCAATCCCTTGGATTGCATTGACTAGTCCTTGGATCCAACGCTCCTGATATTTTTCCAGCTTTATTAATTCTTTTATTCATTTGCATTTTATTTTAATTGCTTTAATCTTTTAAAATTTATTTTAACTTCAATAGTGATCAGAAAAATAAAGTAAAAATATGTCCATGCTCCTCTCTTTATTTGTGATTGTTTCATGCTTTTACATTTGATTTTTGCCTGATTTTCAATTTATTTGGCATTTTCTCATTTTTGCTATTTCCTTATTTTTTGCATATTTCTTCCCCTTCTTGCTGAATTTTGATTGGTTGTTTGGTAGGGATTTATGATGAGATTTTTGGCTAGCTATTAGTATAGAGATGCATGATCCGTTAGGAATTATTCCATAATTTTTAGACAACATTAGGTTCTATTTTGGATTAGGATCATTAGACCTTCCATTTTAGGGTTCCATTTGCTAACTTTGTGATCTAGGATTTTTTAGGTGACTTTCCCAGTTGATTTGGTCCCTGGCCTTCCTACTATAGGTCTATAACCTTCTTAGGTTACCTTAGAAAAATTCCTAGGATTTTAGAAGTAGTTTTGATATTTTAAATTGATTTGATACTTAGACTAGTTTTAAGTTGCTTCTAACATAACACTTGCACTAGTTGAACTCTAATGGTGGCCCATAGCATAAGATAAATTCTCCTTTCCTTTTGGATAGTGCTTTAGACATATAGGAGCTTCTGTTTGCTTGATAATGGTGTTTGATTTGGTGTTTAGACCTCCTTTTGGTTGCTTTCTTGTAGCTTGATCAATTAGGGTTTAGGAAGAGCTTTAGTTGATTCCCCTTTCTTCAAATAAACATGGATTGCCTTGATTGCTTTCCATTATCATACCATGATTCAAGGTCCCTATGTGGAAGTCTGATCTCTCCTTTGGAGGGATGTATGGCATATCACCAGAGGTAGAACCTTTGAGGATGCCTTTCTTACATGAGTGGTTGAGTGTCATGATGGATTCCCTTGGTTTCCATCATGCTTCCCCTCATTGTTTCAATCATCTTATGTTGACTCTCTCCTCTTTTGTTGGAGCTTGTTGGAGATTGAAGATGGAGCTTTCATCTCCTTCTCTTGAAGATGGCTTGGACTTGAAGTTGATTACAGACTGTTGGTGCTTTGCTGTCAGAAGCTTGCCTTGCTGTGGAGCTAGTTGCTTGCTGTTTTTGTCTGCTATTTTCTTGGTTGCTTTGCTGTATTAATGTGACTTGTTTGGTGTGTTGCATTAGACCTAGGCTCTCATGTAGATTGATCATAGGCCTAATAGCATCCTAAAGGTTGAGTTTCTCCCTTTGCTTGTTTGCATTAGAGTTTGACTGTTTCCCTCTGCTTGCTTTTTACTGTGTGGCTTTGCTTGCTGGTTTAAGGTTGAGTGTTGTCTCCCTTGCCTGTGTGGTGTGTGGCCTTTGTGCCTTGTTTGCTTTAGAAGTTGAGTTTGGCTCCTTCTGCTTGTTTGATGCATAGCATGCATTTTATGTACAGTAATTTCTTTACAGTTAATTTGATTTACTATTGCTTTCCTTTGCCATGTTCCCCTAGTAACTCTGACTTCTCTTGAAGTTATAACAGACATTAGGGTTCTAACCATGCATGATAACATTAGTTAGTTTCCCTCCTAACCTCAACCATAGGACAAACATTGCATGACAACTGTAGGATTGAGTCAGTTCCCCTTAGTTGTGTCCTTTCTCTTCTCATCTTCAAACACCGTTAAAACACTTAATAAAGGTCAACACGTGTTGTGCGTTACGAGCCTTAAGTACTTGAGAAAGAGTTGTTGGAGGGTCTCTCTTCAATAGCCTGGGTGTTTAATGTGGTACCCTTTGGGTGACATGCGACGCATTCACTCTTAAGTCCAAGTCTTTAGTGCAACACGGGTTACAAACAAAGCTCAATTCACTTCTTCTTTAAAAGACTTCAAAAACAGACATCCAAATCCTTTTTGTCCTCTTGGACCCCTAATTCAGGAAAACCCTTTTCTTAAAGGAGAGTTCTGTTAACTTTCGGTTCTATCGCAAACGGTAACGCCTAAGTCTCCAAAGGTCGAGCTGCAAACACCAACTGCTGGAACCGGTTGTTAACTTTACTTGGATAAAAGCTGCTGAACCAAACCTGTGGTCTTCGTAGCCTGAACTACGTTTGCTCTGATCTTTCATGCCGTGTGAAAGTACATAGGCACGAGATGCGATATCTCGGTGAGCAACCTTTCCCCCCTTTCACCCGTAGTTAGGAGAACTACGTTGACTCTGATTTCTCGTTCCAGACGGGAATACGTAGGCATAGAACTGTTGTGTTCTGCCGAGTCACTTTTCTTTTGTCCCTAAGCCTTTAGTGTAGATAGTTTAAACACACCCTTTCAGATAGACAACAAGCGTGGATCCCATCGAGTACGACAGACGTGAGGGGTGCTAATACCTTCCCCTTGCGTAACCGACTCCCGAATCCAGGACTTGGTTGCGATGACCATGCCTTTCCCTTTTCGTCAGGTTTTCTCTGAGTGTTTCCTTTCCCTCCTTTGGGATAAATAACGCACGGTGGCGACTCTTCTGTCATTGTCGGCCTCGTTTTTCGCAGTAGCGACACCTGGGTATCTTTGGAGTAAACTTCCCTAGATCAAACCGTCCATTATAGATGAACTGATAATTACTTTAGCTTGTTTGATTCGTGAAAAAGACTACTTTATTGTGCCCTCAGAAGGCTTTCCCTAGTATGAATCTTGAAAATCTTTTGGATAAACCAAATTTGAGAAGACTGCTTGCCCTGAACAAATATCGAACTGATTCTCAACAGGATTTGGAAGGAACTTGCCCCTGATAGGATCACTGACTAAGTTTCTCAATTGCTTGAAAATTCCTTGAGAGGAAATCCAATTTGCAACCAAAAGAGTTCATACAAACATGGTAATGCAAAGTTCATGCGACTTTTGAAATCAATATTATTTTTGAAAGATGCAAAGTATGAGAGTTTCATATCATAACACGGCGGTTCAAAATACTCAAAGTGGAAAGCAAAGGTGTAATGCCAAAATTATTGATTTGCAAAAATATTTTGGAGTCAGCTTACACAACCTTGCTATAGTACGCTTTCAAAATAACCTTGCTTCAGTTAGGTCTTTTGAGGGTTGTAACATGGCCTGGTTCACGGTTTAATGAAACAAAAGATAAAGGCTCAAAGTTTATTTGTGCCCACCCAATCTACGTGATGATCTTTAGTCCTACGCTCAGTTAACTCATATTATTCGCTCAGGTTCCCATAGGTTAGGAGTTGTACTGATAATAATGACGATGGTTCGGAAGTCAACCAACTTTTTGAAAAGGCAGCCACTACTTCCTTATAACATTTGGTCGTTTTGACCATGAGGATTTTCAAGATGAAGGGTTTAAAACTCTCATATTTTTATTATCCCTAACTTTTGCCTGAATTGTTTCTTGCGAAGATTACAGTCAGCGGGATGCCCTAGTTTTGCCTAAGTCTCCTTCATAGGTTTTGACTTAGATGGCTTTTTCTTTTGATTTTTTTTAAGAAAGCGTATGCCTGACTTTAATGATTACGGTGAACCATCATTAATTTAAAAGACATCTCCAACACTTGCTTGCGGTGTGCGAAGGAAAATTGTGAGTGTAACCTTTATATGAAAGGTGTATTACAGGAACACATAACCAAGTTAACTGAGAACTACCCATGCCCCAAGTTAAGATTGCGGGTTTTTTTGTAAAGAAAGAAACTTCAACTTCTAGGCTCGAAGGGGTTGACAAGGGAATAACTTCCTTATTTCTCCAGTGTTTGGGGATTGAAACAATACCTTACATCGTCAACAAATTTTGATTGAAAGCATACTGATAATAGTTATGGATATAACATTTTCATCATCCTCCATCAAATATTTGCATAATCAAAAAAATTGGACAAAGAGTAAATAATTGAAAGATAAAGTATAAAAGTACAAATAATAGACGAAATGAATTGAAATCAAAAGTTGCAATGCTCATTTCATTAATATGAGAGTATAAACACTAATTAAAAGAAAACAACTTAAGCAAAATGAAGGAAAGTACAAACAATGAGAAACAAAAGGCCAGGTGACTAAATTCGTATAAAGATGAGTCATCATGTCTGATTTCAAATCATTGATCTCCACTTGGATTTCAGCGTTGTGTAATTCTTGCTCTGACATCTTGTGTCTATAGTTAGTTCTAGTCTGATATCGGTGTCGAGGAATCACCTTGACGACTCAAAGGTACACCAGAAGATAAAGACAATTGGACATGAGTTACTGGATAAACAAAGGTATGCGATGAACCATGCAAAGATGCAAATGCGATGCAATGGTTTCAAGGATTTCAACGGTCAATTGTGAATATTTTCGAGGAAAGCTGAAAAGTTTTCGATTTTGAAATGTAAGGTTTTTGAATTTGTAAAGACAGTTGAATTCCTTGAAACCATGAATGATATGATACTGGATACAATTCACAAACACACAAAGCAAGCAAAGTTCTTAGGTTAGAGAAGCACGAACGGAGCCAAGGTTTACCCATCCTGAAAGGTATGTACTATAGATTAGTTGTACCTGAAGAACAATGTTCTAAAGAGGTGCCCAAAGTCATCAATTCATCTTTCAGATATTATCAATTTCCCGACTGACTCGGTGGTTAATAATATTCTCAGGAGAACCTCTTTTGAGTGTAGTATCGCGTAGTAACTATTTCGGGACTACTCCCTCATAGTCATCACACTACGTTCTAGATAAGGCCAAAGTGGTGTTAAGGTACTACGGTCCCCAGTATCACGGACTCCTAGCCGAAAATAGTAAGTGTTTTCATGACTACTCGTTCAACAGAACTAATTTTCAAGAGGGCCTCAATTGAGAGGTGATTCTTAAGTCAGCTTGGTCGGGACTCACTCCCTATAAGCCTCGTCAAATATATCACCTTCCTATAATAAGTGCATTCAAGTCTGGTGTAGGACTTATCTCACAACAATGATACCCCAAGCAAGGTACAACAGATATATATATATATATATGTACACACAAATAGATAATAAAGCAAAAAAGCAAGCATGAAAGCAAGATATGGATAACCGTCAAAAGATGGGACAAGTCCCCAGTGAAGTCGCCATTTTCTGTTGCGGTGAGAATAGGATATCAAACTATTAGTTAATTTGAATCGCAGCTTTAGTTCACAACCGGTCTTTAATTTATCCGAAGGAAATGTCAAAGAAAGGAAAACCTAATTTTGCATCGTAAAAACAGAGCGGGGAGAGATCTAGGATTCGGGGGTTGGTTAAGCTTAGGGAAGGTATTAGCACCCTAAACTTTTGTAGTACTCTACAGGAACCTCCTGTTTTAAATGTTGTTATTGCTAAAGTTATCTGCTTAAGGGTTAATGCTAAGGGTTAAAGATTAAAGACCTAGGGGTTAGTCCTAAGTTTAATCGCCAAGATTCGCATCTTGTACCTACGTATCCGAGGTAGGGAATGGAATCAGAGTAATCGTAGTTCCCCTCGAAAGGGAGGAAGAGAAACTTCTTGACGGTGATCAAGGTTTCAATGGGGATGAAAACGTTCTTAAGGAAGTGCTTACGTGGAGTGTGGTGACTCCTATTTCTACATTGAAATTGATTTGAATTTAAAAAGGGTGAAATAGTTACTCCACGACGGAAAACCTAATACGGAGTACGAAGACTCCTCATCCTAATGCTAGGGTAAATGGTAAAACTGTCCACGGCGAGACGCCTAAAAATATGAGTATGGCGACTCGAATTCTTTAGGTTTGAAAGATGAAAAAATGTAAGGGTTAAGAACTATTGACTCGGCGGTCAAACGGTTAGACCTATCCTTCGGAGGGGAAATTGAGATAAAGAATGCAAATGACAAATTAAATAAGCGACAAAATTGAAATATGAGAAAATGCGAGAATAAATAACTGAACAAAAGCGACGATTGCCTCACATAAATTACAATAAAAAAATGAAGTGCGCACAATAAGGGATTAATAACTGTACAACTGAGAAATATGAAAGGAACGACGGTAGCATTAAACGAAATTAAACGGCAAGGTTAAAGATCAACTTAGCAATTAGGTTAGACATGTTTTTAAGAGTTTTAATTTAGAAACTTTAATTTATAAAAGGAGTTTTAATTTTAAACATTAACTTTTGAAAGTTCATTTTAGTATTTTAGAATTTTTAAGAAAAATAGTTTTTATTTTTCTTACTTCTGTTAGGTTTTAATTTAGTTTTATTGTTAGAAATTGATCTTTACAAAAATTGGAAATTTAATTAGAAAAGAAATAAAAAAATGTATCAATAAGCTAATAACTAACTTAAAGTATCATTAGATTTATTAAAAAATGTTAATATAAAATCTAAATTTTTGAATTAGAAAAATTAAATTTTACATTAAGTTTATAAATTAAGTTTTTTTTTTAAAATGGTTTTTTATTATTAAGTTTTAAAAATGGTTTTTAATTATCAAAACTAAACATGATTTTGATTAATCAAGCATAATTTTAATAAATTAATTAAACTAGATAAAAAAAATAAAATAAAATAAAAGGAAACAAATATAAAAAGAAAGGGTCAAGGCTGAAGCATCATTTGTTAGGGTTTCAAAACTCATTCTCTCCTTCTTTACGGGCGCGGCGGCCATGGAAGCTCTTGCGGAGCTTTTTCGTTCTTCAATCTCTTCCTCATCACCATGTGTCTTCTTGGCCCATTTGATTTTTCATTCACTTCTTCTTTGCTTTCACGACCATGGTTGTTCCTCTGTATTAGTTGAAAACACATGAAAAAGAAGCAAGTTTACCGCGACGGATGGTTGAACGATGATGATAGTGAGTGAAACTCACATCTGAGTTCACAGTGGGTTTCCAAGTTTTTCTGATGAAATTTATGATGAACTCCTATGTTCTTCTTGTTTCTGATTTGTGTCCCTTCTTTTTTATTTTCCTGTGATAAACTGATGATGTTCATGTTGTTCTTATATTGATTTGTTAGTTTGGGCCTGGGCACTTGCGATTTTCATGATGAATTTGTTGCTATTTTAAATTAATCTTCTGGAGTTGTGGTGATTTTTGTGGATTTATGGTTTTTATTTTAATTTTTGGAGTGGAAATCTGCAAAAGTTGTTGTTATGTTTTGTTTGTTGATCTTGTTTTGGAGCAGCAATTTTGGGATATATTGTTTAGCGTTTGATTTGGTTCAGAGGAACTGGATATGGATTTCGTTTCCACTTTGGATATCCATGGATTTTTGGGTTATGGATTTTTATGACTCATTTGGCATGGATGCAAAAATCAAATTTTCAGAATAATCACTTTTTCAAAAAAGCACTTTTCCAAAAAAATTACTTTTCTCTCTCTTGGAATACAAACTTGAACAAATATTGTCGGGTCCGTGTCGGGGTCAAAACTTAACAGTCGGGGGATGCGGTGGCATTTATTTGTTGCCCCTCCCGACGTACCTGATGATAAACTTTAATTGAGGGTATCAAAATAATTAATAAAAACCACCTTTTTAAATTAAATTGATGCTAACCATTTAACGACTATTTTCCTCTGTTGTCGGTTTTTGTAGGTCCGAAAATTCGAAGGTTGAAGAATTGGACGCGGAGATGATCATAGAAATATTAGGAATCCTCAGAACTTAGGAATTAATCTTGTAATGATTCTTGTACATTGTAATAAAAAATATATATAATTTAAATAAATAAATTAAATTCTTTCTTAATAATCTGAATTTATTTCTCCGATCAAATTCCTCTGAATAAATTCATCCGATTAAAATCACGACTAAATTCATCTGATTAAATTCATCTGACTAAATTCATCTGATTAAGTTCATCCAAATAAATTCAACTGATTAACTTCACCCAAATAAACCTGGACGTTTCAACCTCCGAATTTGACAGTTAAACATCTCGCAGCATTTAGCCTTAAATTTCGTCCGACGTAACCCATGAGTTCAAGCAACTCCCTTTGTGAATTAAATCGTACACAGTGGGATTTTCCTACAACAACACACAGACTGAGCAAACCGATTAGCATTTAGTTAAAACGCAATGCAGAATGAAATGAAATGCAAAATGAACCTAATGATCTAAGGGTAAAATTTGGGGTATGACACCAGGTTACAACCAAGGTCAGAACCTCATACATGTTACTTAATGAGCATACATTGGTGTCGAAAATATATCTCCTTTGGATAGATAAATTCTCTAAACCAAAACACCTCCAACAACTTCATCCATAAATTTCAAGAATAAGCTACTCAGTCAGCATACATCGGGTTTAGAAATTTATCTTCTTTGGGAAAATATATCCCTTAGAGAAAAGCATCTCTAATAGTTATATCCTTAATAAACTACAATCTCTACATACAATTGTCCTCCTTTGGGAAGTCAATCATATTAATAACTAAAAAAAAATTCCTCAAACTAAAAAGAGACATATAATTGTCCTTCTTTGGGAAGTCAATCATATTAATAACTAAAAAACCATTCCTCAAACTAAAAAGAGACATACAATTGTCCTCCTTTGGGAAGTCAATGATCAATTATATGAAATTAGAACATCGATACTTACTTGTTGAAGTCATGATTCAGAATTCCGAAAGGATGAATAGCTGAATCTTTCTCTGTATCTCACATTCTCATTCATAGGTCTCAATGGGGTAAGTTGTAGAGTCATCCGTTATATTTCCGATTCTTGTGATTATAAAGAGAACATATCATATAATATATATAACTTTAGTCCCTACTCATTATAAACTCAAGGTTAAAACATACACTTTTGCTCATATCAATCAGGTTTCAGATACTCAGCCTTTAATTAAAAGAGATCACTTACCTAATAAAAAAATTATATATGTATCCCATCATAATCACAATTAACTCGTGTTTTACAAACTAAATAACTATTGATTGTATCTCATAAAAAATTAGATAAATCTAGCCCTCGCATATTTCTTGTTACTCAAAGATGTTAATTTTTATCTAATATACAAATAATCCTATAAAATTGCCAAAGGCCTTTCCATTTTTGTTATTTGATAGTTGTGTTTTTTTCTTCTGAGGTAGAGGTTTTGGTGGTGGAAAACTAAATATATGGAGGTTATTCTCATATATCTTCACCAGGATATTCTTATTGTCGCAACTGCGAAAATGAGGTGTCGGCAATGACAGAAGAGTCGCCACCTTTCGTTATTTATCCTACAGGAAGGGAAAGGAAACGATCGGAACAAACCTAGCAAAAGGGTAAGACAGGTCATCGCAACCAAATCTCGGGTTCGAGAGTCGGTTACGAAAGAGGAAGGTATTAGCACCCCTCACGCCCGTCGTACTCGACGGGATCCACGCTTGTGTGTTTATCTGATGGGTTGTTTAACTATCTAGCTATCAAGGTCTGGTTTAAAAGAAAATAAATGATGACTCGACAAAGCATCGCGCTCCGTGCCTACGTATTTTCGTCAGGAACGAGAAATCAGAGGCAACGTACTTCGGCTAACTACGGGTTATGAGGGAAGGTTGCTCGCCAAGATATCACATCTATTATCGTCAGAGAAAATCAGAGCGGACGTAGTTCGGGATAAAACGGAACACAGGTTTGTTCGACTATTTTTACCCAAGTAAGGTTAAACAATGGTTCCAGCAGTTAGGGATGACGCCTGTTTGCGGTGGAACCGAAGCTTAACATCACTCTTTTCATCAGAAAAGGTTTCCTTGAATTAAGGGCCCACGGGGCAAAAGAAGTTTGAATGTTCGTTTCATGTCTTTTATCGAAAAGAAGTGTCTTTTATGAATGTTTGTAATTCATACTGCACTAGAGACTAGGACTTAGGAGCGAATGCATTGCACATCGTCCTAAGGACGTGTACTAAACACTCTAGGCAATTGAGGAAAGGCCCCCCAATCATCCTTTCCCAAATGGCTTAAGGCTCGTAGCGTACAATATGAATTTGCCTTTATTAAGTGTTTTACTGTTGTTTGAGATGAGAAGAGAAAATGACTCTACAGGGGAAACTATCAAGCATCCTAATGTTTTCATACAATGCATTCATCCTATGATTGAGGTTTGAAAAGGGAAACTACCCTAATGTTGTCATGCATGGATTCAATCCTAATGTCTATCATAACCTCTCTTGAAGAAGAGAGGTTAGAGATCCTAAGGGGGTCATGGAAAAGGGGTAACAACCAAAAGCAAAAGTCATCAAGCAATTGGAAGAATAACTATCAAGCTAAAGATGCAATGTAGCAGTACAAGCAAGGGAGACAAGCTCAACCTTCAATGCAAACACAGCAGTTACAAAAGAAAAAGAAACAGTCAAGCAAAGGGAGGAAAAGTGTGTGGGGCAACAGCCGCCACAAGCGCGTCTCAACCTTTAATGCAGTCATGCATCTACTTAGAGTATCTACTCATGAAAACTACCCTAATGCATCACAACAAACATTTAATCAGTCATGATGAAGAGATTATGGAAGGGATGATGGGAAGCATGATGTATACCAAGGGTATCCATCATGGCACTCAACCATACATCAAATGTTATATCCTCAAAGGTTTTACCCTCATGGTGTGTCTTTAGTCCTTCCAAAGGAAGGACTAGGCTCCCCTGAGAGAACCTTGAGTCATAGGATAGGAAGTGGAAAGATGAAATGCAAGTAAAGCACAACACCTAAAAGGAGAAGTCATTCACCTAGAATTTCTAAAGGAAACCTCCAATGTTTACCTCAAAGGAAATTAAACCTAAAGGAAACTTAAATGGTATATTAAATGCTTAAGGATCAACCTAAAGATAAATCAAACTATGAACTAAAGTATAATGGAAATATTGGGCACCTAAAGTTCGCAACTAAGGTCACTAAGTGGCAAGACTAAACTAGGATTACCTAAAAATAGCCCACATGTAAAATCCAAATAAAATGGGAAATATATCCTAAAAATTCTAATAAAAAAACCAGGGGTCCCCTAGGGTGTTAGGAAGGTGTGGTAAAAATCCTAGGTCAAAAATCTAATTTTAAAAGTATCAACTTAATGTTAAACCTAGATGTGTACTAAGGGAAGTCTAAATTGGGAAGGTCCTAAAATACTAGTTTAAACCTATATCTAGAGTCACCTAAAAAATAAAGGAAAAATCACCTAAACCAATCAGGGAGTATAGAGCTATCATGCAAAATATTAGGTCTTAAATCAAAACTATGATCTAGTAAAGAAATCAACAAGCCAAACATGCATTTTTACATTTTTTATAACCTAATTAAAATGGAAAAATGGTATTAAATGGAAAATTAACCAAAACAAAAATTGAACAATTCACAAAATTACAGAACATGTCAAGGATCATTCATGATTTTTTTCATAATTTTATAGCAATTATTCCTATTTTTCTTGAATTAAAAACAATCATGGAATTAAAAGAAATAAAGAAAGTGAATTAACAAAAACAGAAAATGCTGAAAATAACACAGCCTTTGGATCTAACTACTAGTCAAACAAATCAAAGATCCAGAGCGCGCCACGCATGCAGCTGACTGAGATAAGTGAAACGCATTATTTCACAAGGGGATAGGGTGTGTTGCGCTGACTAAGATACACGGTGAGTCCTAATCTTGGGCATTCATCCAAAAAGTATGTTCATCTAACAATTCCCAGCCTATCCACGTCACTAAACCCTAGTCAACCACTCTGAGGCTTAATCTTACGTGTGAGATCTAATTACCTGGTCAAGGGAGTCAAACCAATCCAATGGCCTAAGCATCATCTTCCTCGTTTGAACTCAAGAAAAGGGAGGGAACCCTCACGGCGGCCGGAGAAGATTCTGATCATCTTCTCCGGTGGTATCAACAGTGACTTGGTTTCCAAACCTCACCAAACTACACAAAAATCATACGAATCGCTTCCTCTCTCCATGTAGATTAATATGAACCTATCATAATTCATTTTCACTCAAGAACCAAGCTTACACGATGCTCAATAGAAATGGTGTCATGATACTAACTTCCACAAACAACAATACTTTCTACCCTAAATCCATCTATGAACTAAGAGGAACCTAACCACATATCAAATCTACCTTAATTGCACATAAACTAAGAGAAATCGTGAGAAGCAAGAACCTGATCAGATGCTTCAATGGTGGCACTCTCAAGTGTTGAACCTTGCTCCAAACGATGCAGAATCAACCAATGATGAATGCTAAAGCTGTCTTGATGCTTGATTCTTCTTGAATTTGCTTCAATATCCAAAACAAATTCTCACTTGCAAGCTCCAAATTCTCAACTGCTCCAACTACTTTTCCCTCCAAATTGCATCCTAAAAAAGCTCTGAAAATGATCTAGAGTTTATATACAAGTTGTTTGGATCAACTTCAGGCCCATTCATGGCCCCTAAAGCCCATTTCCAAATTTCAATTTTCTTCACTTTTTCAAAAATGGCAATGCACGAAAATGCTCTGTTCTGAGCTCCAATTGTGTTCAAATCCAATGCTGGGGTTGCAGTGTGAATGAAGGGACATGATTCAACCCTTGATTTCAATCTATGGTTGGTATTTGTTATGTAACTTATCCTTGAAGCAATTCCAAAATTGGCCATGAAATGGGACTCCATTTGAAATTCTAAGAAGGACAATCTATTCACACATCAAGTGTACTCAAAATATGCATAAACTTGCAATATTTTGAGCCAAAATGAATTATTTTGAATTTTTTTCATTTTAATGCTTTTAAAGGTTCATTCATGAAACTTTCTTCAACAATTTCTCATTCCAAGCCAACCCAACAACAACTTAATGTTTGGTTGGATAAATAACATCATTTTGAATAACTTTCAAGTTGAACAAATCTCCACTTGAGGCATGTAAGATAGTGAAATGGACCTATGATCCAAAATGACCTATAATCTCAACTTCCCAAAATACCTCTGTCTTGCAAGCAATGTATCTTGAGTTATACAAATCCAATCATGGACTTCTAGGACTTTTTGGAAAGCTAAGAAGATAAGGAACAACAATAATTTTTGGGCCAAGGACAGGTGAGACCTTCTTCTAGGTCAAAAATGGCATGGAAGTTGGTTGACTGTCAAGCACCAAAATCACATTCATTAGATGACCTGCAACTTGTCTGCCTTATAACTTGAGCTCCATAAATCCTATCAAGGAATTCTAGTACTCAAATTAAAGCTATGATCATGCTCTACAACATTCATGTTGGTGCCAAGATGAGATGAGAATCACATCTTGAGCTATGTGGTCTTGAAGTTGGGCATCAAGATAGGGGATTTTACACTGTCAAGCTTAGAAACCCTAGCTCAATAACTTCTCACACTCTTGATTCATGATGAGTTGACCTTAGAATCATCTCTTGGGCACCTCAATACATTAATCCATTATCACATGGCCTTGAAATTAAGTCTCAACATTCTTCAAATTCAACTGTTGACTTAGGGTTGACCAGATGAAAACCCTAGTTGTACCAAACTTTCTTGTAGCTTTCTGTACTTTGCACAATGACTTGTCTAAGCCACCTAATGACCCTCAAGCCATCCCATGAGCTCTCTCAAGGATCTAGGTCTCTTTCCATTGATTCAGAATCATCTGATGATCTCCCATACCAACCACCCACATCTCTGGGGATCGTCAACTTCTTTGATGAAGATATCAACCCTTGAATACTTGAATGAAGACTCTTGAATAGCCTTTGACCTCCTGCATACATGTCAATGCAATGCATATGCTAATGTTATGTTGAATGCAATGAAACATAAGTTAGGTATAAAAGGTTGGGCAAATTTTAGGATGCAACACTTATCATATTCCAAAAAGAAAATTGTCCTTTTATTATGATTGAAGATTAAAAATAAAAAAGTAAAGAAAAGTTAGGAGTAATGAAAGGTTGAAAATAAATATTTTTCTTTACTATTATGTCAGGTTTAAAAACTCACTTTATTATCATGTGGCTCCTTATCTTTAATGGGAGTAAATTAAATGGGTAAACTAAGATATTTTTTGTGGGCTCAAAGTGTTTTGTAGGATTTAAAAAATTTATAGTTGATTTGAGTAGTTTTTACTTTAATGATGATTGTCTATAAGAAACCAAAACTTGACCCCACATTTAAATTTTTTTATTCAAATTACCATTAATTTTAATTAATTTAATGCGGTTGGAATATTTTATTAATATTAAATAATATTATAATATATTTCTCATTGAATAGTTAACGTTAACTATATAGATGATAGAAACTAAACTTTAGTTCATTAGATATCATGTCAGCTCTACTATAATGCAAATTCTTTATTACTAACGTAAATTATACAAAATTTTGGTTTAACAACTATGCGATATACATAATACACTTATATAATTAAGAGATATTTAATGATAATTTTAATTTTATAAAAATATTTTTCATTTTCAAAAGTGCTAAACCTACAAAGAGATAAAACCATATTCTATTTTTTACATGCAAAGTGGAACAAGTATGGCTAAAATTACCAAGTTATTGTATATTTGGATTCTAGATATTTCTTTATTTGTTGCCGTATCTCATGTTGTTGGTAAATAATTCACTTTTTTCTTTCTTTTCTTATAATTTTATTCATTCCACAATTTTTTTAATCATGTTTTCATAATAATATTATACCATTTCTTGTCGTTGCAGGAGAATCTATTAAATTTCACATTAAATGTGAAATTTATGACGATTGTCCAAACTTTAAGGGCAAATTTGTAGCTATTGAGTGCATTGATCAAAAATGCTTTAGGGAGGCGAATGATATATGAGAATTCATGACAATGAGAATGAGGATTGGAATAGCCTTTGGAATATTAAAGCCCCACCAAGGATTAAGCATCTATTACGGAGAATTTGTAAATAGTGTTTACCGACTCATGCTAAACTTCGCCAACATCATGTCCCTTGTCCTTCTACTTGTCAATTCTGCAAGAGTAATCTAGAAGACGATTGACACCTTTTCTTTGGTTGTAATGAGATTATTCAGTGTTGGAGGGTAGTAGGTTTGTCCATTATTATTGATACTCGATTATATTCTTTCCATAATGCTAAATCGCTTATATTATATATTTGTAGTAAGGAGGATATGAAGGTTGCTTGTAGAGTTGTTGTCATGATAGATGAGATATGGAGGAATAAGAACAACCGAAATTTGGAACAATGAGTTCGAGGAAGCTCCAAAGCTTGGATGGTTAGCCTTCCGCAAGTGGCAGGAATGGTTTTTAGCCCAAAAAGTACATGTTCTGAATAACGATCAACAAGCACTCCCTTCTTGGAGTCCCCTATGGAAGGTTGGTTGAAATGTAATATGGATGCATCTTTCAAGAATGGAACTGGCACTTCTAATAGGAGTTGGTGTGTTCGTGACCACTTTGGGAACTTTATTTCTATAGGTGTGGCTTGGGATCCAAGAATCATGGTTGTTTATGAAGCTGAAGCTTTGGCTCTTAAGGAAGCAATCCATGAAGTCATTGAATCGAATTTGGAAAATGTGATGTTTGAAAGTGACTCCCAAATTGTTGTTCAAGCCATCCATTCCAATCATATAGGTGGTTATGAGCTTTATCTTATTATTAGTTCTATAAAAGCTTTGTTAAGTGTTAATTCTAACTTTGAGGTTAAACTTATTAGTCGTCAAGCGAATATGGTTGCCCATTATCTTGCTAGGGAGGCCAATTCTTGGCCTAGATGTATTTCTTTAAATTTAGCTCCTTCTTGTATCGAACATTTTCTGATTAATGATATTCATTGAGTTTGCATTGATAAAAAAAAGTAAGTAGTATTGCAATAAATATATTGTGGCAGTTACAAATGTGACATAGTGGCGTTTTCGACCGCTTTAATTATGGCTATGAGGTAAAATAACCATACCCATAATATAATTAAATTGATTTGCTAAAGTCCTAAATTTGTGAATTGGTTAGTGGATTGCCCAATTCTCTCTCTTTACCTTTTTTTTCTTATATAATATAATCGTGTGTCATATTCTTTTTTTAAAAAAATACTCTAGCTATTTTTTTAAAATTGTTTTAACATAAAAAGTCTAAATATACTAAAAAAAATTATAATAAAAATATTTGTAAAACTAAAAGTTGCAGTATTTAAATTTACATAAAATATTTAAAATTTATTAGCATTAGCATTAAAATAATCAAAATTCAATCTTAAATAATTTAAAATCATGACTCACAAAATAATAAGTGTTCAAAAGTTTAAAATTGAAACAACTAAATATAAACACATCAAAGTTATCACCCATCAAATTTTAAAAAAAAATATTGTCCAAATAATTTCCACTATTAAAAAAAATATCTAAACTTTAACATTAATATCTTCAACCAAACTCCAATAATAAAAATTTAAGTATTATTTCAAATATCTATAATTGATATATGAAATAATATTTATATTTGTATTCATTAGCATACCTAAAAAAATAAAAATATCTAGTAGATAATGATAAAATTTATGAATTTATTGATTTTTATGGGTTGAATCTGGGTTTATCCAAAATCTAATTGTTTTGAATAATTTTTTATTTTTTAAAACCATATTGACCATCAATATATTTATTTAAAATTTCTTAATGCACCATATATGTTAATTACGCACCACACAAAAATACTAAAATGTTCTTCAAATTTCGGAGATGCATCTCTGGTCGCATTCAATACACACTTAATGTAGGCCATTCTGAGTGGCGTTATATTAGTTGAGTATTTTAAATAGCGGAGATGCATTTCCGATATATTCCCGTAGATGCATTTCTGTAACGTATACACAACACTAGACGAGGCAGAAACCACAAACTTGTAATTTGGCAAAATAAAATTAACATACATAAAATAAAATAAGCATTACATAGATGGTTTAAACATAAAATGCAACATTACACTTCAGCATCCAGGTGGATGCTTCAATATTTTCACAATATTTTTGACCGATCTTGAAATATTCACTTCCAACTCGTGCGAAACTTTTGTTTCGAAACGGAAATATCTACTCCACGTAGCTCTTACATCTGCATTTGCCTTAAGCTCAATGTTGTTGAACTCAATCTTCCCTTTGTTGTCAATCGACGGTGAACAGCACTCGAGCTTCACAATTCTTCAATTGTCTCCGTAAGGTAGGAGATTATGGATTTCGTATTTAATATCTGCAATGAAGGTGTACTCCTTGAGCTTTAACTTTTACCGTGTCGCACTGGAGAAAAAGATATTTACGACATACCATATGATGTTTATTTGTGACATTTGAGACATTTTCACTTTGTGAGAAATAAAAAATAAGAGCACATTAATTTATAAAAGTTGTAGACAAATGTGGACCATTCAAAATCTGACACGCTGATTATGGAGATATATCTCTAGTTCCACACCCTATTATCTTGTTCCGGATATGCATCTCTGAAACCTTTCCTAAACAGGCAAAAATCAGAACCTTTGAAAACAGAACCTTTTTTTGACAAATCAACAAATGTTATGGGAAAGATAAAAAAACGTATTAAAATATTAAGACACAATATGACAAATTGAATATATCAAACTTCATTAATATCGAGACACAATTAAATACACTTATTTGTCTGACTAAATAGGAAATTAAAATGAATTTAAACATTTGTCGCCGGCTAAATCTATGGGTGATACCCCCTTTGACTTTTGTGCATCTGATTCCCTTTCAATGTTGCTCAATTTCTAGAACTCTTATATCCTTTCTATAAAATGGTTCGGCCAAGTCTCGACTTTTGTTATTTAACGAGTCTTCTATTTCGGTGATGTTAGTGGTATAAGGCACCTTCGTTTCAAGTAAACTTGAACAAAATGTTATGATTTTAAAATCCAGTCAATAGACATAATAAGATCATTTCGATCTTGAGGTGAGGCGGTACGCAGTGGGAAAAAGGTTTTCGAAAAATTGTATCATGTAAGATCAAAACACAGTATATCATACGCACATGCTATGAGGTGGTCCATTTTAGGGAAACACATCCATTTTTCCTCCGGTGCAAGCCCACTAAGGCAACGAACAAGAGACCTATAAACTTCTTTATTTTCGTACAACCATGTGTATGATTCTTTATGAGTTTTTAACTCTTGGATAAGTTGATGGTAGACAAGTGTATGATTATTTTCTCATTTACCAAGTAAAACCAAAACAACTCGATAACCGCAATTACCGTCCCCGTCAACTTTGACGATCTGCTCGATGTATTTGTGCATAAAAAATTGCATCTCATCAATAAATGTAATCTTTGGTAGAGGCAGCGTAGGAGGTGGTTTTCTAATATGAGCTCCTTTGTAAACACTTTTTTGAGATTTTGGAGTTGGTGAGTCCGGAAAAACTTTGTCAACATGTTCAAAATATGAAGGTGATTGCATCGTTGAATTGTCACTTGGTGTAGGCTTGAGCTTCTTCGGAGCACCTTTTATTTTTACCGGTTGAGAGGGTGGTTTCAAGTCGGTGGTTTTCGGATAAGAATCTTCCTCAATTATTTTTTGAAGTGAACTTTCATATTGTCATTGTCTTTTAAAAATATCTCTTGTATCACTTCCCATTTGGTCAAGATAGAGATATTTAATTTCCTGTCTTTCATGACACCATCATCACAGAACCTAGGCCTTTTCTAGTGAGTACAAACCTCATTCATTCTTATTGGGCTACCAAGTTTTACCTTTTTGCAATAACACAAGCACACAGGAGACCATATGTTTTCACAATTATGCATCCATACTTTGCGCTATCGGAGCCTACATTATCAGCTCGTTTATCCTCGTGAAAAATATAATCCAAACCCACTCGGGATATATTGTCTACAAACTGAGAATAAATTCAGTTGTCTTTAAATCTGTGTTCCAAAATTGTGATGCTCTGACCAAATGATGTTTGTATATCATTATGCTAGTTATGAATCATTTGGTTCGCAGAGTTCCAATCTCTACACAAATCACCCTTACTAATTTCCAACCAATTCTTCAATGTAGCATGGGTAGACTCAACTCGGTTAATTGTTGTATTTCTAAGGTGTTTAACTGGGTCAGTCCAAGCACAAACAATTTTCTCCTTTATTTAGTCAAGAGTTGTGCTTTTAACATATTTTAATAAATCGGGATATTTTTTTTACACTTTTCTGAAATTCATAACGAAATTAGTATATAATTCTTTTACGGAAGATTTTACTATACGATTCCATGCTCCATTATTTTGTTTTTCAACAACCACACTTTCCTTCACCGTTTTTCTATCTTCAGACTCTATCAGTTTCATCGTCCCTATCGCGGGTTTAAATCTACTTCTCACATTCTTTGTTATGTGATACCTACAAAGTAATGCATAAGAAGTAAGAAATACCTTTGCACTAAATTCGTTAAGGCAGTATTGCAATTGATAACAATCACTTTAAGCATCTCTTATTGGTCCTTCAACATTTTCTAACACACCTCTAAAGCCTTTGAGCTCATTCCATAGATATATCTCATTTTAAAGAAAAATGATACTTTATGAAGTCGTTTTTCAACAGAATTCATAATCTAGGAGTGAGCAAGCATCTTACAACGATTACAAGCTTTGAAAGTTGAATCAAACTCGCCTGTTATAGGTAAGGAACTATTCATAAAATTAAATTTGTTCTTCCCGCCATGAGCACATTGCATGGATCTCGCCCATGAATGGTAGTAAGAATGATTTAAAATTGGTGCAACTGAAACTTAAGAAAGACCATCTAAAGGGTGAACATAATACACATTTCCATGTTGTTGAGAGGAATCTTGAGTTGGAGCGACTAGATTTTCAACGTTGGCGACACCATTGATAATAACATTAGCACCCCTGACCATTTTGAACGGTAGAAAAACAAGAATAAGAAATGGAAAACAATGCATAGTAGAGCTTAAAAGAGATATGATACCAATGGAGTTTCTCATCATCATGATAGAAATGAAAGAAAACTTGAAAATAGAGAAAAAGATTAAGAGAAAATAGTATGAATGAATGAATCTCATTGATTGAAGAGAGTTAGTTGCATGATGAGTATTTATATAGAAGTTAGTTTCTAACAAACCTTAACTAACTAACTATAACTTGTAACTAAATCTCTAATGAGTAAAAATCTCCTACATGTGATACATGATTGATAATGGTGGGCTGCATGTGCAAAGATGTTAGTTTGTAGTACAAGGTTTCTATCTTCATGTACTTTAACAGGCTCAAATATTGAAAGGGGAAAGGAGATGAGAAATTTTAATTACAAACAGATTTGGTTCACAAGGGAAAGAAAGGTATTTAAACACTAATTTACTTTTTGTCCTTGTAATTTTATCCTAAGAATCACGATATTTATCATTCATAATTTGAACACAAATTCATTTACAAAATATAATGATACTTAGCATTCTTAATTCTAACACAAAATTATTCACAAAATATATTCAATCAGAGAACATCATAAAATATTTTATAAAAATGTAACAATATTAATATATAATTTTGAAAGATAACCAATTACAAATCAAATCTAAAGAAATTTATTATAAATAAATATATTAACATAATTAAAAAGTGACATTTAAATTTAAAAATAATAATAAAAAGAACAAAATAAATAAAACACATGAAAAAATATATTTTAGCATGGTTGTTGTGATAGCTCAATGATAGAAAACCAAAAGTTTTAATATTTTCTTAAGGATAAATTATGATTTTTATCCCCCCCCCCCCCCCCCCCCCCCCCCCCCGAGTTGTTAATTTTATTGAGTCTAGTCGGAACGACGGTCCTCACATTTCGAATTCTCTTTATTGAAGCTAGCTATTAGATACGTAAACAAGCCTGAATAGAATATCAATAATAGTAAATAATAGTAAACAAATGAGACATATTCATGGAAATAGTAATAGCAATGAAATATAAATTAATAATTAAATTGGTAAGATAAGATTAATGGCATATAAATTTGCCAATTAAAATAGCAACTAAGTAAGATTAAAGGCAGTTTAGTAAAAATGGCATGTAAAAGCTTCAAACAATAACAATGGAAGTACTAAACAATTGAAAGAGAAATTAAATTAAATCCTAAAATTAAATTGCAATTTACTCCAAGCGATGTCTTTAATTCGGTACAGGAAATAAAATCTTGCTGAAAATAAAATGTTGGAATATAATCTTGCTTCAAAATAAACACTAAGCTTAAGACTAATTTTTGCAACAATCTCTCTATGTGAGAAATTGAAGCTTTTAAGAAATAATATTTTTGTCTAACTGTGTTTCGATGCCTTGAAATTGCGAGTCCAAGGTCTATTTATAGGAGGATCTTCTAGTACTAACTGCCCCAGATTATGTTTGAGTAATGGAGAAAGTGAGACAACCGTGAAAGTAATGTTGTTAGTGGATGACTTTTTGGGTCCCTGAGGACCATGGCGGACGCCATGAGTGCAAAAGTGAAAAATGTATCATTTTCAGGTCCATGGTGAATGCCATGGTCTCATGACGAAAACCATGAGTGTAAAAGTGGAAAATATGGCACTTTCAAGTCTATGGCGAACTTTGTGGCCTCATGGCGAACGCCATGAGTGTAAAATTTCTGATCCTTGATTTTTCTTGTATTTTTGTGTGGCCCATGGCTGTCACGTGATGGCAAGCGCTGTGGGTGTAAAATCTTGGTCTTTTCTCCATTTTTCGTTGTTTTCGTCCCGTTTTCTCACATGAATGCTCCTACATTGCAAACATCTGAATTAAACACAATATACCAGCATAACACAATAAAAGTAAGAAGAAACAAGCTAAAATGCCATGTGAATTGAGTCATAAATGTGATGTGTTTTATGGTTATCAAACTCCCCTACACTTGAACCTTTGATTCTCCTCAAGCTAGCTGCTAGCATATGAAAACTATGTAAATGTAGGAATGAGTATATGTACTAAGGTAGACACAAAATCATTTCTAATCATACATGCTTGCTAATTTGGTTTGGCTAAAGCTAAATCGAGAAATACGACTCTCGCGTAAAAGGCGTGAAATGCGGTTCGACAGAGTCGCCACCGAACTTTATTTATCCCCAAAATAGGGAAAGGAAAATATCGAGAAAACCTTTTAACGAGATAAGAACATGGTCTTCGCAACCACGTTCTAGGTTCGGGTGTTGGTTATGTAAGGGAAAGGTATTAGCACCCCTCTGTCATGCCCCAAATTTATCTTACCTATATATATATATATATATATATATATATATATACTTTTCATTTGTACTTCCATTCTCCAACCATTATTCAAAAATCTAGAATATGTTGCCAAAGTTCATATGAGGCTGTCAAGATAGGGATGCGTGGTATTGGTTGAGGTCTATGTGGTTTTGGCTTAAATTATGGGTCATAAAGGCATGTTATCTTGTGGACGGATGAAGCATCAGATCATAATGCATGAGATCAAGTTGTGGACTCATATTATGGTCATGACATTGTTGTTCTCTTAGTTGCTTATTGCTTGTTGTTTGTAAGGAAAGTTAATATGGATTTGAGATTGGAGCTGGAGATCTATTAAGAATGCAAGTTTGATTAGATTGAAAGTTTGATTGGTCATGTGGATTTCTTAGTATTCAAGAAACAAAAGTCACCCATATCCATAATCCATCTTTCTCATTTTGAAGCAATTACGTCTAATATCCATCTTCATTCAAATACAATCCCACTTCAGATTTCCAGGTTTCAATTCATATTCAATTTCATTTCAAGCTTAGAATTCAAGTTCAATTCCAATTTAGGTTTCAATTCATGTTTCGTGCCATTCAAAATTATATAATTAATTCCCAATATCCATTAGACAACCAAAATCCCAATTACCATTTTAAACCATTATCCATATTATGATTCATTTTTTTTCAAGCCATTCATTAATCCATAAATATTTATCACCATTTTTATTTGAATTATTTGTTCCAAATATCTAATTTCTAAATTCATTTTATAATGATCCAAAGAGTCCATCACCACAAATACTTTTTTGCAAAATTGTAAGAAAATAAGTTACAAAAAAGAGAAAAGGCAATTGAAGCGGTGAATGATAAAAAAAAAATTAGAACAAGTTGGTATCCATTAGCCATCATTTTCCATATAAGTTGAATACTCACACAAAGGAAAAACATCATAGGCTTTAGGTCATGAGCGGATACAAAAGCCTTCTAAGGCTATGAACTGTTGGTGATTTTAGTATCATCAATGCATTTTTGTAGTAATGTGATTTACTGTAGGCCGATGCAATTATGCGTTAAGTTTGGAAACGAGTCAGGGTAGTGCGGAGTGCACACTCGTCATGCCAACGTATAATTGAATGCGAATAATTGAAACGGGGTTCCAAGGGGCGGAGCCCCTGGCGGGGTGCGTGGCAGCACCCCGTCGGGGTCTAAGGGGCAGAGCCCCTGGCTGGAATTTTTCTAATTTCGTAAACCCTTTCCCAACCGACATAACCGTTTTCTGAACAATTATGTCTTTCCGGTTTCCGTTATTAATCTCCTATATAAGGAGCAATTTGGCCTCGGTTTCGAATACAGAAAAACAAATAACTTTCTCTCTACATTCCTGATCAGTTCTCTTCTGTCAGAAACTGATTGTTCTTCAAGAATTATCCCCACAAAGATTTCGTGAACCCAGGCAAGAATAGGGTCGAAATACTTTGTTCGAAAAATGTATGAACACGATTCTTCAAAGTTATCCATGATTATCATACCAAAATTTCTAACAAACGAACAAAGTAATTTCTGATAATCATGGCTGGAGGAAGCACCGTCAAGGAGATGACCAGAAATTTCGGAAAATTGGACAAGTTTCAAGGACAAGACTTCAGGCGTTGGCAGAAGAAGATGCATTTCATGTTGACAACGTTGAAGGTGGTACACGTCCTATCTACACCGATTCTAGAAATTCTAGAGGATGACACGGTTGAAAATGTAAGACGCAGATCAAAGTGGGAGAACGACGACTACATATGCAGAGGGCACATTCTTAACGGTATGTCTGATCCCTTATTTGATATTTACCAAAATATGGAATCTGCAAACGAATTGTGGGATTGTCTCGAATCCAAGTACATTGCTGAGGACTCATCCAGGAAAAAGTTTCTTGTAACCAATTTCAACAACTACAAAATGGTTCAATCGAGGTCTGTCAGGGAACAATTCAATGAACTCTTCCGAATCCTTGGACATTTCACACTACACGGATTAAAGATGGATGAAACAATATCTGTCTCAAGCCTCATAAACAAGTTGCCTCCTTCGTGGAAGGACTTTAAACACAATCTGAAGCATGGAAAAGACGAACTGTCTTTGATCTAACTTGGAAGTCACTTGCGCATAGAAGAATCTCTAAGAGCGCAGGAGGATAACAAAGGAAAAGGAAAAGAAATTGTTGGACCCTCGGTTAATATGGTCGAAGAGGGTGGTAAGAACAATAACAACAAAAACAAAGGAAAGAAGCATGCTTTCAAGAACAGAAAGGGCAGTTTCTGTGCTAACAAGAAACCGAAACTAGAATGCTGGAAGTGTGGCAAAACAGGCCACTTCAAGAAGGATTTCCGTTTCGGCAAAAAGCACAACAACGCGAATGCAAGTGGTTCAGGAAAGGGGTCTAAGGACCAATCCGAAAACCAAGGTCAGAAATCAATTCGTGATTTGAATAGTTTGATTAAACATTCGGTTTCACTAAATTCTGAAGCATTTTATGTGCAGGATGATGCTATCGCGTGGTGGATTGATTCTGGCGCCACAACACATGTTTGCAAGGATCGTTTCTGGTACAAGACTCTTGTTCCGGTGGAAGATAGTTCTGTCCTCTACATAGGAGATGATCACTTCGCTCCCGTTGAAGGAAAAGGAAACGTGGTGCTAGAATTCAGTTCTAGAAAGACTATTACTTTGTTTAATGTTTTGTATGTTCCTAAAATACGTAAGAATTTAATTTCTGGTCCTGTATTAAATAAGCTTGGATACAAGCAAGTGTGTGAATCCGATAAATATGTTTTATCAAAGTCTGGTGTGTTTGTAGGATTTGGATATTATAATAATGGTATGTTTATGATGAATTTGAATGGAGTTCCTAATGATTCTGGTTCTGTATTTATGTCCTCTTCGAATGTTATCAATTTTTCGTTATGGCATGCTCGTCTAGGACATGTACATTATAAAAGAATGCATGAAATGTCTAAAGATGATTTAATTCCTGTGTTTGATAAAAATATAGAAAAGTGTAAAACTTGCATGCTAACAAAGATCACTAGGCAACCTTTTAAAAGTATAACAAGGAAATATGTCATTCTTGAATTAATACACAGCGATTTATGTGATTTGCATGCTACTCCATCATTAGGGCATCAAAAATATTTTGTCACTTTCATAGATGATGTATCTAGATTCTGATACGTTTATCTGTTGCACGCTAAGGACGAAGCCTTAGATAAATTCAAAATTTATAAAACTGAAGTTGAAGTGCAACATAATGTGCGGATTAAAACATTGCGTACAGATAGAGGTGGTGAAAATTATGATCATGTATTTTTCCAATCCGTAGGAATCATTCATGAGACTACGACACCTTATACACCTCAACAAAATGGTGTGGCTGAAAGGAAAAATATAGTTCTTAAAGAAATGGTAAATGCCATGTTGTCTTACTCTGGTTTAAGCGAAGGGTTTTGGGGAAAAGCTATGTTAACAGGTTGCTATTTGTTAAATATGGTTCCTAATAAAAGGAACAAGACTACCCCATATGAACTTTGGTACAAGAAACAACCCAACTTAACATTTCTACGTGTTTGGGGTTGTAGGGCCATGGTTAGACTCCCGGACCCAAAAAGGAAAACTTTGGGTGAAAAAGGTATAGCTTGCATCTTTGTTGGATATGCTGAGCATTCCAAGGCCTATATGTTTTATGTTATAGAACCTAATGACTTGATTTCTATTAACACAATTATAGAATCAAGAGATGCCATATTTGATGAGAATTGTTTCTCTTCTATACCTAGACCAAAGGTCTCTATACCTAATTCAGATGAATATCTAAGGGATGATCATTCAAATGATGTGCCAAGTGAGACACTTGAACCCCGTAGGAGAAAAAGAGCTAGAAAACCTAGATCTTATGGATATGATTTTCAACTATATTTAGTTGAGGGATCAAAGGATCAGATTGATACTCAATACTATTATTGTTATAGTATAAAGGAGGATCCAAGAACGTATGATGAAGCTGTAAAATCTCGAGATTCTGTTTTTTAGAAAGAAGCAATTGATGAAGAGATTGGTTCTATCATGGAAAATAATACTTGGGTATTATCTGATTTACCACCAGGTTGCAAACCTTTGGGTTGCAAATGGATCTTCAAAAGGAAGATGAAAGTCGATGGTACAATTGACAAGTTTAAAGCTAGATTAGTTATCCAAGGTTTCATACAAAAGGAAGGGATTGATTATTTTGATACCTATGCTCCAGATGCCCGTATCACTACTATTAGATTGTTGATTGCTTTGGCGGCTATTCATAATCTAGTGATTCATCAAATGGATGTCAAAACAACATTTTTGAATGGTGATTTGGAAGAAGAAGTGTATATGAAGCAACCTGAAGGATTTGTAATGCCTGGCAATGAGCATAAAGTGTGTAAGCTAGTTAAGTCGTTGTATGGGCTGAAACAAGCTCCGAAGCAGTGGCATCAAAAGTTTGATGAGGTTGTTTTGTCTAATGGTTTCATTCTAAACCAAGCTGACAAATGTGTATATAGAAAATTTGATACATCCGGTAAAGGAGTTTTCATTTGTCTATATGTTGATGACATGTTGATCTTTGGGACCGACCAAAATCAAGTTGATAAAACGAAGAATTTCTTGTCATCAAAGTTCTCCATGAAAGATATGGGAGAAGCGGATGTTATTCTTGGTATTAAGATTAAACGGGAGAATAAGGGGATTGTAATTACGCAATCTCATTACATTGAGAAATTACTCAAGAAATTCAATTATGAAAGTTGTTCTTCAGTAAGTACTCACATGGATCCGGGAGAAAAGCTTATGCCAAATACAGGTAAACCTGTGGATCAACTCGAATACTCTAGAGCTATAGGCTCTTTGATGTATGCTATGATTAGCACTAGACCGAATATTGCTTATGCGGGTGGAAAGTTGAGCAGATTTACTAGTAATCCTAGTAGACACCATTGGCATGCGATAACTAGAGTATTCAAGTACTTGAAGGGTACTATGAATTATGGTTTGTCTTATATGGGATTTTCTTCGGTGTTAGAGGGTTATTCAGATGCTAGTTGGATAAATAATGTTGAAGATTCATCCTCCACAAGTGGATGGGTGTTCTTGCTTGGGGGAGGTGCCATCTCATGTGCTTCCAAGAAGCAAACATGTATAACTGGTTCCACAATGGAATCTGAGTTTGTAGCATTAGCCGCTGCTGGTAAAGAAGCGGAATGGCTAAGGAACTTTGTATGTGAGATTCCAATATGGCCTAAACCGATATCAACAATTTCTATCCGTTATGATAGTACTGCCACCCTGGCTAAAGCTTATAGTCAAATATACAATGGAAAGTCTAGACATTTGGGTGTTAGACATAGTATGATTAGGGAATTAATCATGAATGGGGTGATATCTATTGATTTTTTTCGGTCGCAACAAAACTTAGCTGATCACTTGACGAAGGGGTTAGCTAGAGACTTAGTGAAGAAGTCGGTAATTGGGATGGGATTAAAGTCCATTTAAATCTATTAGTTATGGTATACCCAATTCCCTTCTAATACAAAGTTAGAAGCAGAATTCAATGTGGAAAGATCATAGTTAAAGATTGGAGCAATTGTGTTTATCTTCCCAAGGTATGTGCTCAGACCTGCAAGTGATGGCTAGGTTGAAGTATATCTTCTTAATGATTATTTTGAAAAATTGCAAATGCAGGTGCAAGATTAAAAGGATCACCTATGTGAGCATGAAGTTTTGCCGCTTCAGGAAGCTTGGACTTGGTTTCCTATATGCTTATTAATGGATAAGGACACATGGCTTGTAAAGTGTCAAGTATGAATAGTAGAGTATTGTAAGAAACATATGTGTACTATATCTTCAGATATTCAAATGGATTGACGGGTTCAATGATATGACACCCTAATTTTCGAGTATTTGGAATGTGTATTTGTACTAAGATGAAAATTCAACCGCAAGACATTTTCACCTATGCATTTGTTTGATTGTTATACCTGTGTGTTACACCCTTGTATATATTATTGTGTATACTGAGTAAATCAAGGATTGCACTAAAATGGGGGGGGGGGGATTTGTTGGTGATTTTAGTATCATCAATGTATTTTAGTAGTGATGTGATTTACTGTAGGCCAATGCAATTATGCGTTAAGTTTAGAAACGAGTCAGGGTAGTGTGGAGTGCACGCTCGTCAAGACAACGTATAATTGAATGCGAATAATTGAAACGGGGTTCCAAGGGGCGGAGCCCCTGGTGGGGTGCGGGGCAGAGCCCCTGGCTGGAAATTTTTGAATTTCGTAAACCCTTTCCCAACCGACGTAACCGTTTTCTGAACAGTTATGTCTTTCCGGTTTCCGTTATTAATCTCCTATATAAGGAGCAATTTGGCCTCAGTTTCGAATACAGAAAAAAAATAACTTTCTCTCTACATTCCTAATCAGTTCTCTTTTGTCAGAAACTGATTGTTCTTCAAGAATTATCCCCACAAAGATTTCGTGAACCCAGGCAAGAATAAGGTCGAAATACTTTGTTCGAAAAATGTACAAACACTATTCTTCGAAGTTATCCTGGATTATCATACCAAAATTTCTAACAAACGAACAAAGTAATTTCTGATAATCATGGCTGTAGGAAGCACCGTCAAGGAGATGACCAGAAATTTCGGAAAATTGGACAAGTTTCAAGGACAAGACTTCAGGCGTTGGCAGAAGAAGATGCACTTCATGTTGACAACGTTGAAGGTGGTGCACGTCCTGTCTACACCGATTCTAGAAATTCTGGAGGATGACACGGTTAAAAATCTGAGACGCAGATCAATGTGGGAGAACAACGACTACATATGCAGAGGGCACATTCTTAACGGTATGTCTGATCCCTTATTTGATATTTACCAAAATGTGGAATCTGCAAAGGAATTGTGGGATTGTCTCTATCACACCCCAAATTTTGACCCTTAGATCCTCATTATCATTTTAGGATCATACTCATGTGATTATCTAACCTTAACCCAGTTCAAGTTTTTCTTTGTTAAGATGCAGATGAATTAGGGTTTTGCGCAGTCAAAATCGAAGCTTTAAGGTTTGATCAATCAATGTTTTGGATGGACTAAATCATGGAACAAGTTCAAAGATACAATTTGATGTCAAATGTGAATCCAATTTGAGGTTGTACCCCAGAATCAAGAACAGTGCAGTTTGGGGCCCCGATTAGGGTTTTTGACTAGTAAAAAGTCAACTGCGGTTTGACTTTTGTATTGGAAGGTGTTATAATGATGGGATTGTGATTCATAAAGTTCATATGACTTAATAAAGTCCACTCAATAAATTTCAAGGTCTCGGAAAGTCCAAATTGTCGACAGGCGACTCGGTAGTCACCGATCAATCGTACGGTTGACCGAGGAATCGACTTTTCAAATTCAAGGAATGGGAATTCAAGATGTGAAACAAAAATGTTCCATATGTCAATTTAAGCCTACTCATAAAATTTCATGGTCATTGGGTCAAGGATGAAGGAGTAATCGAAAAATCGGGTAATTAGGGTTTTGAAAGGGACCAAACCCTAACTCCTTAACCACACATCCAAATGAGTTGGTTCAAAGCTCATTGGAAAGCTCTTGAAAAGTCCTACAAAATTCCTACAGTGGTCCATAATCAGAAAATGCTTATTTTTGGAGTTAGAAGAAAATTCATCACAAAAGGGTAAAATAACTTAGAAATATTCTAAGTTATTTCATGTGTAAAGCTTATTTTCAGCCAACTTTGAGGGGATTTTTCACAAAGTTCCAGTTGGAGTTAGAATTTAGGGCAAACATGAATGTTTTAGAGCTCCATGAGGGCTTTTCAAAAAGTATTAGAAGTCCTCAAAAGGATTTGTGAGCTGAAAGATATGGTTATGGCAAGTTGAGAGTTTCATACTTTAGTCCCACATTGTCAAAATTCAAGAATTCATTCTTTCATCAAAATTGACCAAACTCAGCTGGTAAACCATGTTGTATATGATATGTGAGGAGTTTTTAGCATGAAAGAACCAAGGAAATGCAGAAGTTTATGGATTTAGCCAAATTGCAAGTGGCTTGCAAGTTGCCTTGCAACTTGCATTTTAAAATCATTAAAACAAGCATGATGTGGAAAGCAAGTATGAATCAGCCCTCAAGCTATGCTTCTAGCTTGAAATTAGCCACACTAAACCATCATTGTTCTTGACAATTGAGACTTGCCTTGCAGCCAAGGAAACCCTCTTGTGGAGGTTTAATAAAAAAAAATCCAGAACCTTTCTTCAAAGTGAAGAAATCTCCAAATCTGCCCCAAGCCACTTCCTTGCCTATAAATAGAGCCCTCGCCATTTAATTTTCTACATAATCTTCATTATAAAAACCAGAGAAAGCTCAAGCCTTTGCTCTTTCACCCCTTGCTTCAAAATCACAAAAATCACAAAATCTCCAAAACCACCAAAAATGCCATTTTGCACTTTTCATACCAGCTCCACTTCTAAACATCCCAACACTTCAAAAACCATATAGACAACCTTAAAATGAACCTCTGAAGCTGTTCCCACCATTGATTTTTTCAAAAAATCAAAGGATCAAAAAGTCAACTTCCACACCACTCAAGTTTGACCTTTATGCATTTTTCATGCCAAATCCTTACACAAAGCCATTCTTACCATTCCAACACCTCAAACACCTCATGTTCATCATATTATAGCTGTTAATGACTTCAAAAACCAGCTGGAATTGAGTTTACTCAAACTGTCATAGAAATTGCATTTTCTTCAAAAAAGGCAAAAATCACAAGCTTGTTTCAAAAGGAAGGGGTAGTTCTTGATCTTGGCAGTTAGACTACAAGAGGTATGTAGTTTTGAACTTCTTCATTAATATTCATCATGTGTGTGTGGATTTTGTTTTGACATAGTCATGTTAGACTTGTAATTTTACTGCCAAATATGAAGCCAATACCATGTATGTTTCTCTGTTATGTCATTTTTAGCTCAGTTTATTATGTGTACTTTTGTGAAGCATATGTTTGAACATGTGACAGGGGTAGATTCTAGCAGTGCCATGTTGAGTACCTAAACTATTTTAAATCTGTCAACAAGTAAAGCTTTAGGGTAGAGGCCTTGATTTTGAACATTGTCATGTTTCACATGTATTGTTGGAGAAGTCTGAATTTGGATTTATATAGCTTATGTGATTTGCACTATGAATTGTCATTTGATGCTGTCATGGTTATGCTTGTTGTTAAAATCATTTCTCATGCTAAAAACTGTTAGTGAAGTAGCAGTTGCCCTATTATTCATGTATTGATCAATCCATATGACCTTGGCATCATAATGTGTTAAATTGCATTTATTTCAATCCTGACTGATTCATTGCTGATTTAAGACTTGTGTGTTTATTTTGAAAAAGTGGTGGGGTCTTGAGGGTTTGAAATTGTTGTATGCATTCCTAACAATAGTTTTTGTTTTGGTTAGCTATTAACTAAGCTTTGTTTTCATTATTGCTAAGAGCCATTAGGGCTGTTGTGGGAGTTTGTTTCAGATCTGCCAAAGCCTGTTAAGAGGCTCAAGGTTGCCAACTCTTGGTGTTGATGCCCTAGGCATTGCTAATATTAGTGTTTGGTTTTTGCTTGGTCTTAGAGAGGATTTCGAAGATAGACAATTGGGATTTATTTGTAGCATGCTTAGGTTCAAGTTTTCTTTGCTGTCATGATTATGCTTGAGGTTTTGAGTTTGTTAAATTAAAATTAGGCTTCTGTTAGGCTTTGAAGCAGTATTGGAGGATCAATATTAAAAGTGATTTTTGACCTTAAGTTTGAAGGGTCATGAAAGGCCTGGGCTGTTGGACTGTTTTGTTTGGAGGATACTTGATTGTTTATTGTGGGCTTCTTAGTATAAGGGGTATTGGCTGCTGTTGCTAGCTATGATGAATTAGTAGCAGGTTTGGTGCCTACTTCTACTCATGAGCTTGGTGTTTAGGATTTGTTAGGCTTTAGTGTACACTATGGCTACTTCCATTTTCCAAACCAAACCATACCATCATTCCTCAATTTATTGTTGAAGAGTACAGGCTGTAAGGGCCACTTATTGAGTGATCTTTTAAAAACCCTTGGTGCATTAAAGTAGGGTGTAGGTCTGTTCAATTCTGCATCTGTTGAGAACCTGACCACTGCTTAGTGTTTAGAAAGAGAGAAAGCTTAAATGATTGTGCCTTACCATTTTTGCAAAAAAAGCTGCTGTTAGAGCATTTGGGACTAACTAATTTCTAATTTTTGGTTTGTTAAATCTTTGGTTTTATCAGTTTGATTTTGGAACTACTGCAATTGGTGTGTGTATGTAATCACAGCTTGTGTGCATCCTTGATTTTAGTCTAGTTATTGTCTTGGTTGGTAAATGCTGTCAAATTGCAAAGGTCCATAAAGACCAAGATTTGCATCATTTTTCAACTCATGCTCCAAATTCTCACTTTGATGTTTTTGAATGCATCTTCATATTGGAACTGGTTTCATATCACATTTCAAGTATGCTCAAACTTTCAATTGCTCATAACTCCATCTGTTTTGATTTTCAAAAATCTCCATGTGCATTTTCAAACATTTCAACTTGTATTTCACATACCATTTACTGCCACAACTTGTTTTAAACTAGTTTTTGCATTTGAACTCAATGGATATCATGTGCATAAGCTGTGTGAAGGATTTGATTGACTTAAAGTTGCACAAATCTCATTTTGAACCTCCTCATGCATTAAAACTTGCTCAAATTTGCAACTTAAGGGCCACTTTTCAATATAGGTTGTTTTTAAACTAAATCTTTGCTCAACTTCATTCATTAGCATATTTTTAGGGTGTGTGTATATCTGGTTTGACCTGAAAATAATTAAAACATGAATTGAGCATCAAGATGCATACCAAAATGCTCATTTGCATGTGCCTTCGATTTTTTCAATATATGCATCTTCTGGAAAAATGAACCCTATCATCATGATCCTCTTAAAATTCTAAGCAAGTTCCATTAAAATTTCGTCCAAAAAGGTTGAGTTTTGAGTGAGTTACGAATCCAACCGTATTGCCACTTTTCCTTGTTTTTGCCTCCAAGCCTGCCCAGGAAATCCATTGAATATACCTCATATATTTTTTGGGGTGGCATAAACATTGGATGTATAGCCACCCCAGTGGTAAGACCATTAAGCCAAACACGCCTTGCACCTTGAGAACCTGGGTTCGATCCCTGAGGAGGATCAACCCTTTTGGTTATTTTTATATTTTCCCATGTTTTAATATTTTGTTCCTTTCTCTCTTTTATTTAACACACGCGCGTATGTGGCCTATTGGTGAAGCTTCTCATTTGCAAATCCAAGGTCATGGGTTCAACACCCACCTTTGTACATTCTATCTTTTTATTTATTTACTTGTTTATTTACATTTTCTTCATAAATTTCAATTATCCATAGCTTTCTCATTTTAAATCTGTTTTAGTTGATTCTTTTTTCTAAACTCTTGTTTTAATATATATTTTCACATGATGAATGACTCACATCCTTCCCTTGATCCTAGCCTTAGGATTCGAGTCGCTGTACTCACGTTTACCGTCCTGCCGTGGACATCTTTTCTTTCTATCCTAGCCTTAGGATACGAGTCGCCGCGCTCATGTTTCCCGTCCCGCCGTGGACATCCCTTACACCTTCCCAGCCTTAGGACTTGAGTCGCTGTACTCACTTTTAATCCGTCCCGCCATGGACACCCTTTCCCTTTTATCCTAGCCTTAGGATCTGAGTCGTCGTACTCATGATTACCGTCCCGCCGTGGACATTCCATCACAACAATCTCAACTTAGGAGAGGAGTCGCCGCACTCCATGTAAGTACTTCACTATGAATGCTTACTTCCCTTTGGAAATCTTGACCACAGTTAAGAATTCCTCATCCCTAGATAGGGGAACTACGATTGCTCTGATTCCATTCCCGTCCGAATACGTAGGCACGAGATGCGATGTCTTCGCGAGCAAAACCTTGTACATACCCTTTACTCTTTAGATTCTTACCTTAGCACTTTTTCCCTTTAGCAAGTAACTTTAGCAAACACAAAATATTTAACAAGAGGTTCCTGTAGAGTACTACAGATACTTAGGATGCTAACACCTTCCCTAGGTATAACCAACCCCCGAACCTTTAGATCTCTCTTTGCTCAGCTTTAGGCCTTGCCTTTTGCTTTGCATTCTTATAGGTTTTTCTTTCTTTAAACCTTTCCTTTTTGGATAAATCAAAGTCCGGTTGTAAATGAATTAAGATTCAAGTTAATCAATAGCTTGGTATCCAGATTTCACCGCAACAGAAAATGGCGACTTCACTGGGGACAATCTCCCCTAAGAGGGTTAAGCCCACCTTGTTTATATATGTGTTTGTTATATGTTTACTTGCTTGTATATTTGTACATATATCTGTTTGTGCTTGATTTTTTATGTATGCAGGTTCGTTACTTTGAGTGATGAGATGGTACTATACCCGTACTCGAGCACACTTATGATAGGATGGTGGAATATTCAAGAAGGCTTATAGGGAGTTGATTCCCGACCAAGCTAATTTGAGAAACCACCGCTCAGTGTAGGCCCCTTTTTGAGAGTTAGTGATGTTGAATGAGTATTCATGAAAACATTACTACCCTCAAAGGAGTCATTGACACTGAAGACCTTTAGATTACCTTTTATCCCACTTAGCCTTATTAGGACGTAGTGCGATGACTATGAGGGAGTAGTCCCGAAGTAGTTGATACGCGATACTACACTTGGACGAGACTCTCTTGAGAATATTATCGACTACCAAGTAATTTGGGAAATTGATAATATCCAAAAGATGGGTTGCTGACTCTGGGAACTCTGGTAGAACCCGTTGTGCAGGTGCTTTACCCCTAGTACATACCTTGTGATTGGTGCTTCACTCAAACTCCATGCTGCGATCTTGAACCTTTGAACCTGTTATGTGTGATTTGTATCTTCTCTTGCATTTGCATTGCATTTGCATCTTTGCATGGTTCCTTGCATACCTCTGTTTTTCCAGTCACTCATGTCCAGCTGTCTTCATATTCCAGTGTGCCTTTGAGTTTTCAAGTTGATTCCTCGACACCGATATCAAACTAGAGCAAACTATAGACGCAAGATGTCAGAACAGGAAGCACACAATGCAGAGGTTCGAATGGAGATTGATGAATTGAAGTCAGGCATGACTAAACTCACTGAGATGCTTCAAGTATTGATTGCCAGAGGAGAGCCATCTCAAAGAACTGTTATTCAGGAAGTTTCTAGTACTGAGCCTCCTCCTGTTCAAATGCCACAATCAACTTGGCCAGAGTTTGGTTTACCTCCCAACTATTCTCCACCCCTTGCATCTACTGCCATGATTGGTCAGGCTGTCAGACCAGTTTTTCCAGCTCCTGTCTTTACAGAGCCCAGACCTGTGGTCCACACTGTTGCTCAGAACGGCCAAGCTCCCTTTGAGACTCCTTTCTTTGATTACAATGCTACTAGTGCTCAAGGTGAAGACCGTGAAGATTTTGTTGAGCCTGAGATTGTCCGTGAACAGTTTCATAATATAGACAAGAGACTTAAAGCTGTTTAGGGTACTGACTTCTTCAACATTGATGCAGACAATATGTGCTTAGT
This sequence comes from Lathyrus sativus, assembly GCA_963859935.3. NCBI lineage: Eukaryota > Viridiplantae > Streptophyta > Magnoliopsida > Fabales > Fabaceae > Lathyrus > Lathyrus sativus. The sequence continues at coordinate 13,037,972 of OZ012735.1, read as the reverse complement.
TTCTGGTCTTGTTATGCCTACAAAGTTCAAGACTCCAAAGTTTGTGAAATATAAGGGGCACTCATGTCCTAGAGCCCATTTGGTTATGTACTACCGAAGGATGGCATCCTACACCAACAATCAGAAGTTGCTCATCCATTGCTTCCAAGACAGCTTAAGCGGTGCTTCTCTCAAGTGGTATATGAATTTGGAACATAACAGTGTCCACTGCTTCCAAGATCTCGCCAATGCCTTCATGAGACAATACAAATACAATTTGGATATGGCTCCTGACCGTCGTCAAATTCAAAACATGTCTCAAAGTGAAAGAGAATCATTCAAAGAATACGCTCAACATTGGAGAGAGTTAGCTTCCCAAGTTGAACCCCCTCTAGCAGAGAAAGAATTAACTGGAATGTTCATGGATACTTTGTCTCCTTTCTATTGGGAAAAGATGATTGGGAGTGTATCTTCAAACTTCACAGATCTGGTGACTATTGGTCAAAGGTTAGAAGAAGGGTTGAAAAAGGGTAAGGTATCCAAAGCTGTTGAATCTTCTAATGGTGCAAAGAAACCCTTTGGGAATTTCCATAAGAAGAAAGAAGAACATACCAATGTTGTCATGGTTGAAGTGAGGAGGCCTCATCCCCGACCTCAGTATAATCACCCTACTATTGCTGCTATTGCCGCTCCACGACCAGTTCAAAATCCTCAACATCCTGCTGTTAGACCGAACCAGTATCAGAATAAGAATCAGTTCGATCCTATTCCCATGACTTATACAGAATTGTATCCAAGCCTGGTTCAACAAGGGTTGATCACTACAAAGACTTTGCAAACTCCAGATCCCCTTCCAGCTGGACTTAGAGCTGATCTCCATTGTGCTTTTCATGAGGGTGCCCCAGGCCACGACTTGGAGCATTGTTTTGCATTGAAAGCTAGGGTGCGTGAATTGATTAGAACTGGAATCCTTGATTTTACAGATAGCCCTCCGAATGTTCAGAAAAATCCTTTACCAGTGCATCAAAAGTGAAGCTTTAGTCTGACTTCAGCAGATTATCTTTTTGAGCGCCAGTGTTTCAGACAAGACAAGTCATCCTTTTACTGATTTGATCACTAGGCCCTTTCGTTTCTCATTGTTTGAACTTTCTTTATTTTGTTTAAGCTGTTTGCTTTTAATTAGTGCTTGTACTTTCATCTTAATGAATGAGCATTGCAACTTTTAATTTCAATTCATCTGTTCTTTGCACTTTTGTGCTTTATCTTTCAAATATTTACTCTTTGCCTAAATTTTTGGTTATGCAATTATTGGAGGGAGGATGATGAAAACGTCATACCCATAATTGTTGTTAGTATGCTTTCAATCAAACTTTGTTGACGATGTAAGGCATTGTTTCAACTCCCAAACACTAGAGAAATAAGGAAGATAATCCCTTGTCAACCCCTTCGTGGAAGGACTTCAAACACAATATGAAGCATGGAAAAGACGAACTGTCTTTGATCCAACTTGGAAGTCACTTGCGCATAGAAGAATCTCTAAGAGCGCAGGAGGATAACAAAGGAAAAAGCAAAGAAATTGTTGGACCCTCGGTTAATATGGTCGAAGAGGGTGGTAAGAACGATAACAACAAAAACAAAGGAAAGAAGCGTGCTTTCAAGAACAAAAAGTCAATTTTGGTGCTAACCAGAAACCAAAACTAGAATGCTGGAAGCGTGGCAAAAGAGGCCACGTCAAGAAGGATTGTCGTTTCGGCAAAAAGCACGACAACGCGAATGCAAGTGGTTCAGGAAAGGGGTCTAAGGACCAATCTGAAAACCAAGGTCAGAAATCAATTCGTGATTTGAATAGTTTTATTAAACATTCGGTTTCACTAAATTCTGAAGCATTTTATGTGTAGGATGATGCTATCGTATGGTGGATTGATGCTGGTGCCACAACACATGTTTGCAAGGATCGTTTCTGGTTCAAGCTCTTGTTCCAGTGGAAGATGGTTATGTACTCTACATGGGAGATGATCACTTTGCTCCCATTGAAGGAAAAGGAAACGTGGTGCTAGAATTCAGTTCTGGAAAGACTATTACTTTGTTTAATGTTTTGTATGTTCCTAAAATACGTAAGAATTTAATTTCTGGTCCTGTATTAAATAAGCTTAGATACAAGCAAGTGTGTGAATCCGATAAATATGTTTTATCAAAGTCTGGTGTGTTTGTAGGATTTGGATATTATAATAATGGTATGTTTATGATGAATTTGAATGGAGTTCCTAATGATTCTAGTTCTGTATTTACGTCCTCTTCGAATGTTATCAATTTTTTGTTATGGCATGCTCGTCTAGGACATGTACATTATAAAAGAATGCATGAAATGTATAAAGATGATTTAATTCCTGTGTTTGATAAAAATATAGAAAAGTGTAAAACTTGCATGCTAACAAAGATCACTAGGCAACCTTTTAAAAGTATAACAAGGAAATCTGTCATTCTTGAATTAATACACAGCGATTTATGTGACTTGCTTGCTACTCCATAATTAGGGCATAAAAAATATTTTGTCACTTTCATAGATGATGCATCTAGATTCTGCTACGTTTATCTGTTGCACGCTAAGGACGAAACCTTAGATAAATTCAAAATTTATAAAACTGAAGTTGAAGTGCAACATAATATGCGGATTAAAAGATTGCATACAGATAGAGGTGGTGAAAATTATGATCCTGTATTTTTCCAATCCGTAGGAATCATTCATGAGACTACGGCACCTTATACACCTCAACAAAATGGTGTGGCTGAAAGGAAAAATATAGTTCTTAAAGAAATGGTAAATGCCATGTTGTCTTACTCTGGTTTAAGCGAAGGGTTTTGGGGAAAAGCTATGTTAACAGGTTGCTATTTGTTAAATAGGGTTCCTAATAAAAGGAACAAGACTACCCCATATGAACTTTGGTATAAGAAACGACCCAACTTAACATTTCTACGTGTTTGGGGGTTGTAGGGCCGTGGTTAGACTCCCGGACCCAAAAAGGAAAACTTTGGGTGAAAAAGGTATAACTTGCATCTTTGTTGGATATGCTGAGCATTCCAAGGCCTATAGGTTTTATGTTATAGAACCTAATGAATCGATTTCTATTAACACCATTATAGAATCAAGAGATGCCATATTTGATGAGAATTGTTTCTCTTCTATACCTAGACCAAAGGTCTCTATACCTAATTCAGATGAATATCTAAGGGATGATCATTCAAATGATGTGCCAAGTGAGACACTTGAGCCCCGTAGGAGAAAAAGAGCTAGAAAACCTAGATCTTATGGATCTGATTTTCAACTATATTTAGTTGAGGGATCAAAGGATCAGATTGATACTCAATACTATTATTGCTATAGTATAGAGGAGGATCCAAGAACGTATGATGAAGCTGTGAAATCTCGAGATTTTGTTTTTTGGAAAGAAGCATTTGATGAAGAGATTGGTTCTATCATGGAAAATAATACTTGGGTATTATCTTATATACCACCAGGTTGCAAACCTTTGGGTTGCAAATGGATCTTCAAACAGAAGATGAAAGTCGATGGTACAATTGACAAGTTTAAAGCTAGATTAGTTATCCAAGGTTTCAGACAAAAGGAAGGGATTGATTATTTTGATACCTATGCTCCAGTTGCCCGTATCACTACTATTAGATTGTTGATTGCTTTGGTGGCTATTCATAATCTAGTGATTCATCAAATGGATGTCAAAACAGCATTTTTGAATGGTGATTTGGAAGAAGAAGTGTATATGAAGCAACCTGAAGGATTTGTAATGCCTGGCAATGAGCATAGAGTGTGTAAGCTAGTTAAGTCGTTGTATGGGCTGAAACAAGCTCCGTAGCAGTGGCATCAAAAGTTTCATGAGGTTGTTTTGTCTAATGGTTTCATTCTAAACCAAGCTGACAAATGTGTATATAGCAAATTTGATACATCCGGTAAAGGAGTTTTCATTTGTCTATATGTTGATGACATGTTGATCTTTGGGACCGACCAAAATCAAGTTGATAAAATGAAGAATTTCTTGTTATCAAAGTTCTCCATGAAAGATATGAGAGAAGCAGACGTTATTCTTGGTATTAAGATTAAACGGGAGAATAAGGGGATAGTAATTACGCAATCTCATTACATTGAGAAATTACTTAAGAAATTCAATTATGAAAGTTGTTCTCTAGTAAGTACTCCCATGGATCCGGGAGAAAAGGTTATGCCAAATACAGGTAAACCTGTGGATCAACTCGAATACTCTAGAGCTATAGGCTCTTTGATGTATGCTATGATTAGCACTAGACCGGATATTGCTTATGCGGTTGGAAAGTTGAGTAGATTTACTAGTAATCCTAGTATACACCATTGGCATGCGATAACTAGAGTATTCAAGTACTTGAAGGGTACTATGAATTATTCAAGTACTGAAGATTAATCCTCCACAAGTGGATGGGTGTTCTTGCTTGGGGGAGGTTCCATCTCATGGGCTTCCAAGAAGAAAACATGTATAACTGGTTCCACAATGGATCTGAGTTTGTAGCATTAGCCGCTGCTGGTAAAGAAGCGGAATGGCTAAGGAACTTGGTATATGAGATTCCAATATGGGCTAAACCGATATCACCAATTTCTATCTGTTGTGATAGTACTGCCACCCTGGCTAAAGCTTATAGTCAAATATACAATGGAAAGTCTATACATTTGGGTGTTAGACATAGTATGATTAGGGAATTAATCATGAATGGGGTGATATCTATTGATTTTGTTCGGTCGCAACAAAACTTAGCTGATCACTTGACGAAGGGGTTAGCTAGAGACTTAGTGAAGAAGTCGGTATTTGGGATGGGATTAAAGTCCATTTATATCTATTAGTTATGGTATACCTAATTCCATTCTAATACAACGTTAGAAGCATAATTCAATATGGAAAGATCATAGTTAGAGATTGGAGCAATTGTGTTTATCTTCCCAAGGTATGTCCTCAGACCTGCAAGTGATGGCTAGGTTGAAGTATATCTTCTTAATGATTCTTTTGAAAAATTGCAAATTCAGGTGCAAGATTAAAAGGATCACCTATGTGAGCATGAAGTTTTCCCGCTTCAGAAAGCTTGGACTTGGTTTCCTATATGCTTATTAATGGATAAGGACACATGGCTTGTAAAGTGTCAAGTATGAATAGTATTGTAAGAAACATATGTGTACTATATCTTCAGATATTCAAATGGATTGACGGGTTCAATCGATATGACACCCTGATTTTCGAGTATTTAGAATGTGTATTTGTACTAAGATGAAAATTCAATCGCAAGACATTTTCACCTATGCATTTGTTTGATTGTTATACCTGTGTGTTACACCCTTGTATATATTATTGTGTATACTGAGTAAATCAAGGATTACACTAAAATAGGGGGGGATTTGTTGGTGATTTTAGTATCATCAATGTATTTTAGTAGTAATGTGATTTACTGTAGGCCAATGCAATTATGCGTTAAGTTTGGAAACGAGTCAGGGTAGTGCGGAGTGCACATTCGTCAAGCCAACGTATAATTGAATGCGAATAATTGAAACGGGGTTCCAAGGGGCGGAGCTCCTGGCGGGGTGCAGGGCAGCGCCCTGTCGGGGTCCAAGGGGCAGAGCCCCTGGCTGGAAATTTTCGAATTTCGTAAACCCTTTCCCAACCGACATAACCGCTTTCTAAACAGTTATGTCTTTCCGGTTTCCGTTATTAATCTCCTATATAAGGAGCAATATAGAAAAAACGAATAACTTTCTCTCTACATTCCTAATCAGTTCTCTTCTGTCAGAAACTGATTGATCTTCAAGAATTATCCCTACAAAGATTTCGTGAACCCAGACAAGAATAGGGTCGAAATACTTTGTTCGGAAAGTGTACGAACACGATTCTTCAAAAGTTATCCAGGATTATCATACCAAAATTTCTAACATGAACACATTACACACCTCAAGTTGCAGCCATGACAAAGCTTGTGCGAAAACAATTACGCACACAAAGACATGATATATACATCTTACAAAAGACATTTTGATTTATTATTCTCTCTTTTCAAAGCAGAATCATCCTTTGCAGACAAACCAAGTGACGAAAGAGAGTCCATAATAAAGCATTTAGCTCTTGAAACCGACAACAAGGAGCAAAGACTATTTGGTACATACCCAAAACAATTCGTACAAGCCACTTCAATAACACTACAAAGCAATGCCCCACTTTAGCCAATAAATACCACCACCTGCTGCAGTTTGTACATGGCGCATATACTGCAGAAAAAGAAAAACCTCCAGCAACCTGCTATGCACAATCTGTTTCGTGTAAATCTCGCAATGTTTCACATAACAAACCACAATAAAGTCATGATATTACTGCCACTAGTAAGGGGACTCTCCATAAAAACCGAGGTTTTCCTTCACAGTGCATAGTGGAGTCGAAAGAGATTTGATCGAGCGAAACTAGGAAGGAGCGATTCGCAAAAAACGGCAAGGATAAGGTTGGAAGTATTTCATGTCCATCTTGATTTTCTCCTCTGCTTTCTTTTGGATGTTGAATCTGACACGTTCAAGCAAAACTGTTTTAGAATGCCTTTCCATTTTATTTTTTTGTTGATGTTGTTTTCACTAAATTCCTGGTGGCTTTAACCGTGTTTCCACTTGAGGTGTGCCCTACATTTGGGTCCTGAGGTAGAATAGGGTTTTTTTGGTTAGGCGTTTTGTTGGAGGCAAATTTTAGGTTGTTGGATTGATGGGCCGTGAGGCCCATTTTACTCCTCACATCACCCTCTAATCATGCTACGCTCTTATTTTAAGATCTTGATTTTATTTGTTAATTAGGTTTAGAACATTTTAGTTAATCTTAAATTGATTTTGTTTCAAATTTTAATATTAGTTTTGATATTATTCTTTTGCCTAAAAATGTGATTTATATTAATTTGAGTTTTAAAAATTAAATTGTGATGAGATTTTGATTATTTGATTTTGGATGTGTGTTTGTGGATGCTTAGTTTGGATAATTTGGATTTAATATTTAGATTTTATATCATTTCTAATTTTTTTTTTATTAGGGATTAATTTGAATTTTAATTTTGATTAAGACTTTGATTTCAATTTTGATATTAGTTTCGATTTTGATTACATTTTTTTTATATAGTTTCGTTTAGTTTTTAAGTTAATTTTGAACTTTGACTAATATTATGATTGAGTGCTAACTCTTGGCCTCGATTTTGTTATTTTGGTAATTCTTGACTATTTGAATTTTAATTGAATAGTGTAGTTAATTTTGGTTTGATTTCTTTTTTACCTTTTGATTAAATTTCTATAAAATCTCTAGATTGATTTTCTCGTTAATCTTCATTATAATTTTAATGATTAATCTCTACCGCATCTTGTTCTCCATTTCAGTTAATGCTTGATGATAACTTTTATTAGAATTGTGGGTTATTTTTCTTGATGATTATTAAATTGTCTTGATAAGATTTGTGCTTGGATACTCGAGATATTTTGCTTAATTTTCAAAATTGCATATGAATTCTTGTTGGTTGATGTTGCTAAGCTTTCCTCATGCATAAGTTTCTTGGATGTAGGAAATGATGCTGATAAATACACTTTTGTTTTGAAGATAAGAGTTGTACGCTTGCTGGAATTTATGATTGTGCTGCGTTGAAGAGTTGTTATAGCTACTATTTTTGGTTGGTATTCGTGTAACTTTGACCTGACCTTGGCTATGTTGTACTTAAGGTTTAACATCTTGGATTTCAATTTGTTGTTGATTGAGGATTCTTCACACCTAGTTGTATGTTTGGCTGTTGAGCTAATTCAATTGATACTTTGATTTTGTTTGCTGCCATTTTGCCATACTTTGTAGTGAACGAAGAGCCGCTCAGTCTTGCCTTTTGCCTGAGATCACAACATCATTGTTTTGGTTAAGGACGAAGAGTCACTCAGTTTTGTTCCTTAGCTGAGATCACGATATCGTTCTGTTTGTGATTGATTAATGTAATATTTACTTGTGTGCTCTCACTTGATCTTTTAGGATTTCTAGCTCGAGGTAGGGGAGACATTAGGTTTTCAATTCTTCCATATGGCAACATCAGGAGTGGGTTTCCCCTAGTTATTTTGTTTTCATTCTTTACACTCTTTCGAACGTAAACTTAAACCTCGATTAACATCGAGCAATTTATCAAAGCCAAATCAATATACTTAACCATACTTAAACACAATTTCAATGAAAGACGAAAACGGAGTTAGAATGGAGTCTTTGATTCCTCTTCTCAATTGTTTAGGCCCGAGGAGCCTTTCTTAAGCTCGAACAATTGTCTTCTATAAAAGCATTTCTAACCCGATAAACGAAATCAAATCTACTTTCTCAAATACTTAGATGAAAAAGAGAGAGAGAGTCGAATCTTTGACTCATTATCCCTATTACTTGGGCCCGAGGAGCCTTTCTTAAGCTTCAACTAATCATCATCTATTTAAAACACTCTAACTATATCAAAACTCTTTCATAATATAAGATGAAAAAGAGAGAGTCAAGCTTTTGACTCATTCTCCTTATTACTTGGGCCCGGTGAGCCTTTCTTAAGCTTCAAGTAATCCTCATCCGTTTAAAATACTTTAACTATCTCCCATCGTTCAAAACCCTTTCCAAACGCAACCTCTTCTCGAGATGGAAAAGAGAGATAGTCAAGTATTTGACCCACTCTCCCGATTACTTAGGGCCGAAGAGCCTTTCTTAAGCTTCAAGTAATCGTCTTCCAAATAAAACCTCCAATACATCAAACTCTCTTTTCTCGCCCCCGTGCGATTGAAACTTCTCCAAACATTAATTCTTCACCCTCGTGCGATCCACAACTCAAACAACCTTTCACAATGAACATTGTTTAGTCTCTTCTTCTACGCATATGAAATCGAGCTTCAGCCTCCCCTAGCGAGTAGAAAAGCCAATGTTTAACAGTTAGAATACGACCTAAGCACTCATTCGTTTAAACTACAAATCAAGCAACTGTAGTCTTCCAAACTACGGACGCTATGATTTCTCATTTGTCAATCAGAATACATAGGCATAGGATTGCGAGATCCTAGCGAGCTACCTTCTTCTATTTTCCCCAAACCTTTACACGTAGTCCCACGAACTACGATGCTTTGACTTTTCTATTGCACGAGGGAGTACGTAGGCACAAGGGCCCCAATCCTTGGCGAGCACCCTATATAAAACAACACCCATTTTCCCCTTATAAGCGAATCCTTTAGAAGATAAAAGAGGAACCTAACTAACACTTCTCTCACGAATCAAATCAAGAGGTTCCCGTTAAGTACAACGGACATAGAGGGTGCTAATACCCTCCCTTTGCGTAATCGACTCCCGAACCTAGAATTTGGTTGCGATGACCATTTTCTTATCCTTTAAAGGTTTTATCGATATTTTCCTATTCCTTCCTTGGAATGAATAAAGTTCACTGGGGACTCTGTTCGAACGTTTTTTCCGCGTCCATCACGAGGATTGTATTTTTCGAGGTACGACACCCTCGCATCCGTTGTACTCAACAAGAACCTCTTAATTCAAATTGTGATGAACGTTAGCTAAGATTATTTGTTTTCTTGTCGATGATAAATGCGAAACAATAAGATAAAGGGAAAATTGGTGGTTTTAGGTTAGGGTGCTCGCCAAGGATTGGGGACCTTATGCCTACATATGCTCATTTGAACGAGAATGAGTAATTAGTGAAGGTGGGAAAAACATTTAGAAGGGGGGTTGAATAAGAGTTTTGAAAATATTATGGCAATAAAATAACACAGTATTTTTATCCTAGTTCGTTGAACTCAACTAATCCAGTTCACCCTACTAAGGTGATTTGCCTTTCTCAACAAGGACTTAATCCACTATATTCAAACAGATTACAGTGTCAACCACTAAGACAAACTGTCTTAGTCTTCTCAAGAAATCCTGACTAGAACTTGGTCTTCTTAAGCAACTTTTACAAATATGTAAACTAACAAATGTGTTTGAGTTGCTTCTAAAAAGCTATAATCACAACTGTGATTTTTACACAAATATTAAGAACGGATAAGAAAACTATTCAGCTTTGAATAAGAATGTTTGTATGAGAGTTGATGAATAATTTGTCAATAGATTTTTCAATGTTCGTCAACTTTGATATGTTGTTGAAGACATCCTTTTATAGTGCTTTGAAATACGTTGCTTGAATACTGTGATTAGCAGAATAGATGTAGCCTTTTTGTCTTCTATTGACTTTAACTTTCCCAGAAGAGGAATGTTTAGACAAATCCCTTTTGTCTGATTTCCTGTGCCACACATGAAAAAGGAAAGAGTCGTTCAGATAAGGACAAGAATATGCCAACGGATCTTTTTGAATAGCATCTTCTTCAACAAGCTTCTTTCTCAAAGTTTCTCTTATCAGAGTTTGGATATCAGAGTTTTGCAGCCAATGTGCTTCAGCTTGAGTATCTCAATCAGAGCAGAGTTGAATATCAGATCCTCTGTACTTGGAGCGTAAAGTACTTCCAGAGTCTTCTGAAACAATGCTTGAAACTCTTCATACAAAATCTTCAGCTACGCTTTAGTGTCTTCTGCAGCTTCTACTTCAGAGTCTTCTGTAGCTTCTGCTTCAGAGTCTCTTCTGGCAGCGCTCAGAGTCTTCTGATGAGTTGCTTCTAACGCTCAGTGATTTGCGTAGATTAATGTCCAGATGTATTTTTGCTTCCATAAGAATATTTAATTTTATATCTGAAACAAAAACACTTGAACAAAATTAGAGTATATATTTTCTTAATTTAAAATTTCATTAGTGTTATCATCAAAACATAGAGATATATTAAACACCAATCTGTGTTCTAACAATCTCCCCCTTTTTGATGATGACAAAAACATTGGAAATTTTGTTCAATAAATAGACAAATATATAACTCCCCCTGAGATTATGAATCTCCCCCTGAAATGAATACTCTAATAGAAGTAAATACTTCCCTTTTTGCACAAGTATACTTTTCAGAATTAGAGTCTGGTTTGGATATTCTTTCCAGAATCAGAGTCTGGTTTGGATTAACTTTTCAGAATCAGAGCTTGGTTTGGATTAGGTCTGGATTAGGGACTCTCAGGGTAACTTCAATGAACTTTATCAGATGATATGTTATAGTTTTGAAATACTAAAATTCAATGTTAGTTATAATTTATTATGTCTGAATTCCATTTTAGTAACTGTTTATTGGAACAATCAGAATTTCATTTTCTCCCCCTTTTTGTCATAATAAAAAAGAAAACTAGATAAGATAAACAAAAAGATAACAAAAGAAAAAAAACATAAATTAGATAACATAAACAGATGAAGAAATTCAAACATTCAGATTCAGATAAATAATCCAGAAGATACATAAATAGAGCAAAACATCAAACAAGTGCACAAACACAACAGCTAAGGTTTACGAGAAGCTAGAATCCTAAGTAGACTAGTCATCTCAGAAGTAGATTCCTCTTGTCTGGCCATCCAAGTTTTGATCTCATCTGTAGTTTGTTCTTGCTTGGCCATCCAAGATCTGATCTCTTTGCTGCTAGCCTCTAGCTGAGCAAAATTTTCTTCTAAATTTGGATTTTCTTTCTTGATCTCAGAAGAAGCAGGAGCAGATGCAGATGCAGGAGCGCTATCAATAACCATAGCAGATGCAGTTGCTTAAGTAACAGATCCAGATACTTTGCCCACAACCATCAGAGCTGACTGATTATCTACCAGAGTTTCTTCAGGTGCATATTCTTCTGGAAGAGCTTCTGTAGGAGCATATTCTTCAGCAATCACAGAGATAGCAGATTCTTCAGAAGATGTATTCTCCAAAAGAAGAGTTGGTGATCTGTTCACATTCCAGAGAGTATGTCTGACAACTTCAGCAAATCTGACCTTTGCATCATCAGAGCAAATGGTCTTCAAATTTGAAGCTACAGAGTTGAATCGAGAGATAAAGCTATTCCAGATAGCATCAGAGTCATCTGGGTTAATGTTTCTGAGGCATTCCTTCTTAACAACATCTAAATTCATGTTTATCTCTTGTTCAAAATTATCAAATAGATTATCAACATTCAACCTAGGTTTTGGTTTAAGGTAGGCTTCCAGAGGTGATGTTTTAGGTTTTTCAGAGGGAGGTGGTATGGTAAAGGTGGGAATAATGAACATAAGACAAGGATAAGATGGAAATTATGGATGGTGAGATGATGAAGTGATAGCCTTAGGTTTGAGATAAAAGTGTTTAAGTTTGAGTCCAGAGGGAAGGTCATCAGAGGGAAAAGGTTTGAATGAAATAAAAGAAGTTGAGCGGCTATGAAAAGGTTCAGATGAACTAGATACCTCTTGGTGTGAATTTCCATTTAGCAAATCAGATGGAAAGTCAGATTTAGTTGAATCAGATGAATCTGTAGTGTGGCATGGGGTTGATGAAATGTCAAAGAGGGTTTTAAGGTGTTGGATGTCAAGAATATCTGAGTCAGAAATATATGATTCAAATGGTTGAGTAGGTTCTGGTTGAGGATCAGAAGGTAAATGTTCTTCTAGTTATGGTTCTTGTGGTATTGGTTCTTCTGGTGGTGTTGGTTCTGGTTGTTTTGGTTCTTCTGGTTTAGATTGTTCTGGATGTTCAGAAGTTATTGGTTCAGAAGGAATTTGTTCAGTTTGAGATATAATGGATATAGGTTCAGGTTGAGATTGAGGTGTGGGAACAGATGAAGGTTGGTTTGGTTCAGATGAGGGTGGTTGTACAGAAGAAGGAGGTTGAGGGTGAGAAGGTTCAGAAATAAATGTTGATTGTTCTGTTACTTGTTCAAAAATAAAAGGTAAAGATGAGTTGTTACCTGTCTTCTTTACACGCTTGACTGTAACAGATGAAGCTTCTCCAGAAGCTTTTCTCTTCTTTTTCTTTGGTTCTTCAGAAATTTTCTGCTTCTTCTTGCTTACTGATTCTCCTTCTGAAGCCTGTCTCTTCTTCCTCAAATTTTCTTCAAAAAAATATGGTGCATGTTCTTTAGCACGCAATAGAATATCAACAGGAACAGGGGTTCCATCTACCTTGTATAGTGCAATGTATTCCAGAATAGCTTCAATTGGTTCTTTAGTAGAGAAAATGGGGAAATCATCAACTGGTATCCTTCTTTTGGTAACATCCTCCGTCTTAACCTTTGTTGGAGCAGATGTAAGTTCTTCAACAAGTTTCATTCTTTGCAGACTCTTTCCATTCAGAGGTTTCCCAATGATGGATGTAAGTTCTTCTGACATGACAGCTTCATGCAGATGAGCCATAAGCCCATTCTCAGTCAGAATGTCTGAAATCAGCCTTCCATAAGGAATCCAAGTCCTGATCTTCTGACCCTTAGTTTTGACAGATTCTTTAGAGGCACTTATGTGATTCCACAGATGCATAAACAGAATGTGTGGCAGATCCACTTTTGTGCTCTGACTCAGATAGAACATGAAGTACATCTGATCATTGTTGACATAATCAGGTGAGTTGGTTGACTTCCTATAATGTATACATCCCAGAAAAATCTTGGCCCAGATCTTGTATTCAGCTTTCAGATCCTTAAATTTGCTTGAAGCCTTTCCAAATGTAAGCACTTCAGCATATACTTCATCCATATCAACACGCCTAGCTGGCAGATGAGAAATTCCATCAGTTTCTTCATAGCCTATTAACTTTCTGATAAGATCTTCAGTTATGATTATCTCTTTGCCCAGAACAGAAGAAACTATGAACTTGGGATAAACAGATGCGTGAATCCAAAATTCTTTCACCAAACATGGATAAACTGGTCCTATCAGTCTATCAAAATACTTTACCCAGTCTTGAGCATCAATGATAGGACGCAAATCAAATCCATTTTCAGCCATGGAATCAAAATCCATCATTGGTTCACACAAAACGTCTAGTTTGTCAACTGGTGTGAGAAGAGTTCTAACCGGTTCTTTGAAAGGAACAACACCCAAGTTTGAAGATGAAACAGCAGCCATTGTTGAAGATGTTGAAGATTTAGGGTTACAAAAGGATTTGGGTTTGGTAGAGAGATGGAAGCAATGAAATAAGCAGAAATGCATAAAAGAGTGAGAGAGAATGAAAAGTGTGAGAAGTGTTGTGTTGTGGAATATATAGAGAAAAATTAGGGCACACAAAGATCACACGTTTACCACTTAGAATTTAATTGCATTAATTAAAAAGAATATAATCATTTCAAGAATTTAATGATTTTGACACGTTGGGGGGGGGGGACGAGAAAAGATTATTCAAAACAGTACCTCAAACGTCATTTCAATGTTGTGCACTCCACCTTTTTAGATTCAGAGTTACACGTGTTTGATTGTATGTGCTTCTGAAACTCTTTGAGAAATGAAACGTTAGCCAACGTTCAGATCCTCTGAGGCTTGTTAGTTCAGATACACACAAAGAAATAATCAAAGAAAATAACAGATGTAATATTTCAGAGTTTAAGCATTTTGCATCTGAGTAAATTTGCTTCTAATAAATATTTTATTCTGGACAAAAATCCATACTTATATTTTTCAGAATAAATTTAAACCTATCTTCAGCAAGGGGTTTAGTAAACATATCAGCCCATTGATGGTCTGTATCAACAAAGTTTAAGTTTAAAATTCCCTTCTGAATATAGTCTCTAACGAAGTGATACTTAATTTCTATATGCTTAGCTTTAGAGTGTAAAATAGATTTTTAGACAAGCATATAGCAGAAGTATTATCACAGAAGATAGAAATGTTACTCTCATATATCTGATAATCTTCTAGTTGACTCTTCATCCAGAGTATCTGAGTGCTACAACCAGCTGCAACTATATATTCTGCTTTTGTGGTTGAAAGAGCTATTGTGGGTTGCTTCTTGCTGTACCAAGAGATTAAGTTGCTTCCCAGAAACTGACAGCTTCCAGAAGTACTTTTACGTTCCACTCTGTCTCCAGCGTAATCAGCATCACAGAATCCAACTAATTAAAATTCATCTGATTTTCTCTGTAGAGCTTCTGGTCTACCTTTTTACTTACCTCTTCCTTACCCAGAGTGCTTGTAGGTAGGGATGTAAATGGATATCCATGGGGGCAAATACTATGATATCCGTATCCGCCCCGTTAGATAAATATGATATCCATATCCGCCCCATATCCATGTGGATATCTGTTAAGCGGATAATCCACGAGTTTTATGGTATCCACAGATATTTATAGATATCCATGGATAATACTTTTTTTATAAAAATTATTTTTTGAGAAAATTATTTTTAACTTATTTTAAAGACACAAAAATTTATTATCACATAACATCCATACAAAAGATTCGACAGAGGAATGATGGAAGATCAGACGACAGAGGAGTAGGAATGGAGACACTAGTTCGACAAAGGAATGACGATATTAGTTGGTTGGACTGTGAAATTGATGAAGTGAGGTATGAAGTATCAAAGAGTTTAAATATGAAATGACAAATAGAATTTGAAGTGAGGTATTAGTTGGTTGAACTGTGAAAGGTTTTCTTAAAAGAATTTAAAAATAAAAAAAAAAGTATAACAAGACTAATTTTTTTAGAAGATGCAAAGATAAAGTATAATAAACTAATGATATTTAAATAATTTTTATAATTTATAAACGGATATGGATATCCGCGGGTATGGATATCATTAAACCCATATCCATATCCATTAACAAACGGGTATTTAAATATCCATTTATTTTATGCATGGATATCCATTAAGCTACCAGCCCCATATCCGTGGCAGATTTTATCCACGGATATCCGCGGGTATGGATATTTTTGCCATCCCTACTTGTAGGATGCATTGGAGTCTTTGCTAACTTGCTTTCAGTCATGTTAAACTTCTTCAGAAGCTCCTTTACATACTTTGTCTGATGTATGTAGGTGCATTCTGGAGTTTGGTTAACTTGAATACCCAGAAAGAATATAAGTTCTCTCATCATGCTCATCTCAAATTCAGCCTGCATAGATTGAGCAAACGCCTTTCTAAGCGTAATATTTGTAGAACCAAATATGGTTGCGACGGCCGTGTTCCTTCCGCGTTTTAGAGGTTTTCTCGATATTTTCCTCTCCCGTTTATTCGGGAAAAATAAAGTTCGGTGGCGACTCTGTCGAACCGCATTTCTGCGCCTTTTGCGCGAGGGTCGCGTTTCTCCAAATTATCCTCTTGTGATTTTTCGAGGTGCGACAGGTGGCGACTGTGCTGGGGATGATTGCTCCATGCAAGAGAGAGTCGAGGCTATCTTAGTTTGAGTTGTTAGCTTGTTGTCTTTTATTTTCTTCTTGCTATTTTTACTGGTATCCTTGTCTTGGTTAGTTGTGCTTGAGGCATTGTGGGAGTTGCTATGTTTATGGTTACTTTGTGAGATGGCTCTACACCCGGGTCCGAGTATAACCCTAGGATTAGGATAGTGGTTGTGTAGTGGAGACTTACGTGGAGTCTTTCACGTTTAGTTGAAACGAAAACCCCGCTTGGAGTATATTCCTTGGAGATGTTGTTGTTGTGGTGAGTCTTTGCCATAGCAATAATGTTTTTGAGCTTGAATCGTTGATCCCAAGGACCATTAAACTGTTTCATCCATGGTGGTTGGTAGTGTTAATTCTTTGTGGATTAATGCGAACGCCCCAATCAGATGAGATTCCTTGAACGTATTACTTCCTTACAGTAATATTTTCAACCTCGATCTATGACTTTGAGAACCTTTTCTAGAACCCATGTGTCGATGGTTGTGTAGTTGACGCCTCCGAGAAGTCTTTCTCGCGTGGAAGATACGAGAACCTCACCTAGAGGAGATTATTGTGAGGATATTATTGTCGTGATGAGTCCTTGTCATGGCTGTAATATCTTTGAAAGATATTCATGACTCTAGGCACCTACCTGTTTTAGAATCCCACCCATGGGGTTTCTTTTAGCAATGACTGTGATCCTTGAACCTTTCACCCGGCTAATCCCATAACTGTTCGAATTTGTGATCCCACGACCCTGGATCTTGCATTGCATATCATTTGCATTGCATCTCATTTGTTGTGCATCTTGCATTCTCCTTCCTTCGCAAGTTTCTCATGTTTCACTTTCCTTCCTATCTAGTAAATCAAGCTGATTCCTCGACACCAGTATGCAACTAGAGCCAATACAAGACAAATGATGGAGCAGATTCAGCCAGAGAAAGCTGTCTTCAGGGAAGAGTTGGACTCCATCAAAGGAAAGATTGAATAGATCCTCGAAGCCATCATCACGGCCAGAAGAGAGGAAGAACAACGTGAAGCTGCTGCCATCGTCAATAACAATGGTCAAGGACAAGGGTCTACCGCCATACCTTCGGTTCCAATTCCAAATCCTCATGGGATGCCACTAAACTTCACTAACGCAGCTGAAGGAAACACTTCTCAGCCAATCACAGCACCCGGAGTTACCATTGGAGTCATCCCGCAAACCCAACCTACTGCCGTGCAGATCCCAGTTCCCCATACCGAAGATACTCTGATGGATCATTATGACGATGTTCAGAACTATCATGCTGCTATCCCTATTTCCAGTCCTGTTGCTGCTCAGGATTCAGAATCCATGAAGATGTGTCGAGATCTAGCCGAGAAACTCCGAGTCATGGAGGGGCATAACTCAAATTCTTTCAGTGCTTTGGAACTATGCTTGGTGCCTGACGTTGTCATTCCGCCCAAGTTTAAGGTGCCCGAATTCTCGAAGTACAAAGGTCTCGGTTGCCCTAACATTCATCTGAAGATGTATTGTCGCAAGATGGCTGCCTATGCCAGAGACGAAAAACTCATGATTCATTGCTTCCAAGACAGCTTGTCTTGGGCATCGCTCGAATGGTATATGCAGCTGGAACATAACAGCGTGTGCACTTGGGATGAGCTAGCTGATGCTTTTGTCAAGCAGTACAAGTATAACACCGATCTAGCTCCAAACCGTACTCAGCTTCAAAGTATGACTTAGAAGGACAACGAATCTTTTAAGGAGTACGCGCAACGTTGGAGAGAGCTAGCCGCAAGGGTGTATCCACCTTTGGTTGACCGTGAGCTAATTGACATATTCATGGGTACCTTGCAAGGCTAGTACTACGAAAAGCTGATCGGTAGTGTCTCTACTGGATTCTCTGACTTGGTAATCATCGGTGAGAGAATTGAAGAAGGTCTGAAGAGTGGAAAGATTCAAGGAGGTTCTAACAGTCAAGCCAGTACTAAGAAGCCTTTCAATGGATACAAGAAGAAGGAGGGCGAAGCGAATGCTATCTCTTTGCAGAAAGGGCAAGCTCCTCAACAAGCTCTGGCTCCTATGCCTTATCAAGTCCCTTACTACCAGTATCCATATGTTGCTAATGTGAAATATGCTTCAATGCCTTATCAGCCAGCTGTTCAAGCAGTGCAAGCTCAGATGCCACAGCAACAGGCTCCTCAGCAACGAGCCTACAACCAACAAAGACATCAGTATCCTCCTCAGCAACAACAACAAGGTGCTCGTCAACTGCGTCAGCAGAGAACATGGAGGCCAGACAGAGTTTTTGATCGCCTGCCAATGACATATGCTAGTATCTTTGCTCAGCTAATGGAGAAGAAAGCTATTGTTCCCAGAGATTTGGCTCCCCCAACTATCATTCCTCCCGACTATGATACGAATGCTCATTATGAGTTTCATAAGGGCGCTCCAGGTCACACCATTGAGGACTGCAGGGCTTTCAAGCACAAGGTTCAAGACATGATTGACAAGGATGCTATCAACTTCAATGGAAAGTCTCCAAATGTCACCAACAATCCGATGCCACCAGCCAACTAGTGCGAACATCAGATCAAGTCCAGTCAAGTTCATTTCTCGAAGAAGGTCGTCATGCTGCCATTTAATCTTTTGTATTTCTTACATTTTGTCTTTGTTTGTTTAAGTATTGTATGATTTGAACAATTGCCATTTCGTATTTGGTTTTCATTAATGTATCGTTTATGCATGTTTTAAATTAGTTATGTCGTATTCACTTATTTTTATCACAAACACTGACACATTTATTCATTTCACTCTATCCACTGTTGTTTAGCATGATTTGAGGGAGGATGATGAAAACGAGATACCCATAATTGCAAACCGTATGCTTTCAGACAGAATCTCGTCAATGATGTACAGGCATTGCTTCAATTCCCCTAAACACTGGAGATATAAGGAGTTAATCCCTAGTAAACCACTTTGAGCCTAGAAGTAGCAGTTTCCTTCGGATATTCAAACCTTTTACACTCAACCTGGGGCAGGGTAGTCTTCAGTTAATTCAATCCCGCATTCAAATCACAAAGAAAAATCTAGAAGACGGTTGTTCATCAATGACCTATGACATGGCAGTCACAATCCTCCAACAAAATCAAAAAAAAAATCAAAAGCCTGCTAAGTCAAACACCTTAGAGGGGACTTAGGCAAAATCAAGGCAATCCCGATGGATCTCACAAGCAAAACCAATCTATGCAAAAGTTAGGGATCAAAAAACAAAATCAAAAGAGGACCCCGAAACCCTCAACAAAAAAAACAAAATAAGATTAAGTGGTCATCCAATCGAGAGGGTCACTGATATCTAGCAAAATAAGGTGACTGCCATTTTGAGCATACCTTGAACCACCAAGCTTACACCGTCAAGACAAATGCAGAATTAACTGAGCGTAGGACTGGAGATCATTAAGAAGAAGGGGTGGGTACAAATTATACTTCGAGCCTAATATCCTTTGTTTCATAACCGTGAACCAGACCACGTTACAACCCTCGAAAGACCTAATTGAGGCGAGGTTTATTCTGAAAGCACAATATCGCAAGGTTGCGTAACCTGACTCCTCACATGATTGCTAATCATCAGCATTGGTGTCATTATCCTTGCTATATCTTGTACACCAATTAAAATTAGCACAACGTCTGGACTAACAGTTCATTCGTCTCACTATCACGACACCCTCAATAAATGACACACTTTTTCCAAACTTACATTGAACTTTGCATTAATATTACCATTTATGAAATGTACAATTTTAATAGCAAGTCAGTGCTAGGTATTCAAAGACATTTCAACAAGGGGCAATCAAAGTGGAGTTTGGCTTTCAGTGGCTGACACGAAGCAAAGATTACCTCAAAACCCAAAGGCTAGGGGCAAATCATTCAACAGCTCGAGCAGGGGCATACCACTAACGAGTTCAGACTGGGGCAAGACCAAGTTACCCTGATCATCAAGCAGAGTTGCAACCTTCTCCAAAGAAAATTCACAGTAAATCACTAAGTAACCAGAATTGGGGCATCAAGTGCATCTTCTGCTCTAATCGTGGTGTCTTCGATGAACTGCGTGTTGAGGAAGTCAATCCCTCCCACCACCCAAAGTCCAATCCGCATTGGCAACTATCAAAGTCCACCACGCTGGAGTCTCTACCTGCATTTCTGATCACCCGCCTGCATCATACGCATCTCATTCGCTATCATAAGCATCTTGCATCATACGCATACCGGTCATATCATACTTCCCCAGCTTTTGCATCTCCGCGCGTCAGCATTTGCATTTGCACTTCCATTCGTTATGGAACCTCATTATCATCCAGCATTCGCATATGCAAGTCAAGGTCCAGGATCAACCTAGAAGATTTCCAAGACCATCATCAGCCCAGTCAGGGGGATCCTCCACGAGACCGTGGGTTTTCTCCACGAGTTTCAATAGCTTCAAAGCAATCATCAGCCCAGTCAAGGGCATTTTCGCAAGACTGTGGGTTTCTCCCACAAAATTCAAAGGATATTCAAAGCAAGATTCAGCCTAGTCAAGGGCATCTTTTTTCAAGACCATGGGTGTTTCCTATGACGTATGTCAACCTCGTGGTTGATCAGATCTTCCAATCAACATTCAGGCCAGTCAGGGGCATACCGTTCAAGACCGTGGGCATCCCCACGAAGTTGTTCAACCTTTTGTTGGGCAAATCCAAGAGTTTCAGTGCAAGATTCAGCCCGAGCAGGGGCATCTTCAGCAAAACCGTGAGTGTTCCTCATGAAGTTGTTCAACCTTTTGTCGAGCAAGACAAGACATCAAGACAAACTCAGCCCAATCAGGGGCATCCTCTTCAGAATTCATGGGCGTAAACACGAAATCATTTCAACAAAATTGTGATCTCCAAGCAAGACGGTGGGCGTACCCCGTTGTTTCATTTCAATCCAATCTTCCTCTTGGGTGTTCCCCAATGAGTTGTATCCAGCAAGTGTGACCGTTGTCAATTGCCTTACTATCATCCTTTTGATGATAGCCGAACTTCGTTGGTTCAACCCAGCCTGCATCCTTTTGGTGTGGGTAACCTTCGATTTGTGTCGTTCTATCATTCTTTTGGTGATAGCAACCTGTGTGTGAGAGTTTTGCTCCGTCATCCTTTTGGTGGGGGGTCTGTCATAGTCATTAATGATAGATTGTGCAATGGTATTTTGCGTGAGTTTCTCTCCGTCACCCTTTTGGTGGGGGGTCTGTCATAGTCATTAATGATAGATTGGGTGATAGTGTTTGGTGTGTGTTTCACTCTGTCATCCTTTTGGTGGGGGGTCTGTCATAGTCATTAATGTCAGATTGTGCGATATTGTTTTGTGTGAGTTTCGCTCCGTCATCCTTTTGGTGGGGGGGTCTATCATAGTCATTAATGATAGATTGTGCGATAGTGTTTGGTGTGAGTTTCGCTCCGTCATCCTTTTGGTGGGGGGTCTATCATAGTCATTAATGATAGATTATGCGATTTTGTTTTGTGTGAGTTTCGCTCCGTCATCCTTTTGGTGGGGGGTCTATCATAGTCATTAATGATAAATTGTGCGATACTGTTTGTCCTATCATCCTTTTGAGTGGTAGTGGCATGTGTCTGAGTTTCGCTTTGTCATCCTTTTGGTGGGGGGTCTGGCATAGTCATTAATGTCTGATTGAGCGATTGTGTTTTGCTATACCATCATTTGGGTGGTAGTAGTCGTGTGTGTTTCATCCTATCATCCTTTTGGTGATGATGACCTTTTGCCAGTTATTTACAGTTTACTCGGAGGTATACCTCATCCAGCATTTCAATTCCCGAGCATTTACTTTCTTTTTGGACAAATTCAGGGTCTTCTTTGTATCTAATTGACTTCTACCTTGAAAGAATAAACTCCATAGCAGTTCATCTTACTCGTTTTAAGCCAATTAGATAGGGGCATCTGTCATACCCCAAATTTGTCCTATCTTGTATAGCTTTCATTATATATACCCAGTCCTTGACCTTTAGTAAAGAAAAGCATAAGTTGTTCTTCAGTTACCTAAATCCAAATTGTTGCAAGGGTGAGTCGAGGTTCATTTGAAGTACCGAGTCAATATGCATCAATTCAAGGGGCGTTTGTTTAAAGTTTGCAGTTAGGATTTGCGTGTGTCAATTTAGATCAGCTATATGTGGGCCAAGGTATCAGGTTATGCTAAGACCAGATATTTCATGATGGAGAATCATGTGGAACATGTGCTTTTCAGTTAGAGTTTTTGGGATACGGTGTAACGCGGTCATTTGTTGGCTATTTAATTCATAGTGAAAGAGTGATTTATCATTATTCAAAGGGGCCTCGCATGATCAATTGTTAGAAAGATTTCAAGTGTAAATTGCATGGAAAATTGATCATAAGTAATAATTTGTTGGAAGTCAACATTTCCATGAGAATTTTAAGGGTAGATTTAGTGGGCCCTTTACTCAAAGAGAGTGGTTTATGTTTGTTCATTTGTCCATATTACATAACGTGATACATTTCCGAGATCCATGATGCATAGCTTGAGGCAGGATATTTTTAAAATTAGGTGATTAAGTGGGTTCATATTTTTATTTATGAATCAAAACATTATGAAGATCTTTTGTTAAGTGAGGTTGGTACCTCAATGCTGAGTCATGAAACATGGATGTCGATTTTGAGTTTTATTAAATGTCAATATGGGCACATGAACCGTTTCCATATGCATGAGCAAATGCCATCAGAGAATACCTTGTTCATTGGCTTAGGGTGTACAGGCTAAATTCAATGAGTCATTTTCATAAAAGATACAAGATCATTAGCCTACATTACAAAAAGTTGAAAAAAGATAATAGCCAAAAGGTACAACGAGAAGCATGGCACATGTGCTCAAAGTCTGAGCGAAACCAATATACAAAATAAGGTTGAAACATATAAAGTGGACCATTATCCAACCTCTGTGAAGGTCTCAGAACCTGCAGCTTTATTCAACGCAGACCACTACTCTTCAGCCAAAACGTAGCCACAACTTGTAATAGCACCAAAATGAATTCACAATGAGAGCATACGAATATTCAGGTAATTTTACGCGGTCGAATCAAGCTTCCAATTCAGCCCATTTCATTAGCAATAAGCACGGTATAGTTAGCAAGTGATGGCTCAAAGGGTGTTTGCACTTAATACTGCAAATTGAAGGAAGATTCTCCATGTACAGCAACAATTTCAGCGCATCAACCATTATCATGATACGATGATTCTCCAAAACCTACGGCAACCCATGATTTGCAATTCACACATATCAGCTGACCCCACACAACCCCAACCACGGCTACACTTCAAATCTCCGCAAATAATCCACTGAACCGTAACTTGTGTTCTCCTGCATAAAAAGAAAATAACAGTAAGAAGGAAAGCCTTAAAGAGAATGTTATGAAACGCAATGGACCTGCATAAGGTTCGACAGATACGGCAAATTGTAAGGACAATTCATGAGCTACAAAGTGAAAAGGCCCACAATACGGCAGCCTGCACCAATTCACATTTTGAATTACAATATAGCCACATACAAGAAAAATTGCAAAAAATAATGATAACAGAGAACAACTCATAACCTGCAAAAAGAAAGGGACCACACATATTCATTGAAACTCAAACCGAAAACCACTTTCCACCTCATGCCACATGACACTGCTAACTGAACCAAGATAAGCACTTGCTATTCACATAACTACAAAAAAAAACAGTACATTAACCTGCTTTGAAACTCATACAACATCCCTGCTACAAACAAAGCCTACTTACACCAGAACTGCTACAATACACTTGCAACAAGCCAAGAAACCAGTTCCCCAAACATTGCTGAAATCCTGCTACAAACTGTCAAAAACTTAATGCAAAAACTCTACTACCACACAGACTTACATACAAGGAATAAAATATGTCTGAATTAATTCAAAGGGACAGGGTTTGAATTGATAAAGAGGGAGGAAGGAAATTATGAAAAAGGACCTCCAGTCTCGATCTCCACCCCTTCATTGACCATCATCATCTTCATAACACCTCAAACCGAACATGATCTCGGATCCCTTCATACCATTCTTCAGAAACCAACAAGAACCAGTCTGAGACTTTCCTCCTTCTTCAACCTTGAAGTTATCCCTCCTACAACCATAAAATTCATCTTCAACCTTCATAAAAACCCAATGTCTCCTTTCCTTCATCGTCACTTTCAACAAACTCACAAAAAACTCACTCCAGATTCCACCATGAATAACCATCAAATCTCCCTCTATTTCAACTACCCAGCAAGATCCCAATCGAAACCTTCTAACCAAACAATAGCATCCACCGTAACCCATTTCGTTTTCCATAAACCATAAACACATCCCAGAAAGCGCATCCACCTCCGTATTCTTCATCTTCTTAAAATAACTCATAAAGTCCAGCAAAACTCAAATCGAAATGAATCCCAAAACTCCATGAACAGAATCTCAAACTTCTCCACCGTTTAACCCTTTTTTTTTACCATTCATCGCACTCTCATCTTCAACAGCATCATGACCCTTACTTCCATCACCTTCAGTTCATTCCTTTCACCATTCCACAACCAAATCATTCCCCCTGTTCTTCTTCAAACGAACTATAAAAAGCCATTTCATTTTCTTCCCTCTTCCAACAACAACCTCTTCATAACTCTTCCTCTCAATCACTCCGAAAACCCCAAATGCTTAATCCAAAATCCCAAATCCACCTCCAAACCCTAAACCCCAAATCAACATTAACATATAAATCACCAGAAAGAAGCTCAAATCTGAAACAGAAGTTGAACAGAAGAAGGGAGAGATTCCAAACAGACGAAGCGAAACCGAACATGAATACAAACCACATCTAGAACAGAAACAAGAACGAAATTAGAAGAAGAGTGAATGCGAAAATCAATCTTAAACCTGTTGAGTGAATCAGATGAAAACGAGAGGGAAAGAGACAGAGCGCTTGAAGTTGGAATGGAGTTGAAAGTTTGAGCAAGCCGTCGCTTTGCTTTTCCGTTTTGCTGCGACGTAATGATGAATTTATTTTAAGCCATTTGATTTGATGTTCATTTGTTCTTTGTTGGAATGAGTTGTTTTTTTTTGCAAAATATTGTTTTACACCCTTTACCTTTATTGTGTTTACACGAGATGAGATGTGGGATCATTTGCTGGAAATGTTGGTTATAGTGGGCTTGGTCCACGTTGGCTTCTACTCACACTTCTTTTTTTGTCACACCATCTGTGTTTATGGATGGATGGATGAATGGGCCATATCCCATGATGATTCCTCCAGGTTTACTCATCACCCCTCTTCTGTTTCACACCCCTATGTTTTTTAATTTGTTTAGAGTTTTTAACAAAACATTTAGTTTTTAAATTGTTTTATTAATGATGTTGCCAAAACTTTATTAAACACTTTGCTAATTTTGGGTACATGTTCTTTTTAAATCTTTGAATCTTTTTTTCAATTTATGTTTTCTTTCGTTTTCGGTCGATGACGAGATTACCAACATTTAACCGTCAAATTATTAGCGTGAAACAAAGGATCCGAGACCACCTTCTTTTTCCGATTTTATTTCGATTTTTGGATCGATGAAGTCTTTTATTCGTAAGCGTCACGTATCGAAGTTGATAACCTTCTCGATTTTAAATCTATGGGGAATGACCATTGGGGTCATTTTCCGTACTTTGGGATCGTGATAGGCTACCTTCGATTAATCGGCATTATGTTTACGATTAAGACGAGATCCTATTCTTTCGTGTCCTGATTCGATTCGTTGACCATTAAATTTAATTTTCGTTAAATATTATTGTGGATATTATTGTTATATTATCTTACTATATATTATTTTCATATCATATTTATTCATTCTTATTTATCCATATCCGAAAAACATTAATAAACTATCGAAATCTTAAAAGCCAAATTGGTGGACTGTTGTGTCATTGGTTATTTGCAGGTATCCTAATTTTAAGTCGTGCCCGACTTTGCTCAAGGCGTAGTTTAGGACAGAATACACACACACGGCTTTCTCTTGGGATACCTTACAATGAGACCCCTTTATTTCGTCTAATCCCGTGTAAATTACATGTACCCCTCTCCCATTCCGATGTATGTTTCGCATTTCTTTGATTATTAGTTTATCTCCTAGGACACCCATAGGGACTAGAGCAGATTCAAACTATTTTCAAATTAATTCTCGATTCATCATCGAGCCACTTTCAAACAACCCGTAAGTCGAGTGCTCATACGCATTCACCATTAACCTATTACAACTCGACCCTTGATGCGTAAGTCAAGTTGGTCTCTTTTTTCAAACCATTTCATTTCCAACACGCTTTGCACGCGATAATGAGTCAAACCCTTGATCCAACGTCAAGTGGATTTTCGAAACAAATCAATCAATTAACAATTATTTAACGCTTTTCAAGGTGTAACGAGTAGGTTCAAGTCTTTGAGCTTGCTTTCGATTGTTTGGATGCGAGTTATCTTATTCGTGTGTGAGCAATTGACACCTTTAAGTAACATTAACAACTCGACAACATTCAACCATCTCCAACTAATCATCCTTTCACTCACCATTCAAACAACTTCTTTTGCGATGAAAAAGAGAGTGTCCCAAGTCTTTGGTTCACTCTCCCGATTACTTGGGGTCCAAGAAGTCTTTCTTAAGCTTCAAGTAATTGTCATCATTTCTCACACCATTCAAACACAAATCCTCTTGCGATGAAAAAGAGAGTGTTCCAAGTCTTTGGTTCGCTTTCCCGATTACTTGGGGTCCGAGAAGTCTTTCTTAAGCTTTAAGTTATTGTCATCATTCCAACCTTGTCCTTTCAAACACAACTTTATCTTTAAGATGAAAAAGAGAGTGTTCCAAGTCATTGGTTCGCTCTCCCGATTATTTGGGCCCGAGAAGTCTTTCTTAAGCTTCAAGTAATCGTCATCCATACCCATCTTCAATCCATTTCAATCCAGTTTCTTTCGTGGTCGTTACCACGAACTACGACTGCTCTGATTCTTCATTCTCGTCGGAATGCAAGATACGTAGGCACAAGATTGCGACGATCTTGGAGAGCACACTTCCATTTTTCTTCCCTACTCCACACTTCTACCTTCCTTCATTATTCCATCCATTCCCTATCCTTTCCCGTAGTCGAACTACGACGCTCTGATTTCTCATTCTCGTCCGAATGAGCATACGTAGGCACAAGGGCCCCAATCCTTGGCGAGTACTCTATCCTCTAACCATCCCATTTCCCCTAGCGTCTTTATCCCTTTAGTATCTGTTTAGTATTTAGAAGCGAGAAGAGAAGAACTAAGTTTAGCTAACATCACCACAACTCAAATTAAGAGGTTCCCGTCGAGTACGACGAACATGAGGGATGCTAATACCTTCCCCTCGCGTAACCGACTCCCAAACCCAGGAATATGGTTGCGACGGCCGTGTTCCTTCCGTGTTTAAGAGGTTTTCTCGATATTTTCCTCTCCCGTTTATTCGGGAAAAATAAAGTTCGGTGGCGACTCTGTCGAACCGCATTTCTGCGCCTTTTGCGCGAGGGTCGCGTTTCTCCGAATTATCCTCTTGTGATTTTTCGAGGTGCGACAATATAGAGTGATGTTATTTTGTGCAGCAAAAGGTATAAGTAAGCATACAGACTCTAACCTGGCCACAGGAGCATAAGTCTCTGTGTAATCAATTCCTTCTTGCTGACTATATCCTTGAGCAGCTGGCCTTGCTTTATTTCTTACAACTTCTTTTTGCTCATTTAGTTTGTTTCTGAAGACCCATTTAGTTCCAATGATGTTAAATCCTTTTGGTCTTGGAACCAGATCCCAAACGTCATTCCTTGTGAATTGATTGAGCTTCTCTTGCATGGTGTCGCTACTGCAAAAATCGAGGCCGGCAATGACAGAAGAGTCGCCACTGTGCATTATTTATCCCAAGAGAGGGAAAGAAAATGCTCAGAGAAAAACTAACGAAAAGAGGGATAAAATCGGTCATCGCAACCAAATCTTGGGTTCAGGAGTCGGTTACGCAAGGGGAAGGTGTTAGCACCCCTCACGTCCGTCGTACTCGACGGGATCCACGCTTTTTGTCTATCTAAAAGGGTGATTGAAACTATCTAACTACTGGCTAAAGGACAAAAGAAAAAGAAGTGACTCGGTAAAGCAACGACGCTTTGTGCCTACGTATCTCATCTGAAATGAGAAGTCAAAGTCAACGCAGTTCGGATAACTACGGGTGAAAGGGAAGGTTTCTCGCCAAGACATCACGTCTTGTGCCTACGTATCCTCGTCTGGTACGAGAAATTAGAGCAAACGTAGTTCGGGCTAACGGGACCACAGATTGGTTCAAGTGTTTTAAACCGAGTAGGGTTAACCATCAGTTCTAGTAGTTGGTGTATGCAGCTCGACCATTGGAGACTTAGGCGTTACTGTTTGCGATAGAACCAAGAGTTAAAGAAACTCTCTTTATGAAAATGATTTTCCAAAGTTAAAGGCCCCGAAGGGCAAAAAGAAGTTTGAATGATTTGTTTATTTTTTTGTGTTTTTAGGAGAAGAAGTATTTTTGAATGGTTTGCAATTCATATCGCACTAGAGACTATGACTTAGGAATGAATGCGTCACATATCACCCAAAGGGTGCTACACTAAACATCCAAGCCATTGAAGGGAAACCCCTCAATAACCCTTTCCAAAGTGCTTAAGACTCATAATGCACAATAATCATTAACCTTTATTAGGTGTTTTATGATTGTTTTGAGATGAGAAGAGAAAGAACACTAAAGGGGGACTAAACTCAAACCTAAAGTTGTTATGCAATGGTGATCCTAAGATTGAGGCAAGGGAATGCTACCTAATGTTATCATACATGGTTAAGATCCTAATGTCTATCATAACCTCTCTTGAACAAGAGAGATTAGAGATCCTAAGGGAAAGGAGACAAACGAGGAAAAAGAAACAACATAAACATGCAAGAATGCAAACATGGAATGCAAGTGAGGGAGGAAAATGGTGTGGGGCAGTAGCCTCCACAAGCTCATCTCAACCTCAAGAAACAATATGACAAGTGCAAGAGATGAAAGGAAAAAGGAATGCATCAAAAGAAGCACACAAGTGCACTAAAATGGGATGAAATGGCCTAAACCAAACAACATCAACCATAAGGCACAAAACCAAACACAAATGAAAGGTAAACAAAACCTAAAAAAAAGTGAGGATGGGAAGCTAATATGAGGGCATCAAGGACCTCATAAAATTTACTCAACCATGAGCATCACAAACAAAGTGCAAAGAAGCACAAAGAAACTCCAAGAAATGTCCTCAAGGATTCCATCATTTTAGGCATGCTTCAAGTACCTCCAAAGGAGGGACCAAACCACCTTAAATGACACTCCAAGGTCATTGGACAACAAGGGAAATGAAATAAAAGTTCTCAAAAGCAAAAGCAAATAAAACAACAAAGAAATGCAAGCAAATTCCCAAAGGAAAGCAAGCATGTTTCACATAGAAACCCTAATTGAAAACTCAAAAGTAGACAACCAAATGAACAAGCAATACATAATGTAATGACCTTAAAATGAGCAAACATCATCCTTAACATGTTAGAAACATGAATCAAAAGGGATTGAAGGCTCAAAGGATCCATAAATGTCATATCCAAAGCAAACTAGGTCAATGTGTATGTATGAACCTCCCTTTGGGGTAACTTGACTTGCAAGTTACTCTAAAATTAGGAAAATGATTCAAAAACAACCAAATAAAATGCAAGAAGCTCATAAATATGTTGGCAAACAGAGGCAAAAAGATTATAATCAAAGTATTTTCACAACATCACCATAGAAATTGATTCACAAGGGTGCTCCATTGTGAAGGAGGATTGTCGAGGGTCAAATGAAATGCTATCAAAACCAAATCAAAACTCAACAAAACAGGGGCAAAATGGTCCTCAAAAATCAATTAACTCATCATTGATATGAGGATTGATTTTATTGGATCAAAAGGAAATGAGAGAAACAAAATAAAAACTAAAACATGTCAAGAATTAGGTCAAATAAAACACTTCCAATGTTAAATTCCATTTTTAATTGAAAAATAATTCATAAAATAAAATAAAAATTTCCTAAAATCAGAGGATATCTCAAGGAGTCTAAAACATATTTTTGTGGAATTTTATCACTCTTGGAAGTATTTTATTTTGAAATAAATCTAAACAACAACAAAACAAAAATAAAAGAAAATGAAAAAGAAAAAGAAAAAGGTTGGGTGCAAATAGCAGCCCAGTTTAGTTCAAAAACAAACAGGCCAGCACGCAGGGGGTGCCAACAGCAAGCCCAGTCCATCAGCAAAAATAAATA
This sequence comes from Lathyrus sativus, assembly GCA_963859935.3. Classification (NCBI taxonomy): domain Eukaryota; kingdom Viridiplantae; phylum Streptophyta; class Magnoliopsida; order Fabales; family Fabaceae; genus Lathyrus; species Lathyrus sativus. Next base: position 13,007,328 of record OZ012735.1, on the reverse strand, counting down.
AATAAAAACGTGTGTTTGCGTGTGGTGAGTCAAACAGAGGTCCATGATGGAAAGCACTCTGGACAGTTGGATCAAAAAGCAATCACATCCAAGGATTCACATTCACACACGTGGCCAGGCACATAAAAATAAATAAAATGCAAAGTTAAACATGATTGTGTGTGTGCAAGCAAACATGGAACACCATGCGTCTTAATCATGGCCACTGAAATTAAAAATAAATAAATCCAACGCACGCCAGCAAGCCACGTAAGTCATCATCAACATTTGAAATGAGAGGGAAACCAGACAGCGGCCGGAGGGACCTCCGGTCATCTTCTTCGACCGTATCCTCACCGTGAACAGTAACAACAACACGTAGGTGGAAATACTGGACCAAAATCAGCAAATAAATAACCAAAACTCATCTACGAGTCACGTAGATCATGAATACGTGCTTAGTTTTCAATAATAATTCTTAAATAAGACAAAACGAAAAGAACAAGAAATGAGCTCAAATAAAAAAAGTTAACAAACAACCACAAAATCATACCAGAAATCATCTACACATCAAGAGGTTCACATATATATAAAAATGGCGCAATATGGATGCATAAACAGTGAGATACTTGGAATGAAAAGAAACCTAAATGAAAGCTTCCCCAGAGCTCAGTTCTTTAGTAAAGCTTAAAAGAAACCACCCAGAAACGTTCTATGAACCTCAAGGAACCTTGTAAAATATTTGGTTTGGATTGAAACTCACTGAAATGCAAAAACGAATTTTGACTTTGCTCTCACTTTTTCTCACTATGTTTGTAATACCCCAAACTTTACCCTCAGATTAGTCAATTCATGTTGCATGACATCTCATTTTACATCAGCTAACCATTAACAGGTTACGTAGTCTGTTTATTTTGCAGGAATTACATCAGGTGCACTTTAACTGTGAAAAGGGTAAAATGGTCATTTTCACATTGTTTACGGACAGTCCTTGAAGCTGGGTCATCATCAGGGATTTATTGAACAATTAGAGCCTCCATTTTTGAGCATTTTATTTCCTTTGAGATTGAACAGAGATTCACAATATTTTTGGCATTAGGGTTTTTTCTCAAGAGGAAGAGACTAAACTTTGACCAGCTATAACTTTCACATGTTTCATCAAAAATTTCCCATCCAAAGCTCATTCCGAAGGAAGTTTAATTCACTACAACTTTGTGTCTCACAAGACAAGTCCAAATCTGCTTCATTTGAGAGATATGGATCAATACATTATAGGTCCTTCTGGAAAGTCAACAAAAACACCTTTTGGGTCAAAGCTTGGTACATGAACATGGAAACTCCAATTGAGATAAGACCAAAAGGAGCTCTTAGAGGACATCTTGAGGTTTATAAAATGGCCAAGAACATCTGCATGGTGTTAGAATTAAGAGACTTATAGCTTGCTAAAGCTGGCCATTTTTTTTAGAAGATACATGAAACAAATATGGTGAAATCTTGGATTCTTTTTCAAATGGGCTTATCTTTTTATGTTTGAAACTTATTCCCCACATGGTCCACGACCTCTAAGCCCATCCATTGCATTATTCATTTATTTATTTTTTTTATTTTTGATTTTATTCATTTAAATTCAAATTAAATCAAAATAAATCAATTTAAAATGCTAATCAACACATGAAGGCACATGGATTTGATTTGTTCAATCAAAATCAATCAAAGTAAATCTTGAGGCCCAAGTAAGGATGATTGGAGCATGATTGATCATGATTGGAACCAAAAATAGCAAGTTTCAAATCTCCTTCAAATCAAATCTCTAATTATTCAATCACAATGATTTATATCAGTTTTATTGACCTAATTTGTTCCTCTATATATATACTATGATTTCAGATTCACAGGGGAGGATTTTGGCAGCCAAGGAACCCTAAAATTCATTGAAGAAAAAAAACGTGCTAAGGCAACAGTCAGAAAACCGTGGCGAAAAACGTAAGGCAACAGCCAGAAAAGCGTGGGCCTTGCGTTTGGAATTTTTAAATTTTTGTTTTTTATAATAATTATTTTATATGTTATTAACAACAAATGAAGATGGATCAGATGGCAAGATGGAGGCGCAAGTAACCTTGTAGACTTGGGCTTAATCCCAGCTCGAGTCACTTTTTTTATTCTTTCATGTTGTTAACATTATTCATATTATTAGTATTATTCCTATTTACTTTTAATATTTATTTATTTGTTTACTAACTCTTTTCTCTTTTTTTTTAAAAACTAATTTTTTGTCTTTCTTTTAAATTGAAAAATTAAAACGTTTTCTGAAATATAAAACTAAAATATTTTTTTAAATTAAGAATCCTTTTTAAAATTAATAAAACCATGATTCCAAATTGCATTTTTATTTTTCTTTCAATATTAATTATTGTCATGTTTTTGTCTAATCCTATTAACGTTCTCCGTTTTTGTTTATTTTCAGATGATCACGCTTAATTTCATTTATCATTATTTAAATATTTAATTATCATATTTGTATATGTTCACGGGTTGTAATTTACGCGAGACAATTGTCGCACTTTTCCTTTTCAGCACTTTACATTTCATTTATTGCATGCCTGTTTAGTTTTTCCTCGCAATTTATTTTACCGTTATTTCTGTCACCTTCCGAAGGAATTAGGTCTAGCCGTTTGACCACCAAGTCAATAGCCCTTCCTTTGACCATTTCAAACCCTATTTAGCCTAGGCGTCCCGCCGTGGACGAAAATTCCCTTTACCATAGCTTTAGGTCAAGGAGTCATCGCACTCCATTTTAGGGTTTCCCGCCGTGGAATCCCTAATTTCGACCCTAATTTCAATTCGAATTTTAACATAGAAATAGGAGTTTCAAAACTCCACGTAAGCGTGTCCTTAAGATACGTTTACTCCCCCTTTGAAACCTTGACTACAGTCAAGACGTTTCTAACCTTCCTTTCAAGGGGAACTACAATTACTCTGATTCCATTCCCGTCATGATATGTAGGCACAAGATGCGACGTCTTGCCGAGTAAACTTAGGACTAACCCTTAGGTCTTTAGGTCACTTTATCCCTTAGCTCAATATATATACCTAAATCAGATAATAAAATAAAAAAAAATCATACTTTAAACAAAAGGTTCCTGTAGAGTACTACAGATGTTTAGGGTGCTAATAGCTTCCCTAAGCTTAACCAACCCCTTACCTAGGTCTCTTCCCGCATTGTGCTTACGATGCAAAAATAGGTTTTCCCTCTTTTGACCTTTTCCTTCGGATAAATCAAAGATCGGTTGTGAATTAAAATTGTGATTCAAACTAATTAATAGTTTGATATCTTATTTCCACCGCAACAGAAAATGGCGACTTCACTGGGGATCCTAACTTTTGAGGGTTATCCCTAATTTGTTCATGTTTATTATTTTTGCTTTACTATTTATTTGTATATATATTGTACCTTGATTGGGGATTGTTCCATGTGTTATGAGATAAGTCCTACACCCGGACTTGAGTGACATTATTATAGGATGGTGATATATTCGACGAGGCTTATAGGGAGTGAGTCCCGACCAAGCTGACTTGAGAATCATTGCTCAGTTGAGACCCTTTCGAAAATGGTTCGGTTGAACGAGTGTAGTCGTGAAAACTTTTACTATTTTCGATTGGTGTCTATGATATTGAGGACCATAGTACCTTAACACCACCTTGGCCTTATTTAGGACATAGTGCGGGAACTATGTGGGAGTAGTCCTACAATGGTTGCTACGCGATACTACACTCAAAAGAGGTTCTCTTGAGAATATTATCGGCCCCCGAGTCAGTCAGAAGGTTGATAATATCCGAAGGATGGGCTGATGACTTTGGACACTTCTTTAGAACTTTGTTCTGCAGGTACAACTACCCTATAATACATACCTTTTGGGAAGGGTAGAACTTAACTCCATTCATTGTTCCTCAAACCTAGGACCTTTGTGTGTATTTGTGCTTTACATCCATAAAACATCATTCCTAGTTTCAAGGAATTCAACACTCCTTTGCAAATTTAAAAGGTCTTACATTTTAAAGTCTAAAAACTTTTCCAGCTTTCTTAGAAAGGTTTGCAATCGACTGTTGAAATTCTTGAAACCATTGCATGGCATTAGCATCACATTTTTGCATTGCATTTTCCCCCCGGTTTCTCATTCTTGGTCCTCTCGTCTTCCAGTGTCTCTTTGAGTCATCAAGCTGATTCCTCGACACAGATATCAGACTAGAGCTAACTATAAACGTCAGATGTCAGAACAAGAGACATATAATGCGGAAATCCGAATGGAGATTGATGAGTTGAAATCAGGCATGACCAAGCTCACCGAAATGCTTCAAGTACTGATTTCCAGAGGAGAGCCACCTCAGAGGACTGTCATTCAGGAAGTTTCGAGTGCTGATTCGCCTTTTGTTCAAGTGCCACCCTCTACTGGGCCCGAGTTTGGTTTACCTCCCAACTACTCTCCACCTATTGCGTCAACGAATATGATTGGTCAGATTGTTAGACCGGTTTTTCAAGCTCTCGTCCTTACCGAGACTAGACCTGTGGTCCACACTGTTAACCAGACTGTCCGAGCTCCCTTTGAGAATCCTCTATATGAGCACAATGCTGCCAGTGTTCAAGGGGAAGACCATGAAGATTTTGTTGAGCTTGAGATTACCCGTGAGCAGTATCAAATCATCAATAAGAGACTCCAAGTTGTTGAGGGTACTGATTTCTTCAATATAGATGCCGACAATATGTGCCTAGTTTCTGGTCTTGTTCTGCCTGCCAAATTCAAGACTCCCGAGTTTGTGAAATATCAAGGTCACTCATGTCCAAGAGCTCACCTAGTCATGTACTTCCGAAAGATGGAAGCTTACATCAACAATCAGAAGTTGCTCATCCATTGCTTTCAGGATAGTTTGAGTGGTGCTTCTCTCAAATGGTATATGAACTTAGAGCATAACAGCTTCCACTGATTTCAAGACCTTGCCAACGCTTTTATGAAGCAATATAAATATAATTTGGACATGGCTCCCGATCATCGTCAACTTTAGAATATGTCTCAGAAGGAAAAAGAGTCGTTTAAGGAATACGCTCAGCGTTGGAGGGAGTTAGCTTCTCAAGTTGAACCCCCTATAGCAGAGAAGGAATTGACAGGAATGTTCATGGATACTTTGTCTCCTTTCTATTGGGAAAAGATGATTGGGAGCGCTCTTCAAGCTTTAAAGATCTGGTAACTATCGGCCAAAGGTTAGAAGAAGGTTTGAAAAATGGTAAGGTATCCAAAGCTGCCGAATCTTCTAGTGGGGCAAAGAAACCCTATGGGAATTTTCAGAAGAAAAAGGAAGAGCAGACTAATGCTGTCATGAGTGAATCAAGGAAACCTCGCCAGGGATCTCAACCTGTTGCTGCTCAACAGCCAGCCCAGACTCCTCAACGTCCAGTTATTAGACAAGACCAGTATCGAAATAGGAATCAATTTGATCCTATTCCCATGACTTACACAGAGTTATATTCTGACTTAGTTCAACAAGGACTGATCACTACAAAGGCTTTACCACCTCCTCTTAACCCTCCTCCAGCTGGATTTATGGCTGATCTCCAGTGTGCTTTTCATGAGGGTGCCCTAGGCCACGACTTGGAGCATTTTTTTGCGCTGAAAACCAGAGTGCGCGAGTTGATTAGAGATGGGATACTTGATTTTAAGGATAAGCCTCCAAATGTCCAGAAGGATCCTTTTCCAGTGCATCAAAAGTGAAGCTTCCCAATGAATATTTGTGTTTCAGACAGGATGGTTCACGGATTTAGTCATTAGGATTTTTGTTTCTTGTTGTTTGTACTTTCCTTATTGTTACATTAGTTGTTTGCTTTCAAATTATGTTTGTACTTTACATTAATGAACTGAGAATTGCAATTTTTGATTTAATTCATCTTGTCTATTATTTGCATCTTTATGCTTTATCTTTCAAATGTTTACTTCTTGTCCAAATTTTTGATATGCTAAGATTGGAGGGAGGATGATGATAACGTTATACCCATGATTGCTATCAGTATGCTTTCAATCAAACCTTGTTGACGATGTAAGGCATTGTTTCAATTCCCAAACAATGGAGAAATAAGGAAGTTAATCCCTTGTCAACCCCTTCGAGCCTAGAAGTTGGAGTTCCTTTCTTTACAAAAAAAACCGCAATTTTAACCTGGGGATGGGTAGTTCTCAGTTAACTTGGTTGTGTGTTCATACAATACACTTTTCATACACAGCAAGTAAGTGTCGAAGATGTCTTTCAATCAGAGGCCGATGATGGTTCACTGTGATCATTAAGTTAGGCAGTCATTTCCTTTCAAAAAAAATCAAAAGAAAAGCCCGATAAGTCAAAACCTATGAAGGAGACTTATGCAAAACTAGGGCATCCCGCTGACTGTAATATTCATAAGAAACAGTTCAAGCAAAAGTTAGGGATAATAAAAAGAGGAGATCTTTAAATCCTTATCATAAAAATCCTCAATGTCAAAACAACCAAATGCTATAGGGAAGTGGTGGCTGCCTTTTCATAGATCCATTGACTTTTGAACCATCATTGCTACCATAAGTGTAATTCCTAACCTATAGGAACCTGAATGCATAACATGAGTTAACTGAGCATAGAACTGGAGATCATCATGTAGATTGGAGGGGTATAAATAAATTTTGAGCCTTTATCCTTTGTTTCTTAAACCATGAACCAAGCCACGTTACAACCCTCAAAAGACCTAATTGAAGCAAGGTTATTTTGAAATCATACTACAGCAAGGTTGCGTAAGCTGACTCCAAAAGATCTTTGCGAATCATTTATTTTGGCAATACACTTTTGTTTTAAATTTTGAGCGTCTTGAACCATCGTGTTCTGACCAACGACTCATTTACGTTTCCATCTTTCAAAAACAATTTTGATTTCAAAAGTTGCATGAACTTTGCATTAACATGTTTGTATGAATATTTTTGTTTGCAAACTGGCTTTCCTCTAAGGAATTTTCAAACAATGAGAAACTTGGTCAAGTGATCCTATCAGGGGCAAGTTCCGCTTACATCCTGTCTAAGAATCAGTTCAAGATTTGTTCAAGGCAAGATCTTCTCAGATTTGGTTTATCCAGAAAATTTTCAAGACTCATACTGGGGCAAGCCTTCCGAGGGTACAGTAAGACAGTCATTTTTACGAATCAGATAAGCTGAAGCATTTATCAGTTCGGCTAATCTGGGGCAGTGTACTTGAAAAATATCCAAACGACTATTCATCCTTCCTACAGAGACTATCATCTTATACAGTTTAGCAGAATGTTAGTGATGTATGGGTTAAGGAATCAGTCTTCTAGTCTTGTTATCTCATCATAAGAGTCGAGCCTTGTCGTCGACATCTGCATTTGCATTTGATCATATATTATAGCATAATTCTTATACATGTGCATATCATGAGTGTTTTATCCCCATTTTCATTCTTCTCCCGAGGTCGTGTTTTACCCGCGTCTTACCTCGTGGACGAAGTCCAATTTACCTGGCATCATGGGTGTTTTATCCCCATTTTCTTTTTCTCCCGAGGTCGTGTTTTACCCGCGTCTTACATCGTGGACGAAGTCCAATTTACCTGGCATCATGGGTGTTTTATCCCTATTTGCTTTTTCTCCCGAGGTCGTGTTTTACCCGCGTCTTACCTCGTGGACGAAGTCCAATTTACTTGGCATCATGGGTGTTTTATCCCCATTTGCAGTTTTCTCCCGAGGTTGTGTTTTACTCGCGTCTTACCTTGTGGACGAATTCCAATCTACTTGGCATCATGGGTGTTTTATCCCCATTTTCTTTTTTCTCTCGAGGTCGTGTTTTACCCACGTCTTACCTTATGGTCAAAGTCCAATTTACTTGGCACCTATCAACAATTTCGTGTCGTGTCTATCCGACGTTCTTCCAGATACGACAGGTCTCCTATCCGATGTTTTTTCGGATACGTTGCTCTTTCTGACGTTTTTTTTCCAGTTTTGAGTTCATGATCTGATGTTCTTCCAGATATGTCTTCAAACTTCTCCCGTACGTTTAGTGTTTCCCTAAATGTTTCGGGTATACCTTCAGAGGCTTTGGCTTCATCTCATGCCCTCATAGATGTTGTCATGTTATACAACCCAACATTCATTCGATGTTCTTCCGAGTGTTGTGGGTGTGTTTCAAAGTTCATTTGATGTTCTTTCGATTGTCTTTGATATTAATCTCTGTTTCCTTGAGTTCATTCGACGTTCTTCCGAGTGTCTTGGTGGTGTTTCAGAGTTTATTCGACGTTCTTTCGAGTATCTCTGTTGTGTTTCAAAGTTCATTCGATGTTCTTCCGAGTGTCTTTGACATTTGTTCCTATCTTTCAGAGTTTATTCGACGTTCTTCTGAATACCTCTGTTGTGTTTCAAAGTTCATTCGATGTTCTTCCGAGTGTCTTTGACGTCTGTTTCTATCTTTCAGAGGTTATTCGATGTTCTTTCGAATCTCCTCGTTATCTTTCAGAATTCTTTTGATGTTCTTCTGATTAGTTCTGATGTTTGTTTATCCCGATATTTGTTTTCCGATGATTCCTGAAGATCCCGCTCGATCTCTTCGTTTAAAGGAACGTCCCAAAAACTCTAGCGCCTGTCGTTTACCTGGTCCTACCTCTGTATGGATCCTATGTTACCTTGTCACTACCGCGAGTCTTCTTCCCTAGTGCATTTCGTCGTTGCGTCGTCCCCTGTGACGTTGTTTCGTCTGCATCCGTGCATTTGTCATCATACGCATCATGTTAGATTCATGGCATTATCAGCATTTTAGTTCATTCTGTTTAGTCCATATCATTGCATAGCGCGGTGTCTAAGGGAAAATTTTTCGGCTATCTGTATTTAAATCCCTCCACCACGATTTCTCGAGTCTCCGCTGCTCAAATCACCCGGTGAAGTTATTTAAATAGGGGCAACTGTAATACCCCAAATTTTACCCTCAGATTAGTCGATTCATGTTGCATGACATCTCATTTTGCATCAGCTAACCATTCACAGGTTACGTAGTCTGTTTATTTTGCAGGAATTACATCAGGTGCACTTTAACTGTGAAAAGGGCAAAATGGTCATTTTTATGTTATTTACTGACAGTCCTTGAAGCTGGGTCATCATCAAGGATTTATTGAGTAATTAGAGCCTCCGTTTTTGAGCATTTTATTTCCTTTGAGATTGAACAGAGATTCACAATATTTTTGGCATTAGGGTTTTTTCTCAAGAGGAAGAGACTAAACTTTGACCAGCCATAACTTTCACATGTTTCATCAAAAATTTCCCATCCAAAGCTCATTCTGAAGGAAGTTCAATTCTCTACAATTTTGTGTCTCACAAGACAAGTCCAAATCTGCTTCATTTGAGAGATATGGATCAATACATTATAGGTCCTTCTGGAAAGTCAACAAAAACACCTTTTGGGTCAAAGCTTGGTACATGAACATGGAAACTCCAATTGAGATAAGATCAAAAGGAGCTCTTAGAGGACATCTTTAGGTTTATAAAATGGCCAAGAACATCTGCATGCTGTTAAAATTGAGAGACTTATAGCTTGCTAAAGCTGGCCATTTTTTTTTAGAAGATACATGAAACAAATATGGTGAAATCTTGGATTTTTTTTTCAAATGGGCTTATCTTTTTATGTTTGAAACTTATTCCCCACATGGTCCACGACCTCTAAGCCCATCCATTGCATTATTCATTTATTTATTTTATTTATTTTTGATTTTATTCATTTAAATTCAAATAAAATCAAAATAAATCAATTTAAAATGATAATCAACACATGAAGGCACATGGATTTGATTTGTTTAATCAAAATCAATCAAAGTAAATCTTGAGGTCCAAGTAAGGATGATTGGAGCATGATTGATCATGATTGGAACCAAAAATAGCAAGTTTCAAATCTCCTCCAAATCAAATCTCTAATTATTCAATCACAATGATTTACATCAGTTTTATTGACCTAATTTGTTCCTCTATATATAAACTATGATTTCAGATTCACAGGGGAGGATTTTGGCAGCCAAGGAACCCTAAAATTCATTGAAGAAAAAAAACGTGCTAAGGCAACAGTCAGAAAACCATGGCCAAAAACGTAAGGCAACAGCCAGAAAACCGTGGGCGTTGCGTTTGGAATTTTTAAATTTTTTTTTTATAATAATTATTTTATATGTTATTAACAACAAATGAAGATGGATCAGATGGCAAGATGGAGGCGCTGGTAACCTTGTAGACTTGAGTTTAATCCCAGCCTGAGTCATTTTTTTTATTCTTTCATGTTGTTAACATTATTCATATTATTAGTATTATTCCTATTTACTTTTAATATTTATTTATTTGTTTACTAACTCTTTTCTCTTTTTTTTAAAAACTAATTTTTTGTCTTTCTTTTAAATTGAAAAATTAAAACGTTTTCTGAAATATAAAACTAATTTTTTTTCTTTCTTTTAAACTTAAAAATTAAAACATTTTTTTTTGAAATATAAAACTAAAATATTTTTTTAAATTAATAATTCTTTTTAAAATTAATAAAACCATGATTCCAAATTGCATTTTTATTTTTCTTTCAATATTAATTATTGTCATGCTTTTGTCTAATCTTATTAACGTTCTCCGTTTTTGTTTTTTTCAGATGATCACGCTTAATTTCATTTATCATTATTTAAATATTTAATTATCATATTTGTATTTGTTCACGGGTTGTAATTTACGTGAGACAATTGTTGCACTTTTCCTTTTCAGCACTTTACATTTCATTATTGCATGCCTGTTTAGTTTTTCCTCGCAATTTATTTTACCGTTATTTTTGTCACCTTCCGAAGGAATTAGGTCTAGTCGTTTGACCACCAAGTCAATAGTCATTCCTTTGACCATTTCAAACCCTATTTAGCCTAGGCGTCCCGCCGTGGACGAAAATCCCCTTTACCATAGCTTTAGGTCAAGGAGTCGCCGCACTCCATTTTAGGGTTTCCCGCCGTGGAATCTTTAATTTTAACCCTAATTTCAATTCGAATTTTAACATAGAAATAGGAGTTTCAAAACTCCACGTAAGCGTGTCCTTAAGATACGTTTACTCCCCCTTTGAAACCTTGACCACAGTCAAGACGTTTCTAACCTCCCTTTCGAGGGGAACTACAATTACTCTGATTCTATTCTCGTCAGGATATGTAGGTACAAGATGCGACGTCTTGCCGAGTAAACTTAGGACTAACCCTTAGGTCTTTAGGTCACTTTATCCCTTAACTCAATATATATACCTAAATCAGATAATAAAATAAAAAAAGCATACTTTAAACAAAAGGTTCTTGTAGAGTACTTCAGAAGTTTAGGGTGTTGATACCTTCCCTAAGCTTAACCAACCCCTTACCTAGGTCTCTCCCCTCATTATGCTTACGATGCAAAAATAGGTTTTCCCTCTTTTGACCTTTTCCTTCGGATAAATCAAAGATCGATTGTGAATTAAAATTGTGATTCAAACTAATTAATAGTTTGATATCCTATTTCCACCGCAACAATGTTCTTGACCAATTTTTCACCAAAGTCAATTCCGAAAGCTTGTGTACAATCCGGAGAATAAGTATGATGGATTTGGATTGAAAGAAAGTCCAATTCTATGCTCCTTAAGCCCAATTGAATTTCAAATTTTCTCTTCATGAAAGCTTCCAAAAGTACACGAAAATGTACTTGCAAAGCTTTCAAGATGGCTCAGCTAGCTTACACCTGAGGTGAATTGATCCAAGGGCTGAAAATGGCTCCTCAATTTAATCCCATGACATGGTTTGTATATCTTACTTAAACTTGAAGTAAGCCTGAAAATGGCCATCAAATTGAGCTCAAATTCAAAATCCAAAATTGGCATTGTGCTTGAAATGTATTTGGCACTCAAAAAATGCATAAGGTTGGTACAAAATGATCCCAAATGAATTTAATTTGATTTTCCCCTTTTAAGGCCTTTTTCATGGAAATTCCTTTAGGAATTCTTCAATCTAAGCCAAACCCATGATGTCTTGATGTTTGGTTGAGCAAATGACCCCATTTGGAGTAAGTTTGAAGTTGGAAAGATTTCCATTTGAAGTGTGCAAAGTGGTGAAAATGACCTATAATGAAAATGACCTGTAATCTTACTTTCCCCAAAATACCCCTGCCTTGCAAGCTTCATAACTTGAGCTCTACAAATCAGATGAAGAACTTCTAGGAATTTTTGGAAATCTAAGATCATAAGGAACAACTTTCATGTTCACTTGAAGTTGAGGAGAAACATCCTACTAGGTCAAAAATGTCTTGGAAGTTGGTTGACTTTTGCTGACTTAAATCACATTCATCTGATGACCTGTAACTTGTCAACCTCATAACTTGAGTTCTAAAAATCATATGAATGACTTCTAGTACTCAAAATAAATCTAAGAATAATCTCTACAAGTTTCAAGTTTGCATCAAGATGATATGAGACTTGCATCTTGAGATAGGTGGTCTTGAAGTTATGCACTAAAAGGGGATTTTACACTGAGAACCCTAATTTAGTAACTCCTCACACTCTTGATTCTTGATGAATTGATTTTGAAATGATATTTCATGTGTCTCAAAACAACATTCCATGATCACAAAGACTTGGAATTGAGTCTTAATCTCCTTCAATTTCACAGTTGACTTAAAGTTGACCAGATGAAAACCCCCATTGCACCATCTTCAACTGTAGCCACTTGCACTTGGTATAAACACTTGAATGAACTCCACAATGACCTACAAGGTCTCCAATGAGCTTAAATGATAATCTCCCTCCATAACCATGGGCTTGTGATCCTCATATGACCTTCAAATGGCCTCCTAGACAGGAGGTGAACCACATACACTTATCTGCCTATCCAAAGGGCTTTAACTTGTCTCTGATGATGATAACCCCTTGTTGACTTGAATACAACCTCTTGATTAGGCATAGAACCCTTGGTGACTTCCTCTTTCTATGCACGCCTCTCTTGATCCTCTGCCAAATGAACAATGCTATGCAATGTAAAAATGCTAGAATATGAAATGAAACATAAACCAAGTAAAGAAAAGGTTGGTTAAACTTTGGGGTACAACATCTGCCCTTATTCAAGCGACTTGGACCTAAATGAGTGAAAAGTAAACATCTTTCAAGCAATCAAGGTAAAAGACGGTTGAATACCAACGAACTCGGAAATTTGCCAACCGCAGAAAATAAAACTGCAAACAAGAACCTCGGGAGATTGCTGAACTAATCACAAAAATACTCCGCTGGAGAAAAAAGAAGCTTACCAACCAAAAGATGGAATAAAACAAGGCATACCAACTAAAATATAGAATAAAAGCCAACAGATGCCAACCAAGATGGAATAAAATAAGGCATACCAACCAAAAGATGGAATAAACGCTAAAGGATACCAACCAAAAGATGGGATAAAACGAGGCATACCAACCAAAAGATAGAATAAAAGCCAAAGGATACCAACCAAAAGATGGAATAAAAGCCAAAGGATACCAACCAAAAGATGGGATAAAACGAGGCATACTAACCAAAAGATGGAATAAAAGTTAAAGGATATTGTTGCACCCCAAAATTTGCCTAACCTTTTCTTACTTGGTTTATGTTTCATTGCATTAGCATATCATTGTTCTAGCATTTGCATTGCATAGCATATTTCATTTAACAGGGGATCAAGTTTGGTTTATATCAAGAGAAGCCTATCTAGAGGTTTTATTCAAGCTTGAGAGGTCACCAAAGTCATTAGGAAGTGGGTTGTGTTCTTGAGAAGTTTGGATCCTTGTATGTGGTTCATCTCCTAACTTAGGGGCCAATTGAAGACCATCAGAGGGTTGTGAAGCTTGATTAATGGATGGAGTATGCGGATAGAGCTCATAGAGTGCCTTGAGGGTCATTATGGAGCTCAGTCAAGTCATTTTGCTAAGTGCAAGCAGCCACAGTTGAAGGTGTTGCAATTAGGGTTGTCATCTGGTCAACCTTAAGTCAATTGTGCAATTGAAGGAGCTCAAAGTTCAATTCTAAGTCATGGTGAACATGGGATGTTGTGTTGAGGAATTGGAGATGTTGTCCCAAGATCAATTCAAGAAGAATTCAAGGTGTGATGAGTTGCTAAGTTAGGGTTCTCAGTGTAAAATCCCCTATTTAATGCCTAACTTCAGGACCACACAAGTCAAGATACAAGTCTCACATGAATTTGGCATCCACATGAATGTTTTAGAGGATGTTCTTACCTTTAATTTGAGTACTAGAAGTCCTCTATTGGATTTGTAGAACTCAAGTTATAGACCAGACAAGTTACAGGTCACCAGATGAATGTGAAATTTGTCTGCAAAAGTCAACCAACTTGCATGACACGTTTGCCCTAGAAGGAAGTTTTACATGGCATTTTGGTAAACATTAAAGTTGTTCCTTATGATTTTAGCTTTCCAAAAATTCCTAGAAGTCATTCATCTGATTTGTAGAGCTTAAGTTATAAGCTTTGCAAGGCAGAGGTATTTTGGGAAAGTTAGATTACAAGTCATAACATTACAGGTCAAGTTCACCACTTTGCCTAACTCAAATGAACTTTTTTCCAACATGAAAGTTGCTCCAAATGGGGTAATTTGGTCAACTAAGCCTCAAGTTGTTAATGGACTAGCTTGTAGATGAAGATTGGTGAAGGAGATTTTGGTAAAAGTATTTGAAAGTCAAAGTTTGTGATCTTGCCAAAATTTAATCAAATATGGTCATATTTGTACTCATTTTGAATGGAAAACACATTTTAAGAACATTGGTGACAAAATCAATTGCATTTGAGACACATTTCATAGGGTATTTCAAGCTTTCTTCATGTTTAAGCAACACTTTGGATCTTGGCCATTGAGATTGAAACAAGGGGAAATTATGAGCCATTGATCTTCCTTACATTGCAAGTAATGGAATTGGATTAGAAACAAGGAAAATTGGACATGGATTCAAGCATGTACATGGGCTTCCAACTTCCAAAATTCAAAAATCCATTTGATCCATTCTCTCACAATTAGGCCCCCAACTCATTACAAACATCTTCTATAAGTATTATAGAGCAATTCCATGATTTTTTTGGTTGAATTTGGTGAAGAAAAAGAGCTATAGCAATTTGAAAAAGAGAGTGAAAAAGTGATTTTCGAATTCTCCATTTCCCCTCAATTCAAAGCATTTCAAGTGTTCAAACACCTTCATCAATCATTTGGGAATGATTCTGCACCATTTTCTTGAAGGATTAGTGGCTGTTTGAAGCTAGCCAACATCACTTTCAGAGGTAATTGGAAATAAAGATAACTCATTGTTTATGTATCTTTATGGCACCATTCTGGCACCATTGCATTACCCTTGATTTGAATTTGGATTCTGGTAATAATTAGAGAGTTTCCATGGAGTTTTCATGATCTTGACATTTTCTTGGATGAGCTCGGTTTGAGGACTCAGTGGTTATCAATGCAATTCATCACCATATTTGTATTCTATGTGAAATTTGGAGCAAGTTTGGTTTAGAAGTTATTAAGTTTGGTGGAGTTTTGAAGGATTTAGGTTTTTGGTGAAAGGTTAGGGGTGACCGGAGCAAGTCCGGCCACCGTGCGCGCAACCGGTCTGCAACTTCCCTCCTTTTTTCATTCAAATGAAGAAGACACACAGGAGCCATTGGATTGTGATAAAAAGATTGACTCAGTATATGTATACAGCGCACCAGAACGCGCCACGCTACCCCCTCCCTCATACGCATCGTTTCACTTAATGAATCTGAGTGGGTTGAATCCTTGTTGCTATCCACCCCCTACCAGGCCCAATCCACTTTATAACTATCTGGTTTTACTAATTGTTGCGCATGTTTATTCAATTTCATTGTTTTTTCTTATTTTCTTCATATTTTTTCTTGCTAGCTTTAATTCTTTTTAAAATAGAAATATTGCTCATAAAATCTTGAGGTTTTTACATGAAATTCTTGGGCTTGTTTAGAGATTTTAGAAATTGGAATTTCATTTTTAGGATTTATTTTCATTTTATTATGATGTTTCCCATTTTAATAGCCATTAAAATTGTGATAATTGAGTCATTTTCTTTTGTATTTTCATTGAGGTACCAAAACAAATAATTTTTGCTTAATATTTTGTAGGATTATTGTATATATATTGAGGGTTCTAGATATATTTTTCTATGAATTTTATTGTACCATTTGCATAGGTTTTGAATAGAACTTTGTTCATTCTCTAGATTGCCTATGTTTTGAGATACCCTTGAATGTTTGCCCTCTGTTTAGGCACTTCCCTTTGGATTCTTTTCTTCCCAATTAAACCTATGATTACTAACACTTTGTAGGTGCTTGGAGATTTGATTTGGAATTTTTAGATGCATTTTACTATTTTTTGCCTTATTTTGCAATTGGACTCATAATTTGGCACTTTCACTTGTACACTTGTATTGTTTTGACTCCAAAAGCCTTGTATTGCTTGTGTGATGGAAATTATGGCGATTGATTCATATTATAGGCTTGTTATAGATCTTGTGGACCAATTTATAGGCCTTTTCCTTATGTGTAACATTCTCATTTCATGCCTTACTTTCACACTTGCATATTGTGTTTCCATGTGGTGATGTATGTGATCTCTTTGCACATTTCTCTTGGTTCCTTACCATTCTTCTTTTAATATTCATATATTTCTTAGGTTGTATGATTAGAATATGTCACTCTTTGTCCAATGACCTTGGTGTGTCATTTAAGGAAGTTTTAGGTCCCTCCTTTGGAGGTCTCTAAGGCATGCCTAAAGTGGTGAACCCTTGAGGACTCCTTTTGTATGATTTTTATGGTTTGCTTTTGTTGCATGTCTTTCTCTTGCATTATTTCATACTTGGCTTGAGGCCGAGATGGGCTTGTGGAAGCTCTTGCACCACACTATTTTCCTCCCTCACTTGCATTGCATCTTTGCTTTCTATGTTTGCATTTCATGTATGCATTCTTATAATTGTTTTCTTCTTCTTCTTTTATCTTCCTTCCCTTAGGATTTCCATTCTTTCTTGTTCAAGATGGAATGTGATAGAAATTAGGGTCCTAACCATGCATGATAACATTAGATAGTTCCCTTCTAACCTTGACCATAGGATGAACTTTGTATGACAACTTTAGAATTGAACTAGTTTCCCTTTAGTGCGTCCTTTCTCTTCTCATCTTCAAACATTCTTAAAACACTTAATAAAGGATAAAACGTGTTGTACGTTACGAGCCTTAAGAACTTGAGAAAGAGTTGTTGGAGGGTCTCTCTCCCGTAGCTTGAGTGTTTAGTGTGGTACCCTTTGGGTGACATGCGACGCATTCACTCTAAAGTCCAAGTCTTTAGTGCAACATGAGTTACAAACAAAACTCAAAACACTTCTTCTTAAAAGACACAAAAACAAACATTCAAATTTCCTTTTGTCCTCTTGGAACCTTAATCAGGAAAACCCTTTTCATAAATGAGAGTTTTGTTAACTCTCGGTTCTCCCGCAAACGGTAAACGCCTAAGTCTCCAAAGGTCGAGCTGCAAACACCAAACTGCTAGAACTGTTTGTTAACCCTACTCGGGTTAAAACACTTCAAACCAACCTGTGGTCTTGTTAGCCCGAACTACATTTTCTCTGATCTTTCATGCCGTGTGAAAGTACATAGGCACGAGATGCAATATCTCGGCAAGCAACCTTCCCCCCTTTCACCCGTACTTAGGCGAACTACGTTGACTCTGATTTCTCGTTCCATACGGGAATACGTAAGCATAGAACTGTTGTGTTCTGCTGAGTCATTTTTATTTTCTTTTGTCCTTAAGCCTTTAGCGTAGATAGATTAACACCCTTTTAGATAGATAACAAGCGTGGATCCCGTTGAGTACGATGGACGTGAGGGGTGCTAATACCTTCCCCTTGCGTAACCGACTCTCGAATCCAAGACTTGGTTGTGATGACCATTCCTTTTCCCTTTTCGTTAGGTTTTCTCCGAGCGTTTCCCTTCCCTCCTTTGGGATAAATAGCGCATGGTGGTGACTCTTATATCATTGTCAGCCTCATTTTTCACAGTAGCGACAGCTGGCAACTCTGCTGGGGACTCCAACGGTTCCCTATGCGAGTCAATCTGAGCGCTTGTTTGTTTATCTTTTGGGTTTATATTTCTGCTTTTATCTTTTGCATTTTACTTTCCGCACTATATTATTACTGTTGTGCTGTGGGAGGGGTGTCACTTTGAGAGATAAGCCGGACCTGTGCTTAAACATAGACTTAGACGTAGAAGTGGGGATTAGTGGTGAGCCTGTATGCTTTGCATGCACCAGCTAGCCATGAAATTCGCGCTCAGACGAGATTCTCTTTGATGATTTTCCTCCTGGCCCTTTGGGCTCGAAGGTACTTTGGATTTGAGGGTTGTCGACTCTGGGGATCGATCATTTGGGATTCAGCTAAGCGAGGTCGCTTCAAGAGATGATGATGCCACACCTCCTGGGTATCGTATCATCGTTTCTTGAAAGTCTGTGACGCTGATGAACGCATAGGATGCCATACCTCGTCGGTGAATTAAGTCCATACCTGTGAGTGGGTTGGGGTTATGCAGGAAACTCTAGAATTCAGATTACCCGGTTCCGTACAAGTGTGAATTTGATACAAGGGTTCCTATTGTTGGATTGGTTCTTACTAAGGCGAAGCGCTGATTATTCTCAAGCTACAGCACAACAAATTTCTGATCATTCTCAAGCTACAACACAACAAGCTTGATCCCTTGTTTGCATATGCATTCGCATTTTCATTTGTGCATTTCATTAACATGTACTTATGCTGCAGGTGTGCTTTTCCCCTCAGATTCTAGTGTTCTATCTTCTTGCCTGACATGGAGTCCCTGAAGAAGACCGTTGCTTACAAGCTTCCTTCTCCTCATATCAGTCATTTGTTGAGTTTAGTGGCTTTAACTGATCAGAAGGTGAGGGCTGAGTTCAAAGTATCGTACGGGAAACTGCTCAGTTTTGTATGCAAGCCATCTGTGTTCGAGTTGAATGGACTTTATGCCCTGATGCAGTTTTATGACCCTCAGCTGACGTGTTTCGTGTTTCCTGATTATGTTTTGGCGCCAACTTTGGAGGAATTCTCTGCTTTTCTAGGAGTCCGGGTGTTATATCAGATGCCGTATGTTCATGATGATGTTGAGCCTAATCTGGATAAGCTTGCTGAGGTTGTCTTTCTGGATGCTTCTGAGTTCTCAAGGAGTTTGGTTAAGCTGAACAGAGCGTATGGGTTTCATTTATCTTTCTTGGTTGACAAGGCTGCGCAATGTGCAAAGGACGGGTGTTGGATCGTATTCAGTGCTATTCTGGCGGTGTGCATTTATGGTATCATCTTGTTTCCCAACCAGCCTGATTTTGTGGATTCAGATGCTTTCTTCATTCTCGCTTCAAAGAATCCAGTGCCTACACTGTTAGGAGACGTCTATCATTCTATCCACTATAAGAATGAGAAGCGAAGGGGTAAGAACGTTTCCTGCTATATACTTATATTTTACAAATGGTTCCTCAGTCACCTTCCGAAGATAGGACCATTTGTTTCTACTGCCGACACTTTAGAGTGGTCTTCCAGGTTGATGGGTTTATCGATGGAGAATATTGTATGGTTTGACTGGAATGTGTTTGGAGCTGATATTGTATATAGTTGCAGTGGCTTTCCGAATGTCCCGCTGATTGGACGGAAAGGATGTATTAACTATAACCCTTCTTTACTCGTAAGACAGTTTGGATATGCTCTGAAGAGTTCCCCTAATGAAGACGAGATATAAGAATCTTTGTATCTCACGGGCTTATTGGAAGCAGATGCCCTACTCAGATTGGAGCATGCATGAGGTAACATCCATAGGAGAGGAAAGGCATTTCTAGGCAAGAGTAACAGTCGAGCCTATGATCCTTATCTGGTCTGGATTCGAGAAAGAGCTAGGAAGTTTCTGATGCCATTTCCTGCAATAGAGCCGTTATACCCTCCTGTGATTGAGGAACCTGCTACTGTGGAGATTGAAAAGTACAATAAGTTGTTGGCCGAAAAGGAAGAGTTGCGAAAGGCAAACGAAGACCTGGAGAAAGAGATATTTCAGCTTCGACATGAGAAGACTGAAGCGACCTATGCTTTGAAGAAGCAAACTGAGGTGGTGAACAGAATGGGTGCAGAGTTGACTGAGGAGACTAACAAAAGAAAACGATTGGGTGCAGATATGAAGGCCGTTAGTAGTGTGCTGGCTATTAAAAAGGAGAATCTAGACGTAGCTTATTTGCAAATCTCTAAGTGGGAGTCATTGTGGAATGCCACGCTTACTAGCCGCAAGGAGCGTAAGGACAAGTTGAAGCTACAGATATCCAAGTTGAAGACGCAACTCAATGCCAAGGAAGCGAAGATTGCAGAGGAATCATCACTTAGGCGAGATGCTGAGTACAGATTGAGTGATGTTGTCAAAGAGCTGAAGAGTTGCAAGCTGCAGGCTGATTTCAAGAGGTGTAAGCTTGATGCATGTTTCGGTGAGGGAACTTGTGAAGAGGATGCTAGGAGTTTGCAGTCCACTATTGGCCAGCATGAGCTGGTTATACAGGGACTACTTTCCAGACCAGGCCACCCTGAGACGCTGAGATTGTTAGAGGATTTCTGGGCGCGTCATCCGTCTTGACTATCTTTGTCGCTTTCCTTTGTACCTTGTTATCTTGATTGTACTTGACCATCGCCAGGCTTGTTGGCCGAGGTCTTCTCTATTTTGTACTCGAATGTAGTTTGTACACTGCCTGTTGGCTCATGCTTATATACGAGGATTTTTGATTTCGTGCTTTTCTATATTGGCTCCATTGTCTTTATGGCTTCTTCCCGGAACTAGAAGTGGGGGGAATTATCATGTTGCATATTTACATGTTAGCATTTTGCATTTTCATTTTGGCATCACAGGTGTTTTGAACTCTTTATCTTATCTTCTGTATCTCTGTCAGTTGTTTCAGGATTGCCGACCAGGGAATTCACCGTTACTCCACAAGAGGTAACTGCAAGAAAGCTATGGATCAAATGCAAACTGAGATACAGGAGATGCGCGACAGGATGGCGCAGTTCATGCAAGTGATGGAAACTATGGCCAAGGGCCAGGAGCAGCTTCAGACTCTCGTGCAGCCTCTTATTGCACGGGTTGACAGTATGGGTGTGCTACACGGTGGGGTTGCCACTAATCCTCCTCAAGTCAAGACTCCTCGAGTGGGTGATGTTGTACCAGTGGATGTTCTCAATGCTGGTGAGAATGGTAATGGAGCTGGGAATAAGAATGTAGCTGGTAATGGTAACGGACATGTTGAAACCAACGAGAATGTTGGTGGAGCTAACGAAAATGTCAGAAATGCTAGTTTTGGTGCTGGTGCTGGAAATACTGGTGGGCATGTTGGTGGTGCCAATGTAGGCTACGACAATGCAGGTTTTGGCAACGCAAGCAAAAACGGTTTTAGGATGGATGCCTACAACGTTGGCTTTGGTCCAGGTGCTGCTAATCAGGGTTTTGGTAATGTGGGGTATAGTCCCAAGTTTAATCAGAACAGTTTTGGTCATAATGCTGCTTACGCCGAGTATGATGATGTGGGTCCTCATTGGGGAGAAGACCGTCAAGAGGATGCTTTCTCGGTGCCGGTTATGGGTCTCGAGATGCCCACAGACAACGCCCGAAGGTTCAAGCTGTTAGAGGAACAAGTGAGAGGTCTGGCTAATCAGAATTCCTTGGGGTTAGACATGGCTAATATGGGGTTGGTTCCTAGCTTGAGGGTGCCGCTCAAGTTTAAAGCGCCCACTTTTGATAAGTATAAAGGGGATACTTGTCCGAGAGTTCACGCGCGGTCTTATTATCGGAGAATGTCTGCTTATTCGAGTGACAAAAAGATGTTGATGCATTTTTTCAAGGATAGCTTGTCCGGACTGTCACTGGAGTGGTATATGGGGTTAGAGCCCGCTCAGATCGGTAGCTGGAAGGAGTTGTCGGAAGCCTTTGTAAGACATTATCAGTATAACAACGACCTTGCTCCTAATAGGGTCCAGCTTCAAAATCTTTCTCAAAGGAATGGCGAGAGTTTCAAAGAGTACGCCCAGAGGTGGCGCGAGCTTGCAGCAAGGGTGCAGCCACCCATGGTAGAGCGTGAGTTGATGGATCTCTTTGTGGGCACTTTTTTTGGAATGTATTATGACAAGCTTCTCGGTTGTATGATGGGTAGTGTTTCTAATATGATACTCATGGGAAAGCGTATAGAGAACGACGTCAAAATCGGGAAGATTCAAGCAGGAGAATCGGCCTCATCTGGAGGTGGGAAAAAGGTGTTTGGAAATAGAAAGCAGGGAGACGCTAATTCGGTATACGGTGCTCGGAAGAAGAATAGAAACCAGAATTATCAACAGATTGCCAGTGTGACAATTCCTATACCTCAACAACAACAACAACAACAACAGAGACAATAGGGTTCTGCTCCGCAAAGGTTCCAAGGTCGTGATAGGGCAGCGAAAAGAGTATTTGATACGCCTCTAGTGCCGTATGCTCAACTTTTGCAAACTTTATTACAATTGGAGCTTGTTGAGAAGAGGACATTAGCTCCGCCGAAGGGCACGCCACCTTTTGGTTATGATGCTAATGCACATTGTGAATTCCATTCCGGGGCGCCCGGTCACAGCATAGAGAATTGTCATGCCTTCAAGCATAAAGTGCAGGATCTTCTAGATAGTACAACTATAAACTTTGGTCCTGATGCACCCAATATTGAGAAGAATCTGATGCCGCCTCACGGGTCCGCAAAGGTGGGTGCTACCTTGGAAGATATCAGTCTGAATTTGATCATGAACGTAGATGAGCTGAAGACGCATCTGGGCTATGTAAAGAGAAGGTTGCTAGAAGGGGGAGTCTTCCCCGAGTGTGATGTGAATTGTGTGGACTGTTTAGCCTGGCCTGAAGGTTATGATAGTTTAAGAAGAGGTATTCAAGGCCTGATTGATGAAAGAACGCTGCAATTTGACTGTACTGCTGAAGAGAAACCTGTTGAGGCTATAGCTGAAGAGCAGGGCAAAGTTGCAACGGTTACGATCCCGTTCAAGTCTGTCATGATATCGGCGCCTCCCAAGTGGCCGACTATCACCATAACCAAAGCGGGACCCATTCCTTACGAGAGCACTAAAGCCATTCCCTGGAGCTATGGGGCAGAGACCTACTGCAATGGAGAAAATATTAACCTGGATAGCCTGCCAGTAGGATCAGTTGATAATCTTGTGGGAGCGGGGGGCATGACCCGCAGCGGTAGAATTTTTGTGTCACCCGAGGTAGAAGCTGAGAGAATTGCCAAAGGGAAGGGCAAGGTAAATGAGGGAGGATCTTCTCAGGAGAAGGAGAAAGAGGCGTCAACCAAGGATGTGGAGGAATTTATGAGACTGATCCGGAAGAGTGATTATAAGATTGTGGATCATCTGCAGCAAACGCCTTCTAAAATCTCGATTTTGTCATTGTTGCTTTGTTCTGAAGCCCATCGGAACGCTTTGCTGAAAGTTCTTGACACTGCCTATATACCCTAGGAGATATCCGTCAATCAGCTCGAAGGAGTGATTGCGCACGTGAACGCGGGGCATGGCCTTGGATTTACAGATTTTGATTTAACGCCCAGGGGCCGCAACCACAACAGTGCGTTGCATATCTCAGTCGAGTGTTGGGGCACTGTTATGTCTCATGTCCTTGTTGACACTGGTTTGTCCTTGAACGTTTTGCCTAAGAAGGCGTTGTTGAAGCTGGATACTCGAGGTATTATATACACGCCAAGTGATTTGGTGGTGAGGGCTTTTGACGGGACTCGAAGGTCCGTGTTTGGGGAATTGACTTTGCCAATCCAGGTGGGTCCAGAGGTGTTTGACACTGTGTTTTACATCATGGATGTTCAGCCAGCTTATAGATGTTTGCTCGGACGACCGTGGATTCACTCTGCAGGGGCTGTAACGTCCACGCTGCACCAAAAGCTCAAGTACATGGTCGGTGGTAGCATTGTCACCGTGTGTGGGGAGGAAGATATCCTGGTAAGTCACCTGTCGTCATTCAAATATGTTGAAGTGGATGGTGGGATCCACGAGACATTGTGCCAAGCTTTTGAAGAGGTGCCGATCAAAGACAAGGCTCCTGTCGTGAGTAAAGGGCCAGATTTGACTATGTCTTCCTACAGAGAAGCCCAAGCGGTAGTTCAGGCCCGGGAAACTAAAGGTTGGGGCCAAGTGCTGGAGATTCCTGTTAAGCAGGACAAATTTGGTTTGGGATATATCCCGTCATCGTCTTCAGCACAGAGCGCGCCAAGATTCAAAGGACCGATTGTGTTTACTCCAGAAGGAGTTCATTTTGAAAGGATTAATGTTGTATCCGATAGCGAAGACGGAGATAGCGATTGTGATATGGATTCATGGATCATGCCCAGCGTGCCATGACAAAGCTTATGCAACTGGTCTATCCAAGACTTTATTCAAGTGACGACAGAACAGTAATGCTTTATTTTTTCGATTATTGTACAACCCTATATTCTACCCGGGGCATGGTGGTTTTATCTTAGGGCCTACTTGTTTATGTGTATGCTTTGCTTTAATCATCAAATAAAGGCGTTTTTCTCATGCAAATTTTGTGATCCTTGTATTTCTATTTTTATTTTTAACAATAAAATGGCAATGTGGTTGTATGCTTTGTTTGCATATCATTTGAAGCATTTAACCATTTCCCTTGCAGGATCCATATTTCAGATGACATCGATCAAGAACTCCCTATGACTCGCTTTGACTTTGAGCATCCGATATTTCAAACCGAGGAAGAGATTGTTGAGGACGACAACTTACCAGAAGAGTTGACTCGACTTTTGAAACAAGAAGAGAGGATCATTCTGCCTCATCAGGAGGAAATTGAGGTCATTAACTTGGGTTCCGAAGAAGTTGTCAGGAATGTTCGGATAGGGGCTGCGCTGCAAAGTGATATCAAGCAAAGACTAATCAAGATGCTTCGAGAGTATAGTGATATCTTTGCTTGGTCTTACGAAGATATGCCTGGGCTTGATACTGATATTGTGGTCCACCGCTTGCCATTACGTGAAGAATGTCCGTCGGTCAAGCAGAAGCTCAGAAGAATGAGACCAGATATGGCTGTAAATATTAAAGAGGAAGTACAGAAACAATGGGACGCCGGTTGTCTAGCTGTTACAACTTACCCTCCTTGGGTCGCCAATATAGTACTTGTGCCAAAGAAAGATGGTAAGGTGCAAATGTGCGTTGACTATCGGGGCTTGAACAAAGCGAGCCCTAAGGATGACTTCCCGCTTCCTCATGGACGGCTTTTCGGGTTATAATAAGATTAAGATGGCGCCGGAGGATATGGAGAAAACAACTTTTATTACCCCGTGGGGAACGTTCTGCTACAAAGTGATGCCCTTTGGTTTGAAGAACGTTGGGGCAACGTATCAGCGTGTTATGACGATGCTCTTTCATGACATGATGCATAAAGAGATTGAGGTCTACGTTGACGATATGATTGCCAAATCCTAGACAGAGGAGGAGCATCTGGTAAATCTTCTGAAATTGTTCGAGAGGCTTAGGAAATTCAGGCTGAGGCTGAATCCTAATAAGTGCACCTTCGGGATGAGATCTGGAAAGCTATTGGGGTTTATTATTAGTGAAAAAGGAATTGAGGTTGATCCTGCAAAAATAAAAGCTATACAAGAAATGCCAGCGCCAAAAATGGAGAAAGAGGTACGTGGCTTTTTGGGGAGATTGAACTACATCGCCCGGTTCATATCTCACCTCAGAACCACGTGTGAACCATTGTTCAAATTGTTGAAAAAAGATCAGGTGGTTGTCTGGAATGAAAATTGTGGCATTTGAAAAAATAAAAGAATATTTGCAGGAACCTCCGATATTGATACCCCCAGTAGCCGGAAGACCATTGATCATGTATTTGACGGTTCTTGAGAACAGCATGGGTTGTGTTCTCGGTCAATAGGACGAGACTGGAAGAAAAGAGCATGCGATTTACTACCTGAGTAAAAAGTTCACAGATTGTGAGTCCCGTTACTCAATGCTCGAAAAGACGTGTTGTGCACTCGCCTGGGCTGCCAAACGTTTGAGACAATACATGTTAAATCATACAACCATGCTAATTTCGAAGATCGATCCGATCAAGTATGTCTTTGAAAAGCAGGCACTTTCAGGAAGGATTACCCGATGGCAGATGGTACTGACAGAGTACGATATCCAGTATGTTTCGCAAAAGGCTATCAAAGGTAGCGTCTTGTCAGAGTACCTTGATGAGCAGTCAATCGATGATTACCAGCCGATGAAGTTTGATTTTCCTGACGAGGATATTATGTATCTGAAAGCGAAGAACTGCGACGAGCCATTACCGGATGAAGGTCCTGAGCTGGGTTCTCAATGGCAGTTAATATTCGACGGTGCTGTTAATTCATATGGAAGTGGAATTGGGGCAATCATTACTACTCCCCTTGGGTCTCACATCCCATTCACTGCCAGATTGACATTTCCAGTTACCAACAACAAAGCTGAATATGAGGCGTGTATCATGGGTCTCGAGGAGGCTATTGATTTGAGAATCAAAAATCTTGATGTGTATGGAGACTCCGCGTTAGTCGTGAACCAGATCAAGGGAGAATGGGAGACTCGTCAGCCTAATTTGATACCTTACATGAATTATGCAAGGAGGTTGTTACCTTTCTTCGACAGGGTAGAGTTTCACCATGTGCCGCGGGCAGAAAATCAGATGGCAGATGCTCTTACGACGTTATCTTCGATGTACAAAGTTAACTTCTAGAATGAGGCTCCCAGAATAGTTATCTCTCGCCTTGATAGGCCCGCTTTCGTATTCGCCATTGAGGACGCTCCCGATGGCAAGCCGTGGTATTTTAATATCCAGAATTTCCTAAAGAACCAGGAGTATCCGACTGGGGCATCCAGTCGCGATAAGAAGACTCTTAGGAGATTGGCTGGTAACTTCTACTTGAACCCAGATGGTGTTCTGTATAGGAGAAACCATGATTTGGTGTTATTGCGATGTGTGGATGAGAAAGAAGCTAGTTTTCTTATGGAAGAGGTCCACGAAGGTACTTTCGGTACGCATGCCGGCAGACATGCTATGAATCGAAAGTTACTGCGAGCAGGGTATTATTGGCTGACGGTGGAAACAAATTGTTTAAAGTTTGCGAAGCGATGTCATAAATGCTAGATTTATGCAGACAAGATTCATGTGCCACCAAGCCCTTTGAATGTTATGGCGTCCCCGTGGCCTTTCTCTATGTGGGGCATCGATATGATCGGCAAGATCGAGCCCACTACGTCTATTGGATACCGTTTCATCTTGGTAGCTATTGATTACTTCACCAAGTGGGTGGAAGCAGCATCATATGCTAATGTTACCAAGCAAGTTATAGCCCAGTTTATCAAGAAAGACATCATATGCAGATATGGAATCCTCGAGCGGATTATAACTAACAATGGTTCGAATTTGAACAATAAGATGATGAAGAAATTGTGCCAGAATTTCAAGATTGAGCATCACAATTCATCTCCCTATCGGCCCAAGATGAATGGCGCTGTCGAAGCGGCCAACAAGAACATCAAGAAGATAGTTCAGAAGATGGTTGTCACATACAAGGATTGGCATGAAATGTTGTCATTCGCTTTGCACGGTTATCGTATGACGGTACGCACATCAACCGGGGCAACTCCTTTCTCGCTGGTGTATGTTATGGAAGTTGTCCTACCATTGGAGGTTGAGATTCCTTCTCTGAGAGTTTTGGTCGACGTCAAACTCGATGAGGCAGAGTGGATAAAGAATAGACTGAATCAGCTCAGCCTGATGGACGAGAAGAGACTGACATCTATCGCATATGGTCAGTTATATCAGAGTCGGATGAAGAAAGCTTATGACAAGAAAATACGACCTCGAAGCTTTTAGACGGACGATCTTGTGCTGAAAAAGATTCTCCCGCCACAATCAGATCACAGGGGCAAATGGACTCCCAACTACGAAGATCCATATGTCGTTCGAAAGGTCTTCTCCGGAGGAGTCTTATTGTTGTCCACCATGGATGGCGAGGATTTTACATCCCCTGTGAACTCGGACGCAGTTAAAAAATACTTTGCTTAAAGAGATCCGCTGGACAACAAAAAAAGAGTCCAGGCAAAAATGGGGCATCCCAGCGAACCAAAAAAATAGAGAAAAGGTTCGGGCAAAAATTAGGGATAAAATTGAAAAGATGTACACTCGCGAAGTCGAAAACCTGAAAAGGCGACTTCGGCAAAAAAGGGTATCCCGGTGAATTGAAAACCCGCGAAGGGCGATTCAGACAAAAGTTAGGGATTGAAAAAGCAAATGACTGCGGTCCGAGTTTGATATTGCATTGCTTACTCGTTTGGGAGCACATGAGGGTCGATTATCCAACACAATCTCTTCCGAAGACGGAGTATCGGGAAAGCATCGGAGTCAGGCGAGTCATAGGAGGATCAGCTCATGGTGTTTGTCTGTACCATGTTGCCGACATGTATACAAATTTCTTTGTACCTCCGTACATATTCGTATTTGCTTTTGCGTAACTTCCTATTTTCAGGAGTTGCATCCATTGTAAAAAATTTTGCCTATTTACAGGCCCGTTATCAATAAAACATATACTATTCAGTACTTGATGTTTGTTTCTTGTTTTAACCTTTACTGTTTTGTTTGGGAAAAACGCCGATGTTTTTGATAAACTTGCACGTGCATAAACTTGCAGGCCTTGGCCAATAATTGTTAAAACTTCAAATTGACTGAACAATTGTCACGGATATCGACCAAGATAGTTCCTTTTGTTTAGAATTGTCTTGTTTCGTTCATTTTTTTTGCAGGGTCGTTACCTTCGAAGCAAACAGCCAAGGGATCGTGTTCCCCAGCCGGAGTCCCTTAACGTAGGAGCAGGCTATATGAAAAAATTTATTCCTCCCCAGCAGATGGAAGCCGCATCTTATCCCTAGAAGAGTTGGATGCGAGCTAGCAAGCGGGTCAAGATTGATATCCCCGACAGAGTGCGCATTCCCAGCAGTTGGTTATGTGTACATTCAATCCCCAGTGAAGTCCCATAGAGTACAATCAGTTTGTCGTTGTTTAAGGATCATCCCCACGCAGGACCGTCCTTTCTGTTCCCCAGCAGGTTGATCTTCCTCCGATAGGTTGTTCATCCTCGACAGAGTTCGTAACTCCAGATTTGTTAAGCAGTCCCCCAGCAGGATTGTTTCTTCCCCTAGCAGAAGTTTGGTTTCGTTCCTCTGGCATTTATTTTGCGGGAACGTCTCTTTGCATTTGCATTGTGCATAGCATCTACCCAAACGCGTAGCATTTCCATTCCGCATGGAACATTACGCCATTTTCAAACATATGCATTTTGAAACATAAGCCAGGTCGGTTGCCTCTTTGTTTTCAGGTGTTCTTCCCTGCAGGTAATTAGAATACTTGTTCAGGATGGTTTTCGAATATTCAAAATTTTGGCATAAGATACGTGATGATAACGTTAGTCCTATCATGTGTTCCCTCATCAGAGTTGCCTGGTTAAGTTTCTCTTCTCCCCCAGCGGAGCTTTCCTCAGATTGCTGTTACGTCAGCGGGTTTTTAAAAACAAAAAAGAAAAAAAAAAAAAAAAAAGATTTCATGATTATGCCTTTGAAGTTGTTGCCCATTTTTTGTTCAAAGATGGATGTCTGGAAGTTGTCGTCAGAGTTTCCCCGCAGGGTTGCTTGTTCAAGTCTTCGGATGCCTATTTCTTCGGAAACGGATGCCTGTTTCCTCGTAAACGGAAGGTCAAAAGATAGTACATTGACAATTCGCGCTTTTATTTAGCGTATGCCTGTTTCCTCGTAAACGGAAGGTCAAAAGATAGTATATTGACAATTCATGCTCGTTTCCTTGTAAACGAAAGGTCAAAAGATAGTACATTGACAGTTCGCGCTTTTATTTAGCGTATGCCTGTTTCCTCGTAAACGGAAGGTCAAAAGATAGTACATTGACAATTCGCGCTTCTCTTTAGAGTATGCCTGTTTCCTCGTAAACGGAAGGTCAAAAGATAGTACATTGACAGTTCGCGCTTTTATTTAGCGTATGCATGTTACCTCGTAAACGGAAGGTCAAAAGATAATACATTGAGAGTTCGTGATTTTATTTAGCGTATGCCTGTTTCCTCGTAAACGGAAGGTAAAAAGATAGTATATTGACAATTCATGCTTGTTTCCTCGTAAATGAAAGTTCAAAAGATAGTACATTGACAGTTCGCGCTTTTATTTAGTGTATGCATGTTTCCTTGTAAACGGAAGGTCATAAGATAGTACCTTGACAGTTCACGCTTTTATTTAGCGTATGCCTGTTTCCTCGTAAACGGAAGGTCAAAATATAGTATATTGACAATTCATGCTCGTTTCCTCGTAAATGAAAGGTCAAAAGATAGTACATTGACAGTTCGCGCTTTTATTTAGCGTATGCCTGTTTCCTCGTAAACGGAAGGTCAAAAGATAGTACGTTGACAATTCGCGCTTCTCTTTAGCGTACGCCTTTTTCCTCGTAAACGAAAGGTCATAAGATAGTACCTAGACAATTCGCGCTTTTATTTAGCGTATGCATGTTTCCTCGTAAACGGAAGGTCAAAAGATAGTATATTGACAATTCATGCTCGTTTCCTCCTAAACGAAAGGTCAAAAGATAGTACATTGACAGTTCGCGCTTTTATTTAGCGTATGCCTGTTTCCTCGTAAACTGAAGGTCAAAAGATAGTACATTGACAATTCGCGCTTCTCTTTAGCGTATGCTTGTTTCCTCGTAAACGAAAGGTCAAAAGTAGTACATTGACAGTTCGCGCTTTTATTTAGCGTATGCCTATTTCCTCGTAAACGGAAGGTCAAAAGACAGTACATTGACAGTTCACGCTTTTATTTAGCGTATGCCTGTTTCCTCGTAAATGGAAGGTCATAAGATAGTACCTTGACAGTTCGCGCTTTTATTTAGCGTATTCCTGTTTCCTCGTAAACGGAAGGTCAAAAGATAGTATATTGACAATTCATGCTCGTTTCCTCGTAAACGAAAGGTCAAAAGATAGTACATTGACAATTCGCGCTTTTATTTAGCGTATGCCTGTTTCCTCGTAAACGGAAGGTCAAAAGATAGTACATTGACAATTCACGCTTCTCTTTAGCGTATGCTTGTTTCCTCGTAAACGGAAGGTCAAAAGATAGTACATTGACAGTTCGCGCTTTTATTTAGCGTATGCCTGTTTCCTCGTAAACGGAAGGTCAAAAGATAGTACATTGACAATTCGCGCTTCTCTTTGGCGTATGTCTGTTTCCTCGTAAACGTAAGGTCAAAAGATAGTACATTGACAGTTGTCATACCCTAAATTTGCCCGCCAGCTTTTGTAAATATTTTTGCTTTTTTCTCACTTAATTTCATGCCGTCTAGACACGTGTCCACTTTGAGCGTTTTTCAAATCTTGATTTATTTTGCCTAATGGGAGCGCGACACGTGGCCTAAGGGCATTTTCGTAAATATTTCAATCCTTTTTAATTTTTCTTTTTCCTTGCAAATATTACTATTTTGTTCGTTTTTTATTTTTATCACCTATTTAATTTAATTAGATGTAGAATTTTGTTTTATTATATTTTTAGAATTAGAATAGTTATTTATTTATTTCTTTAGAATAGATTTTATTTTAATAGTTTTTAAATAGATTTTTTAATTTAGTTAGAATTTTTATTAGAAATAGTTTTTATTTATTTAGAATAGAAATAGATTATTTTTATAGCATAGATTTAATTTGTTTTTAGAATTAATTTAATATTAGAATTAATTATATTTGATTTAATTTTAGAGATATTTTAGAATTTTAAAATTAAGTTAGTAATGTTAGAGATATTTTAGGATTTTAGAATTAAGTTAGTAATGTTAGAGATATTTTAGGATTTAAATAGTTTTTAGATTTTGATTTTGATTTTAGAGTTTTAACCGTTTTTAATTTTATTAGAAATAGTTTTTATTTTAAATAGATTTAATTATATAGTTTAGAAATAGCTTTTAGGTTAAATATAATTTTTAGTGATTTTTATTATTAGGAGCTAAATAGAGTTTTATTTTATTTTAATATAGAATTTTATTCTGGAAGTTTTATTAAGACTTTTTAGAATTAATTAAAGTTATTTTCATTTATTTACTTATTTAGATTAGCTCATTAGAATATTATTTTTAGTGTAAATATCATTATTAGTTTAATTAGAATTTATGGTAATTATTAGTATTATTAAATTAGGATTATTTTGTTTCACTATTAATAGTCAAATTTGGTTTAGTTAAATTTTAATATTTTAGATTGTATTTTCTTTTATTTAATAGTTATCTTATTTAGAGTAGAATAATAATGTCTTTTAGAAAATAGTTTGTTAAATTTTTATTGAGTTTTTAATAGATTATTAAATAGTTTTTTTTTAGAATTGTAATATTTATTCTATTTTAGATTTTTATAATATTAGAAAATAGATTAGATTAGAGTAGAATTTTTTTAGTTTTTTAATAGAATCATTGGAATTAATTTCTTTGTATAAATAATTAGATTTTTTAATTTAGAAAATTAGTTTAGACTTAATATAGATTATAGTTAAACAAAATTAATCAAAAAAAGTACAAGTTGATGTTGATGTTGACACATGGCACTATATAGGGTACCCCAACTACTATTCAGAAACCCTAATCCAAAGGGACACAACCCTAGCAGCCTCCATCCATAACCCTACAATAGCAGTCATCATCTTTCGAACTCCCTTCACCGTCTACCCACTTCTTCAACTTTATTTTCAAACGAAAGAACAGCCTACTCACCATAACCTTCAACCTCTAAAACAATACTCACCGCATTCTCAACACGAACTAAGTTCCACAAATCCACAGTTTCCCCAACACAAACTAACTTCCGTTTTCCATTATTTCCATTAAATCTAACACAACCATCTACAAAACCCTTCACCTGTGAACATCAAAACAGAACAACACAACAAGAACACCCATCTGAAACTCTTCACATTTTAACCAACGAACCTTCAGCCAACAACAGACAGAGCAAACCCAGAAATTTCTCCTCAAACTTAACATCCACCTTCAACCAAGGCCCAGATGAAACCCGTTAACCTCCGGAAATCCACCAAACACCGCTTCCGCCATTCTTCTTCATTTAAACATCAAACCATCAACCTCTTTACAAACTTCCGAAAAATCTTCAGAATCAACCCATCCAACAACAGATCACCATCCATAAACCCAACAAAATCTTCAATCTTTACACAGAACAAAACTTGAAATCTATTTTGAATCTAACACATAACTCAGATCGGAAATAGAGATGAGTTGATGTTGAGAATCAAAGTGAAACGAGAGAGAGAGAGAGAGAGAGAGAGAGAGAGAGAGAGAGAGAGAGAGAGAGAAAATGAGAAACGAGAGAGAGAGAGAGAGACAGAAAGTGAGAGGGAGAGCGAACGTGTAATGAGAGAAGAAGAGGATACCTTTTTTTTATGTTTTTAATTTTATTATTTTTTGGTTTGCTGTTGACTTGGCTTCTGAGCCCGTTTTGAATCCATACACCCTCTCCCTGTCCTTTTTTTATTTATTAATTAGTTCTTTTTCTTATATATATTAACTATTTTGTAAATGGTTTTGTATTTTGTTTTTTTTAAAAATATATTTTATAATTTCTGTAAATATGTATATTATTATTTAGCTAATATTATGTATATATTATTATTATTATTATTATTATTGTAAATTATTATTAATTATTATTATTAGTTAATATATATATATATATATATATATATATATATATATATATATATATATATATATATATATATATATATATATATATATATATATATGTGTTCTATATTTTATATTAGTTTATTCAGAGTTTTTGTTTAAATTTCTTAACAATTTTTATTTAGATTTTAATACTACTTTATTTTTAGAGGTAGATTTTATTTCTCTTTTCTCATTGGACTTCTTAGCTCATTTTGTTTTGTTTCGGTTGATGACGACGCTTTCATAAATCGATTACTAAGTCAATATTGATAAGTATCGTTGGATCCGAGACCCACCTTTTTTCTCTCCTCATTTCTTATTCTGTTTCGATTTTTATTTTGACTATTTAGATCGATGAAGTCTTTTTATCCGCAAGCGTCAGATTTTCGAAGTCGATAACCTTCCTGATTTCAAATCTATGGGGGATGACCATTGGGGTCATCTTCCTTACTTTGGGATCGCGATAGGCTACCTTCGATTAATCGACATTTTGTTTGTGGTTAAGACGAGATCCTATTCTTTCGAGTCCCGATTCAATACACTAACCAACTGACGACTAACTTTAATTTTCTGTAAATATACAACTGCTTTATTTTCTGTCAATATACCACTGCTTTAATTTTCTGTCAAATATACAACTGTTTTATTTTCAGTCATTTATATTCTTGTACATATTATATATGTGTATTATTATTATCTTGTAAATATTCAACACTTGTACATTCTTCCAAAAATACTTAATAAAATATCGAAATCATTAAAATCCAAGTTGGTGGACTGTTGGTTTCATATTCTGTATATTATTTGTATATATTTGTCTCTGTTTTTTTTCATCTCTTTGGCAGGTACTCAACCGTATCATCAATAAGGAATCAAATTCTTTGTATTGAATTAAAAAGAGAGGATTGGGTGTAGACCTCTTCTTCTTCGAGTGTTGAGATGTCCACTGTAGTGAGGGTGGTTTCGACACTCGTCTTTCAATACGACGACACTTCCACCCCTTTTCCTCCTAAAACCTCGGCTCCGCACCGAGTGCATTTTCAAAAACCCCGGTCTCGTACCGAGTCCATTTTCAAACCATCTTTAAAAAAAATTTCTCTTTGTATTGAACTAAAAAGAGAGGATTGGGTGTAGACCTCTTCTTCTTCGAGTGTTGGGATTCCCACTGTAGTGAGGGTGGTCTCGATACTCGTCTTTCAATACGAAGATGTGACTTTGTCCACCACCTCTCACTTTCACAACTTCATTCCGTAACCTTTCTCACCTAAAACCTCGGTCCCGTACCGAGTGCATTTTCAAATCTTTTCATAACAAAAACTTGAATGGTCGTGGAGTGGTTAGGCGTAGGCCTTCTCCTATCCCGAGTGCTGACGTTTACCGTAGGGTTCTCTGCCGCAAAGCACTTACCATTCAAAACCAAAAACATCTTTAATAAGAGAACTAAGTTCTCTTTGCATTGAATTAAAGAGAGAGGATTGGGTGTAGACCTCTTCTTCTCCGAGCGTAGGGATGCCCACTGTAGTGAGGGTGGTTTCGACGCTCGTCTTTCAATACGAAGACACCTCGTTCGCCACACCCTTTTATAACAAAAACTTTGAGATAAAGAATTGGGTACTACCCGTAGGGGTTACTATCCGAGGACCTATCTCGCCCCTAAAAAACAATTCAACCAATCAAACGTGACACCTTGCCTCGCATGGCGAAAACCAGTCTCCCAAAGGATATGTTACGTCCGTTCTACCGCAAACAGGTACGCATAAGTCTCCAAACGAGCGAGCAGCAAAACACCTAAACTGCTAGAACGCGTACGATAACATCATCCACAAAACACACCGGTTATCCGCACCGTAGGCACGAACTACGTTGCTCTGATTTCTCTTGCATGTTGAGAATACGTAGGCATAGGATTGCGACAATCCTAGCGAGCACCCTTTTCTTTTTCCACCCTTTCCCAGAAAGGCATGCTACGTCCGTTCTACCGCAAACAGGTAACGCCTAAGTCTCCAACGAGCGAGCAGCAATACGCCTAACTGCTAGAATGCGCACGATAGCATCGTCTACCAGAACTCCCCCCGCACACCGTAGGCCGAACTACGACTGCTCCAATTCTTTACTTCTTTCAAGTAAAGATACGTAGGCACAAGGGCCACAATCCTTGCCGAGCACACATTCCCCCCATATCTGTAGTTCCCCGAACTACGTCGACTCTGACTTTCTCACATCTATTGAGAATACGTAGGCATAAGACTGCGAAGTCCTACCGAGTCTGTTCTTTCTCATTTCTTCCCCGTTCTCTCTTTCCTCCTAACCTCTCATTTTCCTGTTTCTAACCCCTTTTCTCCCTATCTTTTGGAACACACTTTTATAGCATAATATTTAAGCAAATAAATTCACACGTCGAC
This sequence comes from Lathyrus sativus, assembly GCA_963859935.3. NCBI lineage: Eukaryota > Viridiplantae > Streptophyta > Magnoliopsida > Fabales > Fabaceae > Lathyrus > Lathyrus sativus. The sequence continues at coordinate 12,971,026 of OZ012735.1, read as the reverse complement.
AAACAAATGGTTCCCATCGAGTACGATGGATGCGAGGGGTGCTAATACCTTCCCCTCGCATAACCGGCTTCCGAACCTGTGCATGGTTGCGAGACCATCTTATCCATTCTTTTCTTAAGGTTTTCTCGATATTTTCCTTTCCCCTCATGGGATAAATAAAGTTTGGTGGCGACTCTTCTGTCTATCTTTTTCGCCTCCCCATCGTTGCGCGATGCATTTTTCGAGTAGCGACAGCTGGCGACTCTGCTGGGGAGCCCTAGCGAGTCAAGCCTATTTTGTTTGTCGTATTTATGTTTTTACTTGTTTTATTCATTTATGCTTTATTCTCTAACTGTTGGGTTTATTTGAATGGTTTGTAAGCATAAAAGCTTTCTACCCGAGCTTTCGAGTATATACTAAGATAGGAGGTGGTTTCTTTCTGATTTGCGAGACTTAGGACTCGTTGAGTTGGATCGAATTCCACCGCTCAGATGAGACCCCATTGGGATGATTATGTCTTACGTGTAGTCGTAATGACGTCTTTATTTCCGACGTGGGAGTCCGTGACTCTGAGGACCTTTGTAGAACCTTATTCCAAAGGTTGCTAAGACATAACTCTGTGTTCATCCTTTGAAAGGATTACCGTCTTACGAGTAGTCGTTCTGATGGAAAACTTTTGAGGGTTAGTGCATGGGACTTTGTTTTAAAATCCTTTGGGATACCCTCCTATAAACCAATAGATAGCCCACCCGAGGGGAGAGATACCTTTTGATGTTGTCTTGCAGGATCTGTTATCTTAATCCTTGATATGGATTTGTTCTTGTGTGCACTCATTGCATTGCATTTGCATAAGCATATCTGCATCATTTTGCATTTTCTTCCCTGACCAAGATTCCAAGCTTACCCCTCCTCTGTTCATAACCCGCAGTTGATTTCCCGACACTCCCATTGAACTTGGGAGAGCTGTGAAGAGTTTGAAGCAAAGAGGAACGTAGACGCCTTGAAGGGCCAATCAAATAAGGCAAGTTGAGGTAGCTATGCCAGAGAACAACCGCCAGGATGTTGAGTCTCCACCAGGATTTGTTGTGACAACTAACCCACTGTATGATCTTCCGCCGGATGGCCATCCTCCGCAAGTAAACATTCTTACTCGACCCCAGAGGATGCCAACGACCGATCCCATGAAAGAAAAGCTTCGCGCCCTTGAGGAGACAATTCAAGCTATGAGAGTGTCTGACATGCCCGGCCTCGATGCTGCTGATATGTGTCTAGTGCTAGACTTGGTGATTCCTCCGAGATTCAAGATACCCAACTTCGAGAAGTACATCGACTTTAGTTTCCCAGGGCGTCATTTGGTGATGTACTGTCGAAAAATGACCCCTTACACTCATGACGATAAGTTGATGATCCACTGTTTTCAAGAAAGTCTTAGTGGGGCATCATTAAGTTGGTACACAGATTTAGTAATGAGTCATATCCAATCATGGAGGGACCTAGCCAATGCTTTTCTAAAGTTTTACCAGTTTAATCTAGACACTCCTCCCACCCGCATGCAGTTGCAAAGCCTATCTCAGAATGAAAATTAACCTTTTAAGGGATATGCACAGCGGTGGAGAGAATTCGCAGCAAGAGTGCAACCACCACTCTCGGACAAGGAGCTGATTGACATGTTCATCAACAGTTTGCAGGGCTCTTATTTTGAAAGAATGGCTGGTTGTACGCCATCAAGCTTCTCTGACCTTGTGATTGTAGGAGAGCGCCTCGAAAGTTACCTCAAAAGTGGACAAATCCAGGACGCATCAGGCAGCCAGGCCAGTGAAATTGAAGCTTTCGATGATTTCCATGAGGAAGAGAAGGATGAAACCAACGCACTCATAGAAAACGTTGAGTATTCTCACAATGTACCAACAAAACTCTATAGTCCCTCGTCTACTCAGCAGGCATCATTACCAGTGCCATGTTATCCTCATGGACAATCGGCCATGCCTAAAGCTTCATCCCATAAGCCACGGGTCGCTCCTCATGCAAATCAACGAGCCCATGGCCGAGGTCATCCGAATCAGCGCCGCGATCAGAATAGGCCCAACAACAACTTGGAAAGAAGGACTGCTCCTCTTCATCCGGTCCCTATGTCGCACAGTCAGCTTCTCTCGCATTTGATTCAAAACTCATTGGTGGAGCCTAAAGCTCTTAAGCCTGTGCCAGAACCTTACCCTCTTGGGTACAATCCCAATGCTCAGTGTGGATATCATGGAGGATCCATGGGGCACTCGACTGAAGAATGCAAAGCCTTCCAAGCCAAGGTGCAACAACTAATTGACAAAGGGTACATCTCTTTTCCAGAAGGAAGTTTGGTTGTCCATGTCAACCTCTCAGCTGTCTAAACTCGAATATTTCAAGGGTCATTTCCAGAAGCCAGTGGTCTAGACAGGCAGACGTCCTCAACATTGGCAGTCCTTGAACGCTTTTATCATTTGCATCTTGTAGTTTATTTCCTGTTAATTGCTACTTGTGTTTAAACATTGTTGTTTTGAATGGTAATATTAATGGAGTTATTATGCATTTTCCGAATCAGTCACGTCGTATTCACTCATTATTTCCACTTATCACAGACACATACACTTTTTATCCACTCCACTTTATCACTATTGTTTTAGCAAAGATTGGAGGGAGGATGACGAAAACGAAATACCCATAATTGCAAACCGTATGCTTTCAGACAAAATCTCGTCAATGATGTACAGGCATTGTTTCAAATCCCCTAAACACCGGAGATATAAGGAGTTAATCCCTAGTCAACCACTTCGAGCCTAGAAGTAGGGTTTTCTTCGAACATTTACACCCTTACACTCAACCTGGGGCAGGGTAGTTGTTCAGTTAATCCAATCCCGCATTCAAATCAACAAAGAAAAATCCAAAGACATGACAGTTGTTCATCAATGACCCGTGACATGGCAGTCACAAAAAAAAAATCAAAAGCCTGCTAAGTCAAGCATTTCAAAGGAGACTTAGGCAAAAATCAAGGCAATCCCGATGGATCTGACAAACAAAATCAGTCCATGCAAAAATTAGGGATCAAAAATTAAAAGAGGTCCTCAAACCCTCAACAAAAACAAAATAAGATTCAGTGGCCACCCAAGTCAAGGGGTACTGACATCCATCAAAATAAGGTGACTGTCATCTCAAGCAAATCTTGAACCATCAAGCTTACACCGTCAGGATAAGCACGTGCAGAATTAGCTGAACGTAGGTATGGAGATCATCAAGAGAAAGGGGTGGGTACAAAATCAAGTTTGAGCCTAATATCCTTTGTTTCATAACCATGAACCAGACCATGTTACAACCCTCGAAAGACCTAATTGAGGCGAGGTTTATTCTGAAAGCATATTATCACAAGGTTGTGTAACCTGACTCCTAACAATTTTGATAATCATCAACATTGGTGTCAATATCCTTGCTATATCTTTCACACCAATCAAGTTAGCACAACGTTCGGACTAACAGTCCATTCGTCTCACTATCACGACACTTAATAAACGACATTTCTTTCAAAAAACTTGCATGAACTTCGCATTAAGATTACCATTTGTGAACAAACAATTTCAATTGCACGTCAGTAGTTGGCGTCAAGGAAATTCTAACACAAAGCAATCAAACAGGACTGGATCATTCAATAGTCTGTATCAGAATCGAGCATGCCTTGTAGCCTTGTGATCTGGGGCATTGACATCCGAGAGCATGGGATCAGTCATTTTGAGGCAAATCCCCATGCATCGGTTGATTATGGGGCAGATCATCAAGAAGAGGTTGATCAAAAGTGAACTACACCAATCAGGGGCAGGCCACCCAGAGTTTCTTTGACTTGAGGATAGATCCCTCCAATGTTCAATCAGGATAAGTCAAGTCGCTTCAACGCTCTTTCAAGGGCAAGCTACTCCAAAAGTATGTTGAAGCCAACCACAAGAATCAGTTAAACAATGATGAATCTATTCATGGTACAAACTCTGGGGCAAGCCATCTTGAGGTCATCTCATGGCAAGCTACTCAAGCAAGTTCATCCTCATCAACAACTGTTGAGTTCAAAACGAGTGTCAGGGAATTGTACCGTCATCTCACCCAATAACCTTAACCGTCCGAAAAGGCTTTGTTGTCATTGGATCCTTCATCCCATAGCCTAAACCTGTCACCTATCAAAACAAACCAAACCTCCAAAGTCCATGTCCTTACCTGTCAAAACCTTGTAACTTTCAAACCAGTCCCATCTGGTTAACCCTTTGCTGAATACCTAGCCCCGTCTGGTATATGTCAGCTTTTGAACCAGCTCCCATCTGGTCACCTTTTCTTTAGCCTTTCGTTTAACCAATCTTCGTCTGGCAAACACAATTTCAAAGTCCAGTCCTCGTCTGGCAAACCACAAAGTCAGTTCCCGTCTGACATCAAACCTAGAAGTCAGTTCTCGTCTGATAACTTAACCTTTTGTCACCAGTTCTTGTCTGGTAAACCTCATCCCAAATTCCAGCTCCCATCTGGAAAACCACAAAATCAGCCCTCCTTCAGCTTAACCTTTCGCCAACCAGTCCTTGTCTGGTGGTCTACCCTCCGAATATCAGCCCTCATCTGGTACTTCAAACCCAAAGTCCAATCTACATTGGCAACCACCAAAGTCCAATCCGCCTTTGCAACTACCCAAAACCTGCCATATCGGCACTTGCATTTCCATCACCCATTTGCAATCATATGCATCATACGCATCATACGCATACCCATAATCATATCATATTTCCTCAGCTCTTGCATCTCCGTGCATTAGCATTTGCATTTGCATTTCCATTTGATATGAAACACCATTCTCATCAAGCATCCGCGTATGCGAGGTCAGATCCAGGATTAATCTCGAAGATTTTCAAGATCATAATCAGCCCAGTCAGGGGCAATCTCCGCAAGACCGCGGGTCTCCCTGCGAAATTCAAGAATATCAAAGCAAAATTCCGCCCAGACAGGGGCACCTTTTCAAGACCATGGGTGTATCGCATGATGTATTTCAACCCCATGGTTAATCAAATCTTCAACGACAAATTTAGCCCAGTCAGGGGCATATCATTTAAAGTCAGCGATAAGTGGCAATCTCTTCGGAGAAGCTTATCTCCCTACATCCTTTTGGGTGTTAGGTTTGTCTGTATTTCATTCCTCAAATTTTTGTTTTCCTTTTTTGGACAAATTCAGGGTCTTCTTTGTATCTAATCGACTTATACCTTGAAAGATGAATGCTGCAGTAATTCCTCTTACTCGGTCTAAGCCGATTAGATAGGGGCATCTGTCATACCCTAAATTTGCCCGCCAGCTTTTGTAAATATTTTTGTTTTTTTTCCACTTAATTTCATGCCGTCTAGACACGTGTCCACTTTGAGCGTTTTTCAAATCTTGATTTATTTTGCCTAATGGGAGCGCGACACGTGGCCTAAGGGCATTTTCGTAAATATTTCAATCCTTTTTAATTTCTCTTTTTCCTTGCAAATATTACTATTTTGTTCTTTTTTTATTTTTATCACCTATTTAATTTAATTAGATGTAGAATTTTGTTTTATTATATTTTTAGAATTAGAATAGTTATTTATTTATTTCTTTAGAATAGATTTTATTTTAATAGTTTTTAAATAGATTTTTTAATTTAGTTAGAATTTTTATTAGAAATAGTTTTTATTTATTTAGAATAGAAATAGATTATTTTTATAGCATAGATTTAATTTGTTTTTAGAATTATTTTAATATTAGAATTAATTAGATTTGATTTAATTTTAGAGATATTTTAGGATTTTAAAATTAAGTTAGTAATGTTAGAGATATTTTAGAATTTTAGAATTAAGTTAGTAATGTTAGAGATATTTTAGGATTTAAATAGTTTTTAGATTTAGATTTTGATTTTAGAGTTTTAACCGTTTTTAATTTTATTAGAAATAGTTTTTATTTTAAATAGATTTAATTATATAGTTTAGAAATAGCTTTTAGGTTAAATATAATTTTTAGTGATTTTTATTATTAGGAGCTAAATAGAGTTTTATTTTATTTTAATATAGAATTTTATTCTGGAAGTTTTATTAAGACTTTTTAGAATTAATTAAAGTTATTTTCATTTATTTACTTATTTAGATTAGCTCATTAGAATATTATTTTTAGTGTAAATATCATTATTAGTTTAATTAGGATTTATGGTAATTATTAGTATTATTAAATTAGGATTATTTTGTTTCACTATTAATAGTCAAATTTGGTTTAGTTAAATTTTAATATTTTAGATTGTATTTTCTTTTATTTAATAGTTATCTTATTTAGAGTAGAATAATATTGTCTTTTAGAAAATAGTTTGTTAAATTTTTATTGAGTTTTTAATAGATTATTAAATAGTTTTTTTTAGAATTGTAATATTTATTCTATTTTAGATTTTTATAATATTAGAAAATAGATTAGATTAGAGTAGAATTTTTTTAGTTTTTTAATAGAATCATTGGAATTAATTTCTTTGTATAAATAATTAGATTTTTTTAATTTAGAAAATTAGTTTAGACTTAATATAGATTATAGTTAAACAAAATTAATCAAAAAAGTACAAGTTGATGCTGATGTTGACACATGGCACTATATAGGGTACCCCAACTACTATTCAGAAACCCTAATCCAAAGGGACACAACCCTAGCAGCCTCCATCCATAACCTTACAATAGCAGTCATCATCTTTCGAACTCCCTTCACCGTCTACCCACTTCTTCAACTTTATTTTCAAACGAAAGAACAGCCTACTCACCATAACCTTCAACCTCTAAAACAATACTCACCGCATTCTCAACACGAACTAAGTTCCACAAATCCACAATTTCCCCAACACAAACTAACTTCCGTTTTCCGTTATTTCCATTAAATCTAACACAACCATCTACAAAATCCTTCACCTGTGAACATCAAAACAGAACAACACAACAAGAACACCCATCTGAAACTCTTCACATTTTAACCAACGAACCTTCAGCCAACAACAGACAGAGCAAACCCAGAAATTTCTCCTCAAACTTAACATCCACCTTCAACCAAGGCCCAGATGAAACCCGTTAACCTCTGGAAATCCACCAAACACCGCTTCCGCCATTCTTCTTCATTTAAACATCAAACCATCAACCTCTTTACAAACTTCCGAAAAATCTTCAGAATGAACCCATCCAACAACAGATCACCATCCATAAACCCAACAAAATCTTCAATCTTTACACAGAACAAAACCTGAAATCTATTTCGAATCTAACACATAACTCAGATCGGAAATAGAGATGAGTTGATGTTGAGAATCAAAGTGAAACGAGAGAGAGAGAGAGAAAGCGTGAAAATGAGAAACGAGAGAGAGAGAGACAGAAAGTGAGAGGGAGAGCGAACGTGTAATGAGAGAAGAAGAGGATACCTTTTTTTTTATGTTTTTAATTTTATTATTTTTTGGTTTGCTGTTGACTTGGCTTCTGAGCCCGTTTTGAATCCATACACCCTCTCCCTGTCCTTTTTTTTTATTTATTAATTAGTTCTTTTTCTTATATATATTAACTATTTTGTAAATGGTTTTGTATTTTGTTTTTTTTAAAAATATATTTTATAATTTCTGTAAATATGTATATTATTATTTAGCTAATATTATGTATATATTATTATTATTATTATTATTATTATTATTATTGTAAATTATTATTAATTATTATTATTAGTTAATATATATATTATGTGTTCTATATTTTATATTAGTTTATTCAGAGTTTTTTTTAAATTTCTTAATAATTTTTATTTAGATTTTAATACTACTTTATTTTTAGAGGTAAATTTTATTTCTCTTTTCTCATTGGACTTCTTAGCTCATTTCGTTTTGTTTCGGTCGATGACGACGCTTCCATAAATCGATTACTAAGTCAATATTGATAAGTATCGTTGGATCCGAGACCCACCTTTTTTCTCTCCTCATTTCTTATTCTGTTTCGATTTTTATTTTGACTATTTAGATCGATGAAGTCTTTTTATCCGCAAGCGTCAGATTTTCGAAGTCGATAACCTTCCTGATTTCAAATCTATGGGGGATGACCATTGGGGTCATCTTCCTTACTTTGGGATCGCGATAGGCTACCTTCGATTAATCGACATTTTGTTTGTGGTTAAGACGAGATCCTATTCTTTCGAGTCCCGATTCAATACACTAACCAACTGACGACTAACTTTAATTTTCTGTAAATATACAACTGCTTTATTTTCTGTCAATATACCAATGCTTTAATTTTCTGTCAAATATACAACTGTTTTATTTTCAGTCATTTATATTCTTGTACATATTATATATGTGTATTATTATTATCTTGTAAATATTCAACACTTGTACATTCTTCCAAAAATACTTAATAAAATATCGAAATCATTAAAATCCAAGTTGGTAGACTGTTGGTTTCATATTCTGTATATTATTTGTATATATTTGTCTCTGTTTTTTTTCATCTCTTTGGCAGGTACTCAACCGTATCATCAATAAGGAATCAAATTCTTTGTATTGAATTAAAAAGAGAGGATTGGGTGTAGACCTCTTCTTCTTTGAGTGTTGAGATGTCCACTGTAGTGAGGGTGGTTTCGACACTCGTCTTTCAATACGACGACGCTTCCACCCCTTTTCCTCCTAAAACCTCGGCTCCGCACCGAGTGCATTTTCAAAAACCCCGGTCTCGTACCGAGTCCATTTTCAAACCATCTTTAAAATAAATTTCTCTTTGTATTGAACTAAAAAGAGAGGATTGGGTGTAGACCTCTTCTTCTTCGAGTGTTGGGATGCCCACTGTAGTGAGGGTGGTCTCGATACTCGTCTTTCAATACGAAGATGCGACTTTGTCCACCACCTCTCACTTTCACAACTTCATTCCGTAACCTTTCTCACCTAAAACCTCGGTCCCGTACCGAGTGCATTTTCAAATCTTTTCATAACAAAAACTTGAATGGTCGTGGAGTGGTTAGGCGTAGGCCTTCTCCTATCCCGAGTGCTGACGCTTACCGTAGGGTTCTCTGTCGCAAAGCACTTACCATTCAAAACCAAAAACATCTTTAATAAGAGAACGAAGTTCTCTTTGCATTGAATTAAAGAGAGAGGATTGGGTGTAGACCTCTTCTTCTCCGAGCGTAGGGATGCCCACTGCAGTGAGGGTGGTTTCGACGCTCGTCTTTCAATACGAAGACGCCTCGTTCGCCACACCCTTTTATAACAAAAACTTTGAGATAAAGAATTGGGTACTACCCGTAGGGGTTACTATCCGAGGACCTATCTCGCCCCTAAAAAACAATTCAACCAATCAAACGTGACACCTTGCCTCGCATGGCGAAAACCAGTCTCCCAAAGGATATGTTACGTTCGTTCTACCGCAAACAGGTACGCATAAGTCTCCAAACGAGCGAGCAGCAAAACACCTAAACTGCTAGAACGCGTACGATAACATCATCCACAAAACACACCGGTTATCCGCACCGTAGGCACGAACTACGTTGCTCTGATTTCTCTTGCATGTTGAGAATACGTAGGCATAGGATTGTGACAATCCTAGCGAGCACCCTTTTCTTTTTCCACCCTTTCCCAGAAAGGCATGCTACGTCCGTTCTACCGCAAACAGGTAATGCCTAAGTCTCCAACGAGCGAGCAGCAATACGCCTAACTGCTAGAATGCGCACGATAGCATCGTCTACCAGAACTCCCCCCGCACATCGTAGGCCGAACTACGGCTGCTCTGATTCTTTACTTCTTTCAGGTAAAGATACGTAGGCACAAGGGCCACAATCCTTGCCGAGCACACATTCCCCCCATATCTGTAGTTCCCCGAACTACGTCGACTCTGACTTTCTCACATCTATTAAGAATACGTAGGCATAGGACTGCGAAGTCCTACCGAGTCTGTTCTTTCTCTTTTCTTCCTCGTTCTCTCTTTCCTCCTAACCTCTCATTTTCCTGTTTCTAACCCCTTTTCTCCCTATCTTTTGGAACACACTTTTATAGCATAATATTTAAGCAAATAAATTCACACGTCGACAAACAAATGGTTCCCATCGAGTACGATGGATGCGAGGGGTGCTAATACCTTCCCCTCGCATAACCGGCTTCCGAACCCGTGCATGGTTGCGAGACCATCTTATCCATTCTTTTCTTAAGGTTTTCTCGATATTTTCCTTTCCCCTCATGGGATAAATAAAGTTCGGTGGCGACTCTTCTGTCTATCTTTTTCGCCTCCCCGTCGTTGCGCGATGCATTTTTCGAGTAGCGACAACAGTTCGCGCTTTTATTTAGTGTATGCCTGTTTCCTCGTAAACGGAAGGTCAAAAGATAGTACATTGACAGTTCGCGCTTTCATTTAGCGTATGCCTGTTTCCTCGTAAATGGAAGGTCAAAAGATAGTACATTGACAATTCGCGCTTTTATTTAGCGTGTGCCTGTTTCCTCGTAGACGGAAGGTCAAAAGATAGTATATTGACAGTTCGCGCTTCTATTTAGCGTAAGCCTGTTTCCTCCTAAACGGAAGGTCAAAAGATAGTACATTGACAATTCGCGCTTCTCTTTAGCGTATGCCTATTTCCTCGTAAACGGAAGGTCAAAAGATAGTACATTGACAATTCACGCTTTTATTTAGTGTATTCCTGTTTCCTCGTAAACGGAAGATCATAAGATAGTACATTGATAGTTCACGCTTTTATTTAGCGTATGCCTGTTTCCTCGTAAACGGAAGGTCAAAAGATAATACATTGATGATTCGCGTTTTACGTAGTGCTTTGCCCGCTTCTTCGGAAATGGAAGGTTGAGGATAATATTTTGATATGATCCTATGGCGATGCCCGCTTATTGTAGCGTATATTTGAAGTTTGATTATTTTTGGATTCAATGCCTGTGGTGTCATACAAGTGGTTGATGGTGAAATCAGATGTTCTTTATCAGGTGATTGATCAGTTTGTTGCCGTGACAACCAGATCCAATTTTCTGGATATTTGTTCCCCAAGCAGTCTGTGCAGTTTATTCCTTCGGTTAGCAAATTTCCGGGTTTCTTTGGTATTTACCGTCTTTTACCTCGATTGTTTGAAAGCCGTTCGTTTTTCACCCAGTCGGGTCCAAGCCGCTTGAATAGGGGCAGCTGTTGCACCCCAAAATTTGCCTAACCTTTTCTTACTTGGTTTATGTTTCATTGCATTAACATATCATTGTTCTAACATTTGCATTGCATAGCATATTTCATTTAGCGGGGGATAAAGTTTGGTTTATATCAAGAGAAGCCTATCTAGAGGTTTTATTCAAGCTTGAGAGGTCACCAAAGTCATCAGGAAGTGGGTTGTGTTCTGGAGAAGTTTGGATGCTTGTATGTGGTTCATCTCCTAACTTAGGGGCCAATTGAAGAACATCAGTGGGTTGTGAAGCTTGATTAATGGGTGGAGTATGCGGATAGAGCTCATGGAGTTCCTTGAGGGTCATTATGGAGCTCAGTCAAGTCATTTTGCTAAGTGCAAGCAGCCACAGTTGAAGGTGTTGCAATTAGGGTTGTCACCGGTCAACCTTAAGTCAACTGTGCAATTGAAGGAGCTCAAAGCTCAATTCTAAGTCATGGTGAACATGGTATGTTGTGTTGAGGCATTGGAGATGTTGTCCCAAGATCAATTCAAGAAGAATTCAAGGTGTGAGGAGTTGCTAAGTCAGGGTTCTCAGTGTAAAATCCCCTGTTTAGTGCCTCACTTCAGGACCACACAAGTCAAGATACAAGTCTCACATGACTTTGGCATCCACATGAATGTTGTAGAGGATGTTCATACCTTTAATTTGAGTACTATAAGTCCTCCATTGGATTTGTAGAACTCAAGTTATAGGCCAGACAAGTTACAAGTCACTAGATGAATGTGAAATTTGTCTGCAAAAGTCAACCAACTTGCATGACACTTTTACCCTAGAAGGAAGTTTCACATGGCCTTTTAATAAACATGAAAGTTGTTCCTTATGATCTTAGCTTTCCAAAAAGTCCTAGACGTAATTCATCTGATTTGTAGAGCTCAAGTTATAAGCTTTGCAAGGCAGGGGTATTTTGGGAAAGTTTGATTACAGGTCATAGAATTACAGGTCAAGTTCACCACTTTGCCTAACTCAAATGAACTTTTTTCCAACATGAAAGTTGATCCAAATGGGGTCATTTGGTCAATTAAGCCTCAAGTTGTTAATGGGCTAGCTTGTAGATGAAGATTGGTGAAGGAGATTTTGGTAAAAGTATGTGAAAGTCAAAGTTTGTGATCTTGCCAAAATTTAATCAAATATGGTCATATTTGTACTCATTTTGAATGGAAAACACATTTTAAGAACATTGGTGACAAAATCAATTGCATTTGAGACACATTTCATGAGGTATTTCAAGCTTTCTTTATGTTTAAGAAACACTTTGGATCTTGGCCATTGAGATTGAAACAAGGGGAAATTATGAGCCATTGATATTCCTTACATTGCAAGTAATGGAATTGGATCAGAAACAAGGAAAATTGGCCATGGATTCAAGCATGTACATGGGCTTCCAACTTCCAAAATTCAAAAATCCATTTGATCCATTCTCTCACAATTGGGCCCCCAATTCATTACAAACATCTTCTATCAGTATTATAGAGCAATTCCATAATTTTTTTGGTTGAATTTGTTGAAGAAACAGAGCTATAGCAATTTGAAAAAGAGAGTGAAAGAGTGATTTTCAAATTCTCCATTTCCCCTCAATTCAAAGCATTTCAAGTGTTCAAACACCTTCATCAATCATCTTGGAGTGATTCTGCACCATTTTCTTGAAGGATTAGTGGCTGTTTGAATCTAGCCAACATCACTTTCAGAGGTAATTGGAAATCAAGATAACTCATTGTTTATGTATCTTTATGGCACCATTCTTGCACCATTGCATTACCCTTGATGTGAATTTGGATTCTGGTAATAATTGGAGAGTTTCCATGGAGTTTTCATGATCTTGACATTTTCTTGGATGAGCTCGGGTTTGAGGATTCAGTGGTTATCAATGCAATTCATCACCATATTTGTATTCTACGTGAAATTTGGAGCAAGTTTGGTTCAGAAATTATTAAGTTTGGTGGAGTTTTGAAGGATTTAGGTTTTTGGTGAAAGGTTAGGGGTGACCGGAGCAAGTCCGGCCACCGTGCGCGCAACCGGTCTGCAACTTCCCTCCTTTTTTTCATTCAAATGAAGAAGACACACAAGAGCCATTGGATTGTGATAAAAAGATTGACTCAGTATACGTATCCAGCGCACCAGAACGCGCCACGCTACCCCCTCCCTCATACGCACCGTTTCACTTAATAAATCTGAGTGGGCTGAATCCTTGTTGCTATCCACCCCCTACCAGGCCCAGTCCACTTTATAACTATTTGGTTTTACTAATTGCCACGCGTGTTTATTCAATTTCATTGTTTTTTCTTATTTTCTTCATATTTTTTCTTGCTAGCTTTAATTCTTTTTAAAATAGAAATATTGCTCATAAAATCTTGAGATTTTTACATGACATTCTTGGACTTATTTAGAGATTTTAGAAATTGGAATTTAATTTTTAGGATTTATTTTCATTTTATTATGATTTTTCCCATTTTAATAGCCATTAAAATTGTGATAATTGAGTCATTTTCTTTTGTATTTTCATTGAGGTACAAAAACAAATAATTTTTGCTTAATATTTTGTAGGATAATTGTATACATCTTGAGGGTTCTAGATATATTTCTCTCTAGATTTTATTGTACCATTTGCAAAGGTTTTGAATAGCACTTTGTTCATGCTCTAGATTGCTTTTGTTTTGAGATACCCTTGAATGTTTGCCCTCTGTTTAGGCACTCCCCTTTGGATTATTTTCTTCCCCTTTAAATCTCTGATTACTAACACTTTGTAGGTGCTTGGAGATTTGATTTGGCATTTTTAGATACATTTTACTATTTTATCCTTATTTTGCAATTGGACTCATAATTTGGCACTTTCACTTGTACACTTGTATTATTTTTGCTCCAAAAGCCTTGTATTGCTTGTGTGATGGATATTATGGTGATTGATTCATGTTATAGGCTTGTTATAGATCTTATGGACCAATTTATAGGCCTTTTCCTTATGTGTGACATTCTCAATTGATGCCTTACTTTCACACTTGCATATTGTGTTTCCATGTGGTGATGTATGTGATCTCTTTGCACATTTCTCTTGGTTCCTTACCATTCTTCTTTTGATATTCATATATGGCTTAGGTTGTATGATTATAATATGTCACTCTCTGTCCAATGAACTTGGTGTGTCATTTAAGGAAGTTTTAGGTCCCTCCTTTGGAGGTCTCTAAGGCATGCCTAAAGTGGTGAACCCTTGAGGACTCCTTTTGTATGATTTTTATGGTTTGCTTTTGTTGCATGTCTTTCTCTTGCATTATTTCATACTTGGCTTGAGGCCGAGATGGGCTTGTGGATGCTCTTGCACCACACTATTTTCCTCCCTCACTTGCATTGCATCTTTGCTTTCTATGTTTGCATTTCATGTATGCATTGTTATAATTGTTTTCTTCTTCTTCTTATGTCTTCCTTCCCTTAGGATTTCCATTCTTTCTTGTTCAAGATGGAATGTGATAGACATTAGGGTCCTAAACATGCATGATAACATTAGATATTTCCCTCCTAACCTTTACCATAGGATGAACTTTGTATGACAACTTTAGGATTGAACTAGTTTCCCTTTAGTGCGTCCTTTCTCTTCTCATCTTCAAACATTCTTAAAACACTTAATAAAGGATAACACCTGTTGTACATTACGAGCCTTAAGCACTTGAGAAAGAGTTGTTGGAGGGTCTCTCTCCCGTAGCTTGAGTGTTTAGTGTGGTACCCTTTGGGTGACATGCGACGCATTCACTCTTAAGTCCAAGTCTTTAGTGCAACATGAGTTACAAACAAAACTCAAAACACTTCTTCTTTAAAAGACACAAAAACAAACATTCAAATTTCCTTTTGTCCTCTTGGACCCTTAATTAGGAAAACCCTTTTCATAAAGGAGAGTTTTGTTAACTCTCGGCTCTCCCGCAAACGGTAAACGCCTAAGTCTCCAAAGGTCGAGCTGCAAACACCAAACTGCTAGAACCGTTTGTTAACCCGACTCGGGTTAAAACACTTCAAACCAACATGTGGTTTTGTTAGCCCGAACTACATTTTCTCTAATCTTTCATGTCGTGTGAAAGTACGTAGGCACGAGATGCGATATCTCGGCGAGCAACCTTCCCCCCATTCACCCGTAGTTAGGCAAACTACGTTGACTCTGATTTCTCGTTCCAGACGGGAATACGTATGCATAGAACTGTTGTGTTCTGCCGAGTCATTTTTCTTTTCTTTTGTCCTTAAGCCTTTAGCGTAGATAGATTAACACCCTTTTAGATAGACAACAAGCGTGGATCCCGTCGAGTACGACGGACGTGAGGGGTTCTAATACCTTCCCCTTGCGTAACCGAATCCCGAATCCAGGACTTGGTTGCGATGACCATTCCTTTTCCCTTTTCGTTAGGTTTTCTCTGAGCGTTTCCTTTCCCTCCTTTGGGATAAATAACGCACGGTGGCGACTCTTCTGTCATTGTCGGCCTCGTTGTTCGCAGTAGCGACAAATACTAACCAAAAGATGGAATAAAACGAGGCATACCAACCAAAAGATAGAATAAAAACCAAAGGATACCAACCAAAAGATGGGATAAAACGAGGCATACCAACCAAAAGATGGAATAAACGCCAAAGGATACCAACCAAAAGATGGGATAAACGCCAAAGGATACCAACCAAAAGATGGAATAAAACGAGGCATACCAACCAAAAGATGGAATAAACGCCAAAGGATACCAACCAAAAGATGGGATAAAAACGAGGCATACCAACCAAAAGATGGAATAAACGCCAAAGGATACCAACCAAAAGATGGGATAAAACGAGGCATACCAACCAAAAGATGGAATAAAAGTCAAAGGATACCAACCAAAAATGGGATAAAACGAGGCATACCAACCAAAAGATGGAATAAAAGCCAACAGATACCAACCAAAAGCTGGGATAAAAACAAAGCATACCAACCAAAAGATGGAATAAAAGCCAAAGGATACCAACCAAAAGATGGGATAAAACGAGGCATACCAACCAAAAGATGGAATAAAAGCCAACAGATACCAACCAAAAGATGGGATAAAAACAAAGCATACCAACCAAAAGATGGAATAAAAGCCAACGGATACCAACCAAAAGATGGGATAAAAACAAAGGATGCCAACTAATAGTCGAGATAAAGACTCCGCGAGGGGAAACCGGAAATTACCAACCAAAAGTTGGAATACCAAACACACAAAATTCGGATCACCTTGGGGGTACCAACCAACAGTTGGAATAAATCCCTAGAATAAACGGGCAACAGAATCGACCGACTCATGATTTGCAAAGAAAGCTCCAACGAGGATAAATTTAAACAAACGACTCAGCCCAGGAACAACAGTTCACCAACCACTCTGTTGGGAATAGTGTAAAAAACTCCTGAACCAATCAGCCTCTGCTGAAAAAGATCACCGGCCTCCAAGGCGACAAACCTGACTTATGCTTCAGATGCAAATGTTTGAAAATAGCGTAATGATCCATACGAAATGGAAATTCTACGCGTTTGGGAGGATGCTATGCGCGATGCAAATGCAAAGGGACCGCCCTAGAAAAATAAATGCTAAAGAGAATGAGCCAACTCCGCTAGGGAAAATACTAGACATGTCTAGTGCAAACAGACTCATGCTGGGGGATAGAAGCCCTGGATTCACTCCACTGTTGGGGATAATTCCACATCCACTTGTTGGAAATGATCCTACTCTACTGGAGATATCAATCTTGACCTGTTGAGGATGTCCTTAACTGTATGCAGTTCCAACTGCTGGGGATGAGAATACACTTAACCTGCGCACTTCCTATAGACGAGGGACTTCTGGAAAAGTTTCGAGGATGGGTGCCCTGCAGATGGAAAACCAACAAACATGTTTTGTGCGGCAGGCATCACCTTAATTATCACTTATGACATTATTTAAGAAAAAACAATGTTTTGATTTAAAATTAGCAAAACCCACAAGTTTATGCATGCAAAATCTTGTCAAAAACAATCAGGCGTCTTTTGCAAACAAAACGGAAAAACAAAAACAAAAGTTTTCTTAATAGTATGTTTTATTGATAAACGGCCTGTGAACATGCGAATTTACAATGGATGCAACTCCTGAAATGAGAAAGTTGCGCAAGCAATATACAAAAATGCACAAGAATATACAAAAATGTCGGCAATATGGCACAAACAACCACCATAGGATGACTCAGCTATGACTCATGTGACTTCGACGCTTTTCCGATGCTTCATCTTCGGAAGAGATTGACTTGAAAGGTTTACCGCGGGTCCTCCCATAATCCACTATGTTCTGAAGACCAATACGCAGATCGCAGTTGTTTGCTTTTCAAATCCCTAACTTTTGCCTGAATTGCCCTTGCGGGTTTTCGATTCACTGGGATACCCATTTTTGCCAAAGTCGCCTTTTCAGGTTTTCAACTTTGCGGGTTTACATATTTTCTTTTTATCCCTAATTTTTGTCCGAACCTATCCTTTTATGGTTCGCCGGGATGCCCCATTTTTTCCTGGACTTTCTTTTTTCTTTCCAGCGGGTCTCTATAAGCAAAGTATTTTTTGACTGCGCCTGCGTTCACAGGGGAAGTGAAATCTTCACCGTCCATAGTCGAAAGTAGTAAGGCCCCTCCGGAGAAAACTTTCCTTACAACATACGGACCTTCGTAATTGGGAGTCCATTTGCCCCTGTGATCGTTTTGTGGTAGGAGGATCTGCTTCAACACTAAATCACCTGCCTGAAAACTCCTAGGACGTATCTTCTTATCGAAGGCTTTCTTCATTCTGCTTTGGTATAAACGACTGTATGCGATGGACGCCAACCTTTTCTCATCCATCAAACTGAGCTGATTCAACCTGTTCTTTACCCATTCTGCTTCATCTAGATTGACGTCAGCCAAAACCTTCAAGGAAGGTATCTCGACTTCTAGTGGCAGGACAGCTTCCATACCATATACCAAGGAGAAGGGAGTTGCCCCAGTTGAAGTACGCACCGAGGTGCGGTATCCATGTAAAGCAAAGGGCAACATCTCGTGCCAATCTTTATAAGTCACAACCATCTTCTGCATTATCTTCCTGATATTTTTATTGGCCGCCTCGACCGCACCATTCATTTTTCGGACGATAGGGAGAAGAGTTATGATGCTCAATCTTGAAATTCTGGCATAACTCTTTCATTATCTTGTTATTCAGGTTGGATCCATTATCAGTAATGATCCTCTCGGGCACTCCATAGCGGCAGATAATGTCTCTTTTGATGAACTGGGCCATAACTTGCTTGGTGACATTGGCATAAGAAGCTGCTTTGACCCATTTGGTGAAATAGTCGATGGCTACTAGGATGAAACGGTGTCCATTGGATGCAGTAGGCTCAATCTTTCCAATCATATCAATGCCCCACATGGAAAAGGGCCATGGATATGACATGAAATTCAAAGGACACGGCGGCACATGAATCTTGTCGGCATAGACTTGACATTTATGGCATTTCTTCGCGAATTTGAAATGATCCGACTCCATCGTAAGCCAATAATACCCAGCTCACAATAACTTTCGAGACATGGAATGTCCGCCGACATGCATACCGAAAGTGCCCTCGTGGACTTCCTTCATAAGAAGATTTGCTTCTTTTTCATCCACGCATCTCAACAACACTAAATCATGGTTTCTTCTATAAAGCACACCATCCTGATTCAGATAAAAATTGCCAGACAATCTCCTTAGAGTCTTCTTATCACGACTGGATGCCCCAGTCGGATACTCCTAGTTTTTAAGTAAATTCTGGATGTCAAAATACCACGGCTTGCCATCGGAGGCCTCCTCAATGGAGAATATGAAAGCGGGTCTATCAAGGCGGGAGATAACTATTTTGGGAGCTTCATTCCAAAAATTAACCTTGTACATCAAAGACAGCGTTGCCAGAGCGTCTGCCATCTGATTTTCCGCTCGCGGCACATGGTGAAACTTCACCTTATCGAAGAAAGGTAACAACCTCCTTGCATAATTCATGTAAGGAATCAAATTAGGTTGACAAGTTTCCCATTCTCCCTTGATTTGATTCACAACTAGCGCAGAATCGCCATATACATCGAGATTCTTGATCCTTAAATCAATAGCTTCTTCGAGACCCATGATACACACTTCATACTCAGCCTCATTGTTGGTGACCAGAAACGTCAATCTGGCAGTGAATAGGATGTGAGACCCATGGGTTGTTGTAATGATTTCCCCAATTCCAATTCCGTATGAGTTGATGGCACCGTCAAATATCAGCTGCCATTGGGAGCCAAGTTCAGGACCTTCATCTGGTAGTGGTTCGTCACAATCCTTCATCTTCAAGTACATAATGTCTACGTCAGGAAAATCAAACTTCATAGGCTGGTAGTCGTCAATTGGTTGCTCTGCGAGATACTCCGATAGAACACTTCCTTTAATAGCTTTTTGAGACACGTACTAAATATCGTATTCCGTCAGAACCATCTGCCATCTAGCAATCCTTCATAATAGTGCTTGCGTTTCGAATATGTACTTAATAAGATCCATCTTTGAAATTAGTATGGTTGTATGGTTTAGCATATACTGTCTTAGGCATTTGGCGGCCCAAGCAAGTGCGCAACAAGTCTTTTCCAACATCGAGTATCTGGACTCACAGTCTGTGAACTTCTTACTCAAGTAGTAAATTGCATGCTCTTTTCTTCCAGTCTCGTCATGCTGACCGAGAACACAACCCATGGAATTCTCAAGAACTGTTAAGTACATTATCAGCGGTCTTCCAGCCACTAAGGGCATCAATATTGGAGGTTCCTGTAAATATTCCTTTATCTTCTCAAACGCTTTTTGGCAATTTTCATTCCAAACGACCGCCTGATCCTTCTTCAATAGTTTAAACAATGGTTCACAAGTGGCTGTGAGGTGAGATATGAACCGAGCAATGTAGTTCAATCTACCTAAGAAACCACTAACCTGTTTCTCGGTCTTTGGTGCTGGCATTTCTTGGATTGCCTTGATCTTCGCAGGATTGACCTCAATACCTTTCTCACTAACGATGAACCCCAACAGCTTTCCCGGTCATACTCCGAAAGTGCACTTGTTTGGATTCAGCCTCAATTTGAACTTTCTCAACCTTTCAAACAGCTTTAAAAGATTTACCAGATGCTCCTCCTCCGTCTGGGATTTTGCAATCATATCATCGACATAAACCTCAATCTTATGATGCATCATGTCGTGAAAGAGCGTCACCATTGCTTGTTGATAAGTTACCCCTGCGTTCTTCAAACCAAAAGGCATCACTTTGTAGTAGAACATCCCCTAAGGCATGATAAAAGTCGTTTTCTCCATATCTTTCGGTGCCATCTTAATTTGATTATATCCAGAAAAACCGTCCATGAAGGAAAACACTGAGTATTGTGCGATGTTATCAACAAGCACGTCAATATGGGGGAGCGGGAAATCGTCCTTCGGGCTTGCTCTATTCAGGTCCCTATAGTCAACACACATCCTGACCTTTCCGTCCTTCTTAGGCACGTGCACGATATTAGGGACCCACGGAGGGTAGTTTGTCACAGCAAGAAATCCAGCATCCAATTGCTTTTGGATTTCTTCCTTGATCTTCACTGCCATATCAGGCCTGGTTCTTCTCAATTTATGTTTAACAGGGGGACACTCTTCTCAAAGAGGCAGGTGATGAACTACAATATCTGTGTCGAGTTCAGGCATATCTTCATATGACCAAGCAAATACATCCTTATGCTCTTGGAGTAACTCAGCCAGTCTCTGCTTGACGTTATCCTGTAGTGTGGCCCCTATTCTGACTTCCTTCTTATCCTCTTCGGTTCCTAGGTTGATGACTTCAACTTCCTCCTGATGAGGTAGGATGACCTTCTCCTCTTGTCTCAACAATCTAGCAAGCTCTTCGGGTAGGTCTTCGTCTTCTTCGATCTCTTCTTCTGCTTAAAAGATCGGATTGTCAAAGTCACGCCGAGTCATAGACGAGTCTGAGTCGGTGGTATCTGAAATGTGTAACCTGCAATGATGATGATTTTATGTTTAAATGATATGCAAACAAACAAACATAAACCACATTGCCATTTTATTGTTATAAAATAAAAACAAGAAAAACAAGGATCACAAAATTTTGAATGAAAAGACGCCTTTTGATTGATGATGAAAAAGATTGTTCGCACACATAACAGATAGGGCCCCACAAATAAAGACCACTATGCTCCAGGCAGAGCATAGAGCAATACATTAATTAAAACAAAGCAATTACTCTTCATAGATCGCAGAGATAACTTCTTCCGCAGTCCAATTCTTTAAACTCTAGCTAGGGATACATGGCTTGATCCACGCATCCATGTTGCCGTCACCATCTCCTTCCTCGTCAGATACGACATTAATCCTTTCGAATACCACCCCACCACTGGTGAGCTGAATAGGTCCTTTGTAGCGTGGAGCACTTTGTGAAGGTGAAGAAGATGATGATGGGCGGTACCTTAAACCAAACTTATCCTGCTTCGGAGGTATGTCAAGCACTTTTCCCCATCCCTGCGATGCCCCAGCCTGTACTTCCGCTTGAGCCTCCTTGAAAGATGACATAGCCACTACTGGTTCTTTGTTCACAACCGGAGATTCATCCTTCACCTGAAAAACTTGAAAGGCCTGACACAAAGTCTCATGAATCTCTCCATCTACCTCAATATATTTGAAAGACGTCAGGTGGCTAATCATGATATCCTCCTCTCCACATACTGTCACAACACTGCCGTCAACCATGTACTTAAGCTTCTGATGCAGTGTGGAAGTAACAGCGCCAGCAGAATGAATCCATGGACGTCCCAACAGACAGCTATAAGCGGGCTGAATGTCCATGATATAGAATACCACATCGAAAACCTCTGGGCCCACTTGAATAGGCAAAGTTAACTCTCCAAAAATAGATCTTCGGGTTCCATCAAAAGCGCACCATCAAGTCACTTGGTGTACAAATAATGCCCCTAGTCTCCAGCTTCATAAGTTCCTTCTTCAGTAGTACATTCAAAGATGACCCTATATCAACAAGGACATGCGACATCACTACTCCCCGACATTCTATGGAAATGTGCAGCGTACAATTATGATTTCTGCCCTTTGGTGTTAAGTCCAAATTTGTAAATCCCAGACCATTTCCTGCATTTACATGCGCCACAACCCCTTCGAGCTGGTTAACCGATATTCCTTGCGGCACATAAGCAGTGCTTAAAACTTTCAACAACGCATTTTGATGCGCTTATGAACACAATAGCAGTGAGATTATAGAAATCTTGGAAGAAGTTTGCTGCAGATGATCGACTATCTTGTAGTCGCTCTTCCTAATCAATTTCATGAACTCTTCTACATCCTTTGCCAGAGATTCATTCTCAACCACCTGAGGAGTTTCTTCTACAAACTTGCCTTTTCCTTTGTCAGATTTTTCCGCCACCACCTCGGGCGATGCAAATATTCTACCGCTTCTCGTAATTCCCCCAGCTCCGACCAGATTATCCACTGAATCAACAGGAAAACTTTTCAATTCTACCTTCTTCCCGTTACAAAACACCTTGGCTCCGTAATTCCATGGGATAGCCTTAGTACTTTCATATGGCACAGGGCCTGCTTTGGTGATGATGATTGTAGGTGGCCTTGGAGGCGCTGAAATAGTAATAGTTTTATACGAGATTGAAATCGTCGCGATTTCATCCTGCTCCTCCTCTACTACTTCCACGGGTTTCCTTTCAGCGGTCCGATCAAAATGTAACATTTTGTCATCCATCATGCTTTGAATACACTTTTTCAGATCATCACATCCCTCAGGATGGATCAAACAGTTGACACAGCCTTCACTACATCCTGGGAATACTCCCCTTTTCAGTAGTTTCTCCTTCACGAAACTCAACGGTGTCTTCAGCTCATTCACGTCGGTTATCAAATCTAACCCTTCCTCTACCAGAACAGCACCAACCCTAGCCGGCCCGTGATTCGGCATAGGGTTTTTCACAACATTCGGTGCATCATACGAAAAATCTATTGCTTTGCTATCAATCAGATCTTGCAACTTATGTTTGAAAGCCTTGCAGTTATCAATGTTATGACCAGGTGCCCAAGAATGGAACTCGCACCGTGCATTTGCATCATAACCATGTGGCGGTGTACCTGTTAGAGGAGCCAGAGTCCTCTTTTGGATCAACTACAATTGTAACAATACTTGAAGCACTTGGGAATATGTCATCGGTGGTGGATCAAACACTCTATTTTCCATCTTGGGCCGTTCCGGATACCTTCTATACCCTTGCTGATTTTGTTGTTGCTGTTTTTGTTTTGTAGTAGTTGTTATGGTTTTTGTGGTACATGGATCGTAACGCTAGCAACCTGTTGTTGATGATATTGATTATGAGGCTGACTTCTCCATCTTCCTTGAAAACTAGATACTGAATTGGTTTCTCCCTCGCGCCTTTTGTTGCCAAAGACTTTGTTTCCTCCTCCTCCAGCTGAGGATCCTTCGTCTGCTTGAATCTTCCCAATTTTGATACCATTCTATATGCGTTCCCCTGTGATTATCATGTCGGAAAAGCTTCCAGACATACAACTGATAAGCTTCTCAAAGTACATGTCGGATAAAGTAGCCATAAATAGGTCCATCAGTTCGCGTTCCACCATCGGAGGCTGCACCCTAGCCGCGAGTTCACGCCACCTCTGGGCGTACTCCTTAAAGCACTCAACATTTTTCTAGGAAAGGTTCTGGAGCTGGACCCTGTTGGGAGAAAGGTCGCTATTATATTGATAGTGCTTTACAAAAGCCTTTGCCAAGTCTTTCCAACTACTAACCTGAGTGGGCTCCAGTCCCATGTACCACTCGAGCGATGGTCCAGACAATCTGTCCTGGAAGAAGTGTATCAACATCTTTTCATCATTTGAATATACAGACATCCTTCGGTAGTAGGATCGCACATGAACCCTCAGGCAAGTGTCCCCTTTGTACTTGTCAAAAGTGGGAACTTTGAATTTGAATGGCACTCTTAAGTCAGGAACTAACCCTAGATTGGCCATATCTAGCCCCATAGAGTTCTGATTAGAAAGGCTCTTCATCTGTTCCTCCAACAATTTAAATCTTCTATTAGCTTCAGCGGACATTTCATCCTTCACCAAGAAAATGTCTTCCTGTCGATCCTCCATCCATGGTTGATACAGATTACCTTGGTTGGCCCCGTTAGCTTCATACCCGTACCCCTTACCCTGACCGATGTTTCCAGCATTTCTAGCATTTCCAACTCCAGTATTACCAATTCCGATGTTACCAATTCCTCTACCGACATTACCATTGGTTTCAACATTTCCATTATCGTTCCCAATTGCGTTCCCATTTTCGGCACCATTGCCATTTCCATTCCCTCCAGTATTGGGGATGACCAAAACTGGTATAGCATTATTAGCGTCTTGAGTCTCAACATGAGGTGGGTTGGTAGATGTCCCTCCATGTAATACGCCGTTGTTATCAACCCGTGCAACCGATGGCTGCACCAAGGTCCTGAGTTTGTCTTGTCCAGTCTGTATTATCTCCATAAACTGAGTCATTCTATCTCTCATTTCCTGCATCTGTTCCATGATCTTCTTCTGATTTCCCCTAGTCGCGTACCGGTGAGTTGTTTTATCAGCAATCCTGAAGCACACTAATGAAAGACAGGAGATAAGAAAATAGTTCCGATGCACCTGCAATGCGAAAAATGCTAAAATGCAGACATGTATATATGCAGCAGGGAGATTTCCCCCTCGATTCTAGTTTCCAGAAGAAAGCACAACAACGAAGAACCATCTAGACAAGCACAGAATCAGAACTCTTCGTATATAAACACAGGCCAGTAGACAATGTACAAACATCAACTGAGTACAAATAAAAGAGACCTCGTCCAACAAGCCTGGCGATGGTCAAGCATACAAACATAATCAGCAAGATATAGGGGAAAAAGATAAAGACAATCAGGCTGGACAACGAGACCGAAAATCCCTTAACAGCTCCTGTGTCTCGGGGTGATCTGGTCTAGTGAGTAAACTTTGTATAAGTAGCTCCTGCTGGCTAATGATAGACTGTAAACTCCTAGCATGATCCTCACAAGCTCCTCTCCCAAAGCATGCATCGAGCTTGCACCTCTTAGAATCGGCCCTCATCCTACAATCCTTCAGCTCTGCAATGGCTTCATTCAACCTGTATTATCCATCACGCCTGAGGGATTCTTCTGCTGGAATCTTCTCGTCTTTGGCATTAAGCTGCATCTTCAACTTGGTGATCTGTTGTTTCAGCTTGTCCTCACGCTCTTTATTGTTGGTGAGCGTGGCATTCCACAAAGAGTCAAACTTAGAGATCTCCAAGTAGGCCTTGTCTAGATCCTTCTTCTTGGTAGCAAGCACACTACTGACAGCGTTCAAATCCCGGCCTGAGCGTTCATGATCATTGTTCTGCTTTGTCAGGTCAGTACCTAGTTTGTTGACAAGTTCAGTCTGCCTCTTGAAAGAATAGACAACATCAATCTTCTCGCTTCGGAGTTGAGCCATCTCTTTCTCCACTTCTTCGTTCGCTTTCTTCAACTCTTCTTTCTCAGCCCACAACTTATTATACTTTTTGATGTCGATAGTAGTTGGCTCTTCAATCACAAGAGGATGAATGGCTCCACTGAAGGAAAAGGCATTAAGAGCTTCGTAGCCCTCTCGCGGATCCAAGCCAAGTAAGGGTCATAAGCTCGACTATTACTCTTTCCTAGCAATGTCTTACCTCGCCTGTGAATGTTACTCCATGCATACTCCAATCTAACCAAAGTATCATCTTCCAGCAAGCCTTTGAGATACAGAGATCCCTGTATCTCTTCTTCCTTAGGAGGACTCTTCAAAGCATATCCAAATTTCCTAATCAACAAAGAGGGATTATAGTTAATACAACCCTTCCTCCCGACCAACGGGACATTCAGAAAACCACTGCAACTATATATGATTTCAGCGCCAAGTATATCCCAATCAAACCATACAATGTTTTCTGCAGATAAACCCATTAGCCTAGCAGACCAATCTGAGGTGCCAGCAGTATCAACAAATGGACCTACTTTAGGAAGGTGACTGAGGAACCACTTGTATAGCATGGGTACACAGCAAGACACATTTTTACCTCTCCGCTTCTCATTCTTGTAATGGATAGAATGGTAAACATCCCCTAATAAGGTAGGCACTGGATTCCCTGAAGCAAGGATAAAGAAGGCATCTGAATCCACGAAGTTTGGCAGGTTAGGAAACAAGATAATGCCATCTATGCATAAGGCCAGAATGGCATTAAACACAATCCAGCAACCGTCTTTTGCAAACTGTAAAGCCTTGTCAACTAGAAAAGGTAGAGGAAACCCATACACTCCATTCAACTTGGTCAATCTTCCCGAGAACTCTGAGGCATCAAGATGAAGAATTGCAGCAAGCTTAGCCAGATCAGGCTCAACATCATCATGGTAGAAAGGCGTCTGATCCAATATGGGAACTCCTAGTAACACAGCATACTCTTCCAAGGTCGGCGCTAGGACATAGTCAGGAAAAACAAAACATCTCAGATGAGGGTCATAAAACTGCAGTAGAGCATATAGACCATTCAACTCGAACACTGAAGGTTTGCACACCAAACTGAGCAGCCTCCTATAAGATTCCTTGAACTCTCTTTTCACTTTCTGATCAACTAAAGCAACAAACTCAACAAGGGTCTGATGTTAGGAGATGGGAGCTTGTAGGCAACTGTCTTCTTCAGAGGCTCCATGTCAGAAAAGGAACAAGATCACTAGAATCGGGAAGGAAATATGCACCTGCGACACAAATACATGTTAATGAAATGCAAATGCATATGCAAACAGGGGATCAAGATTGTCGTGCTGCTGGTTGAGAAGAAACAACACTTCGCCTTAGCAAGAATGAATCACTGACATTAGGACCCCTTGTATCAAGAACACTGATTCACACTGGTAAAGAAAACCGGGTATTTTGAAAGCCAAAGCTTCCTGTATAACCCAATCCCTCTTACAGGCATGGACCTAATCCACTGACAAGGTATGACATCCTATGTGTTCATCAGTGTCACAGACTTTCAAGAAATGATGATACGTTCACAATTTCTGGTTTGGCATCATCATTTCCCAAAGCGGCCTCACTTAGCTGAATCCCAAATGATCGGTCCCCAGAGTCGACAACCCTCATATCCAAAATCCCTTCAAGCCCAAAGGGCTAGAAAGAAAATTATCAAAGAGAATCTCGTCTGAGCGCGAATTTCATGGCTAGCTGGTGCATGCAAGGGATACAGGCTCACCACTACTTTCCACTTCTAATGCTAAGTCTATACTTAAGCCTGGGTCTGGCTTATCTCTCAATGTAACACCCTCCCCACAGCATAACAATCAATGATATCATGTGGAAAGCAAATAAAGAAAGACAAAGCACATATGTACACACCCAAAAAGAAAAACAAACAACCGCTAGGATTGACTCGCATAGGGGATATTCCTGTCCCCAGCAGAGTCGCCAACTGTCGCTACTGCAAAAATCGAGGCCGACAATAACAGAAGAGTCGCCACTATGTGTTATTTATCCCAAGAGAGGGAAAGGAAATGCTCAGGGAAAACCTAACGAAAAGAGGGATAAGATCGGTCATCGCAACCAAATCTTAGGTTCGGGAGTCGGTTACGCAAGGGGAAGGTGTTAGCACCCCTCACGTCCGTCGTACTCGACGGGATCCATGCTTGTTGTCTATCTAAAAAGATGATTAACACTATATAACTACTGGCTAAAGGACAAAATAAAAATAAGTGACTCGGCAAAGCAACGACGCTTTGTGCCTACGTATCTCATTTGAAATGAGAAGTCATAGTCAACGTAGTTCGGCTAACTAGGGGTGAAAGGGAAGGTTGCTCGCCAAGACATCGCGTCTTGTGCCTACGTATCCTCTTCTGGTACGAGAAATCAGAGAAAACGTTGTTCGGGCTAACGGGACCACAGATTGGTTCAAGTGTTTTAAATCGAGTAGGGTTAACAATCAGTTCTAGAAGTTGGAGTATGCAGCTCGACCATTGGAGACTTAGGCGTTACCGTTTGCGATAGAACCAAGAGTTAACGAAACTCTCTTTGAGAAAATGATTTTTCAAAGTTAAAGGCCCCAAAGGGAAAAAAGAAGTTTGAATGATTTGTTTTTTTTTTGTGTGTTTTTTAGGAGAAGAAGTATTTTTGAATGGTTTGCAATTCATATCGCACTAGAGACTATGACTTAGGAGTGAATGCGTCGCATATCACCCAAAGGGTGCTACATTAAACATCCAAGCCATTAAAGGGAAACCCATCAACAACCCTTTTCCAAGTGCTTAAGGCTCGTAACGCACAATAATCATTAACCTTTATTAGGTGTTTTATGATTGTTTTGAGATGAGAAGAGAAAGAACACTAAAGGAGGACTAAACTCAAACCTAAAGTTGTCATGCAATGGTGATCCTAAGATTGAGGCAAGGGAATTATACCTAATGTTATCATACATGGTTAAGATCCTAATGTCTATCATAACCTCTCTTGAACAAGAGAGATTAGAGATCCTAAGGGAAAGGAGACAAACGAGGAAAAAGAAGCAACATAAACATGCAAGAATGCAAACATGGAATGCAAGTGAGGGAGGAAAATGGTGTGGGGCAGTAGCATCCACAAGCTTATCTCAACCTCAAGCAAAAATATGACAAGTGCAAGAGATGAAAGGAAAAAGGAATGCATCAAAAGAAGCACACAAGTGCACTAAAATGGGATAAAATGGCCTAAACCAAACAACATCAACCATAAGGCACAAAACCAAACACAAATGAAAGGTAAACAAAACCTAAAACAAAGTGAGGATGAGAGGCTAATATAAGGGCAGCAAGGACCTCATAAAATTCACTCAACCATGAGCATCACAAACAAAGTGCAAAGAAGCACAAAGAAACTCCAAGAAATGTCCTCAAGGATTCCATCATTTTAGGCATGCTTCAAGTACCTCCAAAGGAGGGACCAAACCACCTTAAATGACACTCCAAGGTCATTGGACAACAAGGGAAATGAAATAAAAGTTCTCAAAAGCAAAAGCAAATAAAACAACAAAGAAATGCAAGCAAATTCCCAAAGGAAAGCAAGCATGTTTCACATAGAAACCCTAATTGAAAACTCAAAAGTACACAACCAAATGAACAAGCAATACACAGTGTAATGACCTAAAAATGAGAAAACATCATCCTTAACATGTTATAAACATGAATCAAAAGGCATTGAAGGCTCAAAGGATCCATAAATGTCATATCCAAAGCAAACTAGGTCAATGTGTATGTATGAACCTCCCTTTGGGGTAACTTGACTTGCAAGTTACTCTAAAATTAGGAAAATGACTCAAAAACAGCCAAATAAAATGCAAGAAGCTCATAAATATGTTGGCAAACAGAGGCTAAAAGATTACAATCAAAGTCTCTTCACAACATCACCATAGAAATTGATTCACAAGGGTGCTCCATTGTGAAGGAGGATTGTCGAGGGTCAAACGAAATGCTATCAAAACCAAACCAAAACACAACAAAACAGGGGAAAAATGGTCCTCAAAAATCAATCAACTCATCATTGATATGAGAATTGATTTTTACTCATTGGATCAAAAGGAAATGAGAGAAACAAAATAAAAACTAAAACATGTCAAGAATTAGGTCAAATAAAACACTTCCAATGTTAAATTTCATTTTTAATTGAAAAATAATTCATAAAATAAAATAAAAATTTCCTAAAATCAGAGGATATCTCAAGGAGTCTAAAACATATTTTTGTGGAATTTTATCACTCTTGGAAGTATTTTATTTTGAAATAAATCTAAACAGCAACAAAACAAAAATAAAAGAAAATGAAAATGAAAAAGAAAAAGGCTGGGTGCAAATAGCAGCCCAGTTTAGTTCATAAACAAACAGGTCAGCGCGCAGGGGGTGCCAACAGCAAGCCCAGTCCATCAGAAGAAAAAAAAAATGTGTGCTTGCGTGTGGTGAGTCAAACAGAGGTCCATGATGGAAAGCACTCTGAACAGTTGGATCAAAAAGTAATCACATCCATGGATTCACATTCACACACATGGCCAGGCACAGAAAAATAAATAAAATGCACAATTAAACATGATTGTGTGTGTGCAAGCAAACGTGGAACACCATGCATCTTAATCATGGCCACTGAAATGAAAAATAAATAAATCCAACGCACGTCAGCAAGCCACGTAAGTCATCATCAACATTTGAAATGAGAGGGAAACCAGACGGGGGCCGGAGGGACCTCCGATCATCTTCTCCGACCGTATCCTTACCGTGAACAGTAACAACAACACGCAGGTGGAAATACTGGACCAAAATTAGCAAATAAATAACCAAAACTCATCTATGAGTCACGTAGATCATGAATATGTGCTTAGTTTTCAATAATAATGCTTAAATAAGACAAAATGAAAAGAACAAGAAATGAGCTCAAATAAAAAAAGTTAATAAACAACCACAAAATCATACCAGAAATCATCTACACATCAAGAGGTTCACATATATATATAAAAATGGCGCAATATGGATGCAAAAATAGTGAGATATTTGGAATGAAAAGAAACCTAAATGAAAGCTTCCCCAGAGCTCAGTTCTTTAGTAAAGCTTAAAAGAAACCACCCATAAACGTTCTATGAACCTCAAGGAACCTTTTAAAATGTTTGGTTTGGATTTAAAGTCACTGAAATGCAAAAACTAATTTTGACTTTGCTCTCACTTTTTCTCACTATGTTCTTGACCAATTTTTCACCAAAGTCAATTCTGAAAGCTTGTGTACAATCCTGAGAATAAGTATGATGGATTTGGATTGAAAGAAAGCCCAATTCTATGCTCCTTAAGCCCAATTGAATTTCAAATTTTCTCTTCATGGAAGCTTCCAAAAGTACACGAAAATGTACTTGCAAAGCTGTCAAGATGGCTCAGCTAGCTTACACCTGAGGTGAATTGATCCAAGGGTTGAAAATGGCTCCTCAATTTAATCCCATAGCATGGTTTGTATATGTTACTTAAACTTGAAGTAAGCATGAAAATGGCCATCAAATTGAGCTCAAATTCAAAATCCAAAATTAGCATTGTGCTTGAAATGTATTTGGCACTCAAAAAATGCATAAGGTTGGTACAAAAATGATCCCAAATGAATTTAATTTGATTTTCCCCTTTTAAGGCCTTTTTCATGGAAATTTCTTTAGGAATTCTTCAATCCAAGCCAAACCCATGATGCCTTGCTATTTGGTTGAGCAAATGATCCCATTTGGAGCAAGTTCGAAGTTGGAAATATTTCCATTTGAAGTGTGCAAAGTTGTGAAAATGACCTATAATGAAAATGACTTGTAATCTTACTTTCCCTAAAATACCCCTGCCTTGCAAGCTTCATAACTTGAGCTCTACAAATCAGATGAAGGACTTCCAGGACTTTTTAGAAAGCTAAGATCATAAGGAACAACTTTCATGTTCACTTGAAGTTGAGGAGAAATATCCTTCTAGGTCAAAAATGTCTTGGAAGTTGGTTGACTTTTGCTGACTGAAATCACATTCATCTGATGACCTGTAACTTGTCAACCTCATAACTTGAGTTCTAGAAATCAGATGAATGACTTCTAGTACTCAAAAGGAATCTAATAAAAAGCTCTACAAGTTTCAAGTTTGCGTCAAGATGAGATGAGAATTTCATCTTGAGATAGGTGGTCTTGAAGTTATGCACTAAATAGGGGATTTTACATTGAGAACCCTAATTTAGTAACTCCTCACACTCTTGATTCTTGATGAATGATTTTGAAATGATATTTCATGTGTATCAGCATAACATTCCATGATCATAAAGACTTGGAATTGAGTCTTAATCTCCTTCAATTTCACAGTTGACTTAAAGTTGACCAGATGAAAATCCCCATTGCACCATCTTCAACTGTAGCCACTTGCACTTGGTATAAACACTTGAATGAACTCCACAATGAACTACAAGGTCTTCAATGAGCTTAAATGATAATCTCCCTCCATAACCATGGGCTTGTGATCCTCAGATGACCTTCAAATGGCCTCCTAGACAGGAGGTGAACCACATACACTTATCTGCCTATCCAAAGGGCTTTGACTTGTCTCTGATGATGATAACCCCTTGTTGAATTGAATATGACCTCTTGATTAGGCTTAGAACCCTTGGTGACTTCCTCTTTCTATGCACACCTCTCTTGATCCCCTGCCAAATGAACAATGCTATGCAATGCAAAAATGCTAGAATATGAAATGAAACATAAACCAAGTAAAGAAAAGGTTGGTCAAATTTTGGGGTACAGCACATGGCAAGTATCCAATCATTGTCTTGCAGAGCTTCATCCAATGAGGTTGGTTTAATGACTGATACCAGACCAAATAAAGACGTTCCAGATGATCTGATAAAGGATCTTGTTCTAATAGGGTCATCCTTCTTTCCAATGATCATTTCTTCTAGATGAGAAGATTTGATTCTGGATGATCCTTTAATAGTTGGTTCTTCAAAAATATTCAAGTTGTTCATCTGAGCAGCCAAGGGAGTTTCATCTGGTGTTACTTCTGATTCTTTTACTTTAGCCTTATCTACCTCTGAGTCTTCAGAGTCTGTGAGAATAACTTCTCTATCTATAGAATTTTCAAGCTACTTTGGCTTTTGATTTCCAAGCTTATTATCAAATCTAACATGAATTGATTCTTCCACAATCTGTGTCTCTGTATTGTATACTCTATATCCCTTAGAGCATTCAGAATAGCCAATCATGAAACACTTCTATGCTTTAGAATCAAACTTGTTTAGATTCTCTTTAGTATTCAACATAAAACATACACATCCAAAAGGATAGAAATAAGAAATGTTGGGCTTTCTATTCCTCCACAATTCATAGGGAGTCTTTTCCAGAAGAGGTCTTACAAACACTCTGTTCTGAATATAACAAGCTGTGTTAATTGCTTCTGCCTAAAAATGTTTTGCCATGTTTGTCTCGTTGATCATGGTTTTGGCCATTTCTTGCAATGTTCTATTTTTCCTCTCTACAACTCCATTCTGTTGAGGAGTTCTAAGACAGGAGAAATCATGTGCAATGCCATTTTCTTTAAAAAATTTATCACAAAATTTATTTTCAAACTCTCCACCATGATCACTTCTGACTTTAACAATTTTAAATTCTTTTTCAATTTGGACTTGTTTGCAGAAGTCAAAGAACACAGAATGTGACTCATCCTTGTGTTTCAGGAATTTTACCCATGTCCATCTGCTATAGTCATCAACAATGACTAAGCCATACTTCTTGCCTCTGATGGATGCAGTTTTCACTGGTCCAAACAAATCAATATGAAGCAGCTCTAATGGTCTTGAGGTTGAAACAACATTTTTAGTTTTAAAAGAAGATTTTGAAAATTTTCCTTTCTGACATGCTTCACAAAGAGCATCTGAGTTGAACTTCAACTGAGGAAGTCCTCTGACCAGATTGAGTTTATTAATCTAAGATATACGTCTCATACTAATATGCCTCAATCTTCTGTGCCGGACCCATTGCTCATCATTAACATACATTAGGCATTTTACATTTTTAACCTTAAGTTCTAAACGATTAATTTTGTAAATGTTGTTCTTCCTTTTTCCATTAAAGAGGATTGAGCCATCCTTTTGACTCACAGCTTTGCAACATTTTTTTATTGAAGATTATATCATAACCATTGTCACTTAATTGACTTATGGACAATAAGTTATGTGTTAATCCTTCAACAAGTAAGACATTAGATATGGAAGGAAGGTTACCATTACCAATAGTTCCAGAGCCAACTATTTTGCCCTTCTGGTTTCCTCCAAATTTGACGTCTCCTCCAGATCTAAGTTCCAGGCTTTGGAACATAGACCTTCTTCCTGTCATGTGACGTGAGCAGCCAGGGTCCAGGTACCATGGTTGGTGTCTTGACTTTGCTGCTAAAGACATTTGCAACAGATATTATTTTGTCCTTATGTACCCAGATCTTTTTGGGTCCTTTAGGGTTAGTTACCTTAAAGTTTTGTCTGAAATTCTGTCTTTTGACAAAAGGTTTGTTCTGACGTACTTTAGGTTTAAACACAGGTGTGTTCTGATCAGAACGTGTGTGCTTAATATCATTAAGGTGACCATATTTAAAGTGAGTATACAGAGGAGTATGCTTAATGATCAGTTTATCCACAGGTGTTGGATTTAAATCTTCTTCAGAAGAAGATTCATATCCAATGCCTTTTCTGTTGTTTCGACTTACGCCATAGATCATTGAAGCCAACTTGCTTCTATCTAGGCCTCTTGACAGAAACTTCGGAAAACTATAGTCATATTCTTCTAAAATGTTTTTAGATTTTGACTTAGTTTCAACTTCAGAATCTTGTTGAGCTTTTTCTAAATCATTTTTAATTTTAAAATTGTTTGCTTTAAGCTCAGCAACTTCTGATTTCAGAAGATCATTCTCAAATACAAGATTGCTTTGAAGCTTCGTATATTTAAGCTTGATCTTACTATAGTTTTCCAGCATTTCATATAAACTCTCAATAAGTTCTGCTCTAGAAAGTTCAGAAAATACCTCTTCTCAATCAGATTCTAATTCATATCCAGATGTTTCTGCGTGGTCCTCCACGTCAGCCATAAGTGCCATGTTTGCACATTCTTCTTCTGACTCTGATGAAGATTCAGATGCATCCGAATCATCCCATGTTACCATCAGGACTTTCATTTTATTATCAAACTTCCTTCTTGGCTTCTCCTTCAGAAGTTTTGGGCATTCATTCTTATAGTGCCCAGGTTCCTTGCACTCATAGCTGACCACCTCTTTATTTCCATATCTTCTGTGTCCAGAAGACTCTTTACGTTGATCTGGTTTCTTGAAGTTTCTGAACTTCTTCTGTTTATGCTTCCAGAGTTTGTTGATCCTTCTGGACAGCAGGGACAATTCTGTAAGAACACAGATTGTTTCTTGATTATATCTCTATGTTTTGATGATAACTCTTATGAAATTTTGTATTAAAGAATTATATACTCTAAAATTTGTTCAGGAATGTTTGCTGCAGATATTAAAAGGAAATATTCTTCTGAGAGAAAATTAATTTGAACATGCAACTATGAAAGACTCTGAAGCGTCAGAAGCATCTTATAGAAGAATCTGAACGCTGCCCACAGAAGTTCTGAGTGTTGTCTGCAGAAGAATCTGAAGCAGAAGCTACAGAAGAATCTGAAGTAGAAGCCTCTGAAGCATTGAAGACTTTTTTATGAGAGTTAAGAAGCATAGTTTTTCAGAAGACTCTGAGAGTGCTACACGCTGCAAGTACTGAGGATCTGATCCATAAAACTCTGCTCTGGTGGAATTACACGCTGAAGCACACTTGCTGCATTACTCTGATTCAGCAAACTATGATGGACATCAAAGACTCTGATCACTCAAGGCTCTAATGTTATTTGCTGAAGATGAAACTCTTATTGAAGAAGATTTCAAAAAGTTATGTCTGTTGGTTTGGCTCAACGACTCTTTCCTCTTTCATGCTTGACTCTAGAATACAGACCAAAAGGATCTCTCTGTACATTCTACTTCCAGGAAAGGTCATGTGATGTGAAGACAAAAAGGTTTCAGCCTTTTCAGTACACAGCCTCCAACGTCAAAGACTTTGTGGACTACTGTTCCCTATAAAAGCAAGTCTTCCTCATCTTCTTCAGTTGACGAATCATTAATTAGAAACTCTTACAAAAAGCTCTCAAATTATTCTCTTTGCTGTACATTTATTTCATAGTTCTTAAATCTTAAGTGAAAAATCACAGTTGTGATATTGCTTAGTTAGAAGCATTTAAACACTTGTTTATTCTTACATTTTATTGTAAAAGATCCTTGAGAAGATCCAGTTGGGATCAGTAGTTCTTGAGAAGACTAAGAACAGTTGCTCTTAGTGGTTGCTATTGTAATCAGTTGATTAATAGTGGATTAAGTCCTTGTTGAGAAAGGCAAATCACTCTTGATAGGGTGGACTGGAGTAGTTGAGCTCAACGAACCAGGATAAAAATCATTGTTTTTTTATTGCTATAAGTTTTTCAATATACTTATTCAACCCCCCCCCCCCTTCTAAGTATTTTCTCACCTTCAGTTGGCATCAGAGCTCCGGTTCTGTGTGTGCTACCACTTCACAGTGACAGAAAAGATCCAGTGAGAAAAACTTTGATATATATTTGGTTGTTTTTATGGCAGACAACAAATATGAAGAAAGGGATAGAATCTGCACAAAACCCCATATGTTTGATGGGGAGAAATTTGACTATTGGAAGGACAGAATAGAAAGTTTCTTCCTGGGCTATGATGCTGATTTATGGGACTTGGTCATAGATGGGTATGTTCATCCCACTGATGGGAGTGGCAACAAAATAGAAATAAAATCTATGACTGAAGTTCAAAAGAAGGAGTTCAGAAATCATCATAAGGCTAGAACAATCTTGTTAAATGCAATATCTCATACTGAGTATGAGAAGATCACAAACAGAGAAACTGCATGTGACATTTTTGAATCCTTAAAGATGACTCATGAGGGGAACTCTCAAGTTAAAGAAACAAAGGCACTGGCTCTGATTCAAAAGTATGAAGCTTTCAAGATGGAAGAAGCTGAATCTGTTAAAACTATGTTCTCCAGATTTCAGATACTTACAGCAGGACTAAAGGTTCTAGATAAAGGCTACTCGACTGGTGATCACGTGAAGAAGATCATCAGAAGCTTACCTACCAGATGGAGACCTATGGTCACTGCATTGAAAATGGCTAAAGATCTGAACAAGATCTCTTTGGAGGAACTAATCAGCTCACTAAGGAGCCTTGAAATTGAACTTGAGGAAGATGAGCATCAAAAGAAAGGTAAGTCAATTGCCTTAAAATCTAACAAATCTGCTAAAGTGTTGCAGGTAATAGAGGAAAGCTCTGAAGAATCATCTTCTGAAGAAGAAGATGAGTTATCCATGTTGTCCAGAAGAATAAACAAACTCTGGAAGCACAAAGGAAAGAAGTTCAGAAATTTTAGGAAGCCTGATCAAATAAAAGAATCTTCTGGACACAGAAGATCTGGCAAAAAGGAAGTTGTCTGCTATGAATGTAAAGAATCTGGGTACTACAAAAATGAATGTCTAAAACTTCAAAAAGAAAAGCCTAAAAGGAAGTTTGACAAGAAGAAAAAGGTTATGATGGCAACCTGGGATGATTCAGATGAATCTGAATCCTCATCTGAATCAGAAGAGGAATGCGCCAATGTAGCATTAATGGCAGACACAGAAGATCAGGAGGAAGGAACTTCAGGATCTGAATCAGAATCAGAATCTGACTCTGAAGAGGTATTTTCTGAACTCTCTAGAGCTGAACTTGTTGAAAGTTTATCTGATATGTTAGAAAGCTACAGCAAGATTAAACTTAAATACAAGAAGCTTAAATGCAGTCTTGAATCTGAGATTAATCTGCTGAAGACAGAAGTTGTTAAACTTAAAGAAAACAATCTGAAAATAAAAAATGATTTTTAACTAGCTCAACAAGACTCTGATTCTGAAACTAAGTCTGAATGCAAAAACATTTTGGAAAAATATGACTATAGTTTTCAGAAGTTTCTGGCTAAAGGCATAGATAGAAGCAAGATGGCTTCAATGATCTATGGAGTTAGCAGAAATAACAGAAAAGGGATTGGATATGAATCTTCCTCTGGAAAGAATTTAAATCCAAAACCTGTTGATAAACTTATCATCAAGAAGACTCCTTTATACTCTCATTTTAAGTTTGGTCACTTGAACGATATTAAACACACTCGTTCTGAAAAGAACATTCATGTGTTTAAATCTAAGGCTAGTCAGAATAAACCTTTTGTTGAAAAACAGAAATTCAGACGAACCTTCAAAACAACTAACCCAAAAGGACCCAAGAAGATCTGGGTACCTAAGAGTAAAATAATTCCTGTTGCAGATGTTCTTAGCAGCAAAGTCAGGACGCTAGTCATGGTACCTGGACTCCGGATGCTCACGATACATGACGGGAGAAAATTATATGTTCCAAAGTCTGGAACTTAGATCTGGAGGAGACGTGAAGTTTGGAGGGAATCAAACGGGCAAGATCATTGGCTCTGGTACTGTTGGAAATGGTAACCTTCCCTCTATATCTAATGTTTTACTTGTAGAAGGATTAAAGCATAATCTATTGTCAATAAGTCAATTAAGTAACAATGGTTATGACATAATCTTTAATCAACAATGTTATAAAGCTGTTAGTCAGAAGAATGGCTCAATCTTATTTAATGGAAAGAGGAAGAACAACATTTATAAAATTAATCTTTCAGAACTTAAGGTTCAGAATGTTAAATGCCTCTTGTCTGTTAATGAAGAGCAATGGGTCTGGCACAGAAGATTGGGGCATATTAATATGAGACGTATATCTCAGATTAATAAACTTAATCTGGTCAGAAGACTTCCTAAGTTGAAGTTCACCTCAGATGCTCTTTGTGAAGCATGTCAAAAAGGAAAATTTTCAAAATCTTCTTTTAAATCAAAGAATGTTGTTTCTACTTCTAGACCATTAGAACTACTTCATATTGATCTGTTTGGACCAGTGAAAACTGCATCCATCAGAGGCAAGAAGTATGGATTAGTCATTGTTGATGACTATAGCAGATGGACATAGGTAAAGTTCTTAAAACACAAGGATGAGTCACATTCTGTGTTCTTTTACTTCTGCAAACAAGTCCAGAATGAAAAAGATTTTAAAATTATCAAAGTCAGAAGTGATCATGGTGGTGAATTTGAAAACAAATATTTTGAAAAATATTTTAAAGAAAATGGCATTGCTCATGATTTCTCCTGCCCTAGAACTCCACAACAGAATGGAGTTGTAGAGAGGAAAAATAGAACTCTGCAAGAAATGGCCAGAACCATGATCAACGAGACTAATCTGGCAAAGCATTTTTGGGCATAAGCAATAAACACAGCATGTTACATTCAGAACAGAGTGTTTGTAAGACCTCTTCTGGAAAAGACTCCCTATGAATTGTGGAGGAACAGAAAGCCCAACATTGCTTATTTTCATCCTTTTGGATGTATTTGTTATATGTTGAACACTAAAGAGAATCTTAACAAGTTTGATTCTAAAGCAAAGAAGTGTTTCATGTTTGGCTATTCTGAACGCTCTAAAGGCTACAGAGTATACAATACTGAAACACAGATTGTGGAGGAATCTATACATGTTAGATTTGATGATAAGCTTGGCATTGAAAAGCCAAAGCAGTTTGAAAGTTCTGCAGATAGAGAAGTAGTATTCACAGACTCTGAAGGCTCAGAGGCAGAAAAAGCTCAAATGAAGGAACCAGAAGCAACGACAGATGCAAATCCTTTAGCTTCTCATATGGACAACTTGAACATTTCTGAAAATTCAAATGTCAAAGGATCATCTTCCAGAATCAAGGCCTCTCACCCAGAGGATGTGATCATTGGAAAGAAAAATGATTCAATCAGAACAAGATCATTTCTCAGATCATCTGAAGCGTCATTATTTGGGTTGGTGTCAGTTATTGAACCAACTTCTGTGGATGAGGCTCTACAAGACAATGACTGGATAATTGCCATGCAAGAAGAGCTTAATCAGTTCACAAGAAATGATGTTTGGGATCTGGTTCCAAGACCAAAAGGATTCAACATAATTGGAACCAAATGGGTATTCAAAAATAAGTTGAATGAAAAAGGAGAAGTTGAAAGAAATAAAGCAAGGCTTGTTGCTCAAGGTTATAGTCAGCAAGAAGGAATTGATTATACAGAGACTTATGCTCCTGTAGCCAGGTTAGAGTTTATTCGTTTACTCATTTCTTTTGCTACACAGAATAACATCACTCTGTATCAGATGGATGTTAAAAGTGCCTTTCTAAATGGAATTATAGAAGAAGAAGTTTATGTTCACCAACCTCCTGGTTTTGAAAGTGAAAACTTTCCAGAACATGTTTTTAAACTAAAGAAATCTCTTTATGGTTTAAAACAAGCTCCCAGAGCTTGGTATGAAAGATTAAGCAATTTTCTTCTGGAGAAAAATTTTATCAGAGGAAAAGTAGACACAACTCTCTTCTGTAAAACATTTAAGAAAGATCTTTTAATTTGTCAAATATATGTGGATGATATTATATTTGGATCTACAAATGTTATGCTGGGAAAGGAGTTTGCTCAATGTATGCAGGCTGAATTTGAGATGAGCATGATGGGAGAATTGAGATTCTTTCTGGGAATTCAAGTCAATCAGACTCCAGATTGCACTTACATCCATCAGACCAAATATGTTAAAGAGCTTCTGAAGAAGTTTAACATGACTGATAGTAAGATGGCAAAGACTCCTATGCACCCAACAAGTACTATTGGTAAGGAAGAGGTAAGTAAGAAAGTAGATCAGAAACTCTACAGAGGTATGATAGGATCTCTTCTCTACTTAACTGCTTCTAGACCTGACATTTTGTTCAGTGTATGCTTGTGTGCAAGATTCCAATCATATCCTAGATAATCTCACTTAACAGCTGTTAAGAGGATTCTAAGGTATCTGAAAGGTACTACTAACGTGGGCTTGTGTTACAGAAGATCTGATGAATATACATTAGTTGGATTTTGTGATGCTGACTATGCTGGAGACTGAGTAGAGCGTAAAAGTACTTCTGGAAGCTGTCAGTTCCTTGGAAGTCATCTGATCTCATGGTACAGCAAGAAGCAACCCACAATTGCACTTTCAACAACAGAGGCAAAATATATTGTTGCTACTGGATGTAGCACGCAGATGCTCTGGATGAAGAGTCAGCTAGAAGACTATCAGATCTTTGAGAGTAATGTTTCTATTTTCTGTGATAATACTTCTGCTATATGTTTGTCTAAAAATCCCATTTTACACTCTAAGGCTAAACATATAAAAATTAAACATCACTTCATCAGAGACTATGTTAAGAAGGGTATTATAAACTTAGCCTTTGTTGATACAGATCATCAATGGGCTGATATTTTTACAAAACCCCTTGCTGAAGATAGGTTTAAGTTTATTCTGAAAAATATTGGTATGGATTTTTGTCCAGAATAATATTTATCAGAGGCAAACTTCTCAGATGCAAAATGATTAATACTCTGAAGTATTTCATCTGTAAATTATTCATTTTCTTGAATTATTTTTTTTGTGTAAATCTGAACTAACAAGACTCAGAGGATATGAACGTTGGCTAATGTTTCATTTCTTAAGAGATTTCAAAAGCACATCCAAGCAAACACGTGTATCTCAGAATCTGGAAAGGTAGAGTGCACCTTACTGAATTGGCGTTTGAGGTATTGCTTTGAAAATCTGAATCTTCTTGATTTTCCCCCCATCTGTCAGAAACATAAATGTTTTGAAATGATTTTATTCTTTTCATTTAATGCTATGTGAGAACATGCTTGTGTGACTGTTGGAGTGTTTTACTTTTTCTATAAATGTCACATATCACACCAATTCACACTTTTTCACTTCACAAACCTTTATGCATTACTGTTTGCTTTTTGCTCTTCATCAAAACCCTAAACCTAAAACCTCTCTCTCAAGAACATCAATGGCATCTTCTTCTTCAACATCTGCCCAGATGCAATCTACTGCTGCTGTTTCTTCTTCTAATGCTAAAGCTTACAAGGAACCAGTGAGAACTCTTCTCACCCCAACAAAAGATCTGGAAGTTCTGTGTGAAAACTTTATTGATTTCGCTTCCATTGAAGAAAATGGGTTCAATCTCTCTTCAACCATTCAAACTCAGAGCTGGGCAAAGTATTTTGAAAGGCTAATGGGTCCTGTTTATCCAACTCTGGTAAAGGAATTTTGGATACATGCTCAGGTGTGCCCTAAGTTTATCCATTCGTTTGTTCTTGGAAAAGAGATCGTGATTACAGAGAAGTTAATCAGACAACTCATTGGGTATACTGAAACTGATGGTGAAACAAGTTTATCATCTGCTCGTGTGGATCTAGCAGATGTGTTTCAGGAAGTTAGTATTTTTGGGGAACCAACAAACAAAGTGAGGGAACTGAAGCCAGTCTACAGAATCTGGGCTAAGATTTTCATGAGTTCCATTTTTCACAGAAAATCTTCCAACTCTCCAGATTATGTCAACACAAAACAAATCTATTTCATGTTCTGTATGAGCAAAGGAAAGAAAGTAAATTTTCCTTATCTTCTATTTAGCCATCTTCTGAATCATGTGAAGGAAACAAGAGAAGAAGTAAGAGTAAAAACTGGAAAGGTCAGAAATTGGATTCCAATGGGAAGGCTGATCTCAGACTTTCTAACAGAGAATCGTCTGGTAGATCATCTGACTGAAGCTGGATTGACAGATGATCTGTCTTACGTCATAGGTCCTGTCATCAATAGCAACACTCTGAAAAGGATGAAGGTCATCTCAGAGCTTGCTGGCAAACCTAAGAAGATTGCCTCTAAAGATGTCAGTAGCAGGAAGATTCCTGTCTCAGATTTTCCAATGTTCAGTGCAGAAGAACCTAGGGAGATCGTCTTATCTTACATTGTTGATTTCCTATTGAGTGGTGTTCCTCTGCCAGTTAACATCATTCAGAAGGAAGGAGAAGTTCTGCCTAATCTTCTAAGAGAAAGGCGTAAGAAAAAGATTGCTGAAGAAGGATCTGGTGCTCCACCTAAGAGGAAAGCCTTTGATGCTGCTGTTAAGCCTCAAAAGGTCAAGAAAGTGAGACCAACTCCTCCAAAAGCTAGCTTGGAGGATATAAGAGAAACCATTAAACATGTATTAACATCTGATCAATTACCAACCATTCATTCACCATTACCTTCACCTCCACCATCTCCACCATCTAGACCACATTCCTCTGTACCACATTCATCTGGACATCATGAACCTGAACCCGTTTCATCTCAACCAACCCATTCTCAACCATCTTCTGTCCAAACACCATCTGAACCCCCTCAACCAGAAAAATCACCAGAACAACAATCACAACAACAACCAGAATCTCAACCAGAATCACAACCTGAACAACAATAATCAGAACATCAACAACCAGAACCATAACCAAAACAACAAAAATCACCAGAACATCAACCTCAACCAACTTCATCTGAACCTCCATCTCAAATACAATCTGAACAACCCTCTTTCACTCAACCATCAGAACAACCATCTCTTCCAAAACCTGAACCATCTATACCTCAACCATCTGATGACATTCTGGATCTGCAACCTCTTGCAACCATGGTTGTCTTGTCTTCTACCTCTTGTCACTCGACTGAATCATCTGATTCTAAATCAGAAGTTCACTCACCCTCTTGTTTACACATTCCTGACTCGTTTAAACCTTTACCATCTGACCTATCTGCATCTGACCTACACCTTCATAATCTTGCACTTCGTGCCAGATTCAACTTTTCAGAGTCTCACACATCATCATCTGAAGCTGATATTTCAACACCCCTTACACCTCATCTCACCATACCCCAACCATCTGTACAACCTCCATCTGAACCTCAACCATCTATACAACCTCCATCTGAACCTCAACCATCTGAACAACCACCATCTGATCCAACACCTCCTGATACCACTTGTGAATCAACTCAACCAAACTCTAAACCTGCTCCAAAAGTCACCCTAGAGGATCACCTCTATCCCAACCCTAGATCAGATGTTTATAAACTGTTTGAGAATTTCAAAAAGGAAGTACGCATGAGGATTGCTCTAGTAGAAGAAGAATGTCTATTTAGTGTGGATCCTACTAGATCTGAAGCAGCTTGGGACAAATTCATCTCTAAGATCAACCTTGTTGCTTCTAATCTCAGAACAGTCTGCGCTGAAGATGTT
Source organism: Lathyrus sativus (assembly GCA_963859935.3). Classification (NCBI taxonomy): domain Eukaryota; kingdom Viridiplantae; phylum Streptophyta; class Magnoliopsida; order Fabales; family Fabaceae; genus Lathyrus; species Lathyrus sativus. The sequence continues at coordinate 12,926,918 of OZ012735.1, read as the reverse complement.
AAGGCAAAGTTTGCTGAAATGATCAGACAGACTCTGCTGAGCATTCCCAAACCTCCAGTGCTGCTTCTGGAAGCTGCTCCTGCTGAAGATTCTCCATCTGAAGATGCTGCATCTGATACAGAAATTGATCTGACTAAGACAACTGAATCTGGTTCTGCACCTTCTGCATCTGAAGTGAAGAATGACAATCCAGAACTTGTGAAAGAGGTTCAAGAAATCAAATCATGGATGATCAAACAAGAACAAACTACTGAGGAGATCAAGACTTAGATGACCAAGCAAGAAGAGTCTACTGCAAAGATCACAGATCTTCTGACCCTGATTGCATCTCGCCAGTCTTAGTTTCTTTTCATGTTTTTGCACTTTCGTTTGCATTTGTTATCCTTTGTTTACTTTGATCTTCTATTATCCATATTTCTTCTATGAATGAATATATTTGTTTTGCTTCTATGTGTTTTTTTTTTCCTCTGTTATCTTTTCTGTCTTTAAAGATCTTTTTGATTATGACAAAAAGGGGGAGAAAAAGAATCTGATTGTTCAATCCATAAGCAAATACTAAAATAAAATTCAGACATATTAATAACTAACTTTGAATTTAATTCTTTCAGATTTTATTGTTTCATCTGACAAAAAATTCATTGAAGTTACCCTGAGAATTACCCAACCAGACTCTGATCCTTGAAGCAAATATTGACTCTGACTCTGGAAGATAAACCAGACTCTTTATTTAAAAGAATTCATCAGGCTCTGATTCTGAAATATACTCAAGCCAAAAAGGGAAGTATTTTCTTCTATTAGAGTATTCATTTCAGGGGGAGATTCTTAATCTCAGGGGGAGTTATAATTATTGCTTTTCGTTGAACAAAATTTCTTATGTTTTGTCATCATCAAAAAGGGGGAGATTGTAAGAACACAGATTGTTTCTTGATTATATCTCTATGTTTTGATGATAACTCTTATGAAATTGTGTATTAAAGAATTATATACTCTAAAATTTGTTCAAGAATGTTTGTTGCAGATATTAAAAGGAAATATTCTTCTGAGAGCAAATTAATCTGAACATGCAACTATGAAAGGCTCTGAAGCGTCAGAAGCATCTTATAGAACAATTTGAACGCTGCCCATAGAAGTTTTGAGTGCTGTCTGCAGAAGAATCTGAAGCAGAAGCTACAGAAGAATCTGAAGTAGAAGCCTCTGAAGCATTGAAAACTTTTGTATGGGAGTTAAGAAGCATAGTTTTTCAGAAGACTCTGAGAGTACTACACGCTGCAAGTACTGAGGATCTGATCCATAAAACTCTGCTCTGATGGAATTACACGTTGAAGCACACTTGCTGCATTACTCTGATTCAGCAAACTATGATGGACATCAAAGACTCTGATCACTCAAGGCTCTGATGTTATTTGCTAAAGATGAAACTCTTATTGAAGAAGATTTCAAAAAGTTATGTCTGTTGGTTTGGCTCAACGACTCTTTCCTCTTTCATGCTTGACTCTAGAATACAGACCAAAAGGATCTCTCTGTACATTCTACTTCCAGGAAAGGTCGTGTGATGTGAAGACAAAAAGGTTTCATCCTTTTCAGTACACAGCCTCCAACGTCAAAGACTTTGTGGACTACTATGCCCTATAAAAGCAAGTCTTCCTCATCTTCTTCAGTTGACGAATCATTGATTAGAAACTCTTACAAAAAGCTCTCAAATTATTCTCTTTGTTGTACATTTATTTCATAGTTCTTAAATCTTAAGTGAAAAATCACAGTTGTGATATTGCTTAGTTAGAAGCATTTAAACACTTGTTTATTCTTACATTTTATTGTAAAAGATCCTTGAGAAGATCCAGTTGGGATCAGTAGTTCTTGAGAAGACTAAGAACAGTTGCTCTTAGTGGTTGCTATTGTAATCAGTTGATTAATAGTGGATTAAGTCCTTGTTGAGAAAGGAAAATCACTCTTGATAGGGTGGACTGGAGTAGTTGAGTTCAATGAACCAGGATAAAAATCATTGTGTTTTTATTGCTATAAGTTTTTCAACATACTTATTCAACCCCCCCCCCCCTCTAAGTATTTTCTCACCTTCAAATTCATCTTCTTCAGAAGAAGAAGATTCTTCAAAACTTTCTTCTATAACCTGCAAAGCTTTGGTAGATTTGTTAGACTTTAAAGCAACAGACTTACATTTCTTCTGAGGTTCGTCTTCTTCTAGCTCAATCTCATGACTCCTCAAGGAGCTGATCAGTTCCTTCAGCGTGATCTTATTCAGATCCTTTGCAAGCTTCAGAGCTGTAACCATTGGTCTCCACCTAGTTGGCAAGCTTCTGATGATTTTATTGACATGGTCAGATGTGGAATAACCTTTGTCCAGAACCTTCAAGCCAGCTGTGAGAATCTGGAATCTAGAGAACATAGCTTCTACAGATTCAGATTCCTCCATTTTGAAGGCTTCATATTTCTGGATCAGCGCCAGAGCCTTGGTCTCCTTCACTTGGGAGTTTCCTTCATGAGTCATCTTCAAAGATTCAAACATATCAAATGTTGTTTCTCTGTTAGTGATCTTCTCATACTCAGTATGAGATATAACATTTAATAGGATGGTTCTTGCTTTATGATGATTCCTGAATTCTCTCTTCTGGGCTTCAGTCATTGACTTTCTGTCAATATTTTTGCCATACCCATTAGTGGGGTGAACATAACCATCAATGACCAAGTCCCAAAGGTCAGCATCATATCCTAGAAAGTAGCTTTCTATTCTATCTTTCCAGTAATCAAACTTCTCACCATCAAACATGGGAGGTTTGGTGCTGATTCTATCCCTGTCTTCATATTTGTTGTTTGATGTTGAAGCTTCAGCCATAATGTATTAACCAAAAAATATATCAAGAGTTTTCCCACTGGATCTTTCTCTTTCACGGTTAAGTGATAGCACAACAGAGCTGGAGCTCTAATACCAACTGAAGGTGGGAAAAACACTTAGAAGGGGGGTTGAATAAGGGTTTTGAAACAATTATGGCAATAAAATAACACAGTATTTTTATCCTGGTTCGTTGAACTCAACTAATCCAGTCCACCCTACCAAGGTGGTTTGCCTTTCTCAACAAGGACTTAATCCACTATATTCAAACAGAACACAATGTCGACCACTAAGATAAACTGTCTTAGTCTTCTCAAGAAATCCTGACCACAACTTGGTCTTCTTAAGGAACTTTTACAAATATGTAAACTAACAAATGTGTTTGAGTTGCTTCTAAAAATCTATAATCACAACAGTGATTTTTACACAAATATTAAGAACGAATAAGAAAACTATTCAGCTTTGAATAAGAACGTTTGTATGAGAGTTGATGAATAATTTGTCAATAGATTTTTCAATGTTCGTCAACTTTGATATGTTGTTGAAGACATCCTTTTATAGTGCTTTGAAGTACGTTCCTTGAAGATTGCGCTTAGCAGAATAGCTGTAGCCTTTTTGTCTTCTATTGACTTTAACTTTCCCAGAAGAGGAATGTTCAGACAAATCCCTTTTATCTGATTTCCTGTGCCATACATGAAAAAGAAAAAAGTCATTCAGATAAGGACAAGAATATGCCAACGGATATTTTTGAATAGCATCTTCTTCAACAAGCTTCTTTCTCAAAGTTTCTCTTATTAGAGTTTGGATATCAGAGTTTTGCAGCCAATGTGCTTCAGCGTGAGTATCTCAATCAGAGCAGAGTTGAATATCAGATCCTCTGTACTTGCAGCGTAAAGTACTTCCAGAGTCTTCTGAAATAATGCTTGAAACTCTTCATACAAAATCTTCAGCTACGCTTCAGAGTCTTCTGCAGCTTCTGCTTTAGAGTCTTCTGTAGCTTCTGCTTCAAAGTCTCTTCTGGCAGCGCTCAGATTCTTCTGATGAGTTTCTTTTGAAGCTCAGAGCTTTGCGTAGATTAATATTCAGATGTATTTTTGTTTCCATAAGAATATTTAATTTAATATCTGAAACAAAAACACTTGAACAAAATTAGAGTATATATTTTCTTAATTCAAAATTTAATTAGTGTTATCATCAAAACATAGAGATATATTAAACACCAATCTGTGTTCTAACAATTAGAGCTTTCATAGTTTGACTACGGAAAAGGATAGAAGGGGAAAACATAAGATGGATAGAATTTTGGAAAAGGTGGAAAAAGAAAAAGGTAGCTCGCAAAGATCATCTCAATTGTGTGCCTACGTATCATTATTTGGACGAGAATAAAAAATCAGAGTGTTCGTAGTTCGTGGATACGACCACAAAAAGAAGGGGTTGACGTGTTGAAGTTGGTTTGGATGACGATTACTCGAAGCTTAAAAAAGTCTCATCAGGCCCAAGTAATCGGGAGAGTCAGTCAAAGGCGTGAGAAAAAAACAACAGAGTTGGCAGCACCATCATCATCTTTCTTTCGAAAATGTTGAAACAAGAAAATCATGGAAAAGCAACAGGCGTAAACTGGAACGAAGAAAACCTAATCCCACCTTCGCGTACGCATGTGAGTCGCTCTGTCCAAAAAATTTTATCTCGCAGTTCAGGTTTGGTTCAATTCCATTTCGATTTTGCTCACTTCTTCTTCTCTTTCTCTATATTTTGGAATCACGATTTTGGTTTTAGGGTTGTAGATTTGAAGGATTTGGTTGCTTGAGCTACGAGTGGAGGTTGAGTGATATTGGATTGGGGAAATAATTAAGATTGAAGGTTTTGTTCTATTTGATGCGTTGAGGGTGAATGGGGGAAAGGTTTATGAAGAGTGATTTTGGGTGATGCGTTCCCTTTCTCCTAGTGAAATCATGTTTGGTTTTATAGGTGAGTGGAGGATGTTTGTGAAATGAATTGGTTGTTTTGAAATTGTCGTTTTGAAATTTTTGTGATGTTTTAAAATGTTCTCAGGTCGTACAGGTCGTGGGGTTGCGCAGAAGGGTTATTGAGTCATGTGGGAAGAATATTGTTTTGGCCTTGGTGTGTATTGTCCTTTTTGTAGGGTCATGGAGGAAAGTTTGTGCTGTATTGACCTTGGCTAGGCTTAATATTTGTAATTTGTTGTTGTGTGAGTAGTGGTTGTGAGTCAATGATTTTGTGTGGTTTTCCTTTACAAGTCGGTGTATAATGGTTCATGTCTTGTGCGTGGCTTTTATGTAACATGGAGACTTGGTTGTTGTGTTATGTTCACTGCGTGTGAAAGTTGTGGCTTAGTATAGCTACAAGTTGCTCCGTACAGGTTGTGGTATACATTGCGTGGGGTTTCATTTTGGTTGTTGAAAATTGGTGGTGCGTGAGTTGTTGTGATTTACTGGCTCGTAGAATTGTGTAATATCAAGCTAGAATATTGTATGGTTATTTAATGTGAATCATACGGTGTGGATTTCTTGTAAATTTTTTATTTTGTTGTAATAAAAACAATGGGCTTGTATGAACTTATTTCTTATTATTTTTGGTAATTGTAATTGTAAACAATGTAATGGGCTAAATTCTTCTTGTGAAATGGACTTTGTATTGTAACAATGTGGACTTTTGGTGTTAATTTTTTTGGTGCAATTTTGTATGATGACTTTATGAATGGACTCTAATGTAGTGAAATTGGGTTTTGTAAAAAAAAATTCTATTTATTTTTTGTGATTTTTGGTATGAACATGATGGGATTTGATTTATTTTTGTGGGAATTGCAAATGAATTTGTATGATGGACTTTATAGACTTGAGAAGTCAATGGGCTTGTAAATGTTGCACAAATGGAATGGATATGGAAATTGAAAAATAGATAATTGGTTTTGAAAAGAAAATGAATATGGTGAAAAGTGGATATGGCATTGGACTCTGTACGCATTGGCATAAAATTCACACATAAGTTGCAACGCTACAACCCTGATATTCTTATTCAGATAATTCAATTTCTGCCTCTTAATAATTGTGGTGATCTCAATAATTTCTCCTTCTTTCAAAATCCGTTGCTTTTCTTCGACAATGGCACGGGAGTAAATTTGATGGTATCTCTTTTTGTGATCATTTGATAGAAGGATCTGGCTTTCAGACATATTGCAACCTGTATTTTGGCACAAAGAAGAGAGAAAAAACAGAGGGCGCAGAGTAATACGACTGTAACCGCGTAACAGATGAGGAAAAATGAACAGACATTGCGGAAATAATTATATAAAAAAGTGCTGAAAACCCTTATGTGTATGCTACGAGGGCAAATGGTTTTTTACGTAATAGAACACGTATCACAGGCTCATACGTATATCTTACACGTAACACTTCCCAAACGCGTAATCCAGATCTCGCACGAGACTGTCTTACGCGTATGATACGTAAATGACCAGAGAGACCCATTTTTGTTGGCAATTACGTGTAACAGCTAGTGTATTACATGTAATGGCAGTGAAACCTCATTTTTCAAAAAACCAAAAAAAATTCTAAGTAACAATGTGACATTGGAGTTTCCTATAGTGCATTTGACTCGAGCAACGTGTAATTTAAAACATTAAAACTGAAAGAAAGAACAAAAACAAATGATACAATTACCTTTGGGTTGCCTCCTAAGTAGTGCTTTGTTTAACATCACATGGCTCGATGGCTTACCTTCTTCTCAAACGAGTCTGACTTCTTCCACAGGGCCATTGCCTTGACTATGATAGTAGGGCTTCAACCTTTGGCCGTTTACCTTGAAGGTATCCCCGTTTGCTTGATTTTTCAGTTTAAGTACTCCATGGGGAAACACCTTCTTTACCACGAACGGTCTCGACCATTTTGACTTCAGTTTTCTAGGGAACAACTTCAACCTGGAATTGTATAGCAGAACCAACTGTCTTTCCTAAAATTCCTTCCTTTGGATCTTACGATCATGCCATTTCTTTGTTTGTTCTTTATAAACTTTGGCATTTCCATACGCTCGATTTCGAAATTCTTCTAACTCGTGGAGTTGAAGTATTCTAGAATCACCCGCTTTGGTAAGATCCAACTCAAGGGGTAAATAACATGCTTTTCCATAAACAAGTTGGTAGGGCGTCATACCAATTGGTGTCTTGAAAGCAGTCTGGTACGCCCACAGTGCGTCGTCCAACTTGATTGCGCAATCCTTGCGAGATGAATATATTGTCTTTTCAAGGATCTGTTTGAGTTACCGATTTGACACCTCTACTTGCACAATAGTTTGTGGGTGGCACGGGGTGGCCACTTTATGCTTCACGTTGTACTTTAGGAGCAGCCTTTCCATGAGATGGTTCAGGAAATGAGTTCCTTCATCGCTTATAAGAGCTCTTGGCATCCCAAACCTAGCAAAGATGTTCTCTTTCAAAAATCTGACAACCACTTTAGCATCATTGGTAGGAAAATCTATGGCTTCTACCCGTTTAGAAACATAATCCACCACTACCAAGATGTAATTTTTACCAAACGAGGGTGGAAATGGTCCCATAAAGTTTATACCCCAAACATCAAATAACTCAACTTCCAACATGGAGTTCTACGGCATCTGGTTTCTCTTCGAGATATTAACTGTTCGTTGACATTTGTCACATTCTCTGACTATGTCTTGGGAATCTTTAAACATTGAAGGCTAGTACGACCCTGATTGAAGGACTTTTACTGCGGCTCGGTCACCACTGAAATGCCCTCCATATTCTAAGTCATGACAAGCCTTAAGGACAACTCTCTGCTCTTCTTCCGGAACACATCTCCTGACCAATCCATCTAAGCCTTTTTTATACAAGAATGGATCATCCCATAGATAGAACCTGCAGTCATGCAAAAACTTTTTCTTTTGGTTAGTATTAAAATCGTCGGGGACGATACCACCTACCAGATAATTCGCTTAGTCTGCGAACCAGGGGACACCAATAACAGCGAGGATGTGTTCGTCAGCAAACTCATCCTTTATCAGTCTCTCGTCCTCTGTTTCTTCAATGGGAGACATTCTTGACAAATGACCGGCAACTGTGTTTTCACACCCTCGCTTGTCCCTAATCTCTACGTCAAATTCCTAGAATAGTAAAATCCATTTGAGGAGCATCAATTTAGAATCCTGCTTAGCAAATAAATATTTCAAGGCAGCATGGTCAGTATAAACAATGACTTTGGACCCTAACAAATATTTCCTAAATTTATCAAAGGCATAGACCACTACTAACAACTCCTTTCCAGTAGTCGCGTAGTTCATTTGAGCAGGGTTCAACACATGAATCGCATAGTAAATTCCATGTAAAAGCCTTTCCCCTACCCCAAAATAGCACCCACTGCAATGTCGTTCGTATCGCACATTATTTCAAAAGGTAAAGACCAATCGGTGGCGACGACAATTGGTGCCGACACTAGCTCATTTTTCAATGCTTCAAAAGCCTCAACACACTCCTTATTAAACACAAAAACCTTGTCCTTAACCAAAAGATTAGTTAACGACTTTTCTATTTTGGAGAAGTCTTTTATAAACCTACGGTAGAACCCTGTATGGCCTAAGAAACTCCTTATGCCTTTTTTATTAATAGGTGGGGGTAGCTTTGAGATCACTTCGAATTTGGCTTTGTCCATTTAAATTCCTTTGTGGGAAATCTTGTGCCCCAAGACTATTCCTTCCCTCACCATGAAGTGGCATTTCTCCCAGTTCAGAATCAGATTACTCTGTTGGCACCTATCTAAAATAAGAGCAATGTTAGTTAAAAAATTGTCAAAAGAGGAACCAAAAACTGAGAAGTCATCCATGAAGACTTCCATATGCTTTTCAAGCATATCAACAAAAATGGAATTCATGCATCTCTGAAACGTGGTTGGAGCATTACATAGCCCAAATGACATTCTTTTGTAAGCAAAATACCGTAAAGGCATGTAAAAGCCGTCTTCTCTTGATCTTCTGGCACAACAACAATTTGGTTGTACCCGGAGTAATCGTCCAGAAAGCAATAGTAATCATGACCAACCAACCTTTCCAGCATTTGATCAATGAATGGAAAAGGGAAGTGGTCCTTTCTTATAGCAAGATTTAACCTTCTATAATCAATACATACACGCCAACCCGTTACCATCCTTGTCGGAATTAACTCATTTTTCTCATTTTTTATGACGGTGGTTCCTCCTTTCTTGGGCACCACATGTACTGAACTAACCCAAGAGCTATCAGATATGGGATACATAAGACCAACATCTAACAACTTCACAACTTCTTTTCTAACTACTTCTTTCATAGCAGGATTAAGTCTTCTTTGAGGTTGAACCACAGGCTTATGATCATCTTCCATGAGAATTTTGTGCATGCACATCGTGGGACTAATACCTTTCAAATCCTCAACTATTGATCCAATAACACTCTTGTATCTTTTGAGAACCTCAACTAGCTTGGCTTCTTGGACTTTTTAAAGGCTAGAACTTATGATGGTTGGACATTTACCTTATGTGTCAAGGAAGATATACTTGAGATTTTATGGAAGTGGTTTCAACTCCGTATTCTTTTTGGTATCTTCCTTTCCTTCCACTAACTGAGGTTGTCTTAGATCTTCCCACCGATGTGGTCGACATCTTCTCCAAGGAGGTGGTGCTTCCATCATAGCTAGTACCTGTTGCACCCCAAAATTTGCTCAACTTTTTCTTACCTAGTTTATGTTTCATTGCATTAACATTTGCATAGTTATATCATTTGCATATCATGATATCATTCATATGGAAGGGGATCAAGTGTGATTCTTATCAAGAGAATCCTAGCAAGAGGTCTTCTTCAAGATTGAGAAGTTATCAAAGTCATCAGGAGGTAATTTGACTGCCTAAGGGTTTAGATGTTTACATGAAGATTTTCTCCTAACTTGAGGATCAATTGAAGACCATCAGAGGGATGTGGGGTCTTGAATATGAGAATAGGATGTGTATGGAGCTCATAGAGTGTCTAGAGGGCCATGAGAGAGCTCAATCAAGTCATTGTATCAAATGCAAGAGCCACAGTTGAGGTGCAAGCAATTAGGGTTTCATCTGGATCAATTCTAGGTCAACTGTGCAATTAAAGAGTATCAAAGCCTACTTTTAGGTCATGGAGTTCATGAAATGATATGATGAGACATTTGTGGTGTTGTGCCAAGATCAAATCAAGAAAAGTCAAGAGTGTGGGAAGTTGCTAAATTAGGGTTTCAGTGTAAAATCCCCTGTTTAGTGCCTAACTTCAAGACCACATAAGTCACGATGCAAGTTTCAAATGGATCCTTGGCCAACATGAAACTTGTATAGAATCTCAATAACTTTAATTTGAGTACTAGAAGTCCTCAAGGGGAGTTATAGAACTCAAGTTATGTTCTAGACAAGTTACAAGTCCTCAGATGCCTCTGAAATTTGTCTGTGAAAATCATCTGACTTCAACGCTATTTTTGACCTAGAAGGAGGTTTCACCTGAACTTTTGGCCAACATGAAAGTTGTTCCTCATGATCTTAGATTTCTAAATTGTACTAGAAGTCTTCCATATGATTTGTAGAACTCAAGTTATGAGGTTTACAAGTCAAGGGTATTTTGGGAAAGTGAGATTATAGGCCATTTTCAATCATAGGTCAAAATCTCCAACTTGCACTTGTCAAATGGATTTTTGTTCAACATGAAAGTTGTTCAAGATGTGGTTTTTAGGTTAACCAAGAAGTCATGATGGATTGATTTGGATCATAGCAAGACTTGGTTTGAAATGGCTTGAAAAAGAAGATTTTCAAAGGATTAAAAGGGGGAAAATTCAAATAATTGGTTAAGTGACCAAAACATGTCAAATAAGTGCTCATTTTGATTGTAAATTTCATTTTAGACACAATGACATTGGTGGATTTTTGAGTTTAGGCCAATTTTCATGAGTTACAATTTGGTTTCTTCATATGCAAGTTACACATCCAAAATATTCACCAAGGCATTTCAAGCACTCCTTTTGGTCTGAATACATTCACAAGGCCATTTGCAATTGAAAGGGAAGATTCTAGAACAATTTCCATGGCCAATTCACGACTGTCACATGAGAATTTTGAAGAGAAAAACAGAAAATTTGAAATGGCTGGATTGGGCTTCAATTGGATCCAAGAAGCCCATGGACATGTTCTATTTAAGTCCTTTGATGATTTCAGAATCATTTTGGTGCAATTTTAGTGACTGAAGCAGAGATAGCAAGTTCATTTTCAAGCAAGCAATTGCAGATCGGGTTTTGAATTCCAAGCCAATTCAGGTCAAATTGAAGCTTACAAAATCTTTCTCTTGCATCCTTGAATGATTTTGGAGAGTTTTGAAGGTTGAATCAAGCTCTAGCTACCTCTAGTAGTGGATCTACACCAGGTATGTAACCTTCAAATTTCTCATGATTCTAGGGAGATGTAGATCAATTTGCATATGTGGTTAGGATCTAGTCAAGGCATAAGTTGTTTCTGGATCAAAATTGGAACAGTTAGAGACAATTTAGGTTGAAGTGAATTTTCTGTTTGGACACGATTTGGTTTGATCATGAGGAGTTAAGATGATTTGGATAGATCAGAGTGATGTATGAAGCATGAGGAACATTTCTGTGCAATTAGATTAGAGTTTGATGATGATCAATGTTGGAGTGTCATTTGAACTTGGAATCGGATTTGAAAACCTAGCTTGATCTAGAGAAAATGAACATGATATTTGGAATCTATGTGAAATTCTGGAGAGATTGATGTAAGATTTATTGATTTTTGATCACCTGAAACTACTGTCTCACCGGAGAAGACGGTTGTTTCCACCGTGAGAGCCACCAGAGCTGTTCCCCCTCGCCTGAGGTTGAAGGAAGAAGATGATGTTCTGACCATCAGATCAAGCTGGAAGTTGGACTTAGTATCTAGATCGTGTGGCTCACATTTGATCTGAGGATTTGCCTCCAAACCAAAACGATGCGTTTCATTAATCCCAGTCAGCGTGTGACTGGGATGCCTGCGTGGACGCGCCCTCTGCCTTTGGATCAGATTACCCAGTCAATTCATCCAACGCTCATGTTTTATTCTGAGTTTTTTATTTCTTTTATTTCATTTTGTTTTATTTTAAATGCAAATTGATTCTAAAAATCACAATAAATCCATTTTTAATCCAAAAACTATTTTAAAAATATCTCCATGCTCCTGATTAAATTTGTGATTTTCTGGGATCAATAAATTGAATTTTCATGCATTTTTCAATTTTATGTGATTTTTCTCATTTTGTTTATTTCTTTATTTTTTGCATAATTGTCCATCTGCCTTGTTGATTTTGGTGTGACCTCTTGGTATTGAATATGGCTTTGATTTTTGAGTATGTTATAGGTTAGATGTGTATGCTCCCTTAGGATTTTTAGTAGATTTTTAAGACAACTGTAGGTTCTGTTTTAGGTTAGATGTTTAGAGCCTTCCCAAACTTGTGGTTTACCTTGACATGTTTCAACTTAGGAATTGTTTAGTGGACCTAGAAGTTGAATTAGGCTTTAATATTTGAACCCTAGAATGTTAAAACATGCATATTCCCCTAGAAAATTTATTAGAATTTTAAAATTTAGTTTTCTATTTTAGATAGGATTTGCAAGTTTGTGTTGCTTTTGGTGTTCCACCTTTGGTACCTTGCGTTGTTTGGTCTTGTTGGTGACTTTGGAGCTTGGAGTGCTTGGATTCCTTTTTTGTGGAGCTTCTGAACATCTTGTAGCTATTGTGGCTTGGCTTGTGGAGCTTGGAGTTGAAGCTTTATTCCTCTTTTAGGAGCTTTTTAGAAGCTTATAGGATTAGGGTTTTAGGAAGAGCCATTAGAACTAGTTTTTCTTTCTTTCATCAAACATAGAATGCATTGTTTGCCTCTATCCTATCCTATGATGCAAAGTCCTCTTAAGGAATCTCCATATTTCCTTTGGAGGGATGAGTGGCATGCCTTAATGAGTAGAACTTTTGAGGATGCACTTTCTTTTCATGTTGGTTCCTGATGAATTCCTTTGGTTTTCATCAGGTTTCCTAACATTGTAATTTGATCTCAATGATGATTTCTCTTCTTGTGGAGCTTGCTAGAGCTTGAAGATGAATAATTGTGAAGATAGGAGCTAGCTTGAAGATGGAGATTCTTTGCTGTCAAGAGGATTTGCTGTTTAGGGCTGCTGTTGAGTCTTGAAGTTGCTGTCTGTGGAAGACTGTTGCTGTTACTTGGGCTGCTTCCTCTATTTTCTTTTGTTGTATTGTCAGTTTGCTTGTGTTGCCTACCTTTAGGTTTGAGGTGGAGCTTGTCTCCCCTTTCCTGTTGTTTTCTTAGGTTCGAGGTTGAGCCGGACTCCCTTGCCTCGCTTGTACTGTTGCATAGCATGCATTTTACTGTTTACTGTTTACTGCTTGCTTTCTTTTGTTGTTTTCCCCTAGGATCTCTGATTTCCTCTGTGCAATAGGGAATTATGACAGACATTAGGTTTTTAAACCATGCATGATAAGTGTAGGTAGATTCCCTTTTAACCATAGTTTTAGGGCGCCTTTCTCTTCTCATCTCAAAACAATTCAAAAATACAGTAATAAGGTTAATTGAAGTCGTACGTTACGAGCCTTAAGCTATCTGGGAAACGGTTGGTGGAGGGTCTCTCTCCAGTGATCTGGATGTTTAGTGTGGTACCCTTTGGGTGACATGCGAAGCATTCACTCCTAGGTCATAGTCTCTAGTGCGACGGAGATTGCGAACATCCTAAAAAACAGTTCTTTCGTAAAAGACTCAAACAAACATTCAAACTCTGTTTTTGTCCTCTTGGACCCTTAATCTGGAAAACCCTTTCTAAAGGAGATAAAAACTGTCAGACAAACTTGTGTCTTCCGTAGCCCGAACTACGTTTTCTCTGATCTTTCATGCCGTATGAAAGTACGTAGGCACGAGATGCGATATCTCGGCGAGCAACATTCCCCCATAACCCGTAGTTAGGCGAACTACGCTGACTCTGATTTCTCGTTCCAGACGGGAATACGTAGGCATAAAGTGCGATACTTTGCCGAGTCATTTTCTTTTCTTTTTAAACCAGACCTTTAGAGTAGATAGATAAACACACCCTTGGATAGAAAACAAGCGTGGATCTCGTCGAGTACGACTGACGTGAGGGGTGCTAATACCTTCCCCTTGCGTAACCGACTCCCGAATCCAGGATTTGGTTGCGATGACCATTCCTTTCCCTCTTTGCGTTAGGTTTACTCTGAGCGTTTCCTTTCACTCTTCTGGGATAAATAACGCACGGTGGCGACTCTTCTGTCATAGCTGGCGCCGATTTTCGCAGTAGCGACAGTACCTCCGCTTCTTCACTATCCACTTCATGATCTTTCTCAAAAACAAACAAACTTAGAACTCTCTCCAATGGTAATTTTGGTTTATTTAGCAGGCTCTCCTCCGAAATCAGTTGGTTTATTGCTCCTATAGTATAACTAGTGCCCACATCATCCTTATACTTCATAGTGTTTCGGACATCAATATTTAACCCCTCATCATAGACCTTGAGAGTCATGGTACCTTCATCTATGTTTATTAAGCATCTCCCGGTTTCCAAAAATGGTCTCACGAGAATAAGAGGTATCTCTTCGTCTTTCGACATCTCTAGAATAACAAAATCAACAAGGAACACAAATTTATCAATCTTCACTAAAACATCTTCCACTACCCCATATGGTCTCTTTACCTAATGGTCGGCAAACTGAAGTGTCATCCTAGTATCTTGCATAGTGTCTATACCCAACTTTTTGTAGATGAATAGTGGCATAAGGCTCACACTTGCTCCCAAATTAATAAGCGCATTTTTAAAACACTGGTTGCCAATAGTGCATGGAATAGTCAGGTCAGTGTCAAAGGTCCACTTTTTTGAGATGATATCTTTCATGAATTTGGCATAATTAGGCATTTGTTCAAGTGCCTCCAAAAATGGAATATTAAGTTCTAGCTTCTTGAACATCTCTAGGAATTTTTCAAAATTCTTCTTATTCTGTCCCCTTTTCTTGTTACTTGTAGGAAACAAAAGCTTAATAACTGGCTTTAGCTCAGCTTCCTTCTCTTTCACTATCTCCTTCGGTTCACCGTTATTATCAGGAACGACTTCACTCTCTTTAATCTCTAAATCCACTTCTAGCAATTGGTCTTCTTTTTCAAGAACTTTTTCACTTCTTATAGTCACAGCACTCACATTATTATGGTCTCTAGGATTCGTCACAATTGAACTAGGAAGAACACTTTGTGCTTGAGAATTTGTTATTTGTTATGCAATTTGGCTCATTTGTACCTCAAGATTTTTTATTGAAGAAGTGGTGTTTCTTTGATTGCCTCTTGTTTCTTCTTGGAATTGAGAGCTCTGGGCGGCCATTTTTTCAATGGCTATTTCCCAATCCGCTTTCTTTGATGCTTGCTACTGACATTGTGGTGGAGGTTGTTGATATTGTATTTGTTGTTGCTGAGGGCGGTAATGTTGTTTTTGTTGTGGTGGTTGTGGCTGGTTTGGATCCTTCCAAGAGAAATTGGGGTGATTCTTCCATCCTGGATTATAATTTTGAGAGTATGGATTATTCTGCTTTAGAAACTTTATCTCTTCAATTTGTTGAGCTGTAGAAATACAATGTGCAGTAAAATGGGGTCCGCTATAAATCTCACAACTCACAGTCTGGCCAGTTTGAACTTGTGCTACTGGTTGCGTCTCAACCTTCATAGCTTTTAGTCTTCTCTCAACTTCAGCGGCGATATGGTCTTCCATCTTAACCACTTGATTAGTCAATTTCAAATCTATCACGCCCTCAGGTTTTCTCACACTTCGTTCATATAGTTATAAATGTTCATTAACAGTTATTACCTCAATATTCTTTTTTTATACCAGTGGCTGTTGTAAAGTTGGAAGAGCCACCGACAACTGTATCAATAAGTTGCTTTGTTTTCATCCTAAGCCCATTGACAAACATTTGCATTTATTTTGTTTGGTCCATGTTATGAGTATGACAAGCAACCAACAATCTCTTAAATCTCTTGTAAGTATCCCCAAGTGATTCTCTTTCCTTCTGTTTAAAATTCATGATATCACATCTCTTGCGAATATAAACAGAAGCTGGAAAATACTCATTCAAGAAGGTTTTCTCCATCTCTTCCCATGTAGTAATACTTCCTGTAAGTAAAGAGTAAAACCACTATTCAACTTCTTCGGAAAGAGTGAATGAAAACATCCTTAATTTCTTGGCCTATTCAGAATGCCCCTTTATCTTCAATATCGTACTCATGGTAAGAAACCTCTGTAAATGCTTATTTGCATATTTATTTATTTTTCCTATGAAGGGTCTCTTCTCGAGCAGACGGATAGTAGTAGGGTGTAGCTGAAAGTTTGCCATATTAACCAGTTGATTCACAATAGTCAACCAACCTGCTGGAGCATTTGCTCCTCCGTAATCACCTAAAAGTCTCTCTGTAGGAGGGACTACAGCCATATGCTCTGTCTCTATGTCGGAACTTAAGTCTGAATGCTCCGAATGAATCGAGACTTCGTCTTCTGACAATTCCAGTGTTGTTTGCCTCACCTGACAGCGTCTCACATGCAACAACCTTTCTGGTTTTGCGTCAAAAAGAAACTCAGCTAAGGCCTTACCTCGCATACACATATTAGAAATATATTAGTAAGAAAAATTATAATAATAATAAAAATAACAGAAAATAAAATTTTGGTCGCAGAGCAAAAAATTTCAATTGGCTTAAAATCAGCTTATATTTTGGCAGTCCCCGACAACAGCGCCAAAAACTTGATCGGGAAAATAGAAAGTGTACTATTTCTCCCGTTGTAGTTAAAATAGGGGATTTCTCCCCAATATCAATCTCAGGGACTGCGTAGGAAATACAAGCTTTTTATAACTTAATTGAACAAAAAGACTTTGGTGGTTTTTTATGAGGGTTGTTAAAAACAGTAAAGAGTTCAATGCAAGGAAAATAGAGCAAAATAAAATTGTAAACAAAAGCAGAGATGAGTAGATTGCTAGGGTTCGGTGAATAATTCTTCCTGTAACAAATCCAATTCATCAATACAATGACCTAGTTCACCATATTCAATTACCGGTTCTCTAGAGCATCCAATCCTAAGTCCTTAGTGAAAAGATCTTTAAACACACAACCTAATTACTATGTCTATAGATAATTATCGTTGTGTTCAAGCATTCGATTATCAAGAATGTCCGGTTATGATAAAACATCCCTAGTCCTAGGTAACATTTGTTATCACATGCACTTATGCATATCAACAAGCAATCGTTGTCCAACTAGAATTGTTTATAAAAGATTAGAATCTGTTTGTCCGACGGTTAAAGCATTAAGAACAGATATAAGAACAAATCAAAGATTATGAAAAGAAAACGGTAATTTCATCAACAAAAAGCATTCATTACATTCACAATCAGGGTCACCCCCTAGCAATGGGGGGTTTAGCTACTCATAACAATAAAGTAAAACGAAAGAAAATAAGTTGTCATTACATAAAATCAAGGAAATCAATCTTCAATTGTGAAAACTCTTGAAAATATGACTTTGTGGCAAAAATATGAGTTCTCCAGCCTCCAAAATGTGTTTTTACTCTCTCTCCAATTGTTCTCCCTGGGAAAATCGCGTTCTGGGATTAAATAGTCAGCTTCTGGACTTTGGCATTTTTTGGGCCTCATTACGCACAATGACTAAGGTGATACGCGTAACGCCACAAAAGCACCCCAAGTATCATACGCGTACCCATTTTTTAGGCCATCTGCGCAAACTGATACGCGTAATGCCTTGTCTGTTACGCGTATCAGCAGAGGATAAAATTTTCCCTTTCTCTGTTGATTCACATATCCTACTTGTACAGGTGAGGTCCATACGTGTAACATCTAAGGCATTACGCGTATGGACAACAAAGTCTTCAATTTTTTCATTTTCCTTCTGCTTTCTCGCTCTGGCTCGATCTTACATCTCGCATTTGATCATCTGAGCTTCCAAGCTTGTATTTGACCTGGAAAAATACCCAAATGCGTAAAATATCCTCGAGAAACTCAAAATCTACGACACACTACGACAAACCCTAATTACGAATAAAATACATGTAACTTCATACAGTTTACCTGACTTATTGATGATTACCAGATGATTCCATGATGATTACATGGCATAAATGGTGACTAATCACTAACAGAAACGAAAACAAAGAAAAAGAAAAGGAGACTCGATAGGACATTGCTGCCTTATGCCTACGTATTCCCTCGTGTAATGGGAAAGTCAGAGTCAACGTAGTTCGGAAAATTACGAGTGATAGAAGAAGGTTGCTCGCAAAGACATCGCCCTCTTGTGCCTATGTATCCTCATCTGGTGTGAGAAATCAGAGCAAACATAGTTCGGGTAACGAAACCACTGATTGGTTAAGTGTTTTTTATGAGCGATGTTAAATTCTTATTCCAGCAATTATGGTTGATGCCTGTTTGCAATAGAATGGAAAAGTAACGTACTCTTTCTGAAAATGAGTTTGGAACACAAATCCAGAAGGATAAAAAGGTTTGAATTTTGTTTGTGAGTTTTAGTGAAGTGAATTAGTTTGATTTGTGATTCATGAAGCACTAAAGACTATGATATAGAAACGAATGCATCGTATATCTCCCCTAGACGGGACGTACACTAAACACTCTAGACAAGCGATATGAGACCCCTTCCTCATCATTTCTCATATGCTTAAGGCTCGTTGCGCACAATGTTCATCGTCTTTATTAATTTTTTTTGAAGTTGTTTTGAGATGAGAAGAGAGAAAGACACACGAAAGGTCTAAGGGAAACTCGGTCCTAACGTTGTCATGTAAAGTGGTCCTAAGGTCGGGATGCGAAAGGAAATTATATCGTAACGTTAACATGCAAAAGATGGACCTAAAGTTGAGATTAAAAGGGACTAGCCTACTTGTTATCATACATGGATTACACTCCTAATGTCTATCCTACTCCAAGCTTAATTGGAAATTAAGTTGGAATAGGAGGCCTAAGGGAGCATGCAAAATCAAGGCAAAAAACAGCAGCTATGACAGCGCTTCCTGCACAAAATAGCAATAAAATCCAGTAAGGTAACACAACAACATTTAACAGCTACCAGTTCAGCATAAAAAGCAGGTGTAAAAGGCAGGCAGCAAGCAAGAACAACATACAAAAGCATGCAAATTCAGAATAAAACAGTTGTAGAAAACAGGGCAGCAAGCATGCTTCAACATCATCAATATGAACAAACATCAATCATGAACAAGTATCAAACAAGAATGGACATGCATCAACAATTAAACACAAGTGTTCAACAATATTGCATCATCAAGAATCAACAAGAACAACATGTTTTTCACATCAATTAAATAAATCAAACGATCATGCGACAAACGAAATCGAAAGTAAATACGAATATGTGTCACAAGTCCAACAAGATAATCATTAGTAATCTACAATTAACATGATACAAACAAGCAAAACATAAGATCATCAAGTCAAGCAAGCATCATGAACATGTTAAGCATTTCAAAGGAAACCAAAAGTCACACGTCGAAGAATCACAATTAAACAATCAAGCCTGATGAAATAGGTCAAAAATTGTTCATACAAATGCATCATATCAATCCATGAAGATTAGAGGTGGAAAGAAATCAAAACATGCTTGTAAATAACCAAAAATCACATTCTGGTCCAGTGTTAATCGATTAACCATTTGCAGTGCAAATGTGGTTAATCGATTAACCACTTGAAAAAGGCTGAAATTACACTGGTTAATCGATTAACCAATTTTGTATTGCAACTGGTTAATCGATTAACACCGCACCAGAAGTAGAAAAACAAAAATTTAAAAGCACTTCTAGCAATTAATCAATTATGCAATCATCCAAATGATCATGTAATCAATTATGCACGAATTTAACACCAAAAGTCAGTGATCAAACATCAATCAAAACATTGGGATCACAAATCACATAGATAAAATCATCAAAATCAATTAAAATTGAGGATCTACATTTTGATTAACCAAATAAGCTTAAAACAAAAATGGATTTAGAATTAACCAACCTTCAAAGCTGAGATTTGCTTTGGTAAGTGTTGTTCTACTGCAAAATGATAGATCCAAGCAAGAAACCCAAAAAAAAACTTCAAGATCCAAGAGATTTCTTGCAAGAGAAGTGAAGAATAAGTCAAATTAAGGCAAAGTTGATCCAAGAGTCACTTAAAAGCTTGTTTCTAAAACCAGATCCAAATCTAAACGAAAATCAAATGATGAATTCAAGTTGATGGAGATGAATGATGGAGGTTAAGCTCTAGAACTCAATGATTCCAATGAAGAATAAAAAAAATTCAAGTGAAAGAGCTCTAATGGAGTTTTAGAGTGTAGAAGAATTTGAGAGAAAGTTGAGAGTATTTGGGAGCAATGTGTAGAGAGATCAGAAAAATAAAGGTTCTTGTAAGACGTTTGGAGCAAATTCACTTAAATAAGCTCTTGCTTAGGAGTAGAATTCTGGTTTAGAGTGAGGGTTTGAAAATTGGAATATGATTAGAAATGGTAATTTTGAGGGAAATTGGATTGGTTTTGAAAATTGATCAAAATTTAGAGTGATTCTAAATCCTTCTTCTAATGCAAAAACCAATTCACAAGTGATCAAAATAGACCCCAAAAGTGGCAGCATTGAAAATGCACATATCTAGGAAATTTTTTCTTTGGTTAATCGTTTAACCACTCACAAAATTTGAGAAATGTCCCATTTGGAGGGAAACTTGCATATTCGTCTGTTTTCACCCGTTCTGAGCCACGTTAAGCCTCTGAAACTTGTTGTTTGATATTATAATTGTGAAAATGCCTGAGATAACATGTGACCTGTTTCATGTGCTAAAAAAATATGTTGAATAAAGTAAAATTGGGCACTCGATTGCTGGGCAAAATAAATGTTGAAGCCTCTGACGCTCGCTGCTTAAAATTTTGCAACAATAGAAAAGATCAGAAGACCGATGTGGAATTTGTTAACCGACTTGTGTTAATCAATCAAGATAAGGGTGTTCACTTCGTAATTGATGAGAATGACGTGATGAGGTTCAGAGACATGATTTATGTACCAGATGTAGCCGAGCTTAAGAAGAGTATTCTTGAGGAGGGTCACAGAAGTGGATTGAGTATTTATCCAGGTGCCACTAAAATGTATCAAGATTTATAAAAATTATTTTCGTAGTCAGGAATGAAGAAGGAAGTAGTTGAGTTTATTTATGCTTGTTTGATATGTCAGAAGTCAAAAATTAAACATCATAAACTATTAGATCTGATGTAATCGTTGAGTATTCCAGAGTGAAAGTAAAATAACATTTCCATAGATTTCATAACAAGTTTACCAAAGACAACGAAAAGATGTGATAATCAAATTAAAACTATGAGGATTGAATCAAATAAAGTCATAAATAAACTAATTTAAAAAATTAATGAGTTGATTCTATTTGGATCGATCTACACCAATAAATACAACTAATTATATAATCTATTTATTAGGTAGATGAAAAAGACAAACATAACACATTATTACATTTTTATAATTAAGAGACATTTAATAAATAATTATAATTATACAAAGAATTTTTACAACTCCAAAAGGGGTAAAACTACAATTAAATTATATATATATAAGAACACAAACTTTATATTCTCTAAAGAGATTAAATCATATATTATCTTTTACATGCAAATGTAAAGTGAAAATAAAACATGGTTGAAATTCTCAAATTATTTTATATTTCGTTACTTGTTTTCACATCACATGTTGTTGTTGGTAAATCATCTTTTCTATCTCTTGTTAAATTTCTTCTATACTTTGAAGTTTATATACACTTTTTATCATGTTTTTGTAATATTACTTTATAATCTCTTTTCATTACAGGAAAACTTATTAAATTTCCAATATTGAAATGTAAAACTGTTGCTGATTGTCCAAAATTTATTACCAAATGGGTAGCTATTATGTGCGTTGATCAGTGTTGTGCAATTGTATACTAGGAGTGACAAGCCACCGTAGGATACAAAAATGGTTAATGGAGGAGTATGAGTTATAATATTAAAAAGATAAACATTTTGTATATTATGATTATGATAGAATATCCCTATAAAATAAATTTTATGTATTGTATGAGAATTTTAGTTTTTATTTTTTTTTATTTTATGATATTTATTTATGATTTTGTACTCTAAAATGATGGTAAGATAATAAAATGTTTTATTTTTATTGTTTTACTCTCTCTAAAATTTTGAGGTATCAATATGAAATGTATCGAATTCTCTCTAAACTTTAAAACTTGGAATAAAAAAGAATTTTTAACCTACTTTAAAATAATATTCTTTTTTTGTTAAAATATTGTTGCATTCAAAGGCTTTAATACCAAGAGTTGACTTAAAAAGTTATACGATTTCACAAATTTAGATATCAAATTTAGGTTTTTTTATAAGCCAATGGTATATTAATCAAATCTATTAGAGATATTTTAATCCAACAATACAACCAGCAATACCGCAATCTAAGTCATTATTTATAAAAAAAAAAAATCAAACGGATGCATATGTTATTCATAGAAATTACAAGACATATGTCCCTTAGATAAAATTAAAATCTACCACCAAAAATAATACTTAATACGCATGAAAACTAAATCCGGATCAACAAACCACCAAACCAAACAATAATACTTAATATTATTTCTAGTCCTCCAAACATTCCAACAAACCACCAACCACAAACTACAAACTTGAAAATTGGAAATCGCAGTTTTGTGAACTTCCTCAATTTCCAACTAAACGTAAATCTTACGTCAAACTGCTAAAATCTTGGAACAAGAGGTGAATAAATGACTTACATCCTCCAAATGTTGGAAACAAAGAACACATATAATATTGTCCGGATTTGTCAAATTCCACGATGAAGAAGGTTCCCCCTCGTAGCCAATCTATCCCGCAACATTCTCCAACCAAACAATTTTTCCTTTGACGAAATGGGAGCTTCCCAAATGTAATGCAAAGCTGCCACCAAAGTATCATCATTCTGTATTACTCCACCTGCAATAGATTGTAACTTGGAATAAAATAATTTGATAGAAAAAAGATTAATGGCACCTAAAGGCCACAAGACAGTATCCAATAAAGTTTTTGTTTAGCATGTGTTCATAGTAATAAACACATGTGTTTTGTGACCAAAAAGGCTTGGGAGTCTCTCAAGACTTTGCTTGTAGACACATCTGACCAGGCTAGTTTGTTTCAGAGGTCTCTTTCCTAGAGATGTGCCAGGAATGTGGTTGTTATTGGGGATGAAGATCAAGTCATCATCAGCAAGTTGATCTCGTTGGTCACTGTCTTGTTGTTTTATATGTGTGTGTGTGTGTGTGTTTTGTGTGTGTGTGTGTGTGTGTGTGTGTGTGTGTGTGTGTGTGTGTGTGTGTGTGTGATAGGCGTAATTTGGAAAACATGAGCATGGTTTGTGTCTCCTACTTTAAGGGAGTGTGAGACCCAATTTATGATGAAGAGTGTCGTGGTGAGAAACGGATATCAAGCTATTGTGTTAACTTGATTCACAAATCATAAAATATCACCACTGATCTTTAACTTATCCGAGGAAATGGGAAAAGAAAGAATAAAAACCCTAAGTAAAAATCCAAAACAAAAGCAAGGCCTAAAGCTAAGCAAAAAGAGATCAAAGGTACGGGGGTTAGTTATACTAAGGGAAGGTACTAACATCCTAAGCATCTGTAGTACTCTACAAGAACCTCTTGAAATATTTGTGTTATGTGTTAAGTTGTTTGCTAAGGTAAGGATGGATAAAGAGAAAAGAAAGGCATGAAAAATAAAAAGGTAGCTCGATAGGATCTCGCAATCCTATGCCTACATATCCTTAATAAGAAGTCAGAGCAATCGTAGTTCAGAACTACAATGAAAAAAAAAGAAACGTGTGTGAAAAATAAAAGGTTGAAAATAAAAAAGGTAGCTCGCTAGGATTATCGCAATCCTATGCCTACGTATCTGTATAGGAAGTCAGAGCAATTGTAATTTGGCAACTACGGGTGAAAAAAAAAAGTAAAGGTGTGAAAAAGAAAATGTTGCTCGCCAAGGATCGGGGTCTTGTGCCTACGTATTCTCAAAAGGAATTTCAGAAATCAGAGCGTCCGTAGTTTATGGAACTACGAGTTGTCGGGTTCTAAGAACCAAGAACAACAAAGACAAGTAAAGAACAGACGAGTAACATGCACAATGACAATAAGTCAACATACAGTTCATTTCCTTGGATTAGGTCAACAAGGAATATAAAGCAACAGAAACATGGAAAAACATCATGTAATCAATAAGAAGACAAGTCACAGACACAATACACGAAAGAGCATCGTGTATGATCAGACAGATAAGATATTACAGAGTACACATGAAAAACATCATGGTATGAACAAACAGAAGAGTCAACAGAAATTCACGGAAAAACAACATGATAAAATAACAGACATTCACGGTAAAGCACCGTGAGACACAGAGAAAAAATATAATCACGAAAAATCATCGTAAAAAAATATTAACAGTCACAAAAAAAACATTATGTAAAATAGACAGAAAGTTTTATATGTAATATGTAATATATATAAAATTCTAAAATGGAAATTCATATAATATATAAATGAAATAAAATAAAAACTAGGAAGTAAATATGTACTCTAAAACAGAAACATATAATATATAAACTAAAACTAATAAAGTATATATACATAATTCCGAAACTGTAACATTTAAAACATAATGGATATTCGTATAAAATCCATCAGCATGTTTAATCATATAAAACAAAATCAAAACTTCATGCATGCAACTTACACATGGAAGAAAAAGAAAGTTAAGACAAGAAAAATCTACTCAACCACAACAACATATTAACACTAAAATTAAGGGACATTTGTAAATCGAAAACACACATAAAAATAAAGGTGAAATATGAGGAACAAAACCTTTCACATGCTCGGACTTCTCATGCCTCGACTTCGCCTTCTCTCTGTTGCTACGAGTGAAGCTATTGTGCGACGTCGTTGAGTCGCGGTTGTAACTGCTGAATCGAACGAGAACTTGTTGGAATTTTATCGATATTACGAACCAAAACGGAGTTGCTATGCTGTGGTGAAAACGGGATGAAGATGGTGTAGCAATGTTGCGGTTGGAGTATCGGAGGTGATTGCGTTTGGTTTTGCAAAGATGAAAACAGAGGTGGTAGGGCGTTTATGGAGATGAATAGAGAGAGAGTCAAAGCAGCAAGCTTGGAACATGTTGCGATGTTGTTTGTAAGAAGAAGATGGCAGTGATTTGCTCGTGTGTGGTTTTGCAGTGAGTTACTTTTATGAAAAATGAATGTTACACGGTTTTGTATGGTGGATGAGAAATGAGAGCAAGTATTTGAAGTGAGGAGTTTTTGTCTTGCGGTTTGGTTACCGGCATGAGAAAACGATGGATGTAGATGAAATAGTGAGGAGGAGAAAAGGAAACACACAAGCATGGAAGTGGAGTAAAAGGTGCCCTCTTTTTATGCGCAGAAATAGGTATATGTGAGTGCTGGTGCTTTTCTCTTGGAGTGTGGAGGGAGAAGGAAACGGTGGAGTTTCAAAAGTATGGTTCTTTGAAGTTGTTGTGGTGTAGAAATGAAGTATTAATTGTTTTATGGTTTCAATGTGGCTAATGAGTGTAAATGAAGAAAAGTTCTAGAATCTATATCTTTCTTTTTTTAAGTATGTTGATGAGTGGCTTTTATATGTTATATTACTGATAGTTTGAGTTAATCTTCTTATATGTTTAGTTGCAATTTATTTGCTTTTATCGCATTTTATGCGTTAGTTTGGTATTTTTATTGTTTTTAGGTTAAGGTAAGCAATCAAGAAGAATCAGAGTAAAAAAAATGGACAATACAGTATATTCGAAATTGAAATTGGCAAGCTACAGAAGGCCTGACACGGTCACCAGTGTTGCTTGACACGGGTCGTGTTAGAAGGATATGCATGACAAAGAAAAGATGTAAGAAAGGGAGAATCCAGGGGGCTGACACAACCGCTTGTGTCAGCACACCTAGAACTGAGAATGTTGATTGCAGATAGACAGTGACCAACACGGTCGCCCGTGTTGGCTGAAGCGCTTCATCTTCTAATTTTCTTGGATTTTTAACTTGTGTGACCTATGAGGGTATTTTGGATATTTTTATATTGTTGTGTTGGACTTGGGAGTATTTAAAACGCATTTTGAGAAGAAAAAGGGACTTTTAGACTGAAAAGAATTACACGATCAAGATTAAAGAGATCAAGGTGATTGGGGAACTGAAGATCTTCATGAGCAAAAGCAGTTAACGATCAAGACAACCTATTATCTTGTAATGTTTAATCTAATTGTTGAATTTACTTTGAATATTATGAGTAGTTAAACCTCCCAGTGTTAGGGGGTGTCTCTGATTTGAATCTGTAATGACTCTGATATTAGTGTTTGCAATAACAATTCCTTTGTTTTTCATAACTGATTTAATCTCTATCTATTCTTAATGCTTGCCCTGTCGGACAAACAGAGTTTGAGTTTTGATTAACGATTAGGCTGGACTGCCGTTGTTAATGCTTTGCTTTGGATCATTCTATAGTAGATATCACCTAGGACTAGGGATACCTTAGAGGAACCAGAATATTCTTGATAATTGATTGCTTAATTTCATTGGTAATTCTCTATGAACATATGAATTAGGATGGATGATTAAACGTTTTCTCACTAAGGACTTAGGAGTAAACATTCTAAAGAATCGGTAATTAGTTAGTTACAATAAGTAGTTGTAGTGTTAATTCAGAGTTGTTACTGAGTCGGATCACACACTTCCCCTAACATGTTACTCATATTTGTTGAAACCACTTAGTCAATTTTCCTATTTTATTTGTAATTATTTTTATAATTAAACAAAACAATTACAAAATCCAAGTACTTTTGTTCAACTGAATTACTATAGAACTTGCATTTCCTACGCAATCCTCGAGATCGATATTCAGGGAAATTCGCTCGCATTACTACGTTGGAAAAATAGTACACTTGTTATTTTACCGATCAAGTTTTTGGCGCCATTGCCGGGGACTGCCAAAATATAAGTTTAATTTTAATTCAATTGAAATTACGTTGCTTTGCGACCCGAATTTTATTTTTAGTTTTTTATTATTATTTTTGTTTCGTTACTACTAATCTGCGTCTAATATTTTTATGCGAGGAGAATTCTCAGCTAATTTTTCTTTTGACGCAGAAATCGAAAGAACGCTACACGCAAGGCGTAGACAAACAAGACTGCTAGCTTCAGAAGCAGAGCCTTCAGCGTCAGCACCAAAAGAAGAAAGAGTCCATGTTCATTTAGAGCATTCTGATTCAGGTTCAGACTCAGATAGAGATATTGTGACTATGACTGGAGTTCCACCAGCAGAGAGACTTTTTGGTGATTATGGTGGAGCTAATGCACCGACTGGTAGGTTAATAATTGTAAACCAACCAGTGAACGTGGCAAATTTTCAGTTGCATTCGAGCACCATCATCCAACTTGAGAGGAAACCTTTCACCAGAAAGGTTAATGAAGATGCCAACAAACATCTGCAAAGATTCCTGACAATAAGCACTACTCTCAAGATTGAGGGGCACACTGATGAAGCAAAAAATTAAGAATATTTTCGTTCACTCTCTCTAATGATATTGAAGAGTGGTTTTACTCGTTACCAGCCAGAAGTATTGCTACTTGGGAAGAGATGGAGAAGGCATTTCTAAATCATTATTTTCATGCCTCTGTGTATATTCGTAAAAGATATGATATCATGAACTTTAAACAAAAGGAGGGAGAATCACTGGGAGATGCGTATGAAAGGTTCAAGCGGTTATTGGTTGCATGTTTTACTCATAACATGGATCAAATTGAACAGATGCAGATGTTTGTGAATGGTCTCAAGATGAAGACTAAGCAACTAATTGATGCGACAGCCGGTGGCTCATCAAACTTTACAACATCCACTGGTATCAAGAAAATCATTGAAGTCATTGCTGCAAATGAGCATTTGGAACTATATGACTGTAGTGTGAGTAAACCAGAAGGAACAATTGACTTGAAGTTGGCTAATCAAGTTGTGAAAATGGAAGATTAAATCAAAACTAAAGTAGAAAGAAGGCTTAAAGCAATGGATGTAAGTACTCAAACTGTAGCTCAAGTTCAACCTATCCAAGCTGTGAGTTGTGAGATTTGTAGTGGACCCTATTTTACTGCCCATTGCATTGCGACTGCTAAAAAAATTGAAGAGATAAAGTTTCTGAAGCAGAATAACCCCTATTCTCAGACTCATAACCCAGGGTGGAAGAATCATCCTAACTTTTTCTAGAAAGATCATAATCAATCTCAATATCAACAGCAGCAACAGGCTTCTCAGAAATCAGAATGGGAGATAGCTATTAAAAAGATAGCAGCTCACAATATTCAATTCCAAGAAGAGACACGAAATAATCTGAGGAACAATACATCTTCTATAAAAAATATTGAGGTTTAGATGGGACAAATAGCCCAACAACTGTCCACGCACACTCAAGGAACCCTCTTGAGCGTGACAATACCGAATCTAAAAAATCATGAGAATGTTAATGATGTCACAACAAGAAATCAGAGAGTCATGGAAGAAGAGGAAGAAAGGAAAACAAATGATTATCAGTGTATAGAGGTGGAACTTGAAGTAAGAGAAAATAGGAAAGAACTGGAAAAAGAGCTACCACCTGTGAAGCCAAATGAAGAGAAAAAGAAAGAGGAGGTTAAACCAAAAATCAAGCTACCTTACCTTCAGAGAGTTACAAAGAAGGATCAGAAAGAGAAAGACTTTGAAAAGTTCAACACAATGTTCAAAAAGTTAGAAATTAATATGTCGTTCTTTGAAGCACTCGAACAAATGTCTTTATATAAGAAATTCATGAAAGAGGTAATGGGAGAAAAGATACCAATGGGTGAAGAGCATAAAATCTCAACTGAGCGGTGTAGTGAAATATCACAAGGAAGGAGAATCTCCATCAAGCGGAAAGATCCTGGACCCATAGCAATTCCTTGTGCTATAAAAGATAGAACTTTCAAGAAAGTCTTTATTGATTTAGGTGCTAGTGTGGGTCTCATGCCTTTATCTATTTTCAATGGGTATTGGAAAAGTGAGCGATATAGGAACAAACTTGAAGTTTGCCGACCACATGACTAAGAGGTCATATGGGCTAGCAGATGATGTATTAGTGACGATTGATAACTTTACCTTCCCAGTTGATTTTGAGATTATGGATATTCCAGAAGATGAAGAGACTCCCATCATACTTGGTCGACCATTCTTACTTACTAGTTGGTGCAATGTTGATATTGAAACAGGTACTCTAACCTTGAAATTTTTGATGAGGAAATAAATTTAAAAGTGTTGGACATGATAAATTAAAATTTAAAATTTAAAATTTATCAGGCGTCTAAGGCAATATCTCAGGCGTCTAAGGCACATAGCGAGACTCCAAAATTCATTCGAGGAGTCAAGAATAGAACATTTGGATGTGATTAGATACACAAAGTTTCTCTTATCTATGAACCTGACCGACCCTCTGTTGCAAAAAGGTGAAGCAACAAAGTGTGGAAACTGAAATACCCCCCATAACAATGGAGAGTTAATTATCGAGTTAGGCGACGTTAAACGAAGCGTTGCCTCCCACAATTTTAATGATTGATGTATTTATTTTTTATTTTATTTTATTTTGTTTGCAGGTAATAAAGAGACCTTGCAGGTGCAAACTAGGAAGTAGCAAATCAGTGTTACATTACCGGTTGACTCCTCTGTAAGGATCTTTTTGAGTTACGTCTCTTCCTCTCCTATTCTAATATATTGAGGTCAATGTTTAGTTCAAGTTTGTGGGGAGGATTTATTGTTTTGAGTTTTCGTTTTAAGTACTTTTTAATTGTGTTTGTGTGCTTTTGTCTAAAAATCACTTTGATCTCTCCCCGAATGAATACCGTAAATTTTTTTATTATGAATACTGTAATGTGTGAGATAGTCAGAAAAATATATAGAGTTTGAGGGAAGAGGAGTTAAAACTAGGAAATTTGGGAAAGTTTGAAAATTAAGGTATAACTTGAACACCCTAGATTTCTCGGAGTAAGGAAACAAGTCCAACGTGTAGATTTGTGTCATAGTACTTGGATTTGAGAAGTATTCCCCGATTAGTTCATAATGATAGTCGGACATGATTAAAGAGAATTGCATGTTTAAAATATTAAATAATTTATTAAAAAATTTTATTATTTTATATTTCAACTATTAATAATTTATTAATATTTCAACTACTAATATTCATTAGTTTATAAAATATTAAAAAATTATTTAAATAAACTAAATAGTTAAAATAATTATTAAGTAGTATGACATAATTATTAAATAGTATGAAATAATATGAAATATTTAATTATTATTTAGTATTCAAGAAACAATTTTATCATTAATTCATTTTTGAAATAATTTTATGTAATATATTTAATTTTGGTTCAAATGTTAAATGAATTTTTAAATATGAAATAAGTATTTAATTATGTTGGAAATATTAAATAGTTGAAATATTTAATAAAATATTTTTTTAATAAACTAAATAGTTTAGTTTATTTCAACTATTTAATTTATTAAATAATAATTTAATAAAAACTTTCAACTATTTAATATTTCTACTATTTAGTTGATTTATATAATTAGTCTATTAAATATTTCAAAAACTATTTAGTTTATTAAATAATTAATTAATTAAATATTTTTATTATTTAATATTTCAACTTTTAATTAATCATAAAATAGTTTATTTAATATTAATAATTTAATTATTAAATAGTTTATAGAATATTAGTAGTTTATGAAATAATTTATATTTCAACTATTTTATTAAATATCAATAAAGTATTAATATCATTAATTAATAGACTAATTATTAAATAAACTAATTAATAGAGAATTTCATTAATTAATAGACTATTTTACTAAATATTTAATAAATTAATTATTTTATAAACTAAATAGTTTAGTTTTTTCAACTTTTTTTTATTGAATAATTATTTTATGAAATATTTTAATTATTTAATATTTCAACTATTTATTTTATTTAAATATTAATTATTAATAAAAATATTTAATAAAGTAATTATTTAATTTAAATTGATATGAACAAAATAAACTGTTTAATAAACTATTTTGGTAATCCTAAAGTACTATGTAATATATATTTGTGTTGCAATGTTATAAGCAACTTGAAAATTTAGCATAGTGGATAGAGAGTTCTTTGGTATTACAAAGGGAAATGATTCAATCCTTCTTGCTATCAAAATTTCATATTTTGCATTATAAAATATATGACCCAAACGAGGATGTACCAAAACAATTAATACAAATTAAATATAACTTTAATACTCATAAAGTTATTAAATATATAATGCATTATAATTAAAAGATTATCAACATACATAACTAGACGTGCTCATAAAAAATTATCGACATGTGTAAATAGACGTGAAACCATTTATTACACATTACGACTAGTGAATATGATATGAAAACCACTTATAAGCTAGTCGAAGTCCTTAATTCGCCTCATAAATTTCATAAATAATTTGGATGAAAAAAAATTACTCGCCTCATAAATTTCATAAATAATTTGGATGAAAAAAAATTACTTTGGATGTAATATCCTCTCTTTTCTTCGACTATTTGAATGCTAGCCATAATTAGCTTATTGCCAAATAACTCATCTTCCACCTAAAAACAATCCAACCATTCAAACCTATCTTTTTCCGTCTTAGCGCGACACCAAAACTTTTCAGAAACGAACAATGTTTTATCCTTCTACTGTGAAACAAATAAATGCTTAAGTCTCTCATGCGCGGGCATACAAGCAACATTTAACCGCTAGAATACGATCAAACATGATACATTCTACCGCGATACAAACAAACGCTTAAATCTCCCGTGCGTGAGCATATAAGTAAGGTTTGCCTTGCTATAATGCAACCTAAACATCGTTCTATAAAACCAACCAACAAACACTCATTTTCTACCTAGTAGCGAGATTCAATGTCTTCTCAAGCACTATAATAAAAAATATAAAACAATTTTTTTTTACAAAGAATTATGTAACTTTAAATTACTCATCACACATAAGAATATGTAAGAGTAAGACTCGAAATCTTGTCAAACACCCAAATACAAAACCTATTTTTAGTCATTTTTCCGTTTAGATAACACATAGTAATAATTAGAAGAAAGCAAATAACATCACACTAATACTTATTTCCAAAATTAACAAAATAGTTCTTGTTGATTACAATGGATGTGAGGGGTGTTAACCCCTTCCCTTTGCATAATCAACTTCTGAATCTAAATTTGGTTCCGACAACCATTTTATTTTTATTTTTAGAGTTTTATCTATATTTTTTCTTTTCTTTTAAAATAAATAAATTTCAATAACGATTCTATTATTATTTCAAAAATTTATTATGCTCGAGTTTTTTTTTCCACCACGACACTCTTTACCCTCAATCACAATCATTCCTCCATTTTTCCCCTTAACTGAAAATTTATGACTATAGTAACACTTTTATAAATTGTAATAGCGTTCTTTAAATAAATGATATTAAATTGGTGTTATTATATATCATATTTGTATTAATGTTTCACTAAATTTCGGTTCTAAATCATTTTATAAATCAAAATGAATTATATAACTGATGTGAAAGATTATGTAGAACAAATCACGCAATTAGAAAAATAAATACATGTTTTTTATTCGGCAATTTTATAAACAAAATATTAATCTTACAAAGCATTTTATTTTTGGATAAGCATGTTCTCAACTAATGGGACATTAATCTAACAAACATGAGAGGTTAGAATGTAATGAAATATTAGGAGTATTCAAGTCTTCAAAAATAAAAACTTTCGTTAGTATCATGAAAGGGTAAAATATATTTTTTAATATAATTATGGACCTCCTTATTAGGGGTACTAAAGAGTCAAATATAATACCTGATATATTTAAATGATATTTTATTATAATTATAATTTTATAAAGGGTGTTTACAACCTGATAAGTGCTTTAAACTATTTAATTATTTAAATCATAGCATAACACAAAAAAAGTTAGAGCATAAATTTTATAAACTATAAAGAGAACAAATCATATAATATTTTTTGCATACAAATTTTAAAAATATGACTGGAATTCTCAAGTTATTATATATCTTGTTTCTATTTCTTTCCATATTTCTTATAGCAAAGCAAGTTGGTGCTAGCCGTAAGCCATTTTTTACTTTGTAGTTTGTACATAATCTTTTATCATATTTTTATAATTTTATTTAATTATCTTTTTCTATTACAGAAGACTTCATTGAATGTGCAACTGATGCTGATTGTCCAAAATCATGGAATGAATATTTAGCTGTTAAGTGTGTTGATCATGTATGTAAGCTTGTTAGTAATCTTCCCTAATTTTATAGGTACCAAACTCACTCAAAAGAGGTCAAAATTCCCTATAGAGGAAAATGCGCTATTGTGCTATAAAAATAAAGGTGTAATATACCTCCTGACCTAATGTTGCATGAATTGTCATTTGATTATGGTATGAATAACTTAAAATTTTATTTTATTTTTTTCTGATTTCATGAACTTTTTGTATTTATTATTTTGTACACAATGATGATGATGGTAAGGAAGAAAATACAATTAACTTGAACATAACACATTTTATTTCACTTAGGGTCGCTTCAACACATCTCGAGGTCTGAGATGAAGTTTGAAATTAATTTTTTTAGTATAATAAAGTATATTTTTTAAATTAATATATTTTAAAAAATTTTAATTAATATATTAAATTTTTATAATCAATTTCTTTTAACATTTTATTTTTAATTAATAATAAAATAAACTCATATAAACACTCTTTATTATTATTTAAAAAAATCATAATTATTAAAATTCTAAAAAGATACTTAACTATTAGGTTATTATGTTAAGGAATTCAAAAATTTGTTATTCATTTGTGTTTTTAACTAATCAAAAAATACACATTATAAATAACTCTTATTATTATATATTTTAGATAGGTATTATTATTTAATTAACATATAAAATAATTTTAAAAATTAGTTTTTAAAATAAAATTAATTAATTGAAGCTATTTATTATAAAAAGAAATTGAAATTTTAGACATTAGTCTTGGTAGCCTACCCGTAAGGTGGTCAACCCTGATTTCACCTATATGAGTAACTAGTATTAGAATAAAAAATATGTATTATATAAATTATTTGAGGTTTCTATATTTAGTTATGCATCGATGTATATTGATCAGCATTATATATGCATTGACTCAACATCAATGTATATATTTATTACTGTATAAAGAAAAAGAGACATAATTTTATTATAGTATCACAAGCTTATTTCTCTTAACAATTATAATTTTTTCCTCCCTCTTTTAAACCTAGTCACGCTGCCAGCACCTCTCTTCCTCTACTTTTAGTTGCGTCACTAATAGGTGTGTAAGTGAATAAGGGTTAGATGTTGTACACATGTTGGAACATTGTGTTCCATATGTGTCGTTTTTACAACAAAACACCTTGAACACTCTAGGTTGTTTTGCACAATACAGACAATTCAAAAGAAACAACAATCTTCCTCTTTGATAAATTTTGGCAAAACAAGTCTTCAAGACATAACACAACTGAGTATCATAAGCAGATCATACTCAAAATAAACATCAACAACGGCAAAAGTACAAATTAATCAGAGCACACATCAGCAACAACATATAACACATCAATAGCACAAGTCATAAATCATGAGGTTGATACACACAATCAATGCTCCATAACAGTCAGTCATGCATGAACACATAGTTCGTAGTCAAGTTATAATCAACATATACTACTAACACACATATCAGCTCACACAAGGGTTAGATGACATGCCACATGCTCCAGCATGTGAGCTCACTCCAGATCTGAACAATTACTACCAAACACACCAGTTGGTATTAATCATATCATCCAGTAGCATATTAGCAGTACTCATACACCATAACGTCAGTAGACATTAGTTTGAAAACACCACATCTATGCAACATTACTCCCACTTTTTGCCACAACTTGGAAAAGCTCTATTAGCACGATTAGCAGCAGCTTAGGCAATATTAGAAATGAGCACAATCAGTGAACTTGTCAGCTAAGAGCATACACAAAATTATGAGTATAAACTCTCAACAACAATCATTGGTACAAATGTTTGACATAAATCCAAGACATTAGGTCTGAAGCTAGAACACCATAACAGAAAGCTAGAATATCTTCTGATGAAACAAAATTAACCTAGGCTTCATCATCATCTGAGTAGGTTATCTTCATAATCATTTGTTTGTGTGGGCTTCTTTTTCAATGCAAATCCAATCTTCCAAATCTTCTTAATTAATTTAAATCTTTCTTTCAAAGCAACCACAACAGAAACTTGGACATGAACAAACCTTGGACTTGAATAAAATTGAAACAAATCTGAAGTGCATGAGAACCCAACCAGTATGGCATGCACGCCAAGATGTCACACAATATGTTCTAGACATCTTGCTTTACATTTTTTCTATAAGTCAATCAAACAACAATATTCCCATTTAGCTATTTTTTTACGTAAAACACAAATTAAACTCTTCTTTAAGATTGTACCACAGCTAGTGCAGAAGAGATAGAAATCATCAGATAAACTTATCAAATAATTATTCTCTAATCAAGTGTGCCATTTTCTCTCCCCCTCCCCCTTTTGCCTAAATAGAGACAAAGGACAAAGGACCGCCATCAAACAAAACAACCCAACATTAGATCTTGTGGACAGACATGATACTACGCACATGATACTACTAATCTTTCTTCAGATAATAGCAACACATGAATACTTGTGAACATTGGATAGAAGCAACATCCTTTCTATAATATCATCATATCATCATCCTCCCACACACTTGAAATAACATCAACAACAATTTGAGGTGAAAACAATTCCAATATTTCTCCATCATAAACCATATTAGTTTCAACACCAGGTGCACAGATGTGTAATGCAACGTCTAGGACATCTTTCCCAACATTCAGTATAGAGCACCCCAGGAGTAATACCACCACACATTACTTTATCAACTTAGGATAAAAAACTTTAGCCTTCGACACTTTCTTCAACTACTAAGCATCACTATGAAGCTCCATAAAAACATTATACTTCAGTGCTTCAACAAAATGTTCTTCTACATCCTCATTTGCAGTTTCTTCTTCTTCCTCAAACATAATCTTCTCAAAAGAGGGAACCTTGCTTCTGCCAATATAATCATTAATAATAGAAGATGAAAGCTTAACACATTCCTCTATCATACACCATTTTATAATCCTCGTTGCCTTCAACATTACACACGTAGTGTTCACAATGAGATCTTTGACCAACTTTTCATAACAAGAACAAACATCAATAGCAGTCTTTATTATTTGACAGCTTCCATGATTTATTTTTAATCAGAGCTTCTTTACATATCTCTCTCAGTTACAATCCTTCTTAGAAAAAACATTTCCACTTCTAAACACTTATTTACGAATGGAATGACACATTATCTAGGGGAGTAGCAGCAACATTTACATGATTCCTCTTTCCACCAACCTTTCTCCTTATGATGAACATCATGTCTAGGACATCTTCTTTATTATCTCTCTCAAATACACTTGTTTGAACAAGCTTTCTCTTAACTTTTGGACTAACAAGGGAAATTTGCTCATCCTTCCTATGAGTTGGAAGCTCAGTCACCAACATGTCATATAGGTTGTCTGACACATTCTGGTTAACATCTTTATTACCATATTGAGTGACATCTTTGAACATTTGGTTACTCCACAACAGTTGAATGCAACTAATTCCAGCATGTATACCTTGTGAGTCAAAGGTGTAGTCCTTCATTTGCTTCACTTGAAACTCAAGAAAGTAGCTAATATCTTTTACCATGCTTAACTCAAATTCAGACGACATTTGTTAAACAAAATGCTCTAACATCCTACACACTATAGTTTCTTTAGAATAAATGTGAAATATCATCATATTCTCATTGTCTTTCATATTTATACCCTCCACGTTGTTGATATCTGTAGTAGCATACATATAAACATCCTTTTTGATGACACCATCCATGTCAGTGACATAATTACTAGCATCCTGATTGACTTCCAAATTTAAGTACATATTGAGGAAGGAATTTTTATCATTTATCTGATAAAGTTTGAGCTTCTCCAAGATAGGCAATAAGATCAGCATCATAAAAACTTCCATCTTCTTCAATAGACAACATAGTGTTTCTTGATTTGCTAGCAACAACTTTTTCCACAACAAGACCAATGAGATCAAAATCTTCATCACATCCTCACACAATTTCTCAACATATTTCTCCACGTCTTCTATTGCATGATCCTTTTTTCATTTTGGTGTAAAATTTCCTTTTTCATTATAGTTATTAGTAACACCATCCTGAGCTACAACAATACCATATTCAACGTCTTCATGAACATTATCACTCACGGAATTATTCTCAGTGATCACATCATTATTATCCTTATGAATTTGAGACTTTTTCAACATGTCGGACAAGATGTATGCCACATCTTTATCAACATCTTGATTTCCCATATTGGTTTCCTAGGTCTCCTTATAAAATAATTTTGAATAAGATGATGATTTTATCAGACTTATCAACAAGTGAAATGTTATAGAGAGCAATATCTGGAACATATATCTTGTAACTAAGTATCAAATGACTAGGAAGAATACCAATATTAGCTTCACCAAACATAATATCATGTTTTTGATTGATAAAAACTCCAGAGATGTTATAAGGAACTTCAATAGGAATAATTATGCCACAATCTCTATTCTTCTTTAGCTTCTTCTTCTGAACCAATGTTGGTTGTTTAATGTCGAGAGGACCTCCAGCCTGACCATCAGCGACCCTTTCAATGACAACTCCTTGCATGAGTCTCATAAAGTCCATAAATAGTCATTCATAAGCATGAGTAAGATGTTGACACATCTTGTATGGATTTTTGGTTTGTTTCTCAACTTGACAAACTTCATAACTATTTCCTTCATCAATTTTGAGATCAGTACACATATGAAATCTTTCTCTACAACAATCCCCAAGATTTTTGTACCATGACTTAGTTTTAGTTTCTAACATGTCTTCCATGATGTCTGGAACATGATTTTCAACATTTTGTTCTACAGTGGCAACATACATCTTCATCTTAACAAATTTTTTTCTCTTATGGCTATCACAAGATGTACTACAGTTTCTTTCTCATATCTGTTGTAGCTACTTTCAAAATAAAAAATCTTCGCAACAGAATACCTTGTTGGAGGAACAAGCAATATGAATAAGAAAATTAGGTTGGTCATGCCAAACTTGTTGATGATGCCTTTGAGACTTCTCATTCCACTAAGGATACATGTGTTGATGGTGTGGTTGACTACCATGCAACTTACAATAGTACAAGGGAATGGAATGAATAAAACTATTGCACTGGTAATCATGTGTGGCAGAATATTGAGACATATTACCTGACATTATGCAATTTGATTTCTGGTAAACATGTTTGACAAGATATTGAGACATGTTACCTGACATTCTGAAATTTGTTTTCTGAAGAGGAGTGATACACTTTGAATTTAATGGCTCACCAGGATGAATAACATTTTTCATGTCTTTGAAGGTCATAACATTGTTTGCTTTATTAGATTCACCTTCTTCATCATTGGTGACATTGGAGATTCTTCTTTATTTCCTTGAGAAACTTGAGAATTCAACTTGAATATGTCCAAAATCTTTGCATTTGAGACATTTGATCGCTTTGCAATTCTAAGAATAGTTGAGATTTTGTATTTCACCATATTTTTATTCATGCTGAATGTTCTTGACATTGGTAAGCACATTATTCTCAGATCTTGTCAAATTTTCTTATGACTTTACCAAAGATATTAGCAAACATAAGATTTTCTTCATATTTACAATCTACTTGGTTTTGACAATTTTCATAACCGCCTTTCACTCTATTCTTGGGAGGATAAATAATATTTGATTTATGAACTACTCCTCCTTCATTGAGATTCTACACCTTAAACTTAATAAGAACCATGGAAATCACCTTAACATAACATGGGGCGTGCTCTGATGCCAATTGAAATTCTATTCTCAAAAGGACAGATGTTGGACCAGATGTCTAGGATGACCTATACAGTTGGTTTATGATAGATAACAAATTCTTAGGATAGATTTTAGACATGACTTTTGGGACACTGTATACCAGAAAGTAAAAAATAGTTACACAACCAAGTTAAGACAGATTGACTTATACAATATGATGAAGCCGAAAAGCAATAAAGAGTGCACAAGGATTGTAAACCCAATTCAATGTAAACCACACCTACATCTAAGAAAAACTACGACTAGTCACCCACGAGTATAAGAAAAAAGCATTTGCATTATCTTAAGATGGAGAATTTTGTTTGGATAAAGATCAACAAGTTTATCACTCAATATCTAAGTGGAAAATGTCGACGTCTTAAATACTATGGGGAATAGGAGAATTACATCTCAACTGTGAAAATGACTCATGTCTAAACTTTATGAAAAATTTAAAAAGAAAAAATGCAAAAAGGCACAAAAAGTTTGAATGAGTTTTTGTATTTGAAGTCTTTTTGAAAATAGTCAA
Organism: Lathyrus sativus; assembly: GCA_963859935.3. Taxonomy (NCBI): domain Eukaryota; kingdom Viridiplantae; phylum Streptophyta; class Magnoliopsida; order Fabales; family Fabaceae; genus Lathyrus; species Lathyrus sativus. The sequence goes on along the minus strand of OZ012735.1, from coordinate 12,887,139 downwards.
AGTATGATTAACAATGATTGAAATTTATTAAAGAAAAAAAATTAAAAAAATCACTTGACAAAAGTTAAGGTTTATTGTGAAAGAGGTTTGATTTTGAAAACAAGAAGGTTTTGAAAAAGAGAGAAGATTTTGAAAATTGAATAAGGGGTGGAGAAGAAGTGACTACCCTCAAACACAAAATAAAAGCTAGAGAAGGGTCCATCTAACCACACTAAGAGCTAACACTTGACAAGAAGTCAACATAAGCAATCCTCTTCCTTTAGATTTAAACCACAAGCATAATAACCAAATGAAATAAAGAACCTGAGGAAATCCCAATTTAAGCCATATAAAATTCAAAGCAATGTCCTCTCAAGAGTTAAAAAGCCAATTAGGAGAGTCATGTATCAGATGATTTTCATAATACCAAAGTATCAACACCTGTATACAGAAAATTTTCAAACAAACAAATAAAAGTAACACCAAGGTGCAAGGTCTCAAATATCCAAGAGCATAGGGCAAGGATCCTAGAGCTAAGTCCAAAGTCCAAATCATAAGGTCATAACAGTTCGGATTTAAGAGCCAAATTTTTTAGTGTTTAAGTATTTATTAGTGGCTTAAGAGAAGTATGGTCCAAATGAATAAAGAGAAAAAGAGTAAAAATATAAATAAAGGTTCAAATGGACAAAGAGAAAATAAGATGATAAAGATGAAATGCTAAATGTAAAAACATAAAAGTAAATGACAAGAATTAAAAGAGAAAAAAATTAAATGGCACAAAGTAAAGTTAGTACAATTATAGTTAATATGTTAGTGTTAATGATGAAGAACAATTGGTTGTTTTTTGGAGAATACTCGACTAATAAACCATGAGCATGAGAACATGAATCTATACATCATTAAATGGATGGCTCCAACTCAGATAAAATCGAAGAGTATGCCAACTAACTCCCTTAATAACAAAAAAAATCTATCTCACACCACACTATAGAGAGTAGGAGATTGATAACTCACTTACAAAAACAACTCAATTCCAATTTGGGACCAATTTAGCATTATGTTACGTAATCATAATCAGACTTATGTATAAGCCACAACTATCTGAGGCTGTTCAATAACAATGTTTGTATTAACACAAAAGAAAAGAGGTAGTGATCTCATCTTAATCAAGAACTTAGAAGAAAAAGTTCTATGATATGTAAGATTTTCATTGACCAAAAGAAAAAAGAAGAAGAGGGGAAGGAAAACCAAATTGAATCATAATATTTGAATCATTCCATCTTCAAGTTCCATCACTCTTTTTGGTGGATTAAAGTAATAAATCTATCACTAATTTAAAGCACCTAAAATGAATCAAATGATTCACTTAAAGATAGATTTAAACTAATAAAGGTTTATCCAACTTTATCAAACACCCAAAGTGCATGGAATTTAAAGATAAATTTGATCAACAAACATCATAATTGAAGGCAAAACAAAAGGAAATGGAAGAAGGAAGAAATAGAACTAAAACACTCCCAAAATAAGCCAAAAATAGAATTTTGACTCGTGTTAATTGATTAATAGTATATGGTTAATCGACTAACAATGCTATGACAACTAAAAAAATTTGAAAAAAAATACAGCATTCCATGATTCAATCATTTCTTCAAATACCTCATGATCATGAATTCTATTGAGCACGAAAATTCTATTAAATTAAGAGTAAATAACACCAATGGAATCACAAAATGTTGCTCAAAGAATTAATTAACAAATATCAACAAGAGATCATATTTTGGAAGATGAATCAAGCAAAACAATGGTGGAATAAGAGTTTACCACTTCCAAATCTGAAAAAGCTTCAAATCAACTTCAAGAATCACACTCCAAAGCTTTGATCTACAGAATTTGATGTTGAGAAATTATTTTGATGGAGGTTTAGCTCAAAGATTAGTAGGCTTCAATGAAAAACTTACTAACTTTTAATGGAAGAAAGAACTTTGAGTGAATTTGGTTAGATGAATAAAATTGAGAATGAGAAGGAATTTTGACAAGGTGAATTTAGCTATCAAAAGCTTGAAGAACGAATGAAATGAGGGATTTATTTATAAAATTTAGGCTTTGGAATTTTTGTGGTTTGGAACTTGGTTTGTAATTTAATCTAGACTTGAAAATTGGATTAGAAGCAAAATGAAAGATCAAGTGGTTAAAATGTGTGATTAAATGAGGGTGTATGATGGAAATAATTGTGATTATGTAGGGGGGTTATTTTTGTGATGATTTTGCATGCTTTAGAATATTCAACATGAGGTCGCATTTGAAAATTGGTGTCAAAGTGCTGCAGAATTTGATAATGGCCAAAATTGCATGTGTTAATCGATTAACCTCAGGGTTTTAATCAATTAACACATTGAAAAAATGAAGAAAAAAATGGATTTTTGCTATGGTGTCTTGCCTTTGGCTCGATTCTTGACTTGTCAAAGAAGGCATGGAAATAAACACATGAACCTTATAGTCTCTTGAGTAATAAATGATCAAATCTTGGGAAACTCTTGATCAAATGATTTTGAATTGTTTATAGATCAACTTTGACTTTGTTCAAATAAATTTCATTCGAGCTGAGGAATTGGTATTTGATGTTCTTGATCCAAAATTCCTCCTAAAAAGGTTAATAAAGTGAAAAACAAACATATTTTTGGTATTTGGATTAGGGTTAGTAAACATAAACAAGCAATAAAGTAAACAAGAAACATAGAGGTGCTTGGCGATCTCCCTCAGAACAAAAAACAAATAGAAAGGGTCAGAGAACCAAAGTTGGTGATCTTGTTTGTGATGCAGGAATGCAAAATGATAAGCGGGATCTGAGGGTTAAAAATTAGGGTATTACACTATGAAAGACAATCTCTTAAAGTTGATGATTCTGATCAGAAGCTGATTATGCAATCTGAATAAGGAAGCAACAAAACATTCAAGGTGAATGTGGAAACAGATTAAACTAAATGCCTTAGTGCAGAAGACGTTGAAGGTGATAGTGAGATGTGGCACAAGAGATTGAAGCATATAAACTTTAGAAGCTTATGGAATCTGAGTTCTAAGAAACTAGTACATAGCATTCTTAAGATTGTGAAGTTTGAGAAGTCATGTGAAATATGCATGAAAGGCAAGCAACCAAGATTTCCATTTGCATCAGATGTGGCTTCAAGAGAAAAGCATGTTTTAAGAATAGTGTATTATGATTTATGTAGATTATTTGAAGTACCTTCACTTGGAGGAAACAAGTACTTTGTGTCATTTATGGATGAGTTCATAGGATGACATGGGTAGCACTCATCAAATTTAAGCATTAGGTGTTTGTTGAGTTTTTGAATTTAAAGGTGAAGGCTGAAAAACAAAGTGGTCAGAAGCTGAAAAATTCTCAAAACCGATGCTGGACGAGAGTATAACTCATCAGAGTTAATATGATTCTATGAAGAGAATGGAGTTGAGCATTGGTTTACTGCTCCATACACTCCACAACACAATGGTCTTGTGGGAAGAAAAAATAAGACTTTGCTTAATATGTCAAGGAGCATGACGAAGGAGAAGAAGCTCCCTTACACTTTGTGGAGAGAATTTGTTGCAACTGCAGTATATGTGCTCAACAGCTGTCTAACTAAAAAGCTGGAGAAAATTGTTCTTTTTGAGAAGTGGATTGGAGATAAGAAAAATGTGAGCCATCTGAAGGTGTTCGGTTATATTTGTTATAAACATGTTCCTGAAGCTAAGAGAAAGAACTTGGATGACAGAAGCAGAGTTATGTTGCTTGTAGGGTACCTCAATACACATGCTTATAAGCTCTATTGTCTTGTCACTAACAAAGTTGAATTCAGCAGAGATATCATTGTGAAAAAATAGAAGTAATTGTGAAAGAAATAAAAGCATAGGATTGAAATAAGTCTCAATCCAACTCTAATGCAATGTCAACGCCTGAGTTAACTTTTGAAGATAATTTAGACTCTGAAGAAGATTTTGAGTCTGAAAATGAGTCAAAGTCTATAGGTGACTCCGATGCTGAAGTTGAGTCTGAAAGAGAGTTTGACTCTGAAGGTGAATTTGATTCTGAACCAGATTCTGATGATGATCCATACTCTGGTGGTAATCATGCCTTTGAATGTGGTTCAGTCTATGAAGGTGTTCCAGCATATGATATTGTTATAACATATGAAGAAGATTTTAAACAAGTTCAGAGACCACAAAAAATCAGACAGATACCAAGAAGATTTGCAGAGTTTGACATGTTGCAAGATACTGAGATAGACTCTGAAGGGGAAGTCATTTAGGGTTCCATATTGGTAGACTCTGAAATAGTGAGTACCGAAGGAACTCTCAAGAAGAAAGTGTGGATGAGGTCCATGAAAGAAGAAGTTGAGACTATAAAAAGAAACAAGACTTAGGCATTGACTGAACTTCCAAAGGACAAGAAATCCATCTGTGTAAGATAGGTTTACAAGTTGAAACTGAAGTCAGATGGATTAATTGGCAAATACAAAGCAAGGTCAGTAGCTAGATGATTTTTACAGAAATTTAGTTTAGAATACTTTGAGGTGCTTGCACCTGTAGCTAGACATGAAACAATCAAACTGATAACTTTTATAGTTGTTAATAGAAATTGGCCTCTGATACGTGTAGATGTGAAATCTGAATTTCTTAATGGTCTTTTACAATAGGAAGTTTATGTATCACAACCTTCTGAATTTGTGAAAAAGAATCAGGAAGAAATGGTGTACAAGTTGCATAAAGCCTTGTATAATCTAAGATAAGCTACTAGAGCCTGAAATCTGACAGTTGATTCATTTTTTAAGCTTCAAGAGATGAAGTATGGTGTTTACGTTCATCTTACATCTAATAGGAATATGATTTTGGTGTGTCTCTATGTTGATGAGATATTGTTATCAGGGAGTTGTTCAGAAAAGATAGCTAAGTTCAAGAATGTGCTGATGAATGAGTTTGAGATGACTGATCTAGAAAATATGACATATTTTTTAGAGATGGAGATTATGTAATCTGATAAAGGTATAATCTTGCATCACCTGAAGTGTGAACTTGAGCTTCTTAAGAGATTTGAGCTAACAAATTGCAAGTCTGCAATCACATTTGCTGAAACAAATCACAAGTTGGATTCTTATGTTAAGGATGATGGTGTAGATACTATAAGTTTTAAATAGTTTGTAGGCTCATTGAAATGGATCATTGAAATATATTTGTAACACTAAACCTGACATTTGTTATGCAGTTAAAATTATGAGTAGATTTATGAACAGACCAAAGTGGTCACATTAACAAGCTGCTGTCAGGATACTGAGGTACATTAAGGGGACTCTAAAGTATGAAGTTCTATTCCCCTTTGATGCTAAATTTGATTCATATCTGATATGTTATTCAGATTTCGATTAGTGTAGAAACAAAGTTGACAGAAGAAGTACTTCTGGATATTTCTTCAAATGTCTAATAGGTCTTATTTCTTGGTGCTCCAAGAAGAAACTAGTGGTTGCATTGTCAACCTATGAAGCTAAATACATTGTCGATACTTTGTCTGCTTGTTAAGTTGTGTGAATTTTGGACTTGCTGCAGGATCTGAAGATCAAGGTAAGCAAGCTTGTGAAGTTGATAATTGACAACAAATCAGCTATAAACCTTACCAAGAATTCAGTATTGGAGAAGCAAGCACATTGACACAAACTTCCATTTTCTGATAAACAAAGTTCAAAGTGGAATGCTTGAAGTTGTTCACTGTAACACTCAAAAACAACTGGCAGATGTGTTGAACAAAGCAATCAAGACTGAATATTTTATCCAAATAAAAGATAGAATTGGTGTTGTTGATTTTAGTTCTGAATTCGAATTAAGGGATAGTATTGAAGTGTAATCCCAATCCAGTAAACATTTTATTTAAGTGTCATTTAAGAATTTAATTTGAGATGTATTTTAATTTGACAACTCAGTTTATAAATGTGTATAAATCCTGAACTTTTGTTTAATTAAAGTATCAATCAATTGTAATAGAATTTTTAGTAGAAATTAGTTACAGATTTACATTCTCTTTCTTCCATTTTCATCATCTTTTTTCTTATGCACCAACCCTTGTCACCCTTAAAAACCCTATCATATGACCATAGTTCATATACATAAATAAATAAATAACAAAAATGTACAAGATCGTACCAAAACCCCGAAAGAAAAAGACAAAAGCAAAAATAACTAAAAAAAACCAATATCAAGAGAGATCCAATTTATCCCTCAAGAACTCATTCTTTGTAAAGAGTGGGAGTAACATTCCATCAAAATAAAATAAAAAATGAGGAATGCTAACTTGGACTAAAAAAACATATTTATTAAAAAATTGTATTAAAAACATTAATAAAAAATTAATTTTTTTACTTTTATTAAAAATAGTGCACAATTTTTAAAATTTTATTTTTCCATTTAATTCTTAACTTATCCTCTAATATTACCCACAAAAAATTTATCACCCTAACATTACCCATAAAAAGTTTATCAAAAATTAGTCGTGACCAAACTTTGTCATCTTATCCGCATACGTACCCATCATACAATTTCCACGTCTATTTTGAAGTTTCCAGGGAACAATTGTTTAGTCCTCAAATGTAAAACTTAAATTATTATCATATCAAATGTGAATTTTGGACTTGCTGCAGGATCTGAAGATCAAGGTAAGCAAGCTTGTGAAGTTGATAATTGACAACAAATCAGCTATAAACCTTGCCAAGAATTCAGTATTGGAGAAGCAAGCACATTGACATATACTTCCATTTTCTGATAAACAAAGTTCAAAGTGGAATGCTTGAAGTTGTTCACTGTAACACTCAAAAACAACTGGCAGATGTGTTGAACAAAGCAATCAAGACTGAATATTTTATCCAAATAAAAGATAGAATTGGTGTTGTTGATTTTAGTTCTGAATTCGAATTAAGGGATAGTATTGAAGTGTAATCCCAATCCAGTAAACATTTCATTTAAGTACCATTTAAGAATTTAATTTGAGATGCATTTTAGTTTGACAACTCAGTTTATGAATGTGTATAAATCCTGAACTTTTGTTTAATTGGAGTATCAATCAATTGTAATAGAATTTTTAGTAGAAGTTAATTACATATTTACATTCTCTCTCTTTCATCCTCATCATCTTTTTTCTTATGCACCAACACCTATCACCCTTAAAAATCCAATCATACGACCATATCTCATATACATACATAAATAAATAAATAAATAACAAATAAATAAATAAATAACAAAAATGTACAAGATTGTACCAAAACCCCGAAAGAAAAAGACAAAAACAGAAATAACTAAAAAAACAATATCAAGAGAGATCCAATTTATTCCTCAAGAACTCATTCTTTGTAAACACGGAAGTAACACTCCATTAAAACAAAATAAAAAACAAAATAAAAAATGAGTAATGCTAACTTATATTAAGAAAATATATTTATTAAAAAATCGTATTAGAAACATCAAAAGTTAATTTTTTTTATTTTTATTAAAAATAATGCACAATTTTTAAAATTCTATTTCTCTATTTAGTTCTTAACCTATACTCTAATATGGAAGTTTTACCCCATACCCCTACACTTATACCTATACCCCTACATTAAAAAATTTTGGACCAAAATATCCTCGTATAAAAATTTATTATTTTTTAATTTTTTTTATATTTTTTTATTTGTTTACCGGAAGACTTTTTGGAAGTCTTCCGGTTCACATTTTTTTAATATGTTTATCGGAAGTCTTCCGGTACATATTTTTTTCATTTGTTTACCGGAAGACTTTTTGAAAGTCTTCCGGTTCATGTTTTTTTTTAATTTGTAATTAATATTTAAGATTTATTAATTTTATATAAAGATCAATTTAGTAAATTTTTGAATATTATACTTAAAATATAAAAATTCTATAAATAGAGAATCATTTTCAGAATATTTTCTATTTACTATAATTATTAGAATACTAGGATTAAAATCATTTATTTTAAATGATCATAATAGTAGAATTTTCTCAAATATCTTATTAATCTTAAACATTAATAAATAAAATAAATTTAAATATAAGATATAAGTTTATATTATTCAATATATTTAATCAAATGAAAACATATGTGATAAATAAATAATGTATTTTAACTTAAAATGATCACAATAAGTTAACTTGCAAAATAATATAAATAATAAATTAATAATGTATTTTATTTAAAATAATCACAATAATAAAATACGCAAATAATGTGTTTTATTTATAGGACTGATATAGTTTTATTGATTATTTAATTTTGAATACTACTATGAATATAGTATTTAATCTATACTTTAGAACTCACATAATTATAAATATAAAAAATATTGTTTTATTACCCATATTTTTATTTAATTAAAAAAAATAAGAATATATATTTATTATTTGTTTTTCATTTTTGTTTGATCTTTTTAATTATTTCACTTTATTTAATATTTTTAATAAAATAAATAATATATTTTATTTAAAGTAAGCACAGTATAGAATATGCAAAAAATTTATAAATAAAAAAAAGATCAAACGAAAATGAAAAACAAATAATAAATTTATATTCTTATTTTTTTTAATTAAATAAAAATATGGATAATAAAACAATATTTTTTATATTTATAATTATGTGAGTTCTAAAGTATAGATTAAATACTATATTCATAGTAGTATTTAAAATTAAATAATCAATAAAACTATATCAGTCCTATAAATAAAACACATTATTTGCGTATTCTATTATTGTGATTATTTTAAATAAAATACATTATTAATTTATTACTTATATTATTTTGCAAGTTAACTTATTGTGATCATTTTAAGTTAAAATACATTATTTATTTATCACATATGTTTTCATTTGATTAAATATATTGAATAATGTAAACTTATATCCTATATTTAAATTTATTTTATTTATTAATGTTTAAGATTAATAAGATATTTGAGAAAAGTTTACTATTATGATCATTTAAAATAAATGATTTTAATCTCATTGTATTCTAATAATTATAGCAAATAGAAAATATTCTGAAAATAATTCTCTATTTATAGAATTTTTATATTTTAAGTATAATATTCAAAAATTCACTAAATTGGTTTTTATATAAAGTTAATAAATCTTAAATATTAATTACAAATTAAAAAAAAATATGAACCGGAAGACTTCCAAAAAGTCTTCCGGTAAACAAACGAAAAAATATGAACCGGAAGACTTCCAAAAAGTCTTCCGGTAAACATAAAAAAAAAATGTGAACCGGAAGACTTCCAAAAAGTCTTCCGGTAAACAAATAAAAAAATATAAAAAAGTTAAAAAATAATAAATTTTTATACGAGAATATTTTGGTCCAAAAATTTTTAATATTGGAGTATAGGTAAAAGTGTAGGAGTATGAGGTAAAACTTCCCTCTAATATTACCCACCAAAAATGTATCACCCTAACATTACCCATAAAAAGTTTATCAAAAATTTGTCGTGACCAAAGTTTGTCATCTTATCCGCATACGTACCCATCATACAATTTCCACGTCTATTTTGAAGTTTCCAGGGAACAATTGTTTAGTCCTCAAATGTAAAACTTAAATTATTATCATATCAAATGTGTATTTATGCAGCGATTCGTTAAAAATTTTTTTTTTTAACTATCATCGTTAAACCTTTTAAAAAAAAAGTGTTTTGTAGTATATTAATATCTCAAAAACTATAGTAAAAAATAAAAGTATATTTATAAAAATGTAGATACTATTATTTGTTCATCTTAAGTACTGTGAAGAAAGAGGAAACATAGAGAGAAATTTAGAAGAAAGATGATGAGAAGCATTACAAACAATTTGGTTTCAAATATTGGCTGCAATAATACTAGAGCAACACCCCATGCCAATGCACCCCAGCCTGACCAATACCTAACTGCAATATAACAAAATAGGTATTATATACCGATATCGATCTTTTTCGTTAATATATAAACTTTCAACTCGACTGCGAATTTCGTTAAAATTTGTATTCGTTAAAACGTAATTATCAGTGTAACTTTAGTGCAATTTGATCCCTCCCGAATAAACAAAAAAGCTCTTAGGCCATCAACCAACTAAAAGTGGTAGTTTCCTTCAAACAAAAAAGTTGCGAAATTGAAACCAAAATTGAGACCTTCATCATCTTGATGGCCTTGTCAAAAAGACAAGTGCTATCTATGACTTACTGAAATCGAACGGAAATGTCTTTTGAATTTGTGCTTTCAAAGAAGGTGATGAAGGGCGCGAATCTGAATCGATGAGGAATGACTTCAAATGTCTGGCGAATTCTTTGGACTTTTCAATGTTCAATGCATGTCCTGCATTCTTGATGATCACCATTTGAGCGTTTTCACCTATATGACTGTTTCAAAGAGGAGACGAGTTTGTGCTAACAAGTTTAGTAAGATGCACGCGAATTCGACGTAAAATGTAAGTAGCAACATGAATGAAGTTCCATTGAGTTGAAATATTATCACCTTTTTAATCTGTGGCCTAATTCCAAAGGGAATATCTGATCTTGTTCACCCCACATGATTAGAGTAGGAAGCTTCAATGAAAAACCATAACGTTATCAATATTCAAAGGTGAATCATATAAATTGTAATGTACTTGCTGGTTTGTGTGTATGTGTCTCAATCATTGCATTCCAAATTGAAAGATATATGGTAAACATTTGAGAAAATTCACATTTTGTAGTACCGAATAGCATCAACACCTCCGAATAAATGTGTGTCTAATGACACCAACACGACACTAATTACGTTTAGGTTATTCATTTTTTTCAAGAGATAGGAATTCTCTCAAACATAAGTTTGTGCTCATTCAATACAAATATCCAACCACAATCTAAAACAAGGACAGCAATGACATTTGGACCATATCTACTAGGTTTGAAAATTAGATGTATATTTAAGAATAATTATATATTTTTATATATACCTGTTTGATCTTTGGAAGGTTGGAAAGGTGTCTATCTTTTAGTATTGCCACAAGCAATTCCTTCTTTTGTTCAATGTAATCTCTGCACATAACCTGTCAAAATCAATAACCACAGTCATGATAAAATCATTATAAGAGTCATGTGATAAACCAGAAACACCAACACCGATACAAACCCTAGACAAAACACTAATGTGTAAACACAAGTAATTAATTGAAAAAATTAATGCCCAACTGAAATAAAAATGTGTCAATGTCAGTCTAATATTTAAATATGGAGAAGTGTCTGGTACTAGAAGTGTCAGTACTACCCAAGTGTCAGTCTAATATTCAAATATGCAGAAGTGTCAGTACTACAGGTGTCTGTCTAATATTCAAATATGCAGAAGTGTCGGTACTACAGGTGTCGGTCTAATATTCAAATATGCTGAAGTGTCGGGACTACACAAATGTCTACCTAATATTCAAATATGCAGAAGTGTCAGTACTACATGTGTTTACCTAATATTCAAATATGCAGAGGTGTCTGAACTAAACAGTTGCCTACCTACCTAATATTTAAATATGCTGAAATATGCAGTAGCAGAGCTACACATGTCGGTGTAATATTCAAATATATAAAGTATAGATGTTTATCTAACATTCAAATATGTAGAACTGTTGCACGGTCTAATATTCAAATATGCAGAAGTTTGGGTGCTACGCTGTCTAATATTCAAATATGCAGAAGTGAGGGTGCTAGAGAGATCATATTTAATTATAGGAAAAGAGAGAAGCATTGATACATACCCGAATGAAATCTTCAAGGAAATAAGAAGGCACAACCCTAGCAGGTTTAACAAAAGAGAACCTCATCAATTCCCTAAGCTTATCAGGAGTTTGAGGCAACAAAATACTAGAAGCATCGTCCAAACTAGAAACCCTAAACAACCCATTTTTCATATCAATCTCTTCCAAACAAACACCTGCACAACACAAAACCAACTTCTCCACCACCTCAGGAAACTGAGCAACCAAACTATACCCAACAAATCCACCATAGCTTATCCCAACCAAGCTCAACCTCTTAACACCATGAGCCTCCATGAGTTTCTTCAAACACACAGCTTGAAAAGACTCTGTCCTCTCAGGCCGTGAAGTGAAAGATCCACCAAAGAAAAGAAGATCAGGAACATACAAATTGAAATGCGGGATGAAATGTCGAAGATGTTCACCGTATTGCCACATTGCATTGGCACCAAAACCGTGAACAAGAACAAGTGTTGGTTTAGATGGATTATGCAATTTGGGCACCCAACAATGCATGATGGTTCCGTCCCCGAGATCCGTGACTGCTGACCGGAGACCGGCGACGGAGAAGGTATGACGGTATAACCAGTCTCTGGAAGCGGTGAAACTGAAGCATTTTGAAAATCTTGTCAACATGGAAAAATAAATTTTAAAAAATGAAACTTTTTATGATTAATGTGATGGGTTATGAAGATTATGAAATGGGTTATAAAGAAATTCAAATGGATTTGTTGTTTCAATACGATGGTGGTGATGATCTGAGAAACAGAGGAAAACAGAGAAAAACAGGGAAAAACAGAGGATTTTGATTAATTTAATTTAAGATATTTTATTGATTGATTCATAGGATTGATCGATGGATGAATGTGGGAATTGGAGATGATGAGATAAGGCCAAGATAGAAGAACTGGAATTGGGATGCAATGATTTTGGAATTTCAATTCATGAAGCGGTTAGAAGCATCTTCTTTAACATTCTAATATTTTATATATATATATAAAAACAAGGCTAACATGGGCATGGACATCTGTTATTTCAAGTTTCACAAAAGTACAGATAATAACATTTTTAAAAAGAGAAATCATACAGATGATAACAAGTGTTGCATATATGTAAAGAAGTATAAACTTTAGTCCAAGACATGCATAAATGTATACTGTTTCAATTTTTATAGGTGGTTTTGCAATATCCAGAAATTTTGGTCATTAATCTATTATACCAAAAAAAATTAAACCATCTACATGATTCATTGTAATAATAAATTTTTCAAAAAGTTGTTATTTTTATGTATGTACTCTATTTGTAAGAGACTTATATAATTTGCGTTTTATTGGTTCTTTAAATAGAAATATTTTATAAAAAAACATCAAAAATATTAAATTTAGCACAAAATTTTATATAAAAAATTGTACAAAGGCAGTATAATTACTAAGTATAAATTTTCCATTAAAAATTTATAAATTTGATACATAGTTCAATACCTATAAATTAATATAATACTGCTTTCCGATTAAATTGTTTTAAACTTTTCATACATATAAAAAAAACATATATATTAAAGATATAAAGTTAATTTTATATGAACAAATTAAAAGTAATTTTGTAAAATCATCATTAAAATTATTGAAAAATAAATTTAAAAATTTTAAAAATAAAAACTAATAAATATTTGAAAATATAACTTAAAAAGCACTATCATTAAAATTTACGGTAAAACAATTTTCTTTAATAACATTGTGTTGGTATTCTTGCATCCCAAGGCATTGTAAAGGTGAAAGCTAAGAAGCCACTATGTTGTTAGCTTTCACGGCAATGTGGATATCTAACGTAAAAAATGGTCATATTAGGGCAATGTGGATATCTAAGGTAAACAAAAATGGTCATATTTATTGATATGCTCTGACCCTACAAAATAATTTTAAATTAATAATATAACATTTTTCTATTTTAACATTTCATACCAATTAATCTCTATTCATAATTCGGGGGTATTTAATTATTTATAATGATAGTAGTTCAATTTGAAGAGGTCAATTTCTTTAACAATTCGGTACAAAAAATAATATGACATTAAGTTTGCTCTATTAATACAAGTAACTTCTTGAATGATAATCACTCGAAATATCTGATGTTCTGATAGCTTAAACAACATGAAAAAATGGTTAACAATAATAGATATGTGAAATATTCGTCTACAAAACTTTAAACTTTAAACCACTAAGTGTTTCCAAAAAACTACAAGCTTCGATAATATCTAAATTACTGTGCTTTTGGGTTGCCTTTCTTTGCATTTCCCTTCTTAAAAGACTTCTTCTGAGGTTTCAATTTGTTGCTTGATGAGGCCTTGGATTTATCACTCTTCCTGTTTTTCTCTTTCTTCACATTGTGCACTGTGACAGCCTAGAAGAATACGGAGTACATTATGAAAAGAACAAAATAAAACAGCAAGCAAAACGTTATAACAATGGAAATCAATGTCACTAGTTACTAGATGACTTGAAATGAATGTACCTTGTTAACGTTGAGTATATCATGGTTATTCTTGGACATGATCTTGTTCAATATTTTTTCAGTTTGCTCCCTCTCAAGTGATCCGATTCCTGTTCCTTCTGCCACTGGCAAGAACTAGATGTAAAGAGAACAAAAGGAAGCTAATCAGCAAATTTAATGACAGATAACTGTTTGTACACATAATAATATAGCTGCTTTTACATGGATAAGATTAAGATAAACTAATTTCTTCTATAGTGCACATAATAATATAATGCACACCTTTCGGTATTTTCCTTTATGTTGTGCAGGCTTTTCTCCTGGCAATTTCTTGTCAAATTTCCCACCACTAGCTGTGGCAGTTGCTGCTATTCCTGCTACATTGCCCAATTCATCCTTGGTAGCTTTCTTTGGTGCTGCCTGGGTTCCTGTTATGGGCAAAGATGTAGCAGCCAACTGAACATGGCTGCATAGGAAACTATTAGATCTCATTCCAGAGTGTTTGTTACAGTCTTACAAGTGTAAAACAATGCAAAGAAATTAGAGCGAGGTCGCAACAGATTATAGCATGAGTAGTTCTATGTAACAGCTTCTTTAGGCCAGCTAGTGTTTTGTATATTGAGCACTATATATTAAATTTTTGATGGGCTTAATTGGTTATTTCTTCCCACACATTGAACAAATGAAGGAACCATAACTTGGTACATATTCAATTTGGCCATGACAGTACATAACATGATTTTAACTAGGTCGAAAAATGCATGCTTAGTTTAAGGATCAGGGTTAATTGGCTCTTCCTATGTAAGTTGAAAAACCTATAACATAATTAATTTGACACATAGCAGCAACTAAATTGAAACCCATATTATGGCAATCAAACATGCATTTTTTTTACGCATGATGACATCAAATTTAGCACCCAATCACGTCTCTAAACACCACTTTTCTATTTTTATATCAATTTTATGTTTCAAAACTCATCAAAGCTAAGTTTTTTTGTTTGAGAAACGTTATGGGTGTAATCCATTTTTCTAGCAGCTACCAACCCATGGACCCTTCGTCCAGAGAATGGCTATTTTTCGTAGTCTGTGAGAAATGGAATGCAAACACTTCATTATCAAATATTTATAGAAAAAACAAGAATTATTAGGAGAATTCTATTTAGCTATTTAAATTTAGCACTGAGATAAAGACACTTCAGGTTTTGATGGAACCAAAGAGTGGAGTATCAAGTTTAGAAATAAAAGAAGGCTTTTTTTATATTCTCTTTGACAGTTCATTGTATTCTATCAGCATGGGAGGTTACTTATGTTTGGAAAAATAGAGGGGATGGCAATTGCATTCACACAAACCTCGGGGGAGATTATAATAACTTTCCTATACAATAAACTGCATGCACAATTACGAGCATATGATGATGGATAGATACAGATAGAATTCCATCATGCAACAAAAAATTCAAGGCAAGTTGTAAATGGTTAAGAGAGCAACCTGGGCAAAGCCCCAAACTTTGCAGCATTCTTCAAGTTTTGTAGCCGATTTTTCTCCTGTTTATCAACTCTCCCCTTTTTGTTTTCTCTTCTTTTAGCAAAAGGATCCTCATCTGGATCTGCAAAATGTTACAATACTATTATCGGTATAGCACCTTATAGCTTTGAATAGAGTACAAACAAAACAGTAAAAATGGGAAGTCTCAGTATGAATTTTTTTATGAAATCGTGAAAAGTAACACATTTAATGTTAAATTAGTCTGAAAAATAATAACAGCGCAGAGGTTCTTGTGTATCATTTGTAAGTGATTTGAAATAAATACAACTAAACTTCAATCAAACTTGATCTAGATTATCACTAACACAAATATTTATGTCCAAAATACAAAATTTAGTTCAACAAGATAAATTACCCTACAAAAAACTAATATCTATAGATCAGAATTCCAAATTTTGAAGCCATAACCGAGGGATGTACATTGCATAGATGCATGATATACTACTCTTGAAAGCTAAGAAGGTGACTTTCATGTTATGATTAAGCATTTGCAACTACAAAGAAGGAAGAAAAAAAACAGCTGGTGAGGGAATGCATATATACAATTATTTACCATCAGTTGGTTTAGCTTCAATAATAGGTATAGCTTCTTCATCATTGGCACGGTCATACCCATGTCTGCGTTTCCACGTTCCAGATTGCTCATCAAAAACAACTTTGTCTTTCTTCCTATTCTTAATGCCTGCAAAATAATACATAATTAAAGTTTCCGCAAGTAAACTTTCTTTTGGGCAACCCTAACCCAATTCAAATCAGAAAACACAAAGCAGTGGGACAAGCAGCGAGAAGCAGCTAACCTTTCTTTTGTGCAAAAGTTTCCCATTTAGTAGGAGGCTTGGGCCTTGGGAACTAAAAACATTACAAAACTTCATGAGCAAATGATTCCACTGGTTAACAATAATAATAACAATGAAACTGAACAGAGAAAGAACGATTAATACATGTTTTTCTCTGGGTAATCTGGTGGTTGGTGGAGGCAATTTAACAAGGGGTCCATCAATATCTTCTGTTGATGGCAAAGTAAAGAGAGAATCAGCTATAGCTTGAACTAACTCAGTACCTTTCTGTAAACACTCATTCACCAGTTCAACCCTAATAAACGAATTAGGGTTAGAAAATAAATTAAAAATTGAAAATCAAAATAAGAACAAGAAGAACGGGGAGGAGGAAGGAACCTGGATTGTTGTTGGGAAGGAAAAGGATGATGAGAGTCGAACGCCATTAGGTTACCGAGGTCGACCTCGAAGATTTTCTCACCTTCCATCTCCATCTCCATCTCCTACTCCTTCAGAGTTCAAACGAATCACAGAACCCTAACCAAGGAACAGCTATGGAAAAGGATGAGTGGTGAAGAAGATAAATTCACTATACGAACCAGCGGCGTAGTTCAGTTTCAATGGCGGCGTAGTTCAGTTTCAATGGCGGCGTAGTTTCAGTTTCAATGCAGAACTCAAACTTTGCAAACTGACATTATGAAATAAAAATGAACTATTTAGTAGTAAGAACTAAAGAGCATAAATTGAATAAATAAATAAATTAATAATAATAATTTTTATCATCATATCATATCATTAGAATTTCTGCATTATTTCTTGCATAATAATATTTTTGGGTAAATATTCTTTAATAAAAATTAGAAATTAAAATTAACCTATTTTATTTTTTAAGTATAAAAATAATCTACTTTGCTTTTTTATAAAAAATCTACTTTGTTTTTTTTTACTTTATTATAAATAAATAAAAATTACAAGCAAAAAAAAAAGGAAAAAAAAGCATGAAATTATTTATAAAATAAAATTTCACTGACATCATATAGTAAGAGAGTGGTGGCTTCAACGAGAGGCTCTGCAAATGATCGTTACTTAATACTTTTAATCAGCACATGCATTGCCCTCTCTAAGAGTATGAAATATTTGAACTCGTCATTGTCTAGAGATAAGTTCTTTTAGTGTTGTGAAGAATCGCGGCATAATGATGTCAAATATTGTCAGACTCTAAGATAAACTTTATAGCAGAGTTGGAGTTAGAATAAGACATCAAGTCTTTGATGTCAAGTTCTCAAATCATATGCAAATCATGATATAGCGCTATCAGCTCAGCATGAGTGATGTTAGAATAACAAATATTACCCGCACAACTATGAATTCAAGCATTATCAGCATTTTCAATCAATCCACCAAAATCTGAGACGTCGGGATTACAGAAACTCTTGGTGTTGTGAAAAACGATACCTTGAAACAAAGTATAAACGATTTCTTTATGATCAAGAAATACACAAGGGTTAGGGTTAACGGAAAAACAAATAAGAACGACAACAAAGATTGGTTATAACTGTTATTTTTTATTTTCTCTTTAAACAGATTACAAGTACTCAAGAATAACAAATAATTTTCTCACCCTAAATAGGATTTGCCACACTTAAGATGAGAGACTAGTATGCTATTTATAATAAACCTAACATACTAAAATAATGGGATTAATAATTACTTATTTCAAGTTAACTTAGGGTACAAGCTAACTTAAACAATTGGATCTTTAACACAAGGCTCAATTCGACAACTACATACTAGAACACATTTCGGCTACAACATGTAGGTCTTCGATGTAACACTCTTTCCTACCCCACGAATATTATGGAAAAATAATCAAATTTATCAGAGTAAAATTTTAAACATTATAAATCACCTCAAAGGGTGTACATTTCTCAATAAATTCAAATTAAGGTCAATGTTCTATAAGCAACGGGTTTTCTCAAAATTACTCAAAAATGCTCAATTGACAGCAGAACTCAAAAATCAAAATCCAAAGTTTTCTTTTCACCGCAAGGAAATCAACATAACAAAAACTCAATAAAATATAGTTTGACTCAAGGACCCCAACCCGATGTTACACTATCAAAGCAAGACCCTCTAATTCAACCAAAAGCCAAAAACTCCAAAAAGTCATCGACGACATCCACAGCTAAAACTGACCATCTGCGCGTTACCCGCGTAACAGTTGCATTAAACTCGACGGTTTCTCTGATGTTCAATTTTCGACTTCTGACAAGTCAAACAAGAATACACAAACTCTGCAGTTTCTTTCTTCCTACTAAGCCACCAAAATACTTTCCTCAAATCTTGATACATCTTAGTAGCACATGGATGAATACTCAATCCACTATGATTTTCTTCCTCAAGAATACTTTTTTTTAACTCAACAATATCTGGAGCACAAAATCTATCACGACATCTCATGATACATTATTTTCATTAATCCGAAAATCACCATTTCGACCTTGATTGATCAAAGTCAATCGATCTACCAAACTCAAATCAGGTTTCTAACCTTATCGAATCTCATCATAATACCACTAGTAAGCTTCAACATACCAAGCTTAACTCCATAAGAAATCTCTTCACAAACCAAACTCATATCTCAAAATTGCTCAATCATTTCCAAATCTCTTACCATCACCATCGACATATGTAAAGATTTCCAAATCAATGCATCAGCTACCACATTTTCTTTAACGGATGGTAATTCAAACCAAAATCATAGTCTTTCAGAAGTTCTAACCATCTCCTTTGCCTTGCATTCAATTCTTTCTGATCGAAGAGATACTTCAAACTCTTATGATCACTAAACACCTCAAATCTCGAACCAAACAAATAATGCCTCCAAAGTTTTAACACAAATACAACAGCGGTCAATTCTAAGTCATGCGTCGGATAATTCCTCCCATGCACTTTAAGTTACTTTGAAGCATAAGCTAAAACTTGTTGATGTTGCATTAACACACCTCTCAATCCGATCAACGAAGCATCACAATATACAACAAATGGTTCTGTCGGATTCGGCAAAATTAAAACATGAGCTGCTGTCAGCCTTCTCAAAAGCTCTTGAAACTTTCTTCATACTTTGCATCCAAAACAAAAGCTTGAACCTTCCTAGTCCACTGCGTCAACGGAAAAGATAACTTGGAAAATCTTTCAATGAATTTTAGATAATAATCTGCCAACCCAAGAAACTTCTAATCTCAAAAATAGATTTTGGAGCTTCCCATTGCGATACAGCTTCAACCTTCGACAGATCAACTGCAATACCTCTACTCGAGATCACATGGCCAAGGAACCTCACTTCTTTTAACCAAAAATTACACTTAGAAAGTTTAGTATACAACAGCTTCTCTTTCAACACTGATAACACAGTTTTCAGATGCTCAGCATGATCCTCTTAACTCTTCGAATATATCAAAATATCATCAATGAACACAACCACAAACTCGTCCAAATACGGATGGAAAAATCATGTTTGTGTACTCCACAAATACACCTAGCGTATTAGTCACACCAAATGGCATCACAAAATACTCATAATGTCCATACCTTGTTCTAAAAGCAGTCTTCTGAATATCTTCAGCCTTCACACGAATCTGATGATACCCAGATCTCAAATCTATCTTACTAAACACACTTGCAACAACCAATTGATCTAGAAAATCATCAATCATTGGAAGTGGATACTTATTCTTGATGCACCCCACGGTGACACACTCGGACAAATGAATCTCCTCTCAAGCAGATCTTCAAGTTGTCTCTTCAACTTCTTCGATTTCGATGTGGACATATGATATGGAGCCATCGATACCGGACTAGTTCCAGGAACTAAGTCGATCGTAAACTCCACTTCACGTTCCGGTGGTAAATCGCTTATCTCATTAGGAAAAACTTCCGAGCAATCACAAATAATTGGCAAACCACCAATTCCCCACTTTCATTAACACTCAAAGTTTCCATCAAAATAAATATCTCAGCACCATCCAGCACCGACTCATCAAAACAATCTGTAAGCACTTAGCTTAACTCAACACAATTCACTACACACACCATCTAAGCTTGCAAGATACGTTTATTCCATCAAACATGATCCCATCTACTATCAACAAGATATTAAGGGTGATCAGTTCCTCAATTTGTCAATAGACAGCCGAAAATCATGATGGAGCATAAATCATCTTTACTAAACTAAAATAGCATTCAACAACATTGTCACACCCTCATTTTCACCTTTAGCCTTTATACCCTACATTCACCATATCGTACATCGTTCTATTGCATATCGAGCATGTGGGTTCACAAGGTACGGATTGGATCGGTTTGTTATTTTCCATTTTTAAATGAGATAAACGTCCTATCATGGAATGCATGGAAGAAAAGGTTAATCACCTAAGGTTTGATCTAAGATGGAAAGTCTACTCATGTAGATTCCTTCAAGGAGAAGTTACTTGAAAATATTGGGATATTCAAGATAAATATTCATAATGAACATGAAATGCAAGGCCAAATTCAAGTTTGCTTCATTCAATGTTGTTTCAAATTCTTGGTCAAGTGGAGTTCAAATTTGCAAAGTATGAGTCAAGATCACAAGTGCATAATTTAAGACTTCATCCATTTCAAGTTTAATGGTAGGAGAAAAATCCGTCATGCAAAAGTCAAGATCTATGAATTTAAGATTAGAGGCAAGAATGTGACAAAGAGAAATTTTATGACATTACAAGAATGTCATGTGTTACAAGATTTCCAACTCTAAATAATGTTTAGAAACTAATCTATTTCTAATCTTCATTCAAGTTTCTAATCAAATTCATGCCAAGATCAAGACAATGCATGCTTGGCCAATGGTGGTTTTAATGTGATCCAAAGCAGCCCCATGCAAGAAATAACAAGTTGCCTCATGTCACAAAATATGCATGTCACAAGACCAAGGAAATGAACCCACAATGATGCATTTATATACTAAATATCAGATTTTTCAAAATGCTGTCAAAAGGGTAGTAGCATTGACCACAAGAGCTGTCAAGACACAAGCCAACAAAAGGGATGCAAGATACAAAGTGTAGCAGAAAAAAAGACAGCAATGTAGAGGGCTGTAGAAAAAGACAGCATGGGAAAGTAGTGCAGAAAAATGCAGCATAGCCATATACATGGAAATGGAAAGAAAGAGAGTGACATGAGGAAAGGTGGTAAGAGACATTACCCCATGAAAAAATTCTGATATGTGGGGTGAAGAGAAAACCCTAGAAGGGAGAGATAAGAAGGAGGGGGCTGTAAACAAATTCAGGGACTCTTCACACATTCAACATCCACACACATTGCAAAAACCAGAAAATAGAGAGAGCAAGAGAAATCCTAAAAAAGCAGAAAAATAAAAAGGAAGAAAAATCAGAAAAAAGAGAGTGACATAGAAGCACAAGAGGACCATTGAGAAAGAGAACCTTTACAACATAGAGTGAAGAGCGGAGAGCACATCCAACAAAAATCAGTGGAGGACTTGCAAGAAAGATAGAAAGCTTTTGGGTATCCATTTCAAACCTTTCTCTCTTTACTTTTTGCTTTATATTCATTTTATTTCCTCTTTTATATGTTGTTGTACTGAGTATATCATGTAATGTTCTAAAGGGATCAGGAAACCATTTTTAAGAACCAACAGAAAGGGAAGAAAACCATAAAAGACAGCAAAAAAAACAGCAAATATTGCATTTTTCGCTTCAGGTCGCGGCGCGAACATGCCAGAATCAGAATGAAACTTTCCCAGTTCGCGGCGCGAACATGCAAAAAACAGATTGTTCACTTTTCTCAGTTCCCAGCGCGAACACCCTTCGCGGTGCAAACTGATCAGTTTGTTTACTTTTTTGCTGTTTTTACCTTAAAAAAAAATTTCAAGGAGTTCGCGTTTTTTTTTTGCATGTCTCGATTTTTTTTAGCCAACTAACCCCATATGTTTGTATGATTTTAGTGTGAGTATTGCTATTGTCCTTGTTGACTTTTGATTCCAAAAAGACCATTTTCAAAAGCAAACTCTCTATTTTATCGAGTCATTTTCAACCTTGTAAGTCGGCCGCCTTGTGCATCCGCCATCGACCTTGTTCGTATCACCTCAAATACTTTTACAAACAATAAACTTTGATCCAACATCAAGTGTTTCTCTTTTCTCATAAAAATCCAAAACACAATAACATAAACGATTAGAATTATGCACCACGAACTTTAAAGTGGTGGAGAAGGAATGATAATGGAATCCTCCTACACTCGTTCCGAATGTTTTGAATACAAGGCGCTCGACTTGGTTATTCGAGACATTCACCTCTATCCAAAGTCTTTTGTATAATCCTAGTCCAGAATAAATTCTTCCCTAAGAAAAACCTAAAAACAATATCAACTCATCAAACTTCTTTTGCCTTAGGGCGTCAATCCGAAAACCCTTTTTCAAGGTATAAAATCAATCAATACACAATTATTTCTTAAGTGGCCGAACTACGGCTGCTCTGATTTCTCACACAAGTTGAGAATACGTAGGCATAGGATTGCGATGATCCTAGCGAGCACAATTTTCTTTCTTTCCCATCTTTAATTATCCATACCCTTTACCCAAGGACATGTTACGTCCGTTCTACCGCAAACAGGTAACACATAAGACTCTAAGAGCGAGTCGTAATACACTTAATTGCTAGAATGCGCATGATATCATCGTCCACCCAACGTCCCGTTTTCCACCGTAGTCCCATGAACTACGAATGCTCTGATTCTTCACTTCATACAAGTGAATATACGTAGGCACAAGGGCCCCAATCCTTAGCGAGCACTCTAATAAATAAACCAACCCCTCTTTTCCTTAAACAAGCAAACTTTTAGAATAAAACACCCATTCACGCCAAACAACCTAGGAGGTTCCCATCGAGTACGATGGATGCGAGGGGGTGCTAATACCTTCCCCTTTGCATAATCGACTCCCGAACCCTAAGACTTGGTTGCGATGACCATGCTCCTTTCCCAAAGGTTTTATCGTTATTTCCCTTTCCCTCCGTGGGATAAATAAAATCCGGTGGCGACTCTGTGTCATTTTTCGCGTAGCGACAAACATACTGAGCCACCACTCCACACTTGAAGCATCTTGGAGAAGCACAAGCTTCTCCCCACTTGTTACAATCTCACTCCTGCAGACAAAGGTTAGAAAAACAAACGTGTACCGACAGTGTTTTAACACACATGTCGCATACTAGGGAACAAACAACATTAGGCAACCTGGCTGGATGGATCGACCTACTCTGATACCACTAATTTAACACCCTTTTCTATCCCACGAATATTATGGCAAAATAATCAAATTTATCATAGTAAAATTTTAAACACTATAAAATCACCTCAAAGGGTGTACATTTCTCAATAAATTCAAATTAAGGTCAATGCTTCGTAAACAACGGGTTTTCTCAAAATTACTCAAAAGTGCTTAATTGGCAGCGGAACTCAAAAATCAAAATCCAAAGTTTTCTTTTCACCGCAAGAAAATCAACATAACAAAAATTCAATAAAACATAGTTTGACTCAAGGACCCCAAACCGATGTTACACTATCAAAGCAAGACCCTCTAAGTCAACCAAAAGCCAAAAACTCCAAAAAGTCCTCAACGACATCCACGGCTAAACCTGGTCACCTGCACGTTACCCAGGTGGAGGTAACATTCGAACAGGCAGGGTGAGTAAAACGATTCATTATAATTAATAGAAAAGTAAATATATAAAATGGCGTCATCTTCATATCCAACATCATCAGAGTCATCAAGAAAAATATCAAAAGTCACAGTATTATAAAATACATCAAAATTGCTAAATAAGTGCAATGCAACATGACTCATGCATGTGGTACCAATTCGTCAAAATTTGATGGACACTAGGCCATCACTCTCCAAAGATCCCCATCAATAGGATCGATTCTATACAAGAACTGGAGCACATTAAATACCTCACATCCGCACAATGGGATTGAAGCCACAAACCCACTGGACTGAAGTTCTATAATCAACCACTAGACCGAAGTATGGAATGTTATGAATGCATGATGCATACGTCAATATCATCATCATAATAAAATCATTAGGTGTATCATCATTCATCAAAATCATCACAATAATCATGTCATCATAAAATCATCAAAGCCTCGTGAAATCAAAATCATAAATCATCACAATT
This sequence comes from Lathyrus sativus, assembly GCA_963859935.3. Lineage (NCBI taxonomy): Eukaryota > Viridiplantae > Streptophyta > Magnoliopsida > Fabales > Fabaceae > Lathyrus > Lathyrus sativus. The sequence goes on along the minus strand of OZ012735.1, from coordinate 12,862,338 downwards.
ACTTATGGGAATTCATTATACAGTCATGTATTATTCTCATAAAATTCACAATTATACTCACGGTAATTCATCAAGACAACATTGAACAAGAAAAAAATTCACGAAATAATGTTACGTTCACTGTGATGCTCGCTTTGCGAGTTTGGGGCGAATGTTCGCTTTGCGAACTCGCGATTACAGCAAATCGCTGCTACACAACAGTAGCAAAATCAGGCCAAAAGTCTATACAAATTCCTTCCCCAACGCCCAAAAACATCCCCAAATCATTCCTAAGGTACTACGGCAATAAAGGCACAAAATCTACGAATTATTAGGCCAATCCTGTATCCTATTTAACAACTCTAATTTCCATAAATTCTTACAAATACCCCAAGGTCATCATAGTCCTCACAATCACTTACCCTACAGGGTTAAACAACCTCAAAAACAGATTTGGCTACGAAGGCTTAATTTCCTCAGACTCAAAACTTCTTAAATTCTTAAATCGACTTTAAATACATTGAATCATATATTGAAAATAATGAAGGTAATACTCTTCATACTTAAACAACCTCAAAAACAGATTTGGCCACGAAGGCCTAATTTCCTCAAACTCAAAAACCTCATAAATTCTTAAATCGACTTTAAATATATTGAATCATATATTGAAAATAATGAAGGTAATACTCCCCATACTTAAACAACCTCAAAAACAGATTTGGCCACGAAGACCTAATTTCCTCAAACTCAAAAACCTCCTAAATCCTTAAATTGACTTTAAATACATGGAATTATATATTGAAAACAATGAAGGTAATACTCATCATACCTTAATTTGCCGATTCCAACCCTTTCTCCTTTGAGTTCTTGGAAACCTCACAAGACCTTGCCTCTATCCTCTTCCCTCAGAGCTCTGGCCTCTTTTTCTTCTCTTTTCACACTCTAACAAGAATGAATCATAATTTTCTCAAAATTTCTTTTTGTTAAACCTAACTTTGGGCCTTTAAATGAGCTTTCCAATTTCACTCTCACTAACTCCTCCTCAAATGTTCACTTTGCCCTTAAATTAACTTATATTTATTTAAATTAATAATAATACCAAATATATTCATATTATATACTATTATTTAAACAAATAACTCAAAATTTCATAATTTCCAATATTCACACCAACCACCGAAAATCACCAAAAATACAAATATTCATATTTAAATAAATTAAATAAATATTCCAAGAATTTGAGGTGTAACATTCGACAACAACATGTGAGTAGATTTCGACCGTATGCTAAACTAGAGTTCGATCCAATATCTCACAAATCTTCACCTTGGATCTAACTCTATAATATCAAGAAATTAACTAGTTTTCTTCATGCAGCTTTAACAACTGCATATAGTAGAAAAACATGTAGCTGGGCAACGCCTTGGTGATCATATCAACAGCATTATGATAAGTTAAAACCTTTAGCACTTGGACTTCTCCACGCTCGATTACTCCTCTAAAGAAATGCAGCCTCCCATCAATGTGCTTGGTTCGCTCATGACAGGTTGAATTTTTCGACAGGTGTATTGCACTTTGACTATCACATTTAATAGTGATAACTCAACCTTGAAGTTCCGGCTCCTTTACAAAACCCTCGAGCCACAATGCTTCTTTCACATCTTCAATTAAGGCGATATACTTCACTATTGTGGTTGATAAGGCAACAACCTTCTGAAGTGTTGCTTTCCAACTTATTATTGTGCCAAACATAGTGAACACATAACTAGCAACTTGGATGAAAGCCTCAGTGATTTCTTAATTTGAGTTTTCAGCAATTTTTCTAGCGAAACCATTAGTAGCCTCAACCATTACAACATCACTGGCGATGTTGTCAGCAACTTCGACCATGTTAACCATAGATGGTTCTGAATAGTGCACATAAGCAACAGGTAAAGGATCACAATCCACATTCATCTGGTTCTTTAACTTATCAGCAAATTTGAGTTTTCCTTCCTTGATGGCATTTTGAACGAGATCCCTGGAAAAAAACATTGAGATGTTTAATGGCCAAGAAAATTATGATACTTACAAAAACCTCTTTTTTCTCTGTTCTAAAGAAGGCGTTTTAGCACCAAGAGGCACTATCATCTTGCCATCTTTGACTAATAAATCAAATATTTCGTCACACTTGGTGATGTCGAAAGTACAGGTCTTTTTAGGGAACCTATTTTTTTCTCTGAATCGACTGGATTCTTTCCTTTTGGCGGTGTTAAAAATTTACAGGCGTAAGGTGGGCCTTGCTTTAATCCAACAAGGTCAATTTCACTTTCGTCGAAAAAAGAATTGACACTAATTTCCTGTTCATCTTCGTCAAATTAGACATCAGCTATCATCTCCTTTCTATTCTTGTTTACCCTAGCTTTTCCAGCCTTAAGTCAATCGACTTATCGAACTCTATCAGCCAACTGGACCATATCTCTCAGGTACTGGGTATCTAATTTCTTCCTAATTTAGTAGTCGAGGCCACTATCATACATTAAAAAATACAATCCTCGCGATGAACGCGGAAAAACATTTGATGGGTGATTCGCAAGTGCACGAATATCGTCAAAGTAATATAAAATATTATCGACCCCACAGAGACCAAACGTCAATCTATCGATTACTATTGTTACGGTGTTTATCTAAGGCAAATCAAATAAAGGATTGGGTTGTGCGAAATGAAAGTAAAGTGCGAAAATAAATTCAATAATAAAACAACAGGCATAGATGCAATTCATATAGCTACGTAGTATTCCAGATGTGTACATATAGGATTCCTTATGGGGTAATATTTCCTACTCATGAAAAGAACTAATTTAACGGGAACTGTCGCTTTCGCGTACTCAGAACCGAGTTTATCCCTAATCGACCCCTCTTATTGTCACTTATAAAAAGGTGTGCATTGCATTAGGATTAATAAACCTATTTTTAAGAAATATAGTTTCTTGACTTAGTCGAAAAGTATTTTAACCTAGAATTTCTAACAAAAAGAGGTTCTTGCGAACCGGACTTTAAATCCATAAACGCGTCCAAAAACAGTTTTAAAATCGATTTTCTTAAACATTAAAGATCCCTAATTGACTGAGCCAAGCGCTTTCGCTTCCTTGGAACATTCAAAACTAACCAAATTTATCTAAAGGTTGGACGACTTTCGATCTTACCCAACAAATTTTAAGTACAGAAAATAAGTGTTAAAAGTTAAAATAACCCTTAAGTAATTCTACCGACAATCGTGTGGAATACTAATTATAATTATAATCCTCGCATCCTAGCCCTTAAGATTTAGCCGGACATAGTAAATAAATGCGAGTAAATAAAGTGCGGATAAGTAAATAAATAAAGTGCGGTGCGAGAAATAAACGGTGCGAGAAATAAACGGCGCGGGAAATAAAGGCGGGTAAATAAATAAAAGGCAATAAATAGACAGAAACCTGCTCTAAACGAGAGGCTTTAAAATCTTGTACAACTGGAAGTAAAAAGACTCAATTAAAATGGCGACAGGTTTAACTTCTACCCAAGTGCTCCAAACTCAATTGCACAGTGTGATAACCCCCTCGATGTGAGAAGTTTATCACTTTACAATAGGTGAAATTTATGGCTTGAGTTCTGTTCTCTAAGCTTGGATGATTTCATTGTTCACTTGCAACTTGCCCAACATCACACCACCTGTCATAATTTCACAAACCATGCTCAAATCTCTGAACTGCTCAATTAGTTCCATTTCCTTCACCATCAAAGCCGACATATGAATCGTTTTTCTGCTTAAAGCATTGGCTACTACATTTGCCTTTCCTGGATGATAACTTAAGCTGAAATCGTAATCCTTCAAGAATTCTAACCATCTTCTCTGTCTCATATTTAGCTCTTTCTGATCGAACAAATACTTCAAACTTTTATGGTCATTAAACACCTCAAATCTCGAACCATACAAATAGTGCCTCCAGATCTTCAACACGAAGACTATCGCAGCCAGTTCAAGGTCATGAGTAGGGTAATTCCTTTCATGCACCCTCAACTACGCGAAGACTATTCTCATCTCTTTTCCGACAAAAAGAAAAGAAAACTCCCTCTTCTTTCTTCTTTTCACAACTCGAGAGAAAGTTTGTGGAGTGAGAGGTGAAGGGAATTTCAGGGGGCAATCGGAGGGAGGAAGGGTTTGGTTTGAGAGGGATGGCGATGGTTGTTTTCGACGGAGAACGATGATGATGGTGAGGGAGAGAATCAGAGGGGGATTGTCGTTTATAGGTTTCACGGCGGAAGGAAGAAGAAGGAGAAGGGTTTTATGGCGTCGTGAGAAAGACGAAGGTGATGGTGGTGTTTGGAAGAAGGGAAAGTTGATGATGGTGGTGGCGAGAAGAAAAAGTCGGAGGGTTTTTTTGAGCGATGATGATTGAAGGAGAAGGAAGAGTGAGGTTGGCGGCTAAGGTTTTGATTGAAGGTGGATTGGTGGCCGGTTGTGCATGGAGGCGACGTATAAAGAAAAGGGTGATGAAGACGAAGGGAGAAGGAGAGGAAAGGAGTTTGGCGACGATTATGTTTGGGGAAGAAGAAGACCCCTCCTTAAAACCCTAAATTCTCCCCCTTTTATTATCCACCCGTTCCTTTTTCTTTTTCTTTTTCTTTTTATATTAATTAATATTATTATTATTATTATTATTATTATTATTATTATTATTATTATTAAACAATATTACATTGTTATTTATAAATTACTAAATAAAATTTTAAAAAACAAAATAAGACAAATAAAACCACTACATGCCATGTGTCACATTTTCATTGGCTAGGATGACATAATTTTAAAACCCACCACATGGGAATGGCCATGTGGCATAAGGACATGATAAAAGATTTACACAAATTCTGATCTTATTATCAATTAATTCAAAATAAAACAAAATGCTAAAATTGTGATTGGTTAATGGCAAAAGGTGAGGATCACACATGTGCACCCTTGATTAAATTTCAATCTAACGATCCATATTTAATCAAATAAGCACACCTAAATAAAAATGACAAGATTACCCTTTCTAGAAGTTTTAATTAATTTAATAAAATTAAATCAATTAAAAACCACTAGAAAATTCGCAACTTATTAAATAAATATGCTAAAAATGAAATGCAAGCATGAAAATTTTAAATTAATTATTCTGGACATTTTGATGAAAATATGAAAATAAATCGAGTGAAAATAAACATAAATCGGGTGATAGAGATGCTTAAAAGATTAAATCGACTGCACACAAAAGATTAATGTGAAGTAAATAACTTGAAAAGATGCAACACTCAGCCAATTTTGAGAATCGACCGGGACCAGTAAAAAATACAAACTGATCAAAAGTGATTGAAAATTCGTCGAGAGATAAGACGAGTACGCTAGGTCAAGCTTTAATGGAAAGTAGGTTAAACATACTAGCGTCTGCAAGCTTAAATTCGAGAATTTTTAGTCGTTAATTTTCTCGTAACTGAGACATAAATCAACCAGTCCATCCACATACCCAAGATATTATTCTGGCTAATTATTTTGTGAATTATTCACGATAAAATGCACATTATGTTGTACAAGCGATGCAAAGTGAAAATAAAGTTAGACGAGTAAAAATTAAAACAGGTAGGACAAATTTGGGGTATGACAGCCACCAACGGGCATTTCGACCAACTCATATTTAGGCACTTGAATAAAGCACTTTACCTTAAGCAGTCAAAACCTATTGAAGTAATCGTCTATTGGCTTTGAGAACTTCCTCTTAATGCTAGCTAACTCTTTCAATCTTATCTTCGATTGTCCCATATAGAATTGTTCATGGAATAATCTCTCCAATTGAGCATAATTGTGGATCGAGTTCGCTGGCAGTGTTGTAACCAAGTAAAAGCATTTTTAACGAGTGAACTTGGGAAATACTTCACTCTTAGGTTTTAATTATTGGCAATTTCTCCAGCCTCTATCAAGTATCTTGCCACATGTTCGATTGTGAACTCACTAGTATCTCCAGAAAACTTAGTGAATTTGGAGACTTTCCATATAGGGGGTAAATCTGACTGCAAGATATATTCAGATAATGGTGACGTATCGTTTGGCCTATGAAGGTCAATATTTACCCCATTTTTGGTCATAATCCTTTCGACCATGGTTGTTAGGTTATTATCTGGCGCTACATCTTCGCGTCGAACTTGATTGATTACTTCATCAGTGTTCTGGTTTCTATTTACCATTACTACCCTTGGTTCCCTTTGAATTGGTTGTTCAATTCTAGGGGTTTGACCCTAGGTGGTTCGACTACTTCCCCTGGTTTAAAACGTCTGTCTGGGGTATATTTGATTAAAGTTGGTTAATTGTAAGGTCTTTTTCTAAGACCACCCCAGTATTTTGTACCATCCATTCCCTCTAAGGTTATCAAGGGGGTTGTATAACACCAACGAAATCAGTAATACATGTCATTTGCGCTGCCAATTGTTGGTTAGTTTGGGTTGTATTCTAGATTAAGGGGTTGAATATAACTCTCATTTGTTGGGCAAGCATCTAGACCATCTCATGATTACTTCCGTCCATCTATTGCCTTATCACTACTGCAAAATTGTTAGTGATATTGGGCATCTGGGTAGGAAATCTTGTCCCTAAGGGCTGGATAATTTGACCCATATTATTAATGCCCAAATCATATCCTTGCAATGACGAAGTTACATTCACCACAAGTTCTAGGAATATTGATGACACATTATATGATGTTGGCATGCCATAAGGTTGTTCACGTCCTATTGGAGGCATTGAGGAACCAGGCACATAAGGTCTACATGAATTATTTCCCACTGGAGGAGGGGTCACAAGTGTGTTGCACCCCAAAATTTACCCTCTTTCAAGACTTGACTCATTTCTTCATTTCTTTCAAATTCAATGACATAAAGGAAATCCATCATGAATTCAAGATTAAAGGCAAGAATATTATAAAGAGAAGTTTTGTGACATTACAAGAATGTCATTTGTTGCAAGATTTTCAACTCTAAGTAATGTTTAGAAATTAATTTATTTCTAATATTTCATTCAAGTCTCTAGTCAAATTCATGTTATGGTAATGCCACACCAAGTCTACATTATGCTTACAAACATCCAAGAAACATGCAAGGATTAAATCAACATTGGAATGTTTTAGGACCAAGAGTATGCATGTTTAATCATGGCAAAACAGTCCCATGCAAGAGGTGACAAATTTCTTCATGTCACAAGATCACATGTCACAAGACCAAGGGAATAGCACATGATAATGCATCTAAATATCAGAATTTGAAATTCAGTCCAAAAAGTAGTAGCATTGACCACAAGGGTATGTCCAAGCATAAGCCAACAAAAGGTCACAAGACACAAAGTGCTGCAGAAAAAAGGCCTAGCAATAGTGCAAAAAATACAGCATAGCAACATACATGGAAATGGAAAGAAAGAGAGTGACATGAAGAAAGTTGCCTTGGATATTTCTAAGTAAGGATTTGAAGTCTTGAAGGAAGAGTAAACCCTAATGTGCTGAGATAAGAGAGGAGAGGGGGCTGCAAACACATTCACTATCATTCACAAACACAAGATTGAGAGAGTGAGAGAGAAGAAAAACAGAAAATAGTGAGAGCAACACACATTGCAAAGAAAAACAGAAAATAGTGAGAGCAACACACATTGCAAAGAAAACCAGAAAAATAGTAAGAGAGAAAACCGAAAAAAGGAGTTCCATAGAAAGACAAGGAACCTTTGAAGAAACAAAACCTTCACAACATAGAGGGAAGAGGAGTGAGGTACATTCAACCAAGACCAAGGAGGACTTGCAAGAAGGATAGGAAGCTCTTGGGTATCCATTTCCTCCAACCTTTCTCTCTTTATATTTTTGCTTTTTACATTCATTTCGTTTACTCTTTTATGTGTTGTTGTATTGTATGCATCATGTAAGGTTCTAAGGGACCAAGAAACCTTTTGAAAGAACCACAAAAAGAAGCAAAAAATAAGAGAAAAGTTTGGATTTTTCTTCTGGTAGCCCAACACGGGCCGTGTCACACGACACGGCCGGCCGTGTTGCATCCCTGTGTGACTTTTCAAAACGTAAAATGCCCAGAACACATGACACGGGCCGTGTCACACAACACGACCACCCGTGTCACACAACACGGGCCGTGTCACACAACACGGACCGTGTCACACAACACGGCCACCCGTGTTGCACCTCTGTCATGCCCTAAAAACTCACATAGCAGGTACCCTATGACACGGGCCGTGTCATACAACACGGCCACCCGTGTTACTCCACTGTTTTCCACTTATTTTTGTTATTTTTACCTCCAAAAAAATTTTCTCAAGGAGTTCGCTGTTTTTATTGCATGTCTCGATTTTTTTTTTAGCCGACTAATCCCATATGTTGTATGATTTTAGTAGGAATGTTGCTATTGTCCTTGGTGACTTTTGATTCCAAAAACCATTTTCAAAAGCAAACTCTCGATTTTATCGAGTCATTTTTAACCCTTGTAGTAGGCCGCCTTGTGCGTCCGCCATCGACCTTGCTCGCTTCACCTCAAACCTTTTTAAACAATTAAATCCTTGACCCAACGTCAAGCGAATTTTCTCAAACGATTGTTAAGCCAATTCACCATATTTAATAAAAGGGTAAAGTTCTCTTTGTATTGAACTAAAGAGAAGGGATTGAGTGTAGACTTCTTCCTTTCCGAGTGTCGAGATGCTCACTGTAGTGTGGATGGTTTTGATACTTGTCTTTCAATACGAAGACGTTTTCATCCACACCTTTTTCACCTAAAACCTCGGTCCCGCACCGAGTGCTTTTTCAAACTCTTTACATAACAAAAACTTGAATGGTCGTGGAGTGGTTAGGCGTAGGCCTTCTCCTATCCCGAGTGCTTGACGTTTACCGTAGGGTTCTCTGTCGCAAAAGCACTTACCATTCAAAACCAAAAATACTTTAATAAGAGAATGAAGTTCTCTTTGTATTGAACTAAAAAGAGAGGATTAAGTGTAGACTTCTTCCTCTCCGAGTGTCGAGATGCTCACTATAGTGTGTGTGGTTTTGATACTCGTCTTTCAATACGAAGACGCTATGTTCGCCATACCCTTTCATAACAAAAACTTTGAGATAAAGAATTGGGTACTACCCGTAGGGGTTACTGTCCGAGGACCTATCTCGCCCTAAAAAAAACAATTCAACAAATCAAATGTGACATCTTGCCTCGCATGGCGAAAACTTGTCTTTCGAAAAGGATATGATACGTCCGTTCTACCGCAAATAGGTAATGCCTAAGTCTCCAACGAGCGAGCAGCAATACACCTAACTGCTAGAATGCGTACGATAGCATCATCCATAAAAACATCAACAAATCGTAGGCCGAACTACGACTGCTCTGATTCTTTACTTCGTTCAAGTAAAGATACGTAGGCACAAGGGCCACAATCCTTGCCGAGCACAATCCCTCATACCCGTAGTTTCCCGAACTACGTCGACTCTGACTTTCTCATGTCCATTGAGAATGCGTAGGCCTAGGACCGCGAAGTCCTACCGAGTCCGTTCTTTCTCTTCCTTCCCCTGTTATCTCTTTTCCCAATTTCTAACCTCTCCCTCTATCCTTTGGAACACTCTTTTATAGCATAATTTTTAAGCAAATAAAATCACACACGACAAACAAATGGTTCCCATCGAGTACGATGGATGCGAGGGGTGCTAATACCTTCCCTTCGCATAACCGACTTCCGAACTTGTTCTTGGTTGCGAGACCATCTTATCCGTTCTTTTCTTAAGGTTTTCTCGATATTTTCCTTTCCCCTCATGGGATAAATAAAGTTCGGTGGCGACTCTTCTGTCCTTTTTCTTTTCGCCTCCCCCGTCGTTGCGCGTATTTTTCGAGTAGCGACAAGGTGGAACCTATGTTCCCACATAGGATAGAATAGGACCGCTCTGAGCAATCAACTGCACAGGAGTCGAACTTACTGTAGAAGACACGACTTCAAATATTGACGTTGGAACCGTATGACCCCCTGTCGAAAAAGAAGGGAGTGGTTCTTCATTATTTTGGTTATTTGGTGGATTTGGATTCACCATTCTCCTTATGTATCTTCTCCTTGACCTCTCTTTGTTATTCGTGGCTTTCTACCACTCCTAAGTCTCATGCAACAAAGTATGGAGAGATAAAAATGAAGAATTTAAAAGTAAAAATTTTTCAGAAAAAGTAAAGAATATTTTCAAACACAATAGCATTGTTCCACTGGATGTGCCAATTTGTTTACCGTTAAAATTGGTAAACAATCGTTGGTCTTCCAAAAATTTAGTTTAGTTGCATAATCAACCAGTGAATCCCGAGGATATCGCTATTGCGTTAATATATTTCTGGAAAAAAAATGATGAATGTTTCGACATCATTCATTATTATAAAAAAATCAATTTGATTGTTTGTTGAAAAGATTAAATTTTGTAAAAGTTTTTAAAGGAAATGCAGTGAAGAAAAGAACTTCAAAGTAAAAAGAAATGCAGTAAAGAGCAATTGATAAAAGAAAGTAAATTCTTATTGAGTAAAATATGGTGTTTCAACGTACATTTCTCAACACTAACTCTTTTCTCACGTTAACTTGGATACTTTGAGTAAAATTTGAATATAGTACAACAATTGAACACACGGAATCCTAATACTAAGACTCTTATTTATAATATGTCAAAATAACGGTCTTCAACGAGCATTTCTCCAAAAGTTGACACGTTTTGCCATGCATGCCTTCGTTTCGCCATATTTCTCCAAGTGTCTCGCCTGCGAAACAGATAAGGATAAAAGACAGTTATATATCCATATTTTGAAATCCAAACTTCTGTTAAAGGAAGGCTCATTTGTCGAAGTGACCTTCTATACTTAGAAAATATTTTTAGGTTTTTGTCCAAGCACGTCTCCTTATGAAAACCACTTCGACCAAACTTCACATTAACTTCTGCCGAACTCCACTACATTTAAGAAACTTTAATTTTCACTTAGTTTCTTAAATGATAATATGACGTCGAAATTCCCTGCCAACAGTATCTGAAGCACCATTTTGATTTTCAATTGTTGTAAGTGAGTTGTCCATTGTGGTCATATACAATTCCGTCATGAATTTTACTGAAACATTTAAGCATTTTTTTAAAATTGATTTTCGAGAATAATTGTTTATTAGAAGGTTTTTCAGCAAGTGAGTATGGTGTTTCTGATTGTTTCATTAGTTGGGCCAAGTTCACGAGGTTTGCAAAGAAAATTCTACTTTTCAGTTTGTGAAGTACGCGAGAATGTGTTTTTTAATGTGACTAGGCTTAGTATGAATTATACAACTGACTTGTACTGTACAACACTGAACAGGTGGATCGGTTACATGAAAATGTGATGTGTTTCTATGTCAATCCCAGTTGTGGCCAATTCCTTCCATCTTTCATCACCTAAGGTTTAATTCAGTCTATCCATTAAGTTTTTAGTGTGGTATAAATTTCTTTGTTTTTTAATCAATTGAGTAATGAGAAACTAACCAAATAATTTAGGATTTTGATATTTTATTTGCTTCATTTATGTCACCGGGTGATGATAAATCATCATAGGATCATAGTTCTTTATTCTAAAATATACTTGACTTCTATTTGAGTGAAAGCAAAATCTACAAGAACACCAAATGCAGAAGCAGAAGGTTGAAGAACAAGAGAATTAAGAAAATAAAGGAGTAATGATAAACAAAAAGTGAAAAAAAAAGTTACATATAAATATGTTTTTGTTCAATGAATAATTTGTTTGTACAAGTTATATGAAAAAAAGTGATTGAATTTTTTTATAGATTTGTTTATCAAATGTCCAAAAATATCTAAAAATATTTAGATTAATGAAATTCTAAAATGTTATTAAAAAAAACTGTAATTGTATATATGAAGAAAAAAAAAAAAACACACATATATATATATATATATATATATATATATATATATATATATATATATATATATATATATATATATATATATATATATATATATATATATATATGACAATTTATACTCAATTTTATTTAAAATAGAATGTAACTTCTTAAAATTTAATCTAAATATTTGACAATTTACCTCAGATATATTTAAAATAGAGTGTAAATTCATTTAAATTCAATGTAAATTTGAAACAATTTACACTAATTTTTATATTAAATAGGGTGTAATATATCCTCTTTTTACATTCGTTTTAAAATGGGTGTAAATTCTTCATATATATCTTATCTTACCTGTTGAACTTACACGCGGTCATAATGGTGTAATACGTATAAATAACAAGTATAAATAACAAGTTTAAAATCCTCTTTCCGTGCTAATGTTATTTGTATACAAAACAATGTGGGACTTCTTACTAAAACAAACATTCCCATGAATCAAAGGAACTTGTCATTAGACATGGAAATATAACTCATACCCGCGGGTACCCGCCCGAACCCGCCTCGAATTTGACAGAGAAAATCCGCTTTGACTGGGTTTGGGTTTTCCCCGATTTTTAAATATGGGGACGGGGCGGGTAATGGGGACTGTAGTACCCACCCCGAACCCGCCCCTTTTATTATTATTATTATTATTATTATTATTATTATTATTATTTTAAAAAATCATAATAATTTTTATAAAATCATACATTATATTTTTAACTCTTCCACTTCTCGTTGATTATTTGGTTTTGCTAATTTGAAATATTAATTGTATGATTAATGAATTAATACTTTCGTTTGTATTTTATAATTCAAAATATATGTTTGAAATTCTTCGAGATTGTATTTTATTTTTGTAATACAAGTTAATATTTCTTAAGATTGGGACAGGTTTTGGGTTTTGGGACAAAATTTGGATTTGAGGCAGGATTTGGGTTTGGGGGCGGGAATCCCCGAACCCATTTGGGACGGGGTTGGGGTTCAATTATTCATCCCCGCTGGGGTTCGAGGCGGGGAACGGGGATTTATTTGGGATTCGGGTTTGGGTTTGGGGAATACAAAAACCGTCCCCGCCCTACCCCGTTGCCATCCCTACTTGTCATGTAGGTGTGTTTATTCTTCTTTCTACTTGTGTTATAGTTGGATGTGAACGATATTCCAATATTCAACGAGAACGATGCATCTGTTCATGGAGGGTTGTTTGTATTTCTCAAAAGCATCATTTCTAATGCATATTTGCGACATAAGATATTTAATCATGCATGGATGTGGATCAATAGTATGTTGTCCTTTTTAAAATAAGATACTCCATTTGGTTATTAAATTTATGAGATAAAGGAAGACATCTCAAAAATTACAAATGAATCAAGTTTATTTGTAATAACTTAGAAGGTAAAGGAAGTCATGGTTTTGTTTCAGATGTGCATCAAAGAATGGAAATAACTTTGAACTCAACATAGGAGGAAAATAAAGAGATAAAGTATTGAAAAAAATATAATTGGTTGGGCTTTGAATTAAACACGTGTTACCATTCACCGTGGAAATTAGTAAACAACCGTTGATCTTTCAAGTTTGATCTTGGTGACTCACAGGATCGATCATAATGATCCTAGGACCTGTGCCAACTATTGATTTAAAATAAATTCTAAGAAAATAAACACTTTGACAAGATTCATGAAGAAAAGTTTAACTACAAGTTTGACTACGACAGAAACATAAAGGCATCAAATCGACAGGCTGAAAGTAATAAAAAAACTTTAAAACAATAAAGAAAGGCTGAAAAGAAATTTAAGACAAGGCTAAAGTGTAACTAGCAAATAAATTAAAGATGAACTTTTAATGAAAAATACTTAAAGCAAATTGTATTGAAGATAAAATGGTTGGTGTTTACATCACGTACATTCTCTTGCAACTCGATACTTTGAGTGAATTTAGAGTGACTTGTACAAAGTGATTCTCCTCTGAATCCTATTGCTAAGGCTCCTATTTATAATGCTAAAAATAACTACTAGTAACTTCCTAAATTACTCAACACATGACAAGTGTCATGTTGCATGCTTCCATTCTTTGGATGGGCTCCATTTGTCCTGCTCCAAGATAATTGTTCCCTCTCTTATTTGAATTTCTAATTCCTCAGTGTCGAATGCTTTTCTCGGTCGAAGGCAGCTTCTAACACTTAGAAATATTTTCTAAGTCCCAAAAGCACCCCTTACAAGGACCTGGTCAAAGGCTCATTTAATCCTTCTTTAAAGTTTAATATCTCAACCAACATTTCCATTTTAACATGGGCGTCGAATTTTGAGCTAACAAATTGCCCCCAAAAAAATGTCGTTTTTGACATTACTGAAGAAAAGTGTCATTTTTTGATGGTGCCTTATTCGACGCCATCTTTCGACTCAATGTAGGTTTCAATACAATTGGCCAACCCACGTCTCAAGAAACTGCTCAGTTTCTTTTCCATTACCTTTATGACGCCATGGCCCATGATGAAAATAATTTTTTGGAAATCACACAAATCTCGGACCATCATCACCTCTCTTAGGATCGACGCAATCGTACGCATAGGCAATAAATGCTACCGCCTCTATTTTTGCTCCTGGGAAGCCATGTGTCCCACTACCTTGTAGCCCTTAATGATGATTAGTGACATTTAAATACTCTTATCACTAAGTATTTTCCTGTTATGTTAAGCACTTTCAACCTTTCGTCTTCAATAACCCATTTTCTTCACATTTTAAAAAATGGCATCTTCAAACCCTGCCGCTCAAAGTTCAAAGAAGAACTCCAAGATGAAGGGGCCGCGAAGCACGTCATTGCTTTATCCCTTTGCTACGCTAAGCGGACCAAAGGTAGTGAAAAACCAACAACTGATTCCTGAACCTCTTAAGGGCGAGAAGAGGCAAATTTATGAATCTCAGGTAATAATCCATGTAATTGTGTCTAGAAAACCCTTAGCTCTATTTGGACCCTTATCTACCTCTGACTTAGACTACACAACCATTAGAGATTTCTTCCCTTCTTATCGTAAGACCAACCCATTAGGGCAAAAGGACCGAACTTGAGTAACTGCTAAATCTCCAGACAATCTGGCTTTGAAGAACCTAGATTTAAGGTACTTGAGTGATGGATCAAGATTGTTTAGAGCCACTCCATACTTTAAGGATTCTGACCTTTATTTAAGCTGGTTAACCAAGGTTGAGAAAGCTAAGGCAGAGACCTGGAAGCAGATATGGATCTATGACTTGATCATGATGTCTAAAACAGGTCCGGCTTATTGCCCAACTCTAGTAGCTTCTTCCTTGTACTTATGGGATATGACACATTACACGTTCCATCTCCCTTGTGGGATGATGGCATCTACTCTTTTCGACATAGCCGCTATCATAAGGCTAAAACCACATGGGTTAATATATCAGCCTGGGGCAGACGCCCAAGATACTATAGGATTCGCCACCACTAAGCATACATACACCCACTTCATTAATAACTACCATAATAAACAAACTGACACAGTCGACGACAAAGAGCACATAACTTTTCTGGCTATGTGGCTTTCTTGTTGTGTGTTCTGCACAAAATCCCTATAAGTAGCCAGAAAATATCTCACTCTGGCCAACCAACTGCATTTGACCCGAGGCATCTGCCTAAGTGAGATGATACTGGCAAGCTTGTATGAATCTTTAAGCAGAGGTGACAATCGACTAAAGGATCAAGAGAGCAATGGAAATCTTTTGTTTTCTGGACCCTTTTAGCTACTTCAACTCTTGCTTAATGGCACGTTCGAAGCTAACCTTCCCAACAAGGGTACCGTCGACAAAGAAGCTGTTGATATCAAGGAACGACGGGTTAAATGGCCTCGCTTGGTGAGGATAACCCCTAATGAAGAGGGACAATCACCCAGGGCATCATTTTCTGGATTTATCAATATGTTTGTCAAACGGTATGAGTTCACTTCTAGAATGGCTCCGTTTGCAAATAGGAAGTACGGTTCTGAGTGGTTTACTAGGGTGTATCCTCCTTGACTGCCATCTGCTGATTTTGGAATGACCTTTGCCCCTCCATTTCCAGATTGGTTCGTCTGTGAGGATTCTATAAAGATCCATCGACAACAGCCGAAACCCTAAGGCTCAACAGGTGGTTCCGACTAAACATACACTCGACAGTTTCAAAGGGCACCTTCATATCGGTATTGAAGATGTTCGCATCGAATTCAAAATACTTGAAGGTTTGGATCCTTCAATTTCACATATCTATAATTAAGCTTTATCATTACTAACTTGTGGCAATTTTGTCTATATTGCAGCTGTACCCAAGAAAGGCGTACCACAAAAGCAGGTCGAAACAAAAGTTGAAGGCAACAAGGTATATCACTTGCTTTTTTTCTTCCATTGCTTTGTCTCTGTTTCCTATAATACTTCCCTTTACCTCAAGCTCCCCGCAAACTACCTCCCACACCTCCAAAGAAATTGAAGAGGGGCACAACCTAAATCATTATTGATTCAAATGATGAGGAGAAGTCTCCTCCTGAAGACTTGAAGCTAAAGAAGAGGAAGATAGTCAGCCAAGACACAGATGCTGTTGGTGGCCAGTCTACTCATACAACAGCTAAGGCTTCTCAAAAGACGACTCCCATCAGTGGTGGTGTGGGAACCTCTTCTAAGGCTGCCTCCAAACCAAGTGTAGGTCATGCTGAAAGCAACACTTCTAATCCTGATGCTGAAGGTGTCAAGGTAATTTTGTTGATCCAATTTTTTTGAATGCCCACTATTTACCTTGTCTCTTTTGCTCCAATTCACTTTCTCTTTATTGCAGACTGATGCAGTTGGCTCAAAGCCATCAATGGATGTCCTTCCTTCCCCATTCACTCTCCTGAATAGCAAAGGTGAGCCTACATACCATCCCACTTCTGACTTGGGTTTTGGCATGCGTTCACTTGGTGTGATTAATAAACCTAACTTTGAAATAGCTCCTCCTTCGCCTGCAAAGACAAATACTCAGTAGTCTCAGACAGATGGCTCAGACCATGAAGAGGATGATGATCAGTAAGATCCCGAAACAGATAACCCAGGGGAGGTTCCTATGGATGAAACCGCCACCTTGGTCAAAGAATCCGGTTCGCCGGCAGACAATTCCATTGGCAACAAAAATGCTGATATTCAAGAGACGGAGAAGGATGACACTGAGGCCATGCGCCAGTATGAACTTGAGGGCGCTAGTAACGAAAATGTTGATGACGAAGGACCTGGTACCGAGATGCCCCCTGTCGAAACCACAATTGCTCCAGCTACTGCTGCTGCTACTACAGGCCAGGTAACCTCGACTGTGTATGAAGCAGGCCCTCCGACCAGGAACTTTCTGACTTGAAGCTTAACAATCCTCGACAGTATGTAAAGATTCTTCTTGGTAGACGATTCAGCTCCTTTGATAAAACCCTTAGCGCTTCAACTTCCTTAGGCGATCAATCTGCAAGCAAGCCTGAGGATAACATCCTGCTGAAGATAAAAAATAAGATTTTTAAGCGTGATCTTTTCACACTTTTATATGGATGATGTCCCTCACATCTCCCTGAAGAATCTCCTACAACAATTCGACCTCCATGCCATCCCTCCTGATGCTGCTAAATTCATTCTCGAGCTTGGTACTATGATCGACCAAGTCTACAATGACCTCAAGCGCCTGCCCTATATTGAGAATGTCATCTCGACCAACTCTGGATGTGAGGCTGCCGCTTGGGATACTTCCGCTGAAGTTGAGAACAGAGTAGTAGAACTGGAGGAAACAAGAGAAAAGAACAAGCAAGAGATCTTTTTGAATAAACTCAATCACGTCCTCTTGATCCACATTTGGTAAAGGTATCTTTCATACCCCAAATTTTACCCTTAGATTATTAGGTTCATTTCGCATCTCATCTCGTTTTGCATTGCATTGTAGTTAACCGCTAACCGGTTTGCCCAGTCTGTTGGTTTTTGCAGGAAATCACACTGTGTGTGATTTAATTTATGAAGGGCAAAAGGGTCATTAATTTTCAGTGTGCTGACAATTTATGAAGCAAAGTCGTCATCAGGAATTCCTCAAACGATTAGAGTTTTAACCTCCGAGTCGTGCAAATCTTATTTGAGAAGGGGTTGAATTTTACGACAGTTTTGACGTGACACAATACATTTTATTCAAGAGTCAAGATTTAGTCGTCAGTTGGATTTCAGAAGCGCTATTCGATTCCTAAACCATATGGATCTGAGTGTGTTGAGGTAAGTATATTCGGGTTAAAGCGGTGCGAGAATTTGCTTTGAGGAATTCATTCTGACAGACACACGTTTTCCTGCTTTCTGCTAGTCATCAGTCGATTTTAAAGAAACAGTGGAATTTCAGTTCGCGTTGAATTTATAATGAATATCTGTTGGTTTGATCATGATTGTCAGCCAAGTTACAGAGTTAGATTATTCGGGTTACAATTTGAATTTTAAATGCGGCGGGAAGTTCGTTTTGCTGTTTAATCGGATTTCTCTGCTTATCCGGTCAAGGCCATATTCACTGACTTTATTATCGGGCACGAATTAATTTGCAAAGGGATTTATTTGAACTCAGGAATTACGTCGAATGAAATTTAATTCTAAGTTGCGCGAGATGTTTAACTGTCGAATTCGGAGGTTGGAACGTCCAGTTCATTTGGATGAATTTAATTAGATGAATTTATTTGTATGAATTTAATCAGATGAATTTAGTTGGGTGAATTTATCTAGATGAATTTATTTGGGTAAACTTAATCAGAGGAATTTATTTGGAGGAATTCAATCAGACGAAGTTAGTCGGGTGAATTTACTCAGAGGAATTTAATCGGAAAATAGAAGATCATTTTTTATTGAATTTATTTTCAATCTTTACAATAATTTTTCGATTACATTTATTCAAAGTTACAAAATTAATTCCCAAGATCTAAATTCCTAATTTTCTAAGAGTTCTCCGAGTCCAATTCTTCGCTTCGACTTTTCGGACCTGCAAAAAAACCGACAACAGATCGTTAAATGGTTAGCATCAATTTAATTAAAAAAAGTGGTTTTATTAATTATTTTGATACCCTCAGTTAAAGTTCATCATCGGGAAAATTGAGAGCAATTCTGAAAATGAGAGTGAATTATGAGGATTATTCTTGTGAGGTTTGGAGTGAATCAAATATATACACTCTTGGTTTGGATCCAAAGCAAGGATTGGAAAATGGCTTGGAAAATGTGGTATGGAATGAGGTTTGGGCATTTGGAGGGAAAATGAAATTTGATAGTGTTCTAGATCCTTCCCAAGTGTGAAAATGCAATTTAAATGACCAAAATTGGATCCCAAAAGTGGCTGGACTTGAAAATTCACGTGCAAGGCAAAACCTGTTGTGGTTAATCGGTTAACCATAACAAATAAATGTCGTCGCATCCCCTGACTCCATTTTCCAACCTCGACCATGATCCGACAGATTTCTGTTCAAATTTTCTGTGTGAGAGAGAGAGTGTGTGTGTTTTTGAGAAAAAAGAGCTTATTTTGAAAAAGTGACTTTTCAGCCAAACGAATCCCTAAAGGAAAAACAGATCCAAATCTGAAAATAATCCAACCAACAAATCTGAAATCCGAATCAGATCCATATCCAAACCCAAAGTCAAATCCGAATCAAACCCATATCAAATCCGGATTTCATCATCCAGAGTCGTGGGTCTAGAAATGAAATAGATATCACAAGAAACCAATTCAGATCCAAGAAATCAGGACATCATCATAACAAATTCATCTGTTCAAAATAAAATCAAACGTTAAAAATACCAAATCCACAAATCTCTTTGTTTCAAAACAGAAATCAAAACAAAATCATCAGAAAAAATGTAACAATATGAATCCAGGCCCAAAACAACAACAACAATATAAAACCATCACCAGAAATCACAAAAGGGGGATCCACCACCATCATCAATCATCCAACGGTGGCCGAAAACCCTAACGAAAATCATCATCCAAGAATCGGCAGCCAAGAACCCCAAAACAAAAAGGGACGAGTTCAAAGCCCTCAAGAACAACCAAACATGACAGAATCAAACCCTCACGGCCGCAAATCATCACGGACCAAACGGAAATCCTCACGGATCATCCGAATCACCCTCTAGCCTCAAAATCATCATCATCGGTCATAAAAATTTCATCATCAACCTTCACAAAAAATCGCAAATCCAACACCACGATTCATCAACGAATCCGTGTAGATCCGCCAACAAAACCGTAAGGACCAAAACCAATTGTAACCATTTTTGGTTTCTTTTCATGTTTTTTTCTCCAGAAATAAGGAAGAAGTAGCAAGAAGAAGAAGAGGACGTTTTTTTCACGGCCAAAGAGAAAGAGAGACAGAGAAATTCGCGCATGCAAAGTGGAGAAGATGAGAGAAAAGGAGAGAGGGAATGCAAGGAGCTGTCGCAGATGGTTTAGGAGAATTAGAGTTAAAACCCTAATTTCTCCTCCATTTGCTTTATATATAACCCGAGTCGGGTTTGGGGTAATGACCCAACCCGACCCATTTCATTTTCTTTTTTTTTTATTTGTTTTATTTAATTATGTTATTAGTTTGTAATTTACTAATTAAATTTTAAAAACCAATACACTAACACACTAATGTATTAACTCTTTTTTTTTTTTTAAATCTGATTTTTTTTATAATAAGACAATTTTTGAATTAATTTTTAATATTTAGATCTTAATTTTTTTAAAAAAATTTCTAACTCTTTTTAATTCAAAAATTATAATAGTTTTTTTTTCTTGTTTCTAATTTTTTTTAATTTGAAAACTCTTAACATTTTTTTTATCCTAAAATTCTAATTTTTTTTTTAATTTGGATTCTAACTTTTTTAAACCTTAAAATTCCAACACTTTTTTATTAAAAATTAACACTTTTGTTTTATTATTAAAAATTAACCCTTTTTTCTTAAAAAAAAACATTAATTCTTTTTTTTAAATTAGAATTCTAACTCATTTTTTAAACTTAAAACTCTAATCTTTTAGAACTTCTAACAACTTCTTTTTATTTTAAAATTCTAACATTCTTTTAATCACATAAAATTCTCACTTTTTCCAAATTTCACCAAAAATCCTAATTTCAAATTCTAACCTTTTTTTTTCTAATTACATAAATTCTCATTTTCTCAAAACAATTAACCACCTAACTTCTAATCTTATCAATTCTAATCCACTAAATCTTTTCATTCCTGACATTCGTTCTCGATTATCCATGAACTTGTTACTAACCTTTTTCTTTTATTTTTACTTGTACATTATCGTTGCTACTCACATCCCTATCCTTATCACTTGTATATTTATTTCATCATCTCCACTGTTTTAATTTTCCGCCGTTTATTATTTTACCGTAAATTCCCCTCCGAAGGAAAGGTTTAACTGTTTGACCTCCGTGTCAATATTTCTTTACCCTCATCCCATCCTAGCCTTAGGATCTGAGTCGCTGTACTCGTGCTTAGGCGTCCCGCCGTGGACATACCCATACCCTTCACCTTTTTCCAAACCTTGAGACGTTGAGTCGCCGTACTCATGCTTAGGTGTCCCGCCATGGAAAATTTTACCCTTTACACTAGTCTTAGGATAAGGAGTCGCCACACTCCATATTAGGTTTCCCGCCGTGGAATACCTAGCTTACCCTTTTCAATGCAACTTTACAACATAGAGATAGGAGTCGCCGCACTCCACATAAGCGCTTCCTTATGAACGTTTGCATCCCTATTGAAACCTTGACCACCGTCAAGAAGTTTCTCTTCCTCCCTTTCGAGGGGAACTACGACTACTCTGATTCCATCCCCTACCTCGGATACGTAGGCACAAGATGCGAGTCTTGGCGAGTAAACTTATGACCAACCCTTAGGTATTTCTTTCACTTCTAACCCTTAACATATACCCTTAAGCAGATAATAATTAGCAAAATATCAGCATTAAAATAAGAGGTTTCTATAGAGTACTATAGAAGTTTAGGGTGCTAATACCTTCCCTAAGCTTAACCAACCCCCGAACCCTAGATCTTTCCTCGCATTGTGTTTACGATGAAAAATTAGGTTTTTCCTTCCTTTGACCTTTCCTTCGGATAAATTAAAGACCGGTTGTGAATCTACGATTTGTGATTCAAATTAATTAATAATTTGATATCCTATTCTCACCGCAACAATATCGTTTCGATCCACTTCGTGAAGTAATCAATTCCTACCAAAATGCATCTCTGATTCTTGGAGGATGCTGGTCGAATCTCTC
This sequence comes from Lathyrus sativus, assembly GCA_963859935.3. Lineage (NCBI taxonomy): Eukaryota > Viridiplantae > Streptophyta > Magnoliopsida > Fabales > Fabaceae > Lathyrus > Lathyrus sativus. The sequence continues at coordinate 12,840,122 of OZ012735.1, read as the reverse complement.
CAATCAAATCCAAAGCCCAACCTCTAAAAGGTCAAGGTTTGACTATGGAATGTAACTCACATGCAGAGATATGTTGTATACCAGCATGAACTTGACATTCCTGGCAGCCCTTGGCGAATTCAATACAATCTTTAGCATGGTAGGACAATACATGCCTTGTTGAAACAATATCCACTTCATGTTATGGCCTACTTGATGTTCCCCACATGCCCCACTCTGGATAGTCGAAAGGGCAAGATATGCCTCTGACTCGCTAAGGCAATTGAGTAAGACTCCCTTAGGGGTCTTTTTGAACAACTCATTTCCCAGAAGGACATAACTTAAAGCTTGATACCTTACTTTTCGCTCTATAGACGCTGTTGGATTCTGTAAATATTCGACCAAAGGCTTCCTCCAATCTTTGTCTATTAAGCTGTCTACTACAAAGATCTCAAATTTTCTTCATCAGCATATCCAAGCTTCGTCACCTTTAGATCTGATGGGCATAATCCAACAAACATAACTTTACCACTGGCTTCGATTGCCTCTTGTAAATTCTCCTTCGAAACCCTATACTCGGAAGCAATTTGAGCCAAGTCATTGGCTACCTGATTCTCTAGTCGAGGTATATCTCGAATGCTTATTACTTCGAATTTCTTTAGTAGTCTGTTGGCTATTACAAAGTACATGATAAGATTTTCCTTCATGCATTTATACTCCTTTGTAATTTGTTTTATGACCAACTCAGAGTCTCCCATTATTTCGACTCGAGTTGCCCCCAATTCTAACAAAATTTCAAGCCCTTCTATTAAGGCTTTAAATTAAGTCTCGTTGTTGGAACAAAGTCCTTCAACCTTGCACTTGAATTTTGTTGGAATTTTTTCAAGCGAAATAATTAGCATGCCTATGCCTGTTCCATCCTTGTGGCTAGAGCCATCGAAGTATAACTTCCAAGGTTCCAGTTCAAGATAATTTAAAGCACTTTCATTTAGAGAGTGGTCGACTATAAAGTCTGCTAACACTTATCCTTTAACTGCCTTTAAAGGCTTATATGTTAAAGAATACTCAGTCAATGCTAGTGCCCACTTACCAACTCGACTATGCAAGACAGGTTTAGACAACATATGCTTAATTACATCAAAATAAGACGAAAAATAAACACCAATTGGCTTTATATATTGCTTTAATTTTGTACAAGAGAAATACAAGCATAATCACAATTTTTCTATCATGCTATACCTAGTTTTCGCATCATTCAAAACCCTATTGAGGTAGTAAATGTCCTTAATGACACCATCTTCATCCTCTTGAGCCAACATGCTCCCTAAGTTTTTGTCTGACGCGACTATGTACAATCTCATACTCCTATTCCTACAAGGTGGTGAAAGAATTGAAGGAAGGCTTAGGCATTCCTTGATCTTGTCGAAGGCTTCCTGCTGATCTTGCCCCCACTCTAACCCCTCTTTGTTGAATCGGAGTAATGGTGAAAAGGCCTGCATTTTTCCGCTTAAGTTCGATATGAAACTTCTCAAGAAATTAATCTTGCCCAGCAGTGATTGCAGCTCCTTTTTAGTTGATGGAGCTTTTGCTTCCATGATGGCTTTGGTTTTATTCTGATTGATTTTGATCCCCTTCTTGTGGACCAAAATCCTAGAAAATCCCCTGCTTGCACACAAAATGCACATTTAAGAGGATTCATTTTAAGACCATATCTTCATATCCTTTCGAAGGATTGTCGAAGGTGGTCCAAGTGATTCTTCCCTGAAATAAACTTAACCATAATATCATCAATATAGATTTGCATGAGTCTCTATATAATCATGGAAGGTTGAATTCATTGCTTGTTGATATGTTGCCCCAGCATTTTTTAGGCCAAAAGGCATCACTACCCAGTCGTAGGTGCCTAAGGCTCCGGGACATCGAAAAGTTGTTTTAGGGACATCATCTTCGGCAATGAATATTTGGTTGTACCAAGAGTACCCATCCAACATACTGAGGTACTCATGTCCTGCAACGGAATCGACTAGCATTTCTGCCGCAGGCATAAAATACTCATCTTTTGGAGTTACAAAATTTAGATCTATAATGTCTATACAAACTCTTAAAGAAACATTCTTTTTAATGACAGGTACAATGTTAGCTAACCATTCGACATACCTGGTAGTGCGAATGAATTTGCACCGAATGAGTCTTTCGACTTCCTCCTTTATATTTGAGAGAATTTCTGGGGCAAACCGTCTTGGATTCTGTTTGACTAGCTTCTTCCCAGGTTTAATTGGCAGCTTATGTTCGACCAATTCTCTACTAAAACCAGACATCTTGTCATAATCCCAGACGAAACAGTCTTTAAACTTTTTCAGCAATTAGATGACTTTGATCTTAAGTTAGGGGTCAATATTGGCGCTGACATATGTTGGCCTTCTAGTTTCCCCTTCCCCTAGATCAACTTCTTCTAATGGATCTTACGCTAGCATCTTTACATTATTCACCAGTGGATCCTTTTCAAAAACCAAAGGCCCATCATCATAGATGACATCGAGCCTCTGGCCTAGTTTTGTACCCTGAACTTTGTCAGGTAGTTCTGGGTCGAAGTCCTTACCAGAACTTTCTTGGTGTAAACATGTATTGGCCCCAAAGGCCATATATTCATTAGCAGCTTCCAGAGCTTCCTGTAACTTGGTTTTAGCCACGTAGGCCGAAATTCTTTTCAGTGCTTCGAACTCAATCATTGTCACTGAATTCACTTCCCCAGCCTGTGGGGTCAATTGGAGGCTGGCCAAGATATGGGAGTCTCGCTCCTGGTACCTCCTTATCCCAACGGAAACCATCGATCGAATATAGGTATAATAAGTAAAAAACGTTATCATTTGGGATGAATTCGAAGTCTGCAGGTCCACAGGGGGAAATATTAGCCAGGTGCTTGTCGAATTGCCTCCTATCGGCATGATTAATGAGTGCTTTGAAATACCCTTGGTCAGCTTCAATATTCTCCACTATGCCATCTGGCCTCCAGATGGTGATTCACTGATATATTGAAGATGACAATGCTTTTATGCCATGTATCCACTCTCGTTCCAAGAGCAGATTGTAGTTGGCTTTTGTCTCTACCACCATGAAAACAGTAGGCCTTCTAACCGTCCCAACTGTTAGGTAAACCTGTATTACACCCATGGTAGTGCCAACCTTCCCTTCATAACTCGAAATGACCATATTGTGTGGCTTAGTATCAATGTCATACTTGCCAATCTTGTTTCGTAAGAAATGTGGCATCAGGTTCACTGTTGCGCCACAATGTACCAGTATCTTATTCACTAAAACATTTTCCACCTTCTCAGTAATATAAAGAGGCTTCAAGTGAGCCTTCATTGACTCTGTGGTCGTTAGAAGAAAGCATTTTGCTCCTCCACGCACCCATTATTCATAATGTAGTAGCACATAAGCTTGCGTGCTGCCTACTCTGCTTCGGTGTAATCGTCCAAGTCTTCGACCTCTGTAATCCTGTCGAACTCTCTCGGTATTACAGACACCATACTGACTAGAATGTCCAACAAAGCATCAGATTAGGAGTTGAAGTTATCCATCATTTCTTCATCATCTTTCGCCCCACAAGCATGTTCTCAGTAGTTTTCCTTTGATTCCCACTGACGTTACCAACATTGATATTGGTACTGGACTCTCCTTGGTCCTTCAACTGGGCCTCTATGAGGGCCTTTCTTCTGTGTTGCTCTCTCCTCCATTGAGACCGTGACATCGGGTTTTTCCCTTTGTAGTTCTCAGAAACATGAGCAGTTTTATTGGAGGATTGAAACTCCTTACGGTAGGTAATCGAAGAACCCCTATTAACATCGAAGCTCTTCCATTTCTACCCCTTTTCTGTCTACCTTCATTTGGCCTGACCCACTTGCCGTTAGAAATGTCAGCAAATGGTTTGAAGGAAGCAGGCTTCGCCCCTAGTGCTCTAGCCTTGGCCTCTGGCCTCCTTGGGTCGAAGCTTTTAGGTCCATGGTTGGCCTTCTCCCACTTTTGTTTTGGCTTTCGTACCCCTTCAATCTTATGAGCAACTTTCTGGTCGAATATTGTGCTGCATCTGGGGCACAACATAACACCTGATCCCTTCTCTTGGCATCAATGAAGGAATTTGAAGACAATCTCTTCCTTTTTTGGATAAGCTGCTTTGTTGCGCTCTTCCTGGTGGTTGGCTTCTGCAACCTCTATGGACTTGTGTTGTGCAATCTCGACCATGTTAATGTCCATATCTACATCAACACTAAGCTTCAAATTGCCAAAATCCACATCAATGCCTTTAGTAGCCTTGTCCCTTTTAACATAACTATTAGCAGTCTCCTTAGTGACCAACATCATGTCGGAGTCTCCAGTGACCCCATCATTGGAACCATCTGTGGCTTCATCGAAGTCATCAACAGCCTCATTCATGAGTTTCCCCCATGTCATTGACATCAAGGCGCATAGTAACCTTGGCAAAGACAGCTTCATTAGTGAAATCTTCAATGATCTCTACCATGCTGATTGAATAGTTGAAATCATCAGTAACTTCAACCATATGAACCTCTATGGGCTCAATATAATTGACATTCACCATTTGCAACGGGTCAGAGTCAATTTACATCTGACTATTGTTCTTCTCTCCGAACTTCAGTCTTCCTTCCTGAATAGCATTTTAAACCAAATCCCTGAAAAGAAAACATTGAGAAGTTTTACGACCCAAAAAATTGTGGTACTTACAAAATCCTCTCTTTTTCCTTTATTCTAAAGGTGGCATTTTAGCGCCAGCAGGCACTATCATTTGCCCATTTTTAACTAACAAATCAAATATTTTATCACATTTAGTGATGTCGAAAGTATATGTTTTCTTTAGAAATTTTTTGTTCTTTTCAGATTCGACAAAACTTTTTCCATTCGAAGGAGGTGCCAACATTTTACAAGCATACGGAGGACCCTGCTTTAATTCAGAAACATCTACTTCATTTTCGTTGAAATACAATGTTTCAGCATATAAACCTTTATTTTCTTCGTTATATTCGACATAGGCTGATTTCTTACTTTTATTGAACTTAGCCTTTTCGTCTTTCAAACGTTCTAACTGTCAAACTATATCAGCTAATTGGGCCATATCCCTAAGACACTGGGTATCCAACTTCTTTCTAATAGAGTAATCAAGGCCGCTAGCAGCCATTTTGACCAACTCATGCTCAGGCACCTGGGTAAAGCACCTAGCCTTAAGTAGTCGAAACCTATTGAGATAATCATCTATTGGCTTAGTAAACTTTCATTTTATGCTAGCCAATTCCTTCAAACTAATGCTAGTTTGTCCCATGTAAAATTATTCATGGAACAATCTTTCCAACTGGGTCCAATTACAGATGGAGTTAGGGGGTAGGGTTGTAAACCAAGTGAAAGCATTTTTAGTAAGAGAGCTTGGAAATTATTTTATCCTAAGACTTTCATTGTTTGCAATCTCTCCAACTTCGATCATATACCTGGCCATATGTTCGACAATAGAATTTGTAGTATCTCCTGAAAATTTAGTAAATTTTGGTACCTTCGTCCTAGGAGGCAACTCTGACTGGAGAATGTAATCTACTATCGGTGATGTATAATTTGGCCTAGTAAAACCAAAGTTTACCCCATTCCGGGCCATTATCCTTTCGACCATGGCTGCTAGGTTATTATCTGCAGCCATGTTATTCCGTCAAACCTGTTGTACAACATGGTCAGCATCTTGGTGTCGATTTACCATCACTACCTCTTGTTCCCTTTCTATCGGCACTTGGTTCCTAGGTGGTTCGACTCTAGGAGGTTCGAGCCTAAGGGGTTCTAAGGTAAATGGTTCGACTATCCCTTGATTTTCTGAATTCACCTCAGGTACGTTACCTGGGTTTCGCCGCCGAACATTTTCCACTACCGTTGTGCCTCGAACCGAGGTTGGTACACCCATAAATTCTAACAAGCATGCTAATTGCAATGCTACTTGTTGGTTAGTCTAGGTAGTATTCTAGATCAAAGGCTGGAAAATCTCCCCCATAGTTTGGGACAAGGTTTGTACCATTTAGAGGTTACTCTTGTCCATTTGCTGCCTTAAACACGCTATGGAGATATTTGTCAAACTAGGACCTTGAGTGGAATACGCCATGCCTACACTTTGACTGTTTCGACCCACATTTATCCCAGATCCTGACCCTTGTCATGGCGAAGACATTACATTCTCTGAGAATATTGGGGTGGCATTATGGAGGATTTGCATTATTGACGTTGGCATTCTATAAGGAGGATTACTTGGTAATGGTTGTGAAAGTTCTGGAGGAGGGAATTGCCTGAACGTCGAAGCTCCTTATGGTGGATTTTGGGGATTATATGCTTGTGCCCCCAATGTACTCCAAAACAGGTTGAGTGTAAGCCCTTGTATGTGTCAACCCTATTCCCACCATGGATGGTATTATTTCAGACATAACAGGAGGCGATAATTGCACAACTATCAAAAAAACTAGGGGTGGCACTATGTCATCTCTAGACACATTTTGAGGGTTAGTGTTACTAGGCTGACTATTTACATTACTTGATTGAGGATTTGAACCACTTCCTTTAGGGTTTGGGTTGCTTGGCTGACTAGTATTTATCGCCATTTTCCTATTGTATCTTCTCTTTGGTCTTTCTTCGTTTGTGGTGGCTACTTTTCCACTTCTTAATAGCATGCAACAGAGCTTTCCCAAAGAAAATACTAATAACTATGGATTTTAAGAAACTTTGAAAAAAATTGTAACAGTTAGCATTGTCCCACTGGGCGTGCCAATTTGTTCACTGTGGAAATTGGTAAACAACCGTTGATCTTCCAAGTTTGACCTTGGTGACTCACAGGATCGATCAGATTAATCCTAAGACCTGTGCCAACTATTGATTTAAAATAAATTCTAAGAAAATAAACACTTTGACAAGATTCATAAAGAAAAGTTTAACTACAAGTTTGACTTCGACAGAAACATAAAGGCATCAAATCGACAAGCTGAAAGTAATAAAAAAAACTTTAAAACAATAAAGAAAGGCTGGAAAGAAACTTAAGACAAGGCTAAAGTGTAATGTACAAATAAAGTAAAGATGAACTTTTAATGAAAAAGACTTAAAGCAAATTTTATTGAAGATAAAAAGGTTGGTATTTACATCACGTACATTCTCTTGCAACTCGTTTCTCTACACGCGGATATTTGAGTGAATTTATAGTGACTTATACAAAGTGATTCTCCCCTGAATCCTATTGCTAAGACTCCTATATATAATGCTAAAAATAACTGCTAGTAACTTCCTAAATTACTCAACACATGACAAGTGTCATGCTGCATGCTTCCATTCTTTGGATGGACGCCATTTATCCTGCTCCAAGATAATTGTTCCCTCTCTTATTTGAATTTCAAATTCCTCACTCGGTTGAAGGCAGCTTTTAACACTTAGAAATATTTTCTAAGTCCCAAAAGCACTCCTTACAAGGACCTGGTCGAAGGCTCATTTAATCCTTCTTCAAGGTTTAATATCTTAACCAACATTTCCATTTTAACATGGGCGTCGAATTTTGAGCTAACAGTTACATCGAACACAAGTCAGCAACCTTGTTAATGGAAATATCAATCAGAAACACACTTGAATTACCAGCTACAAGTGCACGTGCGTCTATGATGCTGCTTAAAAAATACAGCTCAAAAAATACAAATGTAGGTTTTCATTTGTTAAATAGAGTTTCATCTATAAAAGAAAGGCATGTTAAGGAGTTTGGCGTCTTTACTTTCAAATATTTTTCACCTGAATTAATAGATATAATAGAGATACAATGATCTATACATGTTTGAATTATTTTTCCCTTGTTGAGATCAGAAAAATGCTTAGTATAAGAGTAATTTGTCTTTGTGATTGAGAATGATGAGCAATTCATGAACATAAAGAGGTTTAAATAAGATGAAGTAAGAAAATACTTTCATAAGTCCCACATTATTTACTTTAAAAATAATTTTAGTGTTTATAAAGTTAAATGTTTTTGTAAGTAATCATGTTTTTAAAAAAATAATTAAAAAAAATCATATTTTCAAAAAACAAAACCAAAGTAACCATGTTTCAAATAAAAAATATTTATCCATAATAGGAGTAGTCATAGGGTATAACACACACACACTCATTTTTTATACATAAGTGCCATTATGCATTGCACATGCTTATAGGTCGGCATTGCATGTGGCGCATGCAAGCATCCTTTAGGAGCACGTGCCACAATTATTGGCTAAGATTCGAGCATCTTTAGAGGAGCTTGATATGTTGGTTAGATGAAGACATTGTAGACGGTGAAAAGATCAGATGAACTCAAAGGCTTGTTACGATGTACAACGATAATGGAGAAAGTTGTTTCTGTAACTCAGTTAAAACTGACACTGATTGTTGTATTATCATGTATATTTGTGAGGAAATTGTCCTGATGATTGTAATCACATAGATATGTTTTTTAGTCGTTGTATTAGTTTGTCTTGTTATTTAGTTGTTGTTTAAATTATTATTTAGTTGTTGTTTAAATTGTTTTAACCAAATGTTGTGATATTTATGAAATGAACGTTGTTTTCAATATCAAATAAAATGGTTACATAAAATGAATTACATATAAAATTATGTTGTGGAGTTTGGTCCAACATTGGAACGGTTTGTACGATTATGTCCGGGCTGACGACATGAACCACATAATCTCACCATTTTGTTCATCATATCCATTTCGGTTCGAATGCGGATGTTGTTAAGGCAACCCCTTTTCTTTCTTCACATATTTTCATTGTTACAAACTCTATTACCTTGCTATGTAGGCTAATAATCCTCCCTTTCTACCATCGAAAAGCTATTGTTGTACACATTACATATGTTTATGACTTTGTACACGGTGGTGAGCAAGTTGAAAGGGTCCTGTCGAGTCTTTGAACATGCTGTTATGACATGGGAGTAAGACATACAAAAGGCTTGGAACTTTCCGCAATCGCACCAACCTCTATCTAGTTTGACTCGATAGTATCCCACTTGCCTTCCATCATTGTGGTCTATTGCCTCATCTACACTAAATCAACCTTTACGATGGTCAAAAATTGTGACCACATGTGTGTTAGCTTTGACAGCTTCCTCCTTTATGAATTTCATTGAAGTTTCACTGAACAACTACCCCAATTGTAACACTGAACTCCATTTTGAACGTCTGATCTCAAACAATGATCCTAACCTAAAATAGGTTGCTCTCACCAAAGTGGTTATCTGTAAGTTTCAGATGCCTTTGAAGACATAGCTCATTGATTTCGCGAGATTTATTGTTACTTGGCCCCATCGTTGACTATTATTGAATGTCCTGGTCCACTTTTCCAATGGAATATTATCAATCCAACGTGCTGCATCTGTATTTGTCAATATGATCTCTTTGCAGTAGTGGTTGGAGGAAGGTTCTATTAATGCATACCATGCGTTCACAACCTTATTATGTAGCGTCTTGTAGTTGATCTCCCACATGAAATTTTGAACGATGTGTCTAATGCAGTAGACATACGTAGAAGGAGGATATTACAAGTCGTTATCAAGGTTTTTATCAGCACTCTTAACTGTTGGATGTTTCTCAAAAATCAAGCATAAGTTATGCTGAGGAGCAACATGTAATCGAAGATTTTTTAGAAAAAACTTCGTCCACCAATAGTCTCCCCTTCAACTAGAGGGAAGGCGATTGGAAAAATCTTGTTGTTGCCATCTTGTACCCATGCCATGAGTAGCGTTTCTATATATTTCCAGTACAACCATGTTCCATCAATTTGTATAATAGGTTTACATAACGTAAAACCTTTGATGCATGGTTCATACGCCCAGAAGAGTCGGTGGAATATTCCATTTCCACTAACACAAGTCCTATATAGGGTATATTCCAGTAAGGTCTCTAAAATGACAACAGTCCTAGAGCATAATGCTTAAGTGCCACCAGGTATTGTGGAAGTTCTTTGTACAAATCCATCCAATTTCCAAATACTCGTTCAACTGCCTTAGTCCCAACTATTCATACCTTCCTGTACGAGGGAGTATAATTGTATCGTGTAACGATATGCGAAATTATTGTACTTACCTTCAATGACAGATCCTTGCTAATGATAGATAAAATTTTATCGTATATTAATTGAGAGTTGAGTTTGCGATGATCCTGCATCAGATTGGTGATTATGAAAGTGTGATTTGGACCCACATAACCTATCTTCCAAGAATCACTCCTCTTTCGGTAAGATGTTGTCAGCCGGAACATGCAAAGCACATTGCAATACAAGATCTTGCACCTCATCACATTAGTGCGATTGACGTTATAATCAACTGAGATTTTCATGTGATACTTTTTAAAGTATCTTAAACAACATTATTCAAGTATAATATTAATCGAAGATTCGACTGAGTATGAAAAAATAATTAAAACTCGGTGTTATATTATGATACTATTTGGTAATTTTTTATTTCCTAAAACTACTGGTAATACGGTAAATATTATATATTTGTCGTTGTTAAAAAACATAAATAAAATAAGAATATATAGTTAGACTTCAGCTATTTTATCCCATCTATATAGTTCTTTGTGTAAAAATACACAAAAGGGTACTTGTTCGCTTTATTCTTGCGCTTTTTTGCTCCAAGCATGAGGTTGGTCGAGAATGTTGTCACTCACCCCTGTCAACGAGAACACCTTCACATTCCCACTTGCAACAAAGTTAGTTATCTCATTATTTTCACTTGCTTACTTTATACTACAACCAGCAGTAAATAATTCATTTTCACTCTTTTTGATTTAGGTGGTATATTTTAGGGATGAACTACAACAAATGTCTCAAACATGCTATAATAGTCTATCGAAATCTTATAGATCATCTTGGGTCAGACAATGTATTACAACTAAACAACTCATTAGAATCTAAATTTAGTTTTACTATTACCAATTTACAAATCTTCTAGTCATGTATTTTTCCTATACAGTTTATCTGGAGGTCGTATTTGGGTATCAACCATTAAGTTAACCCCGAGGATGCTGCAGTTTGGACTGCAAAAATGAAAATCATGAGGTTCTATACTATGGAGATGCACCATAGTGATCATGTTAAACTGCAGTTTGACATGCAGCAAGAAATCCCAGACCCCCCGACGTGTCTGGGACAATGGCATCAACTATGAGTCGATGCCCAATGGAATTGTTTCTATTGGAGAGAGATCGTTAGGGAGATGTGTCATCAATGAAAGCAACGACATCAACAAATCATAACCAAACTTATCATGCAGGATGCTAGATAAACTTGAAATCATATAAATTGGTATAGGTCAGTTACAATGACACAATTTGTGTCTGATCCGAGGTATTTAATCAACCCACGCCAACAAGCTTTTTTATCATACGTCCAATAAACAAACCCCTCCCAACAACCAACCTCACACCATTACCAAACCCAACAACAATATCAACCCACCCAAACCCAATGACCAACTTCACAACATCACCATACCAGATACACCAAACCACCAATCGAACATGATTACAAACCCACAAACACCTAACTCCACAACTAACTCATACCACACACCCAAACACAAAACCAAAAGCATGACCCATACCACCAATAACCATATGCCGCCACCATATCTTACTATAGCCCCAATGATGAATATGATTCCACCCCATCCCAACATAGCCCTAACCAATGTACACCCAAATATCACACCACCAAAGTGCTTAAACATCACATCGCTAAAGCACTTAACATCACATTCCTGATTGGTGGATTTCAATTGTGTTTTCAAACGCTGTTTGTGGTTAATTTCGCAATGTTTTTATCTGTTTTTCGAAGTTGTAGTTGTTATTATCTGCATTACTCGTAGTTGTGTGTCTTCGAGTCTTATTTTTAAGTTTATATTACTTTTGCCGCTGGTGCGTTTGATTTGGTTTCTTTTAGTGTGTTTTTGGAAGGAATGGATAGCACGACAATCGCACCGCATTCGGAGGCAAAGAAAAGTCGGAAAAGGGAAGTCAGAGCTACAACACGGGTACCCGTGTTGCACAACACGGCCCGTGTCATGGAGGACACAGTTGGCAGACACGGGTAGACCAAAGCAGAAGAAAAGAAGACTCAGACTTACAACACGGGTGCCCGTGTCATGCAACACGACCCGTGTTGCAGCCCTTGAAGAGGAGACACGCCCTGAAGAAGTCAGCAGCCTGACACGGCCACCCGTGTTGCACAACACGGCCCGTGTCAGGGCCACTGAAAGTGAAATTTTTCTGTTTTCTGATTTTTGCTGTCAGACCTATTTCGAAGGGCATTTGAGACATTTCGCGATGTAATTTAAATTTAGATATAAGAGGCACATTTTAGAAAGTAGGAGATACTTTTGAACTGAGATTAGGATTGATAACTGAGAGGAGAGTTCGGCTGGAAACAGAGGATCGATCAAAAGCGGAAGCAATTGATGATCCAAGGATTTCAACTTGCATTGTAATGATCTTCTCCTTTTCATTTCTAATTGCTTTTATGTTTACCAAGAACATGAGCAGCTAAACCCCAAGTTGTTAGGGGGTGGTCCTAAGTGCGATGTAATAACTTTTGTTTAATGATTCTATGAGAACTATGTTATTACCTTTATATATTTTATTTTGCATTAATCTTAATCGTATTCATATTGGAAAGTAGAATTCGAATCGTGCTTAGGCTTTAGTCTGGAAAGTCAACCTAACACTTTTGCAAAATAGTATCACGGTCGATATTGCTTAGGAATGAGGATATCCCGTATCACGTATTTTATGGTCGGAACTATTGCTTGATGCTTTTCATGGACACTGAGGAATTAGTGTACAGGAAAATCATCAAAGGGTTTTCATTAAGGAATTAAGACAACTAAAGTGGCCAACTGATAAATTAAGGTTAATAACTAGTACAGCAGAATAATCATACAGGGTCTTTACACGCATCGTCTCCACTCCCCTAACATTGTTCTTAGATTGATTCATAAGTCCTTATTTACTTGTTATCTTACTCTGCTACCAAACAAACCACTAGACCTTTTGTTCATTTGAATCCTAAAAATTCCGTTAATTACTACGCAGTCCTCGAGATCGATACTTGGGACTTTTCCCTTATTACTACAATTGGTAAAAATAGTACACTTGCTATTTTCCCGATCAAGTTTTTGGCGCCGTTGCCGGGGACTGCCAAATTAACATTGTTTTTAGAATCCAAAAGAAATTTTGTTGCTCTGCGACTAAAATTTTATTGTTTACTGCATAACTTTTATCCGCTTGTATCATCTAACGCTTGTCTAATTGTGTATGTGAGGTCAGGCCTCAACTAAATATTATTTTGATACAGAACCAGAACGAGCATTACACGAAAGACGGAGATTAGCTAAAGTTAAAAGACTGGAAGAAATAGAGGAAATTATATCTGTGCAGAGCGACTCCGAAGAGAGAGAGACAACACCTGAAACTGTTCAAATGGCTGGAAATCCACCTCAGCCTGAAAGAATGCTAGGAGACTATGGAGGGGCCAATGCTCAACCAAACCGGATGACCATTGTGAATCAACCGGTGAATGTTGCGCATTTTCAGCTACACCCTTCCACCATCCGTCAGTTGGAGAGCAAGCCATTCGCCGGAAGAATCAACGAAGATGCAAATAAACATCTTCAGAGATTCCTCACAACCACCACCTCGCTGAAAATAGAAGGACATTCCGAAGAGGCCAAGAGATTAGTTATGTTCCCGTTCACACTCACTGATGATGCGGAAGAATGGTTTTACTCGCTTCCCGCTGGGAGTATCACAACATGGCAAGAGATGGAAACTGCGTTCCTGAATGAGTATTTCCCTGCCTCAGTGTTCATCCGAAAAAGATATGACATTGTCAACTTCAAGCAAAAAGAAGAAGAATCTTTAGGGGATGCATATAAGCGGTTTAAGAGGTGTCTTACAGCATGTCCTACTCATAACATGGACGCCACTGAGCAGATGCAAAACTTTGTGAATGGATTGCGACTCAAAACGAAACAGCTCATAGATACTGTTGCCGGTGGCTCAACCAACTTCTCAACGGCCACAGGTATCAGAAGGATCATAGAAGCAATCGCCGCTAACGAGCACCTTGAGTTGTATGATCGCACGGTTAACCAACCGGAAGGTAAGATTGATCTGAAGCTGGCAGACCAGGTTGTTAAAATGGAGGATCAGATCACCGCTGAGGTAGAGAGAAGGTTAAAGAAAATGAATGTTGAAACTCAGGTAGTGGCACAGGTTGAGCCAGTTCAAGCAGCACCTTGTGAAATATGCGGTGGACCACACTTTACAATGCATTGTGTAGCAACTCAAGAGCAAGTGGAGCAGATTAATATGTTGAGGCAGAACAATCCTTACGCCAACACATATAATCCTGGTTGGAAAAATCGCCCAAACTTTTCATGGAAAGATCAACAAGGAAATGTACAAAAACCTGTTCAAGGCCAACAACCGTATCAACCTCAGCCACAGCAGTACCAGCAAACACCGTACCAACCTCAATATCAACCACAAGCGCCTCGAAAAGCTGATTGGGAAGTGGTCATTGAGAAAATGGCCGCCCAAAGTTCTCAATTTCAAGAAGAGACAAGGAGTAACTTCAGGAATGCTGGAGCATCCATAAAGAATCTTGAAGTACAAATGAGTCAAATTGCCCAACAGCTAGCAAGTTCACAAGCGCCGGGTACACTTCCAAGTGCCACAGTACCAAATCCGAAGGATCACCACCAAATTAAGGCGGTAGTAACAAGAAGTGGAAAAGCCAAGGAAGTAGGAGAAGAGGAAACGAAACTAAATGATCAGATGATTGAAGTGGAGCTGGAAATTAAAGAGAATGAAATAGTCGAGGAAGAAGTGGTGACACCGGTACCGGTAACTAAAGAAAAAGTGGTAGAACCGAAACCGGTGATCAAGCTGCCATACCCCTCAAGAAATAAAAAGAAAGGACAGCAAGAGAAGAATTTCGAGAAGTTCCTGGAGCTGTTTAAAAAGTTGGAGCTGAACATTCCGTTGTTGGAGGCACTAGAACAAATGCCCACCTATGCAAAATTCATGAAGGACATCATTGCGAAGAAGCGGACTAGTGAGTCCGAACCTGTTATTCTAACGAAAACTTGTAGTGCTATTTTGCAGGGTCTGAAGATTCCGGTCAAGAAGAAAGACAGTGGAGCTGTTACTATCCCATGCACTATTGGCGATAGGTCATTCAACAGAGCTTTAATTGATTTGGGAGCAAGTATTAGCCTCATGCCCTTGTCCATCTACAAAAAGTTGGATATCGGTGCGGTTCAAGACACTCGGATGATCCTCCAGTTTGCTGATCATTCAGTTAAGCGGCCATATGGAGTGGTTCAAGATGTACTAGTTAAGGTAGATAAATTTGTGTTTCCGGTTGATTTTGTGATCCTAGAGATGCCGGAAGATGAAGAAATGCCGTTAATTTTGGGCCGACCATTCTTGGAAACCGGGAGAGTCATGATAGATATGGAAGGCGGCACCCTGACCTTGAAAGTATATGACGAGGAGTTAAAAATTGATGTTAGTAATACCATGAAGCATAAACAGGATCGTGGCACTAGTAGCAACATACAAGTGCTAGAACAAGTCGTAGAGAGCGAACATTTGGAGAGTGTGACCCAACTACCCCTGGAGAGAGTGCTAAGCATGTCAATCTTTAAGGAAGACAAAGAAGTAGATGAGAATGACAGAGAGGTAGTCGAAATGTTGGACACTCGACCATTCCAAAGGGGATCCCGACCACACCGATGGGAGGACTTACGGCAACCTATAGCGCTGGAGGGTAATGACGAAAAGTCTAAAGGTTCGAAATTGAAACAACTGCCGGAAAATCTCAAATATGTATTTCTAGACACCGAGGAAAAGTGTCCCGCCATTATCAGCTCTAGTTTGAAAAGTGTCCAAGAGAAACAACTGATTGGGGTTCTTAAAAAATTTAAGAGTGCTATTGGTTGGAAAATCGAAGACTTAAAGGGTATAAGTCCTACAGTTTGCATGCACAAAATCCTTATGGAGAAGGACCATAAACCAGTTGTGCAGCCCCGGCGAAGACTGAACCCCGTTATGAAGGAAGTCGTAAGAAAGGAAGTGGTGAAATTATTGGATGTTGGACTTATCTATCCTATATCAGACAGTTCATGGGTGAGCCCTGTTCACATGGTGCTCAAGAAAGGAGGTACAACTGTGGTGACTAATGACAAGAATGAGTTGATTCCTACGCGTACAGTCACTGGTTGGAGGGTATGCATTGATTATAGGAGACTTAATTTAGCCACCAGAAAAGATCACTTTCCGTTGCCCTTTATTGATCAGATGTTAGAAAGATTGGCTGGTCACGATTACTATTGCTTTCTAGATGGATACTCCGGATACAACCAAATCGCGGTTGCGCCAGAGGATCAAGAGAAGACAACTTTCACATGCCCGTACGGAGTTTTTGCTTATAGGAGGATGCCATTCGGGCTATGTAATGCCCCAACCACATTTCAAAGATGCATGACTTCTATTTTTGCGGATATGCTTGAGAAACATATGGAAGTCTTCATGGATGATTTTTCGGTTTTTGGGTCATCATTTGATAATTGTTTAACTAACCTGTCACTTGTTTTGCAGAGATGTCAGGAAAGTAACTTGATCCTAAATTGGGAAAAATGTCATTTCATGGTAAGAGAGGGCATTGTCCTTGGTCACAAAATCTCACACAAAGGGATCGAAGTCGATCAAGCAAAAGTGGAAGTAATATCCAAGTTACCACCACCCGTGAACGAGAAAGGTATCCGAAGCTTCTTGGGTCACGCAGGGTTCTACCGCAGGTTCATAAGAGACTTCTCCAAGATAGCTAAACCGTTGACGTCCTTATTAGTCAAGGATACGGCGTTTGTGTTCAATAAGGAATGCACTGACGCATTCGAGAACCTGAAAAATAAGTTAGTGTCAGCACCAATTGTGATAGCCCCAGACTGGTCGCTGCCGTTTGAGATCATGTGTGACGCCAGTGACATCGCAGTAGGGGCTGTGTTGGGGCAGCGCAAAGAGAAGCTTTTGCATGTTATTTACTATGCGAGTCACGTTTTGAACCCAGCACAGATGAATTACGCAACTACCGAGAAGGAGTTGCTAGCGGTGGTGTATGCCTTTGACAAATTTAGGCAATATCTGTTGGGTTCTAAAGTGATTGTTAATACTGACCATGCTGCGTTAAAATATCTTTTTGCTAAACAGGAGTCAAAGCCCAGGCTGCTGAGATGGATCCTTCTTCTCCAAGAATTCGATGTGGAGATTCGGGATAAGAGAGGATGTGAAAATACTGTAGCTGATCACCTCTCGCGAATGTCACCGATAGAAGAAAACGAGGAAAAGCGCCCGATAAAGGATGAGTTTGCTGATGAACACATCCTAGTTATTCATGGTGTTCCTTGGTTTGCGGATTACGCCAACTATTTAGTCGGGGGTCTCATACCCGACGATTTTGATTCTAACAAACGGAAAAAGTTTGTTCATGACTGCAGGTTCTACTTATGGGATGACCCGTTTCTTTACAAGAAAGGGGTGGATGGACTGATCAGACGATGCGTTCCGGAAAACGAGCAAAGGAAGGTGATCGAAGCATGTCATAATTCAGATTATGGAGGGCATTTCAGTGGCGACCGCACCGCAACAAAAGTCCTCCAATCGGGGTTGTATTGGCCGTCTTTGTTCAAGGATGCCCAGAACGTAGTTAAGGAATGCGACAGATGTCAACGGACTGGAAATATCTCGAAAAGAAACCAGATGCCGCAGAATTCCATGTTAGAAGTAGAGTTGTTTGATGTTTGGGGGATTGATTTTATGGGACCATTCCCACCATCATTTGGAAAACACTATATACTGGTAGCAGTTGACTATGTTTCGAAATGGGTAGAAGCAGTGGCACTACCAACAAATGATGCTAAAGTAGTGGTCAGGTTTCTGAAGGAGAACATATTTTCGCGGTTTGGAGTACCAAGGGCCCTTATAAGTGATGAAGGAACTCACTTCCTAAACCATCTCATGGAAAAGTTACTCCTTAAGTATAATGTGAAACATAAAATATCTACTCCGTACCATCCTCAAACCAACGGGCAAGCCGAGGTGTCAAATCGACAACTCAAACAGATATTGGAGAAAACAGTGCGTGCATCCCGTAAGGACTGGGCAGTAAAGCTGGACGACGCTCTCTGGGCGTATCGCACTGCATACAAAACACCCATTGGTATGTCACCTTACCAACTGGTCTATGGTAAAGCTTGCCATCTGCCTCTAGAGTTAGAACACAAGGCATTATGGGCATCAAAAGTCCTTAACCTAGACCTCACCAGAGCAGGAGAGTCTAGAACCCTCCAACTCCATGAGCTAGAGGAATTCAGGAACCGGGCATATGAGAATGCAAAGATGTACAAAGATCAAGCAAAGAAATGGCATGATCGACGTATTCAGAAGAAAGAGTTTCGGGAAGGACAATTAGTACTGTTGTACAACTCCCGACTGAAACTCTTTCCGGGAAAGCTTAAATCAAAATGGTCGGGACCATTTGTAGTACATAAGACGTTTCCGCACGGAGCAGTCGAGCTGAAAAATCCAGCAAATGGAGACATTTTTAAAGTAAATGGTCAGCGTCTGAAACCTTACTACGAGGGACAGCAGAAAGATCGAAACGATGTCGTTCATCTCACATGATACGATGACGGACCGTCGAGCCAGGCGACGTAAAACGAAGCGCTTCGTGGGAGGCAACCCACGTATTTCACATTCACGCTTTCATTTTGTTTTTGTTTTAACAGGTTTTGATCAACTCGCAGTTCATCGGTGAAAGAAGAATGTCGGAGACCAGAGGAGAGGAAAAAGTTGAAAAACAGCACCCTGACACGGGTGGCCGTGTTACACAACACGGGCCGTGTCAGGCATAGCATGACAGAGATGAAAATTTGGGAAAAATGCGGAGTCAATGGAGCAACACGGGTGCCCGTGTTGTGCAACACGGCCCGTGTTGCAGATGCGTGGCCTTGAAAAAAAAATATATTACAGGAGGAGCAACACGGGTGCCCGTGTTGTACAACACGGCCCGTGTTGCAAGGCGCGCTCTGAATTTTAAATTTGTTTACCCCGTGGGGCCCACCATTTTAACCCCCACTTATTATTACCAACCACACATTTCATATCATTTTTCATCTTCCTCCTTCTTCTCCCTCACAAAACCCTTAACCTCCATAACCCTCTCTCCACAAAAGCTTCATTATCTACCACACCCACTCATCAGAAACACTTCCGTCCTTCACAAAAAAACATTCTACTCATCATTGTGCTTAATTCTATGGTTGCGTTTTTCACTAATAGTGATTTCGAAATTTTTCGAACCATCTGTGTTGTTTGTGTTTTGCAGGTTAAGAATGCCTCCTCGTAGAGACACAGGAAAAGCAGTGGCGGAAACTTCGCGCCCCAGAAAGAGAGCACACCGGATGGCGAATCCTCACGGCATACTCTTTGAAGACCCAGATCATCAGAAGAAGTACTCTAACATCATCAAGCGTAAGCTCGCGCCCACAAGGTATATCTGTAACACTACGCTTGATAATCTAGGGCTGAGAGTAGAGGTCCATAGGATGTTTCACACTCTGGGTATGCTAGAATTTATGCAATTGGAAGCACCGACTTATGAGCGCATAACTGTTGAATTCTTGAGTACGTTAGAATTTCAGTTGAAGCACAGATGGACAGGTGTGGAGGAGGAATATTATGGTACCCTGAGGTTTAGGTTATTTGATACTGACCATAGCCTGACCATAGCTGAATTGGGAGATATTCTGAAGCTCCCCAATTTTGGACCCGGAGCCCCTCCGGGAAATTTTAGTGCAGGGGACTTCTGGAAGGCTATTACAGGCATAACTGATTATGTCGCGAAAGCGGCAAAAGCCTCGTGTATCCATAACCCTTGTTTCAGGTACGCTCAAAAGGGATTGGCATATACACTGTTCGACAGGGGTGACAGCACAGGAGTGGCGACTCAGAGGGAGTTGTACTTCATGTACGGTATGGCAAATCAAGAACTCATTAATGTAGCGGCCTTTGCAGCTGATCACCTAAAGAGGGTTGCGAATGCACCTTCAGGCGAAATAAGTGTAGGCGGTATGATTACTCAAATCACAAATCACTTTGGCCACGGTGCTCTCTTGAGAGAGGAACCCACTGTTGCAAGTAAGACAAAAATAGATCTTGCCACACTGACTGCCCAAGGTATGATTCGAGTCTTTGATAATTACTACTCCTTGGTAAGCCAAAACAGTCATCTCCTTGCTTTACCTGCCCCTGACTTTATTAGTATTCAAAATGTGAATAACTGGCTATATGAGAGCCCCATGCAGGATGAAGAAGACCAATTTTATGATGGTACAGGTGCAGAATTCTTTGAGGATGAAGGCGATCAGGTAGAAGAAGCGCCTATACCGCCTACTCGAGTCTCACCCCATCAGGAATCCGGCTCAGGCTCTTGGAGCTTATCTAAAAAAGAATGGGATTGGATGGAGAATAAGATGTGTCATCTCCGAAGTGAGCAGACGAGGCAAGGCGAGGAGCAGACAAGACAAGGGAACGAACAAATCCGACAAGGCAGGTTGATCGGTGAGATGCATGAATGGATGCGCTAGATGATGTTGCGCGACCAACCTCCGCAACCATGAACTCTG
This sequence comes from Lathyrus sativus, assembly GCA_963859935.3. NCBI lineage: Eukaryota > Viridiplantae > Streptophyta > Magnoliopsida > Fabales > Fabaceae > Lathyrus > Lathyrus sativus. Next base: position 12,819,350 of record OZ012735.1, on the reverse strand, counting down.
TGAGTCCTCTGCTACTAGTGTTCCAACAGTGAGGACACTGTTGAATTCTAGTGTGGGGGTATTTTATTTGTTTTTTTTATTTATTTGTGTTTTTATGTTATTTGTTTATGTTATTTGTGTGTTTTCAGTTCTGTTTTAGTTATTTGTTTATTTAATTTCCAGTGTTAGTTTGAGAACATGATAGCGATCCACAGGAAGACTCCCCTGACATTGAGCTAATAAAATTAATAACATTGTTGGTTGGGGAACTGTTTAGTGAAGATGTTGAGTGAGGTGATGAGAAAGTATATAGAATACTCAGAAAAGAACCGTGAGGATGAAATCAGAATAATCTTGAGAGATAGGTAAAAGGCCAACACCCTGGGTTTCCCAAATAGGAACGAGTTCGACGTGTAGATTTGTACCATAGTGCTTTGATCTGAGAAGTACCCCTGAGTAGTTTATTTTGACAATCAGGTTTCATCAAAAATAATCGTGTGTGCAAGGGTAATGAAAAATATTGAGCTAAGGCACAGAAAACAAAAAAAAAACAACAAAAAGGGGCAATTAGGCGACTAATCCTTCTAAGTTGGGTAACCCTCACCCGGTTATTCAGCCCAACGGCGGTCGAACCTGAAAGCCATTCAAAAAGAATAACAGTGCCAAAAAAAGAAAAATGTCATTGATAAATCTTGTGCACACGAGGAAAATCATAAAAGTCGTATAGTGATTGTCCGAATGAAAGGGAGGAAAATCGAAAAAGAAGACTTAAGTACAAAGCATAGTCGGAGAGGTTACCCATAGGGAGACTGAGGTCTGTGGTTTACCGCAGTCTAGTGTTTGCATGTTACCTGTTTTGAGGGAAAAGTCGAGATTAATCCTAGGGGACTTGGAATGAGAAGTTCAAGTATGAGTATTATCACCGTAACTCACAATTCTATGGACGGTTCCGTTACGAAAAAAGATATTAAGTTCAGTTTGGTGAGCTTTTTGCTTGAGGACAAGCAAAAGTTCAAGTTCGGGGGAGTTTGATTGGTGGATTTCAATTGTGTTTTCAAACGCTGTTTGTGGTTAATTTCGTAATGTTTTTATCTGTTTTTCGAAGTTGTAGTTGTTATTATCTGCATTACTCGTAGTTGTGTGTCTTCGAGTCTTATTTTTAAGTTTATATTACTTTTGCCGCTGGTGCGTTTGATTTGGTTTCTTTTAGTGTGTTTTTGGCAGGAATGGATAGCACGACAATCGCACCGCATTCGGAGGCAAAGAAAAGTCGGAAAAGGGAAGTCAGAGCTATAACACGGGTACCCGTGTTGCACAACACGGCCCGTGTCATGGAGGACACGGTTGGCAGATACGGGTAGACCAAAGCAGAAGAAAAGAAGACTCAGACTTACAACACGGGTGCCCGTGTCATGCAACACGGCCCGTGTTGCAGCCCTTGAAGAGGAGACACGCCCTGAAGAAGTCAGCAGCCTGACACGGCCACCCGTGTTGCACAACACGGCCCGTGTCAGGGCCACTGAAAGTGAAATTTTTTTGTTTTCTGATTTTTGCTGTCAGACCTATTTCGAAGGGCATTTGAGACATTTCGCGATGTAATTTAAATTTAGATATAAGAGGCACATTTTAGAAAGTAGGAGATACTTTTGAACTGAGATTAGGATTGATAACTGAGAGGAGAGTTCGGCTGGAAACAGAGGATCGATCAAAAGCGGAAGCAATTGATGATCCAAGGATTTCAACTTGCATTGTAATGATCTTCTCCTTTTCATTTCTAATTGCTTTTATGTTTACCAAGAACATGAGCAGCTAAACCCCAAGTTGTTAGGGGGTGGTCCTAAGTGCGATGTAATGACTTTTGTTTAATGATTCTATGAGAACTATGTTATTACCTTTATATATTTTATTTTGCATTAATCTTAATCGTATTCATATTGGAAAGTAGAATTCGAATCGTGCTTAGGCTTTAGTCTGGAAAGTCAACCTAACACTTTTGCAAAATAGTATCACGGTCGATATTGCTTAGGAATGAGGATATCCCGTATCACGTATTTTATGGTCGGAACTATTGCTTGATGCTTTTCATGGACACTGAGGAATTAGTGTACAGGAAAATCATCAAAGGGTTTTCATTAAGGAATTAAGACAACTAAAGTGACCAACTGATAAATTAAGGTTAATAACTAGTACAGCAGAATAATCATACAGGGTCTTTACACGCATCGTCTCCACTCCCCTAACACTGTTCTTAGATTGATTCATAAGTCCTTATTTACTTGTTATCTTACTCTGCTACCAAACAAACCACTAGACCTTTTGTTCATTTGAATCCTAAAAATTCCGTTAATTACTACGCAGTCCTCGAGATCGATACTTGGGACTTTTTCCTTATTACTACAATTGGTAAAAATAGTACACTTGCTATTTTCCCGATCAATTCCTTTCAAACACCATAAGAATCATTGCTTTGTTTCTAAAACAATTCAAAGTCCCAATTCAACCAACCCCAACTAGCTCGTCAACTCGTAACCCAACCAACACGACCCAACTACGATAACATGAGCACCAAACTCAATTACGGCAATGCTTGCTACTAGGGAGATATGATCGAAGATTTATTAGATTACATTAATATCCCAGGAACCTCGCATCAACCACCTTTGGCTCAGGTGAATACTAGAAGACCTCAAATACCTCAGGAAAATCATGGGAGACCTCGAAGGCAAGCAAATGCGCCAGGGGTGTGGAACCATTAGCGTTAGATCAAATGAGTCATCAAATTCCTATCTAATCGTTGTGTAATTCTACTTGATGGAATAATATTATAATTTATTTTTTATTAAACATTTTATTTAATATTATGTTGTTATTAAAATAATATTTAAAAAATAACAAAACAACATAATAGTCACTTCCTGTGGCACATGCTCCTAGAGGATGCATGCATGAGCCACGTGCAATGACTTGACCTATAAGCACGCGTAATGCATGATGGCACCTATGTACAAAAAATGAGTGCATGCGCCATACCTTCTAGCTACTTTTCTTGTGGGCAATTTTTTTTGTTTGAAACATGATTACTTTGATTTTTTTTTTAAATATAGTTATTTTGGATTTTTTTAAATATGGTTATTTAAAAAAAATCAAAACTAACACGAGTATTCATTTATGAATTGAAAGGATTGCTAAAGAAACGTGGCCCAAAACTTCCTAAGCAAACATGTTAAAAATCCAAATATTTAAATTAAAAATTTTGATTAATTAATTTATTAAAAATATAAATTAAAATTATTAATTATTAATTAATTTATTCTTTAAAAATATTAAACTTAAATTAATTTTGTAAATTAAAATTAACCTATTTTATTTTTTAGGTATAAAAATAATCTACTTTGCTTTTTTTTTTTAAATATAATTATTTATAATAGTATTAAAAATATTGATTAATATTTTTTTTAAAATTTTTTATTCCAGTCAGCTATTCTACTTAAATGATTTACCATAATAATCACTACCACGTATATGTGTAAAACTGAAGAGAAAAGAAATCCCCAAATAAATGAAGACGAGCAACTAAAAAGCTATTAAAAAGATTAAAACTTTAGAAATATGAAAATAAAAGATCAAAAGTATATTTAAGTCAAATATAAGTTACAAAATAAAATATGTATTTAAGCATATGACCAGCAAAGAAAATGCGCGTGAAGGAAAGATCTTTTTAATCTATATTGATCTTCACTAGCGTTCTCCATCTGTTAACTCAAAGATCAAAATACCAAATACAATAAATAAAGGCACAACAAAATCATATATCTACTATCATTCCTTTTCTTACCTAGTCAAACTAATTAAAAAAATGCATTCACATTAAACCCTAAAAAAAGTTTCTACAAGGAAAAAAATCAAACTATTATGATCAAGGTTCAAAGGGGAACAAACATAATAATGCTTGTGTAGAGTTTTAACAAAACTCTCTAATCCAAGTTGTACACTCAAGAAAGGGGAGTAAGTAATCATCACCATGATTCTTACATGGAGTTTTAACAAACTCTACCTAATTCTACGTTAAAAGACCAATTGGTTCTATCCAGACCAAAAGGAGTAAGTAGGCTCTATCCTGGCCTAAGGATTGAAGAACTCTAAACCTAAGTTCTAAAGGGTAAGTCCAATTGATTCTATCCAGACCAAAAGGAGAGGAAGGTTGCTCGTCAAGATATCGCATCTTGCGCCTACGTATTCCCATTATCTAATGAGTAATCAAAGCGTTCGTAGTTCGAACACGACTAAGGAATGGGGACCAATTGGTTCTATCCAGACCAAAAGGAGGAAGGAGGCTCTATCCCGGCCTACAAGGATTAAGAACTCTAAACCTAAGTTCTAAAGGGTAAGTCCAATTGGTTCTATCCAGACCAAAAGGAGGAAGGATTAAGAACTCTAAACCTAAGTTCTAAAGGGTAAATCCAATTGGTTCTATCCAGACCAAAAGGAGGAGGAAGGTTCTATCCAGACCTATGAGGTTAATGAGCTATCTATGACCCCAAGGTCAATAGAGAGACTTTCCTCTGGAAGGGGAAAGATGAGGCAACATGGATGAGAACTAAAAAGTTATATCACTTGGGGAATAACTTAACAAAGCATAAACATTCAAATATGATGAATATATAAGAGGTATGGTTACAACCAAGAGCATGCAAGCATATGGCAATATCAAGCAAAGATTTTAATCAAGGTAAATGGTTACAACCAATGCAAACACAAAGATATCACAATATCTATAGAGAAGTTCTTACAAGACTCAAAACAAGAGGTGAAAATCAATGACAAATCTTAACAAAGATGGGATATATCTTGACAAAGATGAAAGTGTATCAACAAATGCAAACAAGTTTCAACTTGAGGTAAGAAGTTTATACTTCATGGGGATTTCATAACTTTAAAGATGATATACTTAGATGCTTACAAGAAAAAGTGGAAATTCAAATTCAAACACACAAGGGGGTTGAAAAACCAAGTTCCTATCAAATTCAAGTTAATCTTAATGAAAAGAAAATCAAAGTTTTGAAATGAATAATGAAAAATAAGAGGGTGAAAACCCTAAAATGAATTACAATTTTATCTCAATGTAAAGTATTTCTAAAATAGGAATTTTAGAATTCTTTAAACATTATATGAAAATATGTAATAAAATAAGATTTTAGCAAAAAGAATCGTTTAAAAATGATTAAAATTGGAGAAGTTATGTTAATTTGAATTTTAAGTAAAAATCAAATAAATTGGTGATTAAAAGGAAAGAAATATCTCCTCCAAGGTTTGAACCCAAGACCTTGAGATCATGGACTCAAAATATTGCTAACTCTACCACTTCATGCATGCACATAATAGGTGGAAATGCAAGTAGAAATAGTAAAAACCATGAAAATGATGGAAAAGTGCCCTCGCTAAGGGTCAAACCCGGTACTACAGGCACAGAAAGATACTCGAAAGTAAGGAAACAACCACTAGGGTGGCGATACATCCAGTGTATCAAGCCACCCCAGTTGAACATATACTAAAGAGGCGTGTTCCTGGGCAACAAACCAAGGCAATTTCAAGTGAAAACTTCTCAAAACTCAATCATTTTCAATGAAATTAAAGTCAAACATGCTTGAATTTTCGTGAGGATTGCAATGTTGCTATCCAAAATTTAAAATGATGCACATAAATGAAAACACTATGGAACATGCAAAGCATCATTTTGAAATTCACTTAAAGATCACATGACCAAAACAGATGGATTTAAGGGCAAACAAAGGTCCACTCAGATTTAAAACAACTTATTTAATGATTACAATCAAAGAAAATACTCAGTCTCGCCAAGAATCACAAAGACTATCAAATTACCAATTGGTGGAATGGCTTGAACTAGGCTTGGTGTTCCAACAAACATCTTGTCAATCCAATGCCATGAGTCAAAACCCTTATACACACCATATTGTAGTAACTTAAAAACCAGTTTAACGACATCAAAAGTTAACAAACTCTAGTAGAAACCGTAAGCCAGCATAATCCCAACAGCAAAATTCAGGAACATAGCATAAGTCCAGCAAAGTTATTTTATTTGGGAAAATAGAAGCAGCAAAATAGTGTGGACAGAATCAAAGATAAACACATTCAAGGATTTCTAAAATCAACAGTTAGCAAGGATCCTAAAAGCTAATGTGAGGATGTCAAGCCAAGACAAATGGTTTTCAACAGAACAAAAAAGTATATTGGCATGAGCATTTAAACCCTAAGACCTGATGATGCCAACAAGAGATTCATGGCAGGTTTCAACATAATTTTCAAAGCATTAAAACATACATGATCAGGGCATACACAATACATTTGTATGCTCAAAAATAGTTGTTAATCACCAACTAAAAGGACCTGTTCACAATTTGGTGGCATCAATGCAGAAGCTGAATAAACCTAAACATTAGACATGACAAAGTCCAAAACCAAACCAACTGAAGCAAACAGGTTTTGGGAGTAATGGACATACATGGTAAAGGTTTTTTGTGACAACACTAAACCAACTTAAGCTCAACAAAATAGACCAATTTGAAAAACAAATTCTGGTTAGCTCATATACAAGCTGTATTACCAGCTCCACTTCCATATCAATTTTTCATTTAAAGTTCTAGTAAGTTGATTGCAGATTCTTACAACGAATCCACCAAAGCTACTCTCATTATCAACTAGTAGATAATGATACAAATTGAGTTAGCATTTATTATTACAATACTGAATTAACAATTCATCCATATTATTTTCAGACAATGCTATGCTAGTTACTTCCTTTTCTACTCATGATGCCGCCAAAGAAACGCTTTTTCATCTTTCTAGCTTTGCGATGTGCCTTCCCAATTCAAATACATGTGTCATCCATCCCTTTTTTGTCTTAGCTTTATTGTCCAGTTTAGACCTATCTACTATAAACACATCAAAATCTCATTGCATGCTTTGCCTCTTTTACCCTTTACCCTTTCAAAATTAACACTGCAAAAAGGGTCTCTTAGTAAATAGCAAATTAACACATTTAATTTCATTTGGACCTCTGTTATAATGCCATCTGTCCCTCAACTTTCCCTCCCTCATTTCTACTTCTCACTCTCTATATGAAACTTCTTTCTCATAAACATCATCAATCTTTCTCATAAACTTCATTTCCCAGCTCACACGATTTTTCCCCCTTCAGTTACCCATAAACATCATCAATCTTCTAGCTCGTTTTTTTATCATTTGTTGTTTTTTTAATGTCATGCGTTTTTCTGGATTCTTCTGCTGTCATGAAAACAGGTTTAATGTTGTTTTAACCATGTTGTTTTCATGCATTTTTCTTTGGTTTACACATGAAAACAGGTTTGGAAAAAAGTTCATGAGACCATGTTTTCTGGATTCTTATGCATATATTGTTTTTAACTTCATGAGAGCATGTTTTATTTGGTTTAAACATGAAAACAAGTTTGGAAAAAAGTTCATGAGAGCATGTTTTCTGGATTCTTATGCATATATTTCATTTAAGTTCATGACAACATGTTTTCTTTGGTTTACACATGAAAACAGGTTTGGAAAAAAGATCATGACAGCATGTTTTCTGGATTCTTATGCATATATTGTTTTTAAGTTCATGAGAGCATGTTTTCTTTAGTTCAGACATGACAACAGTTGTGAAGTTGTAAGCAAATTCTTTGGTTTAAATATGAATACTGAGCAATTTATTTTTTGTTATGTTTCTAAGCAACCATGTCAAGACCCCCAATACTCATCAAGGACTTGGAGAAAGGGAAACAGATTTGGAAAATGCTCATTAGAGTTGTTGATCTTTGGATTGTGAAGGAGAAAAGTGGACTGCATCATTTTGAAATGGTGATTCAAGATTCACAGGTATGCTATTTCCTGCTCTGTTTCTATATTATTATTGTTCATTTCCTTGAATGTTTACCTATTGTGTAGGTGATCAAATCCATGTGACAACTCGGAACCGTGAGTTTAAAGACTGGTCTGAACAACTAACTGAACATGACACTTATTGCCTTTACAATGGAGAGCCAATGCCTAATGACATCACTTTCAAAGTTTGCCCCAACAATTTGAAACTTGTCTTGAATGGAGGAACGACTATTTCAAAATTGCCAATACTCGAAATACTGACACACCAATTCAAGTTTAAGCCGATTGTCGACTTTCTCACTGGAAATTTCATCACTGCTCTCTTATATGGTGAGATGTATTCATATTATACATATGTTGTATATTGTTATTTGTCATATGAAAACATTGTCACTTTTTCTCATTCTCATATATTAGAGATGTCATCGGGGTTTTACAAGACGTTGTCAAGACGCAAATGGGCGGTGGTGGTAAGAAATCATGTGCCAACATCACTTTAAGAGATGGAGCTGGAAATATTATTGAGGTTGCATTATGGGATGATTACGGTAAACAGTTCATGAGCTATAATAGCTCCAACAAGTTTCCCGGACCAACACTCATTGTCTTAACACACGCACGGTGCAAGAAAAATCAAGGTAACAAAGTTATTGTGATACACATTCAAGTATATTGCATTATAATTAGTTTCTCACCTGTTACTTATGTAATTTGCATTGGTTAGTAGTTATGATTGTGCATTTTCATATTTACATCTTTGTTTATATAATTTTAAGGCTATTCTAATGATATTTTTGTTCTTCAAAGAAGTGACTCTGCATTTTGTAGGTGTGCATTGCAATGTGCTCTTTACAAATTGATTATTCTTGCAAGCTTAGATGGAACTTGTCTCAAATTATAATGCTACCATCATTTGGTAGTAACATATGTAGCAACATGTCTTTGATTTTTTCCACTGATGTATCGTCAATCTTACCGCTTTACCATTCTGACTTTTGTAATTCACAAATTATTTTAAATATTTTTGTGTTCTTGAAACATCTGTCTGCTGCATATAGTTGGTGTCCATTGCAGTGTCCTCTTTAGAAATGGATGACTCTTACAAGGTTAGATGTATTAATAGGACATAACTAGGATTTCAGTTAGTAGTAACATTTGTAGTAACATTTATAATGCAACATGTCCTTTCAATTTCACTCAGTAGTGATATTTGTAGCAGCATGTCAATTTTTGTAGCAGCATCTTCAGTTGGTAGTGATATTTTGTCTCTAGAACAAGAAACAATATCATTATGTAATAACTTAAAGTCTGAATTTTGTCAAGTAGCATCTGGATTGCCTAGCCTATCCAATGCATGGAATGGATCAAGACTCCATATCAACTTGGAGCATCCCCAAGTTCTCGATTTTAAAACCAAGTATGTTCCTACATTAAACAGTTAGTTACTTGTCCAAAGTTTTGCTGAACTCAGTTTACTTTGATTTGATTCATTAATAATTAAAGTTCTACAAAATATTTCCAGGCTAGGATCCACACACTCAGCTGTTGCACCAACTCATTCTATAACCCAGACTTCTGAATCCTTTATGCAGTCTGGCAACAAAAGTTGGACAAACTCTAACGAGGTCAAGAGTATCCATCACATATGTGAAATCGGCAAGGTCTGCTTTTAAATTTTCGTTACAACCTTAATCATTTCTTGAAATATCTACCAACACTTTGTGATGTCAAACTAGGATTGTTTTGCCACAACCATTGGCACTACCAAGAGATTTAAGGTGTCAAAGCATGGCTGGTATTTCGAGGCTTGCCCCAGTTGCAAGACATCAAACAAGTCCATTGGCCCCAAATTCATATGTCTTTGTGGAGTCAAAGATGTCCAACCTGTAACAAAGTAATATTTCTATATCGCTTTTATTCATTCTATTATAACTTTGCAACCTGTTTTACATACTTGAACCGCTTTTCTTTTCATGGCATAGATACAAAATCGAGGTAGAAGTCGAGTTTGATAATCATGTTGGATGCTTTGTATTTTGGGATAAAGATGTTATTCCATATGTTACTATGACTGCTAGGGAATTGAAACAAGTAATGAAGGAGGTAAATGCATTATTCATTTGATTACTATGTTTCTCTTATTCATGGTTTTACTCACCTATGACTAATTTTCTGATGTGATTATTCATCAAGGCTGGAGAGGATAACCCAAAAATTTATCCCATACACCTAGATAAACTTTTGGATCAACAATTTGCATTTATAATCAAATATCAATCTTTTTTCGATCAATTCTCAATTGTTACTATCCTTAATGATCCTGGTGTTTACAAAACATTATTTGAATCCCTTAAACCGGATGAGGTAAAATTTTGTTGTGGAAATTAACTCATAATGCATAAACTTTACAATTTATCATGTTTTGAACATAACTGATTGCATTCAATTTGTGGTCTTATGTTTTGGCAGCATACCTCTAAGACTGCCTTTTTGAAAACTGATACAAAGTATGCCATGGCTGTTGAACTTGAACCAATTGTATGTCTGCTTTCTTCACATGTTGGAAAACTTCCAATATACTGTTTTATACTCAAGGCATAACATATTGACCATTAATTTTTGTTTTGTCTAGCAATCAGTTTCTTCTGACTAACACTACAACACACATCTAGAAAATTCTGCCACCCGAACTTGCAGTCCATCCACTTACTCTAGCAACACCCCTGCTAAGAGGGCTGCCATTCCTACTTTTCCTGATGATATTTTGCAAGATGATGTCCTGACTCCAAAGAATTCAGCAACCAGGGTGAAGCACCTCAAGAAGGAGTGACTCTTTAGTTAGTACCTCATTTTGTGTTAGATTCAAATATTTTGTTAAGATCATTTGTGTAAGGATTCATTCCAAACTTCTGTACAACTATGTTAACTACTATTGTTTAACTCAATCTTATGTACTCCCTTCTGCACAAACCTATGTATTATGTAATATGCCTCATTTTTTGGAAATCAATGATATGCCGGTAATTACATTGATGCCTTGACCATATGAACAGGTTCATTTGAAACACAATACAAAATGTTTTTGTTTCTTTATACACAAACCAAATTACTGATCTTCATCTTACTTAGACTTATGAAATTCAGGTCTTGATAATTACAATGTTTCTACATGATTTTAATCACCAACAAAGGGAAAAGTCTTTCTATATCATTGCCAATTTGAAGTTTTGGAACTTATAAGAATTCATCTTAATATGACTTTCCTTAATCCTTCTATTTTCAACTGTAATTTCTCATATATTAATTATATATGCAACATCAACAATTACTATGGTTTAACATTTTATACTTCACACTATTTTTCCTACCTGCATCACAAATTGTTGCCAGAACTTGCATCAACAACATGCCAGCCCCCAACAACTTCTTTGGCCATACTTTTGTAATATTGAATAGTTACTTTTCTTCACATCAACTGCATTAAATGTTTTGGAAAACAAACCAAGTTACATTACATACTGTTTTCCTTTATGACACTCAATCAAATCAAACTTTTTTACAAATCCTGCTGTACTTTTTGCTTGGTCCTTGTGCATGGTATTAAGATGAATTTACAGCCTGTTAACTTTATGAGAAACAAAGACAGCTAGCAAACTTCCTTATTTTTTGGAAATCCTTCACCAACTGGTCAACTCATATTTTGATTGCTTCTGCAACTTTAACTTTTTGCATACTCATGTTGCACAAAACTGTCTATGAAACCTTTATGCACATCAGCATCCATCAATACCAATGTTGCCATGTTTGCTTTTCTGACATCATTAGCCTTCAGCATGGATACATTAGGGTAGAACTCTTTTTTGTTTATCATATTAATGTAAGGTTGAAGTGGCCACACTATGACAAACCAACATACAATGTTGTTGCTACTGCATACTTAACATATTACTCACTTTATTATATAACAGTTTCACAGCATCATATTCAAGAGTTTTTTTTAACATTTTCTCTATGCCTTACATTCACAGTGTCCTAGACATCTAAATTATAGTTACCAAACAAATGAATACACAGTTAACTATAACATGTTTATGCTTCAAAACATTTTATTTCCTTAATGTGCTTCTAATTAGGTGATCAAATACAGTGAATTATTTATTATTAAACCATTTTATTAAACACACACCAGTTTATTAAACAAATGTGCTTCTTTATTAAGAGTTCTTTATTAAACAAATGTGCTTCTTTATTATTAAACATTTTATTTCCTTAATCCCTCTTACCAAATGGAAATCACACACCAGTTTCCCACTATGAAACATATTAGCAGTGCCCATGAAACTCTTACATGTATTTTCAGTTTTTGAATTTGATGCTCTTGCTGACAGACATGGATGTTAACCGATTTTTCCTATCAACAGCTGCACTACTCTTTCAATAAGGTGACTATCAACTCTTCAATTGTTTTTCCCATGTTTATATTCTTTCTTATTTTGAGTTAGTTTCTTAATTGATGACAAAATCATGACACATTTTAGCATAAAGTTTCACATGATACAACCAACCAAAAACAGATTTCAATGCATTGCCATGGTTAGAAATGAAAAAACTAATGCAGCTTCAATCTTACCTTACACTACATTCTGAATTCTTGAGATAATTTGTGAAACCTTGCACATAACAACCCAATCTCATTGTTGTTACTAAATTTCAAGTTGAGAAAATTGTTACTCCCATATTCCCTTAGTGCCATGATGTCTTAAAGAATTTCTGTTGGTATTTATACACACGGTTTGTATCGACCTATATTTATTCTCACCAACAAATTTCCCAGCGCAATTATCACAATTTCTCTATCTATATTTATGTCCACTATGCATTGAGGTGGCTCATTTATACATATATATGTTGCCTTAAATATGGACCAACTCTAATATGAATCATATGCCACACATAAGAAGCAATATCTATTGTTGTTCCCTACAAAAACTTATGGCAATGACAGAATATCCAACTTAGCTTTAACAAGCCTCTTATTGATGGAATTCTCGTGTAATTTGACGGTATTCTATGTTTTCTATTATGCAGTCTTTGGACATATATTGCTATTTTTAATTTGATGGATTATCCACCCACAAATGAGCCAGCAAAAAGAGCAAGGGCACGAAGAAAATATGCCGTTCAACAAAAACGTTTGAAACGCTTACATGACACAAGACATCCTGACAAAGCATTTACTCAGCAGCTACATACCCCAAATGTCAATACTTCTAGAATGCCACTATCAAGCATTACCCCTTCACAACTAAACCAAAATTCTGTTACGAGAGTTGTTGCAGACGGTAAGTTGTTGGAAGCAATAATTCTAGGATCAAAACCTTCCCAAAGCAGACATACCTTTCATCATACCAACACATTCTCTAAAATTAACAGTAGAGGAACTAATTTGTTGACCAAGTTCACAAGTGTTGTTACATGCTATGAAAATGAGAATATTTCACATTGTGATGTTGTCCCATCGTGCACAATCGAACCTGTCACGTGCGGCTCCGTGTTAAATGTGTCCGGGACTTCTACTCTAAGACAGTAAGTATTTCATTATGGACTTTTATTCTTTTAATTTTCTATCAATCTTACTACTAGAACGCCATCAATTCATGGTTTCTTTATAATCTAGCAATACAACATATCTAATCTATCCAGCAAATTTTACCACACACTGATAAGTCTACAAATTCACCACTGTTACTTATGCATTCTATGCCTGTTAACATTCTGGTGTATACTTGCAAATGGATTCATACTATGTTCATTGTTACTTATATGTATTGGTAAAATATAATAGCCTGATTTTAATGACATATTGCCCATATTGGTACATAATATTCCTGATATTATGTAACGTATGCGTTACCCATTCCAAGATTACTTTAAACATATTTGTGGTGATAAATTATATCAGATGCAATAATCTAACCGTGTTTTACACTTACTTCTGGTTTTCTAATTATGCCTACTCTTTGTAACGTATTCACGTGTTGTTTAGAACTACTCCACTTGCATGCTCAATTGGTCGTGGAATACTGTTGGGTAGCCTCGATATCTCATACAAATCTAAACAAATCGACACGAGGTTAGAAACGGCCTTTTGTTGATGGTGCATACTTATATTTCCTGGCCAAGTAATATGAGTAACATCATCATGTTATAACTTATTTTTTTGTTTTGTCATAGCTCATCACAACCGACCGACCAACCTCATGGAAGAGCACGCAAAATCAACACACAACATACTTAATCTCATCCCAAATTAGCGTTGTGTAATCTTCATTTTCATGAAAAACTACAACTTCACACATCAATGAACCATTCCCGCATATCACACAGAGGTTTCAACTTACATCTATAATCTTTCTAGCTGAATATAATTACCATATACTCTGATGAGCATACGGTTATGTTATGTTAGATGTCTTTGTGAGTTGTAGTTGCTAAGATGTTTGAAGAATTTGATTTTAACAAATATTCATGGTCTGCATTTATTATTGGAAGCACTAAGAGGATTGTTAAAATTGTTTCATGCTTGACACAGCCTAAAGTTTGTAATATATTTTAATTATGATCAGACCTACTCCATGTGCATGCTCAATTGGTCGTGGAATTATGTTGGATGGCCTAACTGTTTCAGACAAACTTAAACAAATCGCCACGAGGTTAGAAACTCCCATTTGGTTATTATGCTGCTATTAATTGACCATGCCAGGGAAGATGACTTATAACACTCATGTTGTTCCTTTTTTTGGTTTGTCATAGCTCATCACAATCAACCAAACAACCTCGTGGAAGACCGCGCAAATTCAACATGCAACAACATCAATCTCAACCCAATTTGGCTTTGCAAATTCATCATTTCCAAGAACCAACTGCACCTTCACATTTCATTGAACCAACCTTGCATATCACACTGAGGTATGAAACTTATAACTTCATTTTAGCAGCTGTATATAGTTACAATGTGGTCTGTTTCAAACACATGATTCCTACATAGTCAGAATGCAATGTCGATCAACAAATTATGTTATTTTACTTACCTTTCTGATATGAAAACTGAGATATTACAAGAACTCTATGGTTGCTGCCATTGACGATATCCCGATAGCCTACATTCTATTGATATATGTTTAACAAATTTCCATGGCTTGCGTTTCATTTTGGATACTCTTCCAGCAATGATAGAGCTGTTAAAACCCGTAGAGGTCTTTGGGAGTTCCACATCTAGCAATGAATCTAACAAGACGTGTTGCCGAAGTCCATTATGATACGGTTCGTGATACATCTGTCATGCAAGCTGGATCCTCATCGTATTATAGGTACATTGAAATTTTTGTATCTTTTCAAATTTAAACAGTTAATTACCGAGAAGATCTTCAATGCATATGTAATATTGTCTTAACCAAATAGCCAAGGGAATATACAAGGCTCAAACAGATTTCTTCACATGGACCAACAATCTTCCTTGCAAATCGACAATTCTATACCAAAATCCCAACAACTGTGTTCTACTTTTACGCCATGTGCAAATGAAGATTTCAATGCCGATACGGAATCTGACTCTGACCTAGATCCTTTCGCAAGTAATTTATATAAAATTAATGTTCAACTGGTACTTTATATGCCCTTCATGCTAAGCATGATTTTGTATGTCTTAGTTCTGAATTTGATTTTCCTACGGCAACTCCACATTACTTTACTCATGTCATTTTAATCTTTCTTAATACAAATCGAATCATCATGGCTACTATTTTTAGTTATCTTCAACTTTTTCATTATTTTCTAATTTTAACGACTTTTTTCCACTTTCTTTTAGATCATCAATCTGACAATGACTGCAATTCTGATTTTGAGGAATGCCATGCACCTTTTTCTATTAATGGGATTTCTCAAACATCGTCTGAAGGTTGTTCTTATTCTAAATGCATATTTATATATTGGCATTAGTTTTCTTATATTACACGTTATATTTTCTTGTAGAATATTACGACATTGGTGATCCATTAATTGAGTGTCGTTATTGTAAAGCCATGATGTGGTATCAAGAGAGAATGAACAAAAGTTCTCATTTAGCCAATCCCAAATTTTCATTATGTTGTGGCAACGGAAAGGTCGAACTGCCATTACTCAAAAAAACCCCTCCTTTACTAGCACATCTCCTTTTTGATGGGGATATAATTAGCAGAAAGTTTCAACAACAGATTCGCATTTACAACATGATGTTTGCCTTCACATCACCAGGTGCAAAGTTGGATATCCGTTTTAACAATGGGGGTGGACCACCCACTTTACGAATTCAAGGTCAATCATGTTATCGTATTGGAAGTTTGCTTCCACCAGAAGGTCAACCACCTAAATTTGAATAGCTATATATTTTTGACACGGACAATGAGGTCCATAATAGAATGCAGGGTTTGAGGTATAACTATTTGACATACATTACTTTCTTACCGTTAATTATACACTTCATGTGTTGCAATTTATTCCTTACATACTACTCTATATTATATTTGACATAATAAAACATTTACATTTACAGGAACACAAAAAACATTGATCCGGTAATTGCACAAAAGTTGTCAGATATGCTCTACGAGCATAACCCTCATGCCGAAAGTTTTCAAATGGCCAAACATTGGTTATTGAATTCAAATACACAAAACCTGAAATTAAGACTCATTTCTAATAGATCCATAGATGGAAGAGTATATAATCAACCAATTGTTTCTGAGGTTGCTGCTTTGATAGTTGGTGATCTTGATACTGCAGAAATGAGGGATATCATCATGCAAATGAAAGGTGGAGAGTTACAAAGAATTAACGAGCTCCATGCAAGTTACTTGGCGTATCAATATCCTTTAATTTCCCCTTATGGAGAAGATGGTTATAGACCAAACATAGCTCATCGATACTTCGACATATTCCAAGACAACAAGAGAAATAGACTTACAATTAGAGAGTGGCTAGTATTTCGCATTCAAAACAGATCATGTGAGGCTAAAACTTTGTTGGCTTCAAGAAGGCTTTTTCAAAAATTCTTAGTTGATGGTTACACAATGTTAGAGTCCGAAAGACTTCAATGGATTCGTCAAAATCAACCTAAATTAAGGGTATCGAAATACAACAGTCTTACTGAAGTGGGTGACCAAAGTGAAACACATTGTTCTTCAACAGGAAAAAGAGTGGTTTTGCCTTCTACTTATGTTGGTGGAAGGAGGTTTATGGATCAATTGTACTATGATGGAATGGCTATTTGTAGCAAGGTGGGGTTTCCTGATTTATTTGTAACATTCACTTGCAATCCAAATTAGCCTGAAATACAAAGATTGCTTACACCTCTTGGACTAAAACCCCAAGATTGTCCTGATGTAATTTCGAGGATCTTTAAAATCAAGTTTGATCAACTTCTATCAGATTTGACAAAAAGGGGAGTGCTTGGCAAGGTGCTTGCATGTATGTTTTCTTTTCTCACTGTAACTTTTCAATTTGTTACACATTATTACAATTTACTTTTGACTTACTTATTTTTTTGTAGATATGTACACCATTGAGTTTCAAAAGAGAGGTTTGCCACATGCACATATTTTGATATTCTTGCATCCTTCTAAGAAATATCCAAGACCCGAAGATATTGACAGGATTATAAGTGCTGAAGTCCCTGATCCTACGAAGGAACCAAAGCTATACAACTTGGTTAAAACTCATATGGTTCATGGACCTTGTGGATTGGCAAATCAAAGCTCACCTTGCATGAAAGATGGGAAATGTTCAAAGTATTACCCAAAAAAGTTTCAGTCAACAACCATAGTTGATCAAGATGGATATCCACTTTATAGGAGAAGAGACAATGGACACACGACCAATAAAAATAGAATCATTCTTCACAGCAGACATGTAGTTCCTCACAACCCAAGTTTATTGTTGAAGTACGAGGCACACATCAACATGGAATGGTGCAACCAAAGTACTTCGATTAAATACTTATTCAAGTATATTAACAAGGGTTCAGATAGAATTTCTGTTGTTATTCATTCTTCTGGTGATATGTCTGATGGTAAGAAGAAGAATGTTGATGAGATCAAGCAATATCTTGATTGTAGATACATTTCCCCGAGTGAGGCATGTTGGAGGATTTTCTCTTATTCTATACATGGTAGGAAACCAGCCGTGGAAAGACTATTTTTCCACATGGAAGGTGAGAATTTTGTTTACTTCAAAGACTTTGAGCAAATTGGTAATGTTCTACTGAAACCAAGTGTTACAGAATCTATGTTTACTGCATGGTTTGAAGCGAACAAAAAATATGATGAAGCTAAATTGTTGACATATAGTGACTTTGTGACAAAATTTGTTTACCAAAAGAAAACTAGGACTTGGAAGCCTAGAAAAAGAGGGTATACAATTGGTCGTCTCATTTGGGTTCCTCAAAGAACAGGTGAATTATTTTATTTACGTATAATGCTTACTGTTAAGAAAGGACCAACGAGTTATGAAGACATCAAAATGGTCGATGGTTTACAGCATAACTCTTTTAGAGAAGCATGTTTTGCAATGGGATTTCTACAAGATGATAGAGAATTTATTGAGGCTTTAAAGGAGGCGTATCAGTGGGGTTCTGGTTTATTTCTAAGAAATTCATTTGTTACTATGTTGCTATCATCATTAATGAATAGACCTAAGCATGTTTGGATTCAAACATGGCACTACTTAGTTGATGGTATTCT